>OY292523.1:3295199-4495199 GCA_958496365.1 Subacronicta megacephala | reverse complement strand
ACGTCAAACTTATAACTCCCCGTCGTTTTTGCGTCGGGGGTTAAAAACGTAGTCTTCAAATATCGAATGTAGAATTTTTAAACGCAATTTTAAATTAAAACTTAACAATTCTTCTACTGTTTTCAATTGCGAGTTAAACAACAGCTTTGTTCACGTTTCCAGTTTTGTAGTCAACAACGGTCATTATATTCAGAAAATTGCATTCAGCCCTCGTTACCGTAGCAAGTATGAACAGTTCTTAACTCGGCAATTTATGCGCCACTCTGGTTTGATTGTGTGAAATATTTTCTAGATTGGATGAAAGCGAAGGTTTTTCTTGAATTATTTTTGCCTGCAATCCAGATTCATGTACGTACTCCTACAGTTTTCAGCGACAAACAGGAGGCGACATATTGGAGGACATGAAATGCTATAGGGGAGACCTTTGCCCAGCATTGAGACAGTATAGGTTAACAAAAAAACAAAATCACTTTTCACACTAGGTACTCGAGGAACCCAGTTTTTATCAAGTTTTTTACCCGAGATTTGAAAGTATTGGAAATAGGCTCATTTCAGGCTTAGAGATTGATATCTTCTTATTTGACAGGATAATTTAATCACAAATATAGCAAAAGTTATTTGGTTTTACACTGTCTGGAGGTCATTTAAAATAATTTAAAAAATAACTTCGCAAAACCTGGACCAGACATGTATTTCAGTAGTAAGATAGAAGATATAGAACACATGCAATATTAATTATCTTTAGGTAAAAGAAAACAAAAAACTATTGTTATATCTCTATATATTAGGTACGGTGTAGAAGACAATACTAATAATAAGAGCACTGGTAATTAAACATCATTTCACTCTTTATCTACAAGTTGGATAAAAATCAGCTTTTCTTCCATACTAAGTCGTCAATTTAATTTGTATGTGTTACTGTAAAAGCTCGAACTACGGTAAATCTTAAGATTTAAGTGTAAGTCTTAGGACTTACCGACATGAGTTGGTAAATGTAAGTATTTCTGAAAATACGACGATTTTTCGAGCTTTTACCATTCGAATTCAGTATATGCTATTTTTACCACTGTTAGCTGGTAGATGTTGGTTTTAGGAATAAAACTCCTACTTCTGAGTGGTTTAAAAAAGAAAACCACGAATGGATGGCGTGGTCTGCAGACCCCGCCATCCCCTTCTAACCTAACCTATCCGAGTCGGGATGCCCCTAGTTCCGAGCTCGCTACGCTCGCTCTTGTATCCTAAATTCTCCTCGTACAGGAATATTGAATTTTGTAACCGATCCCTTCGCCTTCGACATCATTTTTACGACAAAATATCATAGCGTTTTATACGGCGAGCGGAGTGGCGGAGACGGTGCGCGGGTAGCGGGCTACTAGCAACCAGCTACCAGCAAGCTACAAGTCAATGCGCTGAGCACGTTATGACATGTTTTGTTTTTCAACATTTATCGTGCCATTAATGTAAATCCTAAGATTATCCGGAATGGTGGTAAAAGTTCGAATCGCAAACCTTTTGGGACATTTCCATTAGGAATTGGTAGATCTTAGGTTTTACTGGAATATCTTAGGATTTACTGCAGTTCGAGCTTTTACAGTAACATATGGACTGTTGTTTTTGTCCTATTTGGAAGAGATTATATAAATTATATATATATAAGTACCTAAGACAAATCCATTCGAAGACTCCATTTACCATAACTAAGACAAATAACATTATAATGCCATCATTATTTCGACTAATATAAGCATTTAATACGCACGATAAATGCAAAGGGTACATCCCTTTACCAAATACAAATTCATCATCAGCCTGTGAAATCCCATCACTGGACATGGACTTCTCCAAAGCTTACTCCAAGAAAGTGAAGCTTCACACTTTGACACAGTATTTTCTGCAGCTTATGAATGAATAAAAATTCTAAACGGTTTCAGAATTAGGTTTTCCAACAAGTCTGTAGTTCGCTGCACAAACATTTGGCTTAAGTTGCCAACTGTATAAGTTGCGACAAGTTGATGGCTCAAACGACCCATTCCTTTTAGTGTGTACAAGTTGCGCAAAAGGAATAAACAAAAACGTACATTTTGCGCAGATTTTCTAACTAGAAAGAAGTCTGTATAGCGTATATGAAACCTTGTCTAAGGTAATGTTCCTGCTCCTCAATGTCGCCTCAACACGAGGAAAATAAGTGACATTCTTTATATGCGTTGTGCTAGCCGTGTCTTTCAAGTAAATTGAATACGGCTCATAATTATGGTAGTTCAGAGGTCTGACGTTCATTACGTGTGATACTATAATTCATGCTTGAATTTCAATTCTGAAAGCATGGATTTCAATATTGGAAACTTGAATTTCAATATCGTTGAATACTCAAAAATCAAATTCTTACAAATTGATTGTTGAGTTTAAAGTTTTTTAAATAACGACACAAGAAGTGTGATCCTGCCAAAATAAGTTTTGAAATTAATATACCTACATCTCATTACCAATATTTTTGTGTCACAGAACTAATTAAAACTTAGAGCAAATATTTCCCGGTGAAGCAGAAATAAGGCAATAAATAAACAAACAGGCGCCCCACGCGTCGAAGTTCATAAAAAAGAATTGTGATATTGCGACCCTATTTAAATAGTGACCGAGTTGAGGTTAAAAATACTTTGTTGAACCTATTTTGATATTGTTTCGTTTTGAAGGCTCCGATGCGTTCACTGTGACGGTAAATCTTTACCTTTTTATGAGTATTTTATGCTCTTAGGACTATCAATGGACCATCAAAGTGACTAATAGTATATTAAGTCCAGGATTTTAGTTTGGGAGGGGCTAATTCTAGGGAAGTAGGATAATAAACATATAAAAAAACATAACGTACAATCACGCCTGTATTCCCCGAAGGGTTAGGCAGAGTTGTTCTAATGTATACCCACACTTCGCCATTGCCATTAACCGCGCACAAACTCAGACTCCAAGCTGCTACTGAGAATTTCATAGAAAAACCCAATAACACTTTGCTCGACCTGGGGATCGAAACCAAGGACCACTACCGTAACAGTCGCGCTTGGGACCACTAGACTAATGAGGCAGTCTAGTAGCATATTATCTAGTTTAATGTAAGATTTCTCAAGCTTCTGCGTTCTCTTAGCATTGTCTATTCAATGCGAAAAAAACGTCGTATTTTAAACCTAGATTTAATTAAAAGCTTATTTGAACAGGCGAAGGTCCGCAATAAAACCACATCTGCGGTCTGTGGTGAAGTCACGTTTTCATTTAATCTGTTTGTCTGTCCGTTATGGGCCTTAGTTTTTGATCTATCCTCGACAGTTACCTATTATACAATGATACTACCTTATTCGTCAAGTTTTAGGCCGAGTTCCCAGGTCGAGCACATGTTATTAAAAAGGTTAAGTAAAACACATGTTGAGACCCCATGTTGAGAATTATATTAATTCAACTATTAGTTTTCATCAGCTTATAATAATAATTATAATTGCCATTTTAGTCTGGATTTATGTGGAGTCGTTTTTTATTAAAACTCAATAAAATATTTAATAGGATTTTTCGTATTCATGTCTTATTTACTTAACACATTACGACCGACTGCCAGGTAGAGAAACAATGGAAGAGAATCATTAGAAAAAAACCTATGGCATCAAGCTGTAATCCATTATAGACTGACCTCGTATTGTAAATGATCTACGTACAATGCAAGGCCAGCTTCTACTGGATTATCTTTACACGCGCTGAGTATTTTACGAAGTTCACGATAGTAATTAATTAGTCAGTTCTTTTTAAATACTTTACGAGCTTTTTAACTTTTCCGTTCCTATAATGCAGACGGAAATTTAAGTGGCAAAAGAAACATTAATTAGCTCTCTCGGTTCTTCAGCAACAAGTAATTAGATACCTACGTTAATATCTTAGCCATTAAATGCACCTGGAATTTTATAGCCACTCTTTAAAATAATAAACTTGAAGAAACATAAAATTAAAAGATTTATTTATTTTATAAATAAGGTTCTTTATTGCATACTTTTTTATAGGTGCCAAAAGTTTTCCTAGTAACTCAATTGCGAGGGAAGGTGATAGGTAATTTCAGAAAGAAATATTTATACAAATGTAGGGACACTACTGACACATTAGATTTACATTGTACAGTGGGTTATACCACTTAGAACCCGGCCCACCTAGGGTAGGTCAGGTAACAGCTATAACCCACTGTACTAGCTTAGCAACTAAGCCTATTGACTACTAACGACCTAACTGCTTGGGTGCGGGAAGACGACTGCCGCGCTGCACTTAGTTGCTAAGCGTACACTGGGTTATACCACTTAGAACCCGGCCCACCTAGGGTGGGTCAGGTAACAGCTATAACCGTTATATTATGTTATATAGCAGTTAGGTCGTTACTAGTCAATAGGTATATTATGTATTCATAATAGGTACTAGGCAGTAAAGTATAATATATATAACTAAACTGGATTATCTCTACACGCGCTGTGTATTTTACAAAATTCACGATAGTAATTAATTAGTCAGTTCTTTTTATATACTTTACGAGCTTTTTAACTTTTCCGTTCCTATAATGCAGACGGAAATTTAAGTGGCAAAAGAAACATTAATTAGCTCTCTCGGTTCTTCAGCAACAAGTAATTAGATACCTACGTTAATATCTTAGCCATTAAATGCACCTGGAATTTTATAGCCACTCTTTAAAATAATAAACTTGAAGAAACATAAAATTAAAAGATTTATTTATTTTATACATAAGGTTCTTTATTGCATACTTTTTATAGGTGCCAAAAGTTTTCCTAGTAACTCAATTGCTAGGGAAGGTGATAGGGTATTTCAGAAAGAAACATTTATACTAATGTAGGGACACTACTGACACATTAGATTTACATTGTACAGTGGGTTATACCACTTAGAACCCGGCCCACCTAGGGTAGGTCAGGTAACAGCTATAACCCACTGTACTAGCTTAGCAACTAAGCCTATTGACTACTAACGACCTAACTGCTTGGGTGCGGGAAGACGACTGCCGCGCTGCACTTAGTTGCTAAGCGTACACTGGGTTATACCACTTAGAACCCGGCCCACCTAGGGTGGGTCAGGTAACAGCTATAACCGTTATATTATGTTATATAGCAGTTAGGTCGTTACTAGTCAATAGGTATATTATGTATTCATAATAGGTACTAGGCAGTAAAGTATAATATATATAAAACATGTTAACTTTCATTCCGCAACCACCCCAACTATACCCCTACACTAAGCATACTTTTAATACATAGATACCTATTGCAGAAAATCCCCATGGATTGTCGATCGGACAGACTTAAGATTTGTATTTCAAAGTTGTACAAATTAATGACGGCACTTGCATTACCCTTACCCTATGATCTGGGTCATATGATTCATGGTCACACCCCCGTGGCTGGCTGTGGTCAACTGGTATACACATATTAGACTAGCTTTCCGCTCGCGGCTTCGCCCGCGTGGAGTATACGTTTCTTGTCATTTTACGGGATAATAATATAGCCTCTATTAATCAGTGATAATGTAGCATTCAAATGGTGAAAGAATTTTTAAAATCGGTCCCGTTCTTTTTGAACCAAATCGTTACAAACATACTTACATACAAACCTTTTCTCTTTATAATATTAGTATAGATACCGTAAGGAAAACTGATTCCTGTCACTGACCAATGCCCAGATAATACCCATTAGTCATTAGATCAGCTATGCTATTCTGTAAAGATTTCACAATCGAATTCACGTGAATCGACAGTGAAAACTCTATTTGGTATTCTGTAACAAATGTGAAATCTACACTAGCGCTACTAAATGAGAACGTAAGTGATGCGAACTAATTTCAAGTGAGAACATGATAATTTGACATTAGTTGGTATTCTATAACTAAGATTTCGATACTCACTTCGCAAGTCACTTCGATTCTTTATGTCAAATCAAAAGTTAGTATTTTGCGTGTGATATCTCAGGTGAAAAGCTTTAGAAATTCTATTTCTTTGATTTTAACGATTTTAAAGAATGCTAAGTATGAAGGTTAGTATCTTAAAAAATAATATAATTAATATTGTTCCCATTTTTACCAAATTTCCGGTAAAATAACGTTTATTTTTTCAGTTGACACAATCGTTTCTTTTGTTGTACTTTATTGAGCGAAGCCTGCGAATAGGCTTTGAAAACCAGCCTGCGATGATAAGCCCAACTAATATTTTTATCACTTTTGAGTCGTCGGACTACGAGTAATTTACGGCATGCTTCACAACGACGTGTGCAATTGAGCAGGGTTGCCTGTACCGATGATGATGATGATGATAGGTCTTCCATACACGATGGACGTCATAGAACTTCAAACGGATGACATTACAGAAAGACTAATCTACGTAATTGACTATCAAAATAGGTTGTAAGTAAATATTTAAGGATATTGCAAAATAGATTGATCTGTGTGCTTGGTATGATCTACTAGACCTCATAACATAATGTATAGGCCATTGAATACTTGGAACTTTATTAGTTGGGAAAAAAATAAAAAACATTTAAGTGTATTTAATTTTGTTTTATTACTTTCGGGTTTTGCCTTTAGTCCCTCTTCAGTCTTCCAGAACTTGATTCGTGAGTACAGTTAGGACTCTTGCATCCCATTCTAAGTTTAGTTACCCTCTTGGAAAATGCAGGTAGATATGTAGAGTGACTAACGAAAATAGAGGGACTGCTAGTTGGTGTGTTCCTGTAAAATAGTTTTTATTATTGTAACTGCAGCCTCACATGTTCAGTTGTTCATAATTAGGTGAGCGAGAGGGCCGGAGGCCCAATTCCTCCCCCAATCCCCTTCCTTCTCCTTTTCTCCTTCCCCTCCCTTTCCCTAAATAGGCTCGGCAACGCATCTGCAACTCCTTTGGTTTTGCAGATGTCCATGGGCGGCGATGACTACTTACCATCAGGTAGCTCGCCTGCTCGTTTGCCGAGTTATCCCATAAAAAAAAAAAAAAAAAATAGTTCCAAACCACCATTTTCTAATTCATAATAATCACAATTTTCCCTATTTTAAACAATTCGGGAAATTCTTTAATAATTATATCATTATTCCTACCAGAGCAGCTCATGTTACAGGTTTTTACTACACATTTGTTTAAATACTAGGAAATTTCAAGGCATCGTAGTAAATACAAAAACACTAAAATAGGGAGCTTGCATTAGGACCTTAATCAACTTCTTTCTTTGAATTTTATGTGCCTCCAATGCATTCAAATATCTTATAATATTATACCACAACATAGAAGCAGCTACCTTGGCTCTTTGATTGATAGAAAACTTTCTGCCAATGGAGTTTATCTTTCAAACACTGCAACAAAGTCTTGACTTGAGCCCCTGAAGGTGAGAAACATGTTCGAGGGATCTGAAATAAAGCAATTCATTAATTATTATATTTCCACGCAAAAGGTAGTTGGCGATACATATGTTCATCAGAAATACTTACTTTATGTTGATTGAAATTATTTAAGTTGTTCACTGGTGAAACACAAAGAACCAAACAAACTACGCCCCACAAAACTTTGTTTTCGTAGATACATTACGTAAGTTCCCATGAGTAGAGTTTGTTTATTTAATTTATAAAGTCAAACTTTTTAAATGTCACCTGAGGAATGACGCCAAGGCATTTAGTTTTCTTCCACACACAAATTATGTTAAATATATAACATAATAACAAAGTAAACTCGGAAACTTAATGATTTAGATAAAGAGTGTTCAAAATACTGTAAAAGTATTTTTTTTCTCATCATATTGTTGAAAAAAAAGCAATCGTAAATGTTAACCGATAACTGAAATCATGGGAGGACGGCACTAGTGTTATCGGTAGATCTCACTTGAGTTTTCGATACTCATTTCACTTCACGCGACCTTGACATGTGTTACAGAATACCAAAACGTTTTCATCTAAAGTGACCATCGAAGTGAGAGTGAATTCGAGATGAGATTCGAGTTCGAAATCTGTTATTTACAGAATCGCACTACAGATCCTTCACAACGTGCATGGTATGATTATTCCCCTGGCCACGTACGCTATAAATTGTGTGATCAAAGACGCCATAAAATCCATAAAAGCTAGTTTTTAATAATTATTTTAGGGCAGTGCCTATGTTGAAAATTTTTGCAACTTTGTTTTATTGACAAAAACAAACTAACAATTTTACCCTAATCCCGTACACCTCCGTTCTTCCGTCGTGGGTTACTCCCTGTCGTGGCTAGGCTTTCGGACTTGCGATCATGTGGTTGCTGTTTCGAAACCCACCCATTGCACTACCGACGTGAACCCACTCTTAACACAAGCATTTAGCTTAGCACGAGAGGTCAACAAACATACTAATAATGTGAGACCCACATTGCTAGTAAGCGTTTAAAAAAAATGCTATAGTTTGAATAAGAATTTTATACTTATCCTTAAACCTTTAAAAAGCATATAGTAAAGGAAACAAACAGAATCCTTACAGTACCAAACGGTAAAGAGGCCTTAACCTCTCTAAGAAGCTTTATGTAACTATTTTTGGAGCTTACCCGTGTTACGTTCTTAGGGTAAAAGGGTAAACAGGTATCCATGAATATTTTGTCAGGACGCCTTTTAGCAGGACTGTATAAACAAAAGCCGGATCTTACAATGGCCTTACATTAGGTATTATCTTTATTGAAACACTTTACCTAAACAGCCTCCAAGAGTACCTAATAATTATACAAGACGGAGACGATAGTTACCTAACTACGGCCATTAATGTAAACACAGCCTTTCAGGTATTCCTAAGAAGGACTGTAAAATAAGCAACTTTCTATAGAAATAAATGAATGAGACTTGTATGGAAAGCTTTTGTTTCAATTAATTTGATTGACTACCTCATTAGTCTAGTGGTCCTAAGTGCTACTGCTACGCTAGAGGTTGAAGTAACTTATAGTATTTTTGGTTAATAGATAAATTACAACCGACACTATTTATACCTAATGTTGAAATTATTGAAAATCTTCGAAAAATTATCATATATATTCGGAAATTCTATAACGGAATCCTCTGACTCTATCCTTTACTATTCTTCACTCGATTTGAGCTTCCTATGAAATAATTTCGGTATTCATATCGCGTAACTCCCAAATACCATCGTATGTTTTATTTACTGAACCGGATTCTACTGACGGATCTATTTCATATTCAGTACATGATTTCAGAACATTGCTTGTTTATTGTTATTGCTTAGAACAATATTATTAGTATACATTAGGTTGCTTAATTCAATTGAATTTTTATTTCTTGGCAGTGTTTTAAAATTGTCGTCTAGTCCGTGGTAGGCAACCAACACGCTAGACAGGTCCACTTTTTTGGACAAATTGTGCAGCATGAAAGCAGATGTACTCAATCTCTTACAAATACCCTCTGCTTGAGCCTTCCAAGAGAGTTGGCTATCAATTAATATTCCCAAAAATTTAGCAACATCCACTGAGCCAACAGCTTGGCCATTGTGGTTTATATTCATGTTAATAGGGGGGATTCTTTGGTAAAAATGCATGACTTTAGTCTTTTGAAGATTTATTATTAAATTATAATGGTTTAGCCAATTAATTAGAGAACTGAGTGTGTTATTAATATCTTGTTCATAATTTTGTTTATTGGTGCATTTTATTAGAGACGTACTGTCATCGGCAAATAATACCATTGGATTTAGTGCTTGTTCCACTTCTCTAAATTCGCGGTTCTTAACCCGTCAAGCACCTTAATGTAGACACAATTGTTTTGCCCAAACAATAGATTAATAATTAGGACCAGTCTTTTTGGAAAGAGTCCAGCTCATCCTGTCATTTCCGTCTAGGCCTGCGTTGTTGTCTGCCATTAAGTAAGAACCATTGGGTTGTTAGTTTGGCCCATTGTTCGGTTGATTTGCAACAGATAGCAGTCGTAGTAGTGTTCAGCCTAAAGATGGGTCCGGACATTAAGTTTATGCCCAAAATGCCTGGGCAGAAACCCATCTATAAGACGGAGTTGTACCGAGGCCCATATTTCTTTGCCTAAATCACCTCAGTGTAAACCTATCTCTAGTTCAGCCTAGTTCCATTTCAGCGTGGTAGCTTCCCGAGTGATGTCTGTTATATTTTAGTAAATATCCCACAGTAAAATATTGACTTCTGTACTTCACCACTAAGTTTAACTTTCAAACATTGAATTACTGATACGGGGAAGAATAGACTAAATTTGGTACATTTCGCAATCTAACCGAATGATATTTTCTATTTCACTAGTCGTATATAATCAAAAACCCATGCCATCACGCCACGAAGGGTTAAGTAGAAAGAAGTGTTCAGAAGTCTACACCCATAGTATTCTGGTATGTTAATACAGAATTTTATGGGTAAAACACAATAAATTACATCACTACACCTGTTTGAATCAAGAACATCACGCGTAGTAGCCGCGCTTATGACTACAAGACAAAAGTGGGTACCAGGAAAACATTAAAAGAAAAGGTCCAATAAACAAAAACGATTCCTTTTCCATATGACATAAATTTTTATCTGATACACTAAAATATGATCCTCAATATCCGTCTAAGCTCTTATCAATCATGTTTATTCGTCATAAATATCCCAACAGCCTTGTGGAACAAACTACTGAACAGCTAACCAAGGACCATAAGAGAACCTATGAACAGGACGTTATCGTACATCAACTGCTAGTTACTTTTGTATAAACCATTATATGGATTTACCTTGCAGTATGAATAAGATAAAGTCTTAAAATGTCCCAAGACGACGGGAGTTTGGTTTGTAAAAAAATTAAATTCGGAAATAGAACAACTCTTATAATCTGGGTGTCTTTAAATCACGAGTGAATCGGTTTCTACTAGGCAAGCGCGCTCCATCGTAGATCGCAGTATCGCTTAACATCAGGTGAACTGGCGGTCAAGCGTAGGCCTAACATGAATAAAAAAAACTAACTAGATTCCACTAATGAATTACATACATACCATAATATCCCGAAGGGCTAGGCAGAGGTGTACTAATGTACACCCGAACTTCGCCGGTATGTTTAGGTCCCATGTAATAGAGGGCGAGCCTATTGCCATTAACTGGGCACAAATCCAGACTCCGAGCTGCCATTAAGAATTTCATAGGAAAACTCAATAACACTGCTCGACCTGGGAATTGAACCCACTACCTCTAGCACAGCAGTTGCGCTAAGGACCACTAGAATAATGAGGCAGTCTAATGAATAACCAACTATTAAAAAACAGCTTATAAAATGTTGGTGAAGATTGAGAGGGAAATGCTCTATCCCTTTCCTTGCAAACAAATGTCAGTATAGAAACACTATAAGATTGTGCCAAAGATGCAGTAATAGTGCCTAATAGAAGAACAATTAAGTGATAGCATATAGAATATATATGTTTTTGCACCGAATATAGATGCATGATTATGAGGTCTTTAAATTAGCCTCCCTCATTAGTCTAGTGGTTCCAAGCATTGCTACACTAGAAGTTCTCGATGCTATTCCCAGGTCGACCAAAGTTTTATTGAGTTTCCTAAATTGAAGAGTCGACTTCTGTTCAGCTAGGTTTTGGTAATGAAAGTAGCCTTAATGCCTAATTAGGATGCATCACAGTCAACTGCTTATCTTATTCGTACTCTAAGGACATAAAGCATTAAAGTAGTCCATTGAATAGCTCACGGAAATGGTTTCTTTCATTTTACGACATTAGTTGTCGGGTAAATGGCCAACATATTTCGTATAAGGCGGATTACATGTGTAAGGCTTTGTACGAGAAAAATGACTCCTGAATATTGTTGTTGTGTTCCTAAATAAATAATTAGAATGTAAGGAACACTCAGTACCGCCATTTTGGAGTAAGTCTACCGAACCAATGGTGAAAACCCAACCAAATTTATGTGGGACTATCTCGAAACAGTAACAATCATGCTTGATACAAGAATATACTTAAGCGGCGGTAGCCTAATGGCTAGGGCGTCGGACTTGCGATCATGTGACTACCGACGTGGACCCACTCGTAATACAAGCATTTAGCTTTGTACGAAGGGTTAACAAGAATACTAGTAATGTGCGACCCACATTGCTAGGAACTTAAAAAAAACAATAATTACGGTACTTCTCGATTTTGTTAATAAAATGCATTTAATTGTGAACTATCTCAAGAAATTCAAGGTTATAATTCAATAAGAACGAGATTGAATTCCAATCAATCTAATTATTAAAAAATATAATAACATACCATCACGCATGTATCCCCTGAAGGGTAGGGCAGAGGCGTACTTTATGTACACCTACAGTACTCCAGTATATTTCCCCATGTAATAACGGACAACCCTATTGTCATTCACGGAGCACATATCCAAACTCTGAACTGCTACTGAAAAAGCATTCATAGAAAAACCCAATAACCGGACTTCTAGCGTAGCAGTCGCGGTAAAGACCACAAGATTAATGAGGCAGTTATAAAAAATATTAAAAAAACACTATATTTTTTTAAAACAAAAGTTAAACAGAGTGTATTGCGAATAGTTTTGTTATTCCAAAATAAAAGGAGGCAGCAATTCCATTCAATTTCCTATCCGTTGAAATACACTATTGATACTACTTTCCTAATGCAAACGGCTCACCATAATTTACTCATCCCGCTCAATGTATAAGGATCAATTTACATTACAATTAAGAATACTCACACTAATGTATTCTAGTGTAATTGCCTAAATGTTAGACCGAGAACTATTAACTAATACTGCGGCAATTAAGATACAAGCGTTCGTGTAATTAGCAAACGAATTTGGTAATAGTTGTCACACTAAAGTTATATAATAATTATGTTCAAATAATATTTCTTAATGCAAATCGTAGTGTCGGCCAAGAAATATAATTTTATTTTCATTATAAAATAGTCAGTTAAGTAAATCAATTATGTTTTACATTGATTTTTGTCTTAAAATGTCCGTCAACAGAGGTTTATAGAAAAAAAAAACAGTAGGTATGTGTGTAAGTATTCCTTGAAAGTTCTTTTTCCTATGGGATTGTTGCATAGACTGAAGTTAACTTTGAGCGCTCAGCTAGTAAAAAGCAGATAAAGTGGATTTTACTATAAATGCATACTTAATAATTACTGCAATAATTCATTTAAAACTTTAAAGAAGTATAAAAGAGCTTACAATAAAGCAGTATAGTATTTCTTGTGTACACAACTCTAAATACTCGCAGCAAAAGAGCTTTGCTGGTTTTTTCACAAAGACAAACGTACAATCCACTGCAGTGTACCAACTCATTATCTAATGGCTTCTGTATCTCGCGTATGAGAAGCCGGCTATACATGAACTGGCGATTACAAAGCACAGTCATATTACTCATGGATTACTTACAGTAAACTGTAGAATATCAACAACACATAACATACATACCACCACGCCTGTATTCCTCGACGAGTTAGACAGAGGTGTACTAATGTACACCAACACTTGGCCGGTATGTTTAATCCCATGAAACAGGGCGCGAGCCTATTGCCACTAACCGGGCACAACTCCAGACTCCGAGCTGCTACTGAGAATTTCATAGAATAACCCAATAACTCTGTTCCTGGGAATCCAAGGAATCTAACGTAGTTGTCGCGCTTAGGACCAATAGACTGATGAGGCAGTCTGTTACCATCAATTTCTGTTTCATAAAAATGGGATAATTTTCTAACGCGCTATGAATAGATAACCAGTCTTAGTAGGTATGAAGCGACATCTAGCGCGCTACATAGCAACACGTCGATCAAATCCTGATTCGCGCTAGCAAAGTTTACCGCGCGACTAGCCCAACGGTTGTCGGGCGGTTGTATCTATACAACCGCCCGACAACCGTTGGGCCGTAGCCCGCCAGGCAAAAACACTTGCCTGGTTGGAGGATCCTCCCTTTGGTTAGAGGGGCAACACATCTCGCCTCTCTACAGGTATATCAATGCGCCTTCGTGCCTCAGAGACCATCACAACTAATAAAATATAATTAAATACGCCGGATGCTTTAACCACTAAGCTACCAAGACTGTCTGTGATATTGATTTATTTATCCATTTTTTTTTTCTTCATCTAAAGGGTTTTTTTCATCACTTAACTGTAGGGATGCAGGTACAAAACCTGCAAGAGCTCGTATTTTTACTTTCACTAGAAAATGTACATCATTATTTTGTTGGCTTTAGAAGATATACTACTTAAGTAGTAACAGCAACACAATCTCTGCACAATCCTGTTAATAAACCCCCAAAAGTACAGTCGACGAAATAAATGGGGATTCATAAAACAGTGATGTTGATGACGAGAGCCGAATAAAACTGGTATAAACAAAACGAACAGGCGTTATAGCTGGTTCGTGACAGGACTCCCTTGCGGTGGCTTCCACAACACACAAACAGTTCCCAAATTGTTTGCAGACAAATAAATAGGAACGGCCTCAGATCAAATAAAAAGTTAAGTCAGTCGAGCTATCAAGCTATCGAAAGCTCAACCGACAAGATAAGGCGTAGTTTCGGTATTGTTACATAGAAAAATTGTGTTTGTAAACGCATAAGCGTAGTTTTAGCCGGCCTCACTTCTTTGTTCGCAAAGTTTCATCTTAACTTTTTATTTGATCTGAGGGAACGGCAATGACTGCGGCAAATAAAATGCACTTCTTATTGCTGCGTTGAATTATTTTGTTGGGTTTCACACACTTGATGTCCAGTAAAGGTGAATAAACTTAGAGGAGAATAACATTGGATTAAAGAGACTCCTTTACGAACGTCGCTCGTCGCTAAATTACAGCTGCGCTGATCAACAGATCAGGGGCCGTATTACCACGTATTAATGCCATCATTTTTACGTTGTTAAAGAGGGACGCCACTATTTAACCTGTAGAGCAGCATCCCTCTCTCACAACCTAAAAATGATGGCATTAATACGTGGTAATACGGCCCCTGCAATGTTAATCTACGCCTGCCGCAGTCCAGTAGCCCGATTCACGTAATTAAAACCGTAGCGATGTCGCAGCGACTTAATCGTTGAAACAGTTTTCCTATTCATATCCGTCGAGCAGACCGATTTAGAAGTCGTCCTATTGAAAAATCGTTAAACCGTATTCACACATGTTCGTTGGGCGAGAATTGTTCTAAAACTTTGGCTTTACAGTATTCACATAACACTGGAAAACTGTTTCAACGATTAAGTCGCTGCGACATCGCTACGGTTTGAATTACGTGAATCGGGCAACTGGTCCCGATTGTAATACGCCCAAAAACCAGTCAACCAATCTATCCAAACTAATCCAAACCAATCTATTGCCAAAGTGGCAACCAAGCTATGCTCCCAATATCAGCGTTGCCCACAAAATTGAGTTGCGGAAGTAATGTCAGCCGGTCCATGTAAAATACTGATAAAATTCAACCGCTTCTGATTAGACTGGAATTATGTTGGAAGATGATAAAAACTTTCGCTTCTAGAAATGCATAATGTTGTAGTCAAAACTCTTAACCAGTCAAAAGTACTTTTAACCAGCTCCATTGGGCAAAACTACAATGGATCGTCACGCTTCAGGCGCTAAATTCAAAATGCCGAATCCCTTGCTTTACTAACACGTGAAAGACGTATACCACAAAATGAGCATAAATTTAAAGTAGGAATAAGCATTGTTATTCCTAATACTATAACATAACATTATACTTATAGCATCGTCGGATTCTTCGTTTGAGTAAATAAGTACTCCCGAGATAAGTCCAATTTATAGATTGAGGTTTTCTTTTGTAAAAAAGTTAATTTATTTATTAAGTCTTTGAGATATGAATCTCATCATATAATTTCTTTCATCTCAACAGAGAATAAAACAAGATGACGTATACGGATTTCTGTATTTCTAATTTAGCAAAGTTATTTCTGCTGAAGTGTGGGTGTGGATTTCTGAAGTTAATATAATTCCTTATATCTATCATACTGCGTGGGTTTTGTAGGCCTTGAAGATTATGAGATCTATCTACATTGATGAGATACAATAGATTAACTAAAGTACCTATCCCTCACATCTTCTTTCGACTCATAAAAAAACAAAACGTAACTCCCACGTCTGAAATTAGGTAGGTATGTCTTACTTTCCGCTAAAAATAGGAAGAGGTTGTATCTAAATGTCGGAAATATTATACCTGTATGTAAGTCACAACTCAAAACAGGTCAGACGACGCCTTGCTAAAATCAACAACTACTTTCTACTTTACAACAGATAAATCAGTTTATCCTTACTTCCTTATATCAGTAATACCTACTCAAATTGGGTAAAAAAGTAATGAACTAGAGTATTGAAATAGATCAAATCAAATCAAATCAAATACGTTTATTGTGAGACAGTGATTACAATATGGTCTTATTTCTAATGAGCTAGTGTGGGCATCTCACCGCTCAGCCGTGTTAGGCGTACAATATTTTAAGTAGGCGGTTACATTAATCACTTATTATTGAATTACTTATAAATATTCTATTTCCTTTATATAACCTAATTTTAGTCAAATATAATTAAAAAATTTAAGAAGCGCCTAAGAAGCATTCTTTATTTCTATGTTAGGAACCTAGGTACTTATACAAAATTGTCTGATAGAAATTCTTGGATCGTGTAATATGGTCTAATAATTAAAAAAATCTTTAATTGATCTTTGAAAAGTTTTATATCGTTGATCTCACGTATTTTTTTAGAATTAATTATCTATCTAATAATAATCCGGTCACTGCCTCCAACATACCAAAGTTAATCGTAAACAACAAAACCATTAACGACCCTAACGAAGTATGCGAAACTTTTAATACCTTCTTTGCGTCCGTAGGGAAGCTCCTAGCCAATCAAATACCACTCAAATTCCACAACAACCTAACATACACCATAATAAACAATAACCCCAACTCAAATCAATTAGCTACCCTCACGCCCTGTACTAGTACCGAAATCATAAAAATAATTGATAATTTAGACCCGTGCTGTAGTTCGGGAATTGATAGCATCACCACTAAAACTATTAAATGCCTAAAAAACCTAATAGCGGACAACCTAGCAAATTGTATCAATAACTGTTTCAAGAGTGGCTCTTTTCCAAATACCCTCAAAATTGCGAAAGTCTACCCTATACACAAATCCGGTCCTAAGTCAGACCCCGGGAATTACCGACCCATATCAGTATTACCGGTAGTATCAAAAATTTTTGAACGGCTTATTTACACAAGACTAGAGAAATACCTTAACAACATCAATTATATATACGAGCGGCAGTTCGGATTTCGACCCAAATCAAACACCCTGTGCGCCACAATCGATTTAGTCACGACTATTAAAACAAATATTGACAAAAAAAACATTGCGCTAGGAATTTTCATTGACCTGAAAAAAGCTTTCGACACGGTGTCCCATAAAATCTTATTATTAAAGCTAAAAAGCATTGGAATCACCGGAGAAATGTACAGTATCCTCTCTTCATACCTAGAAAATAGGAAACAAATAGTCAAGATGGGAAATGCGATGAGTGGAGAATCTCCCATAGAATTCGGTGTTCCCCAGGGATCTTTGCTCTCCCCTCTCCTTTTTGCTATTTACATAAATAATATTAAAGACCTAGGTTTAATTGGACAACTAACTTTGTACGCCGATGATACTAGCCTTTTCTACTTCGGTAGCAACATAAACACTATCGTGGCTGACGCTCAAAAAGATTTGGATATTTTGTATAACTGGTTCAGCTCCAATCTACTTACTATAAACGCTACAAAAACATCGTACATGATATTCACAGCTAAAAATAAAAAAATCCCTGACCACCCCGATTTACACATTAACAACACTAAAATCAACAAAAGTAACTGCGAAAAATACCTGGGACTAAGATTGGACAACAAACTCAATTGGCAAGCACACATTGATCACATAATATCTAAAATAACATCGCTAATGGGATCAATGCGCGGGTACATCAATAACATTCCAAAAAAAATCCGTTTCAATATTTACAACTCATTAGTTCGCTCACACATAAATTACCTAATAGAAATCTGGGGATGCGCCACACAGTCTGCAATTAAAGACCTACAAATAGCACAAAACAAAATAATTAAGCTTTTATTTAACTACGATTATCACACACCCACATCTGAACTATACAAAAACACCAAACTAATGAGTATTCATCAACTATATACATTCAATTCTTGCATTCTCATTACAAAAATCCTAAACAAAACCATACACACACAGTTATCCTTCAACACAAAAACATCCAAATACAGCCAAAGAAAACCTAACCAAATACAAACCCGCCCCCCGCGGACGCAATATGGCAAGAAAAATATAAAGTACGAAGGTGTTCAACTTTACAATAATCTACCGGCAGATATCAGGAACACATCTTCTTTTAACGTATTCAAAACTAAACTTAAGCAGTACGTCATTAACAATACAAAATTACTAGGCTAGCGTTTCTGTATCTTAATATAAGGCTAGTCTTTCAAACCAACATGTCAACAATGTACCCTGATTATATTATAATAAACAGATCATTTATTTCAAATTCATCCTAAGATTACATCTATATATTTTGTTAATAGAATTGCAAGCTTACAAATTAGTGTTAGTAATGACAAAAGATTACAAAGTGTAATATCATACTTGGACAACTTACAAAACAATATACAAAAGAATCTGTGTATATAATTATGTTGACTCAAACCAGTTTTCTAATGAGCGAAGCAATACTCAAAACAATATTCACTTACAAGTTACGGGTAGATGTTAACGGCTCAAATAATTACGTGCAAAATATTTTTCATATACCTACATCTTATGTAATATTTCTTTATAGTAATTACGCGGTGTTGTTATTAAACCAAATCCACATATTTATTATTATCTCAGAACTGTTAGCTACTGGACTACATGTTACCTTATTTATGTATTTATTCGTTAAGTGAACAATGTATGTTCTTTTAGAATAAATAAAGAATCTTTAAACCCAAATTCTCGAAGACATTCCAAAGAAACCGTTATAAAACAGGGCTGTTTTGGACGGCATATTGACTATTTTGTCAGCGTGACGACAGATTACCAAACATATTTTTATTGACTTTAATAAATGTTGCGACTTCAAAAATATACAGTGCAGGAAGAGTCAAAATATTTAATTTCTTAAAATAAGGCATACAGCTATCTGGGATGTGAATGTTGCATATCGCTCTAAGGCATTTCTTTTGAGCCCTAAAAGCAAGTTCTCTATCTCTATATCACTATCTCTGCATTTCCCCAGAAAATTATACCATATCTAAGAGTGGATGTCACATGCGCATGATATGCTGTTAGTGTTGCTGTTTGATTGACTATTTTTGACAGTCTGTACAGAGCGTAAGAGAATTGATTTATTTTTTTACAGATTGCCTCAATTTGAGTTTTCCACGACATATTTTTATCGATCCAGAGCCCAAGAAACTTTATGCTATCGGTGTCTTCGATTTTTTACATTTTATAATGTATATTTAAAGTTAGTGGGTATTTTCTGTGAGAATAGCTAACAATTTTAGTTTTGTCTAAATTAATCAGTAAATTATTAAATGTCAACCAGTTTATAAATTTATTTAGGGAGTCATTAATTTCGTTCACGTATGTTTTAATGTCAGTTGGAGTAAAAACTGCAGTGCTGTCGTCAGCAAATAGTACCATAGGAAAATTAACGGCTCTCGGTAAGTCGTTTACATATATAAGGAAGCGTAAAGGACGTAATACACTTCCTAGCGGTACACCATATGTGACCAACCTACTAGATACTGATTTCTAAAAACGTTTCCATAATCAATCTTAATATTGATGCAACAATAGCCTTTAAATGAGTGTCTAAATAAATAATTGTTGAGAGTTAGTTTAATCTAGATCAACGGTGTGGTGAAACCATTTCAGTAGATGTCTCTCTTGTCATCTAGATTGAACAATTAAGTTAGTAGTTAGTCGTTGTCAGAATATGTGAAACCATGTCAATAGATGTCTCTCATGACATCTATAGTCAATAGATTAGATGAGTTGTTGTCATTAAAAACCTAAAAGCGCTATGCTTCTCTGGATAACAGAACGGGTGTTGGGTACCGAAAGCTCGTTTTGATTTCAATCTCATAATTATGTTTTTAAAATTTTGTTCCTTAGATGGACAAAAGCCTATAATTATAATTCCTATAAGAACATACCATCTCGCCTGTATTCTCCGAAGGGCTAGGCAGAGGACAGGTGTAAAAGTTTTTCTCAAATTAGTAGATATTATATCTTGTCTTGTATGACTTGCAGAAATTAAGCTAATTCACAAGAAAAGTTACCGAAACAAAGACATAACAAACATTTTATTGCCGTCAGCAGTCCTTCAGGTTGCCATGGTTACACATAAAATATTATTATCCTGCAGATCATTAAATATGGTGGTTTGTGGGGAAGGGGACGTTCCGAGTTTCCTGGAAGTTTAAGATATTATAATGATGACGAAGTACTCCTTGCGTTTTGAGTTTTTGCTGGGATATTTTAAAAATTCAAGCCTTAATCCCCTTAACATAATTTAACGGCTGAGAGGGTCGTGGGTAAGTTATAACTCTACTAATCAACAGATCACAAGATTATGCTGCGCCTGCCGCGATCAGTTTGTGCATGAGTGGCCATTTTTAACAAATCGAGACCATTTCGTGCCTCGCCGAGCCGAAGCCGTCGATCGATCCTGGTTGTGATATGGACACTTCACAATCGTAAGTAATAGTCAGAAGTACAAAAAGCCTGACAACCAGTATTTTTTTTTTTTTTATTCAGCCATTATCTTCCCACTGCAGGGCAAAGGCCTCCCTACTCCCCTTCCACTCTTCTCGGTTCATAGCTTTTTGCGGCCAATCCTTCCAATAAAGGTCTAGTTCGTCCCGCCATCTCCTTCTGGGCCTGCCGCGACGTCGTCTGGCGTTTTGTGGGCTCCGCTCAGTGGTGAGTTTTGCCCACAGCTCATTTGACATGCGGCAGACATGACCAGCCCAGTTCCACTTTAGGCTTGCGGCTTTTTGACCAGCGTCGGCGATTTGAGTTTGAAGCGCAGTATATTGTTCCTTATACGGTCTGATAGCCGGACTCCTAAGATGCTGCGCTCTTGCGCAAACCCCGAGTGCGGATTTTTGATGTTTCCACAAAGACCAAGTCTGAGCACCGTAGGTGAGGATAGGCAGTATACATACGTCCATGGGTTTCTTCTTGAGGGTTAGAGGGAGGTTACCCTTCATGAGCATAACCAGTATATCCTTCAGATATCGGTATTGCCCATAAATAGGGTTACGGAGGTTGGCAGTCGCTTCGTGTAAAATACTGATTTACAGCCGCATCTGGTTAAACTGGAAATGACCCCACCAAAATTGGGAAAAGGATAGGACTAACTGCCTAAAAGGCTGTCTCATTAAAAAATTGGGAAAAGGATAGGACTAAGACTGTTACAATTTTATTATATATTTAAATATAAAAAATAGGGTTGTATACACAGCTACACATCAAGCTATATAAATCCAAATTATGCTCGCCTTTTATTGCATGGGAAGCCCAAACAATGCGAGATCAGCTTAAACTAGCCGTGTCTACAAACCAAGTATAAAGAAACTTCATTAGGATTTTAATGCCCCGTAAAATTAATTACGCAGGACTTTCTTGTCACTAGTTCTACCTTTTAGTCGAATTAATTAAATCCGCACCATTGCCTTTACAGAATTCGCTTCGGGATAAAGATATAGACTTGTTTTTATACTTATTGTTGTTGAAAGTACACATCTTTTTGGATAAATTAGAAATGTTGGGTTTTATTTTTAATAGATTAACTTTTAACTGCGTCATACAGCTTAACTGCCTTATTAGTCTAGTAGTCCTTAGCACGATTGCTACGCTAGAGGTCTTGGGTTCGAATCCCAGCTCGAGCAATGTGTTATTGGGTTTTTCTCAGTAGCAGCTCAGTTTGAATATGTTCTCGGTGAATGACTTTAGGGTCGCCCCTATTACATGGGACCGACATACACCTGCCTTACCATTCGGGTAATACAGGCGTGATGGTATGATCGCAGCCACGAATACTGAACGTGAGGATTTGAGGCCTAGATCTGAGAGATGTTTTGATTTATGCCCGAACACATAAATTAATGAATTAATTACTTTATATTTTAAGACGTAAGAACCTAAACATACCGGCGAAATGTGGGTGTACATTAGTACACCACTGCCTAACACTCCGGGAATACAGTCGTGATGGTATGACAAGAATAAGCGCTTATCTCTTTTATTATCATAAAATTTCATCTATTTTACCCTTTTGCCAGCTAAGTTAGATTTTGTTTTTACCAGCTTAGTTGGTCCCACTGGCAAGGGCCTTTGTACCCTTCATCCACTCCTCACGGATTGAAGCTTAACTTTTTCAGCCCACTTCCTAAATAGGGGTAGACACACAAACTTTTCACTTCCATTCCACCTGAACTTCGATTCTTTGTATTACTTTCTGTTTTAAATTAATAGAATATAATTTTATCATAAATGTAATATTAGTTTTTGATTTATGGAACCTCCAATCTCCTTTATTAAAGCTCGAGCTATGTGACAGCTGTTTCATTGCGGCCTATCGAAAATATTAAAAGCAGAAGTAGAAAGTACGTCGGAAGTGACGTAAACTTAAAATACGAAATAATTGTAGACTTGTACTATTAAGTATTGTGAAAAAAAAACCTAAGTATTTATTAACAGAACAAAAAAATATACTTCGTATTTTTTTCTATGAAATTCTCAATAGCAGCTCGGAGTTTGAATATAATTATGTTATGTGTGCATCTCTCCAGCTTTACATAACATCTTAATATACCGACGAACTTTGAATGTCCATTAAGTGCACCTCTGCCTAACCCTTCGGTTAAAACAGGCGGTATGTGTGATCATGCCAATACAATGCGTAATCAGGCTGTTTTAAAATTAACGCCACTAGGTAAGGCCAGGCGAGAGCAATACCTACGAGTATCATCTCGAATAGCGCTGCATGAAATCGAGAAAAAAATTAAATCATAAAAAGGTTTATTCTGTGTTCAGAATCCTATTGTTAGCAGATGATAACTGGAAATCATGCAAAAAAACCGCTGGGCACGGGTCTCCTCTCAGTACGAGAGGGATTAGGCTATAGTCCGCCACGCTAGCCTACTGCGGGTTGGCAGACTTCACACGCCATAAAGAAAATCTCTCAGGCATGCAGGTTTCCTCACGATGTTTTCCTTCACCGTTTAAGCGCGTGATAATGATTTATTATTAATTCGCACATGACTTCGAAAAGTCAGAGGTGCGTGCCTTGGATTCGAACTCGAGACCTTTGACTTGGCAGTCCAATGGTCATATCACTAGGCTATCACTGCCTGCCTAACTGGAAATATTTGAACTAAATAATTGAAATGTAAAACTGAAGCATTAAAATGTCAATACTTCAAGTATTGTTCAAACCTTCAAATAATCTAAATTCATGGCTGGCATTATTTTACTGAGGCGTGTTTTTCACGCAAAACTTGTTAAACTGTTTGACCGACATCTTCCCGATATTGGAGTGAAACGAAAGATGCAAAGTTTTCGCAAGTTCACGAGGATATCAGGTTCTTAGTTTTAGGTTTCATGTACCTACGGAACACGGAATGAGAAAAAAAATTCTTGAGTCGGCATTGAATTTATTGAATCGTAAATTTAAACATACCACCGCGCGTGTATTCCCCGAAGGTTTTGGGACACGTGTACCTACTAATACTAAAATACACACAGAGCTCGCCAGTAGGTTAAGTTTCCATCTGAATTATTAAATTATGTAAGTATTAATCGGGCACAAACCCAGATTCCGAGCTACTTCCGAGATTTTCATAGAAAAACTTAATAACACTGCTTAACCTGACAATCGAACCCAGGACCTCTAGCGTAGCAGTTGCGCTTAGGACTACTAGACAAATGAGGCAATCTAGACTAAACTAAAGAGACTAGACTAAAGAGAAAGGTACAGAATCATCTTCTTAGTTCAATCAACTATCTTATATACAAAAAAACACCAAAACTGGTTCATCTGTTAGGATGTTAAGTCGTAACAAACAAACAGCCGAGTTTGAGATTTTCTCTTGTTATTAAAATTGAGTATTGAACTCAAAAACCATCTACGATCGATTGAATTTGTAACGATTTATTAACTTTAGGGTCTATAAAATATTAATTGCTGCCTCGTCAATAAATCCTTTGAATTCTTAGCCTCCATTCTACCGTAATAATTATAAAGACTCAAACCAGTGAGCGGTGAGTAAATTTTAAAGCAAAACTTGAATCTAGTCTTGGATCCCTAACAAATTCTAATTCAACTATATAACTGACCGAACAATAAACTTTGTTCCGTGTCACCGGATCCAAATAGAGCCATATTATTCCAACACTCCTTGATTAGATATTCCCTGGACATTGGATCCAGGTAAAGTTATCGAATTATGAAAATTCCCGTGTTCAGTCAACTGCGGTGTGATTTCACACTGACCGATCTCCAACTGTCAAAATTCCAGAACTTTCCTTTTGGAATGATCAACTATTCTGTAGTGACGTCGTTACAATGTCACTACGGGTGGTCAAAGTTATATGGTGCCTGGCTGCTTATCACACCGTCATGAAAGCCGTAATTAGCGGGATAAGAAAATGAAGAAGGTTTATACCCGTGACATGTTATCTAATTCATCAAATCTCAGATGCAGATAGTTATCCTATTATTTACATTATGTCTCGTTTTTAAAGGAGCGAATTAAAAAACAAATAATAATGACTTCTACTGTAATTATATGAGGGCGACGGACGGTGGACAACTACAAATATTTAAAAGGGGCGACGATTTTTTATGTACGGTTATTATATCCCTTATATTTTTACTCGTACGCTAAGCTATGAAAAACTAGTGGCTGGCCTTGAATTGTGCGGAATACCTTCACAATGGGAGCTCAAACTAAACTGGTTTTGTATAGCTTGATGTGTAGCCGTGTGTACCAGTGAAAATATATTTCATAAAAGCCACACGTTGCACGTAGGGGAAAACAGGCGTGATGGTATGTTTTGTTTTTAAAAGCCACACAGACTTTCTCTTGCCCTTATAATGGCTAAGTGACTCGTTATATTCGCCATGACTATGAAAGTCTGTGTTTTGATACAAACACCGGACCACATCAAGGCAAACCTATATAACTAAAAATTCCTGGCTAGCGTATGTGAAATCCGATATCTATGTCATTTTGCGATCCGTGCCCGGCAATGAAAAATTCATATCCAGCAAATTAAAAACTACTTAAATTGTGATCACTACGGTGTAATAGACGTACTGTTTAAAAGGTTTCCTTATAAATCTCACTTAAGCAGTGACGCACTCAAATAAATTGAATGGTAAAGCTTCCGCAGTTACGCTACATATTGCTCGGACACACGGCTACACATCAACTATATATTTCCAATATAAGCTGATCTTACAATGCATAGGGTTTTCGTACAGGGAGAGGTGAGCTCATACTGGTTATCATCTGCTTGATGTGCAGCAGTCGAACGACAAATAACGACCGTATTTCGAGCCATTAAGTTCAAAACTTAAGTGAGGGACGGACGGAAATGACTACATTGTAACTACGCTCACCAATCGAAATTTAAGATTCAGTTGCGTCTGCCGCAGTCCATTCATTGTTGGTTACCAATTGACCATTGAGACTGCTTCGTGCCTTTTAGAGCACGTCATAGGTAGGTACCGTCTATATATCCCGATTGATATAAAAACCTTAAGACAGAAGCCGGACAATCCCGGCCAGCAGTTTCCTTCTCTTTCTGTCCTTAGAATAACGGTATTTCCTACAAATTAAGTTGTGAAAGTCTAATGGCAGTCTTTGTAAAATTATTTTATTTTATTTTATTCAAAAGGTACATTATCAGACTACAGACCAATACATACGTAAATATGTTCAACAGTAGTACATCTTACTTAATTCTGAAGTTCAATTATAAATATACACAACATTGTTTTAGCGTTTTTGTGTGACCATTATAGAAATATTAATCTTTTTGTATTTTTTATGCATTTTTCAGGCTAAGATTATGAAGTTATTATAGTTAAGGAAAAAAATGCGTCTTCTGGTTAGATACACCAGTCGCTATGACCACTAAGCCACCGCGAGAACAAATATTAAAATTTTGTCACTGAACGTGTACATAAACTTTAATAGCCTAATTAATTAATATTAGATTTACTTGATATTAATCTAGTGTACATTATTTAAGCTGGTATATAATTTAAGAGGCTTTTGAACATTTAATATCAGTCTTAATAATTTAGTTTATAAAAGCGTCCCGGGTGCCGAACTATGGGACGCAGGTTCGAGTCTTACCCCCAGTCAAATGTTTTCTTTCACAAAAATTAAATTATGACTCTAATATGCTTGATGCAACATTTATTATTAAAGAGGTTTAAGTTATAACTTCTATGTAACGCAGCTTTGTAGTAAGAACCAATTTAAATATAGTTTATAAGTTTTAATAAAGATTACGCAAGAATATGCAAGCTTAACGTCAGTAAAAGTAGGAAGTATGACTTGATTATGTGAAAATGTACTTTGTTGGAACTCTGTAAAGGATTAAGTATAAGTTAGTAACCAAGTAAGCAATTTAAAACTCGTCACACAATATGTAGAAGAATATTAAACAAACTAGCAGCTATAAATTTATACTGGAGTAAGTTTTTACGGGAAATTCCAGGTAGTTCCCGAGTTCTAAATTAAATTAATTATATACCTGACAAACACTAATCACGGCTGCCTCAAATCAAAAACTGAGTAGGTGACTGAAGGGTTATTGATACATATTTATAAACTGTTCAAAATACAATTCCAATTCATTCTTAGTATACAAATTAAAATCAACGCCTAACCATTTAATATATATAAATATTGTAATGATATTCACAAATTGAACTATGGAAAAATGATACCGAATATTGAAATTTACGACATTGAAGTTAGGATTAGGATAGGAATAATATTTTCAGTATTTTTTTAAGTACCAGAATTACCCTTCATTTCAGGAAATACAGACAAAACGGTATATTCTGATGAAATATAAAAGCGTGATTTCACGAATGCGTGTAATATAGTCATTAATTAAAGGCACTGTGTTATGCACACAATTTATATTACTATTATTTGTTTTATCTGTTAATTGAAACATCTACTTAATAATCTTCGTAATTATATTATTGTTGTTTAATATTTTACAGTAATTTAATAATTGCTACAATATGAGCATACTTAGGTAATAATGGTTTGTTGAAATACTTACCTCAATTTAAATAAACATGTTAATTAAACACATTACTTGTTATATACCTAATTATTTGATACGATAATGTTGTTACATAATATATTTTTCTTATTTATTTATTAAAACTTTAATATGTATTTATTTTTAGATGTTACCCAAGGTTATTTGCCTGATTTGTAAACGTACCCACGCTTACAAAAACAAATTCTCATTGTCGAATTGGTTATTTCTCATATCCGTTTAGACAATACAAATATTGAAAAACATTGCGGGGATAAGTAAAATCGTGTTTCGCGAAATCTTTCTATGTACACATAGCTACAGTGCTCATTTAATCTTTACATTTCCATTGTAAGCTGACATCTTATTGTACGGAAAGGCTCTACAATGCGAGGTCAGCTTATATTAAAAATTAATAAGTCGATGTGACGCCTGTTACAGTAAAATATTAATATACCTAGTTGAGAAGAAGTTTCATATCCAATATTTATTTACGTATCAACGTATTAAGAGGAAACAATACGTATATTGTTGTTATACAACACGCAGGTCTGCTGGAAGAGATTTCTTTAGAAATAAGCTGTACCTTTGTATTCCTATGTTTTTTTTTATTTACTTTTGTATTGTTGTGTGCATAAATAAATAAATAAATATTACCTATTATGAGTTAAGTATTTAACTGTGTCAAACCTTTGGAACGGTTAGACGGTTTCTTTTCCTGTACAGCGTAAAGTTATGAATTTATGAACGATTTGTTTCCCGCCCACAGTTGAATTTTTATTTCGGAAAAGTTATCAATTTAAAAAAAATTGAATTTAAGGACATGCCTATGCCCACTCGTTCTCATAATTCGTACCGATAAAAAAACGTCACATGGAAATAAAAGTATGATTTATGGGTGTTATTTTTATCGTAATTGCCTATAAACTGTCTGGGTTTACATTGCAGGTTTCACCTTTAATATAACCATATTCAGTGTTTTACCGCTTCCGCGCCGAAATTTCCTCGACTACCAAAATTTAAATTTATATTATTATACAGACTTTAATTACATTGCTGCGTACAATAATGGGTGAAGACATTGCATAATTTAGCAACCAAATGGGGTCATCAAACCAGTCGCTTGGTAATTAGGAGTGTGTTCTGATTCGCAAATACTGTGGTCTCTCACATGTTATATTGCTGCTGATATAATGTACAATGGACTAAAGAGTTAGGTATTCAGGTAGCGAACGACATTAAACTTTTGTGTTTTGCGTGTGTACTTATCACACAATATTGTGTCAAAATGCAAATGTTAGCAGCTGCTTACATACTAAACCATTCGGTCATTTGTACATAAAAGTAATTGTTATTCCGTCTTTTGGTTCAGTGTGCGATTCTTCTACAAAAGGCTAACTAGCATGATACTGGTGATACTTATTAGCCGATTGTACTTCAACGAATATTTTGTGATGCCAATATTTAACAATTTGGATTCAATAGTCTTGGAATAACAAGTATGACTTCTAAGTGGAAGGTGAGTTCAATTCCCAGGTCGAGTAAAGAGTTTTTGGCATTTTCTATAACATTCTCAGTAGCCACTCAGTTTAGATTTAAGTAAGTACGGCAAATGGTAATTGGCTCGTTCTATTACATGGTAACTTAAACATACCAACAATATACGTCAAGCATGAGATATACCTGACGTTTTATATTGACCGCTTATTCCCGTTCTATTCTATTCCTTCTCGTTCTGAGAAAAGACCCGTGCCCAGCAGTGGGACAATGTAGGTTATGAGTTTATGATGATAAAGATACCTCTATCTAATCCTTCAAGGCTTGATAACCTGCAAATTTTGTCAGACTTAACTGAATCAGATATCATAGAAGAAAAATAATCTAATGTAGTACTACCACAAAATAATGCAAATTAATGTATCATAGCACTTAAAAAATATCTATACAAAAACACACAGGCTTCAAAAATTCCTGCCACAGAAATACCGTTGTATGTTTATTTTTTCTCTTCTAGTAAAACCTTGTACCTACAAGTGTTTACAGGCCCGCATATTCTGAGACAGTTATTTCAATAAATTCGGAGCTGAATCTCGGTTCCTTTTTGTTTATTTAAGCAAATAGTATTATATTACGTCTGCGCACTTCTTGCTGGATGATCAATTTTGATTATAATAAGAATACTGAATGTTTATTTTAGCACAGAGGGTTTAGCATCAAGCAGCAAATCACTTTGGTCGACCTGTGACTCAAACCCAGGAGGGTTTTAAAGTGATATTGGGTATTTCTTCACCGGTTAAACGCATGATAAAACATTTATTAATACGCAACAATTCTTGACGGCGTGTTAAGTCTACCAATCTGCAGTAGGCTAGCGTGGACTATGGCCTAACCCCTCTCGTTTTGAGAGGCCCAGCAGAGGAAGAATGTTAGGGAATCACTATGATTGGGAAATTTTATGAAGTTTGGGTATTGAGTATGTCTCGCGCTCCATTACATGGGACCTAAAACTGTGAGTGTGCATTAGTACCACTTTGCTTAACCCTTCGGGGAATACACGCGTGATGGTATGTCCAAAATTTCATCATCATCATCATCAACCCATTACATTGTCCCACTGCTGGGCACGGGTCTCCTCTCAGTACGAGAGGGATTAGGCTTATAGTCCACCACGCTAGCCTACTGCGGGTTGGCAGACATCACATGCCATCAAGAAGATCTCTCAGGGATGCAGGTTTCCTCACGATGTTTTCCTTCACCGTTTAAGCGCGTGATAATTTATTATTAATACGCACATGACTTCGAAAAGTCAGAGGTGCGTGCCTTGGATTCGAACTCGAGACCTTTGACTTGGCAGTCCAATGGTCATATCACTAGGCTATCACTGCATTTTTCAAAATAAGAATTTTTATCTATGACCCATGGCAGTAATGGAAACGCCACAGTCGCAAGTAGTTTACTAGATAAACCTCAATGTTACTGCAACATCAATTTAATTTGCTAAGAAGCTTAAAAGATTCTGCCTAGACATTAACTGATAGGTAGTCACAGGATTCCAGGAAAATGAAAAAAAAAATCGTTGCGAATAGGAATTGCATTCAGACGCTTTCTGTTAGACTTGTAAGACTTTCCAGCGATAATAAAAATGAAAGAGCTTATTTTTTTTTGTTTTGGTTTCGATTCTCAGGTCAAGGAAAATGTTATTGGGTTTTTCTATGATATATTCTCAGTAGCAGCTCGGAATTTTGATATGTGACCGGTGAAGGGCAATAGGCTCGCCGCCTATTACATGGAACCTCTGACTCTCATTAAAATAAAGTATACCACTGCCTAAACCTTTTGAGAAATATAGTTTCCGTTTAGGTTTTCAATAAGCATTTTTTTTTGCTACGCTAGAACCAATGTTTTCTTATTTCGATATAAAAATAAAAAAAGGATTCAAACGAGGGTAGAGGTACGAAAAATTGGAACAAAAGCCACTACCATATTTTCGCGACGGCAACACCAACTTTTTTAATAACGCTCCATTATGCGAGTTTGGTATCACTTTCGATTCCATATAATATTCCACTCTCGCTTTTTATAACTTTTGGAGCCATTTTTGTTATCCTGAAATTACCCAACGATTTAGGTATTTGTCGTTGTTGTTTTTGTTTGTATGAACTGTTGGTGTTTTTATCACCTAAAATAATAATATAACGAGCAAAATATTTGTTTGTTTGTCATCAAGACTCTGATTATGCTTTCACTATCCGAATCAAATCAGATCAACTATTTTTATTTCAAATAAGCTTTGAAACGTAATTGACTCTAAGTGCATGGTTCCAAAAACTTGATCCTATGGAGAAGAATCCGGCAAGAAATTCCATGAACACTTTTTTTAAATAAATAAATATTACATCATACATATTAGAAAGCTACATAATTTCAAATCAACAAACGCTATTTGTTATCCCGTAGATATCGGTAGATAATCGTGATCCCATGCGGGCGAAGACGCAGGTAGGCTCTCTAGTCATTTAATATAAAACCAAGATGATACATATATTGAAAAAAACATTTTTTTGAACCATTAATGGAAATTGCAATTAAATATTAAACTATTACACTAAATTTAAAAAAAACCCGACAGTTGCATTATACCTCGACCGATTTTCATCAAACATAGCTAAGAACACTCCCGACTAATACACCTTTCAAACAAAAAAAAAACAACAAAATCGAAATGGCTTCATCCGTTCGGGAGCTACGATACCACAGACAGACATACACACACACACATAGACAAGTCAAACTTATAACACCACGTCGTTTTTGCGTCGGGGGTTAATTAAGTGGCTATCGGGTTGAGTGCTACGGGATGTGAGTTCAATCCCCACACGGAACAAATTCATAGCAATTTTTATTAATAGGAATACACCTACATTCATACATTCTAATTACCTATTTCGACAATATCTCAGTTCTAGTGCGATTTTTTGTCGGTACATGTCCTACCTTAGCATTAGATGAAAGGGTTGTGAATTTTCCGCACAAAAAAAAAAAAAAAAAATCCCAAAGTTTTTGATGCACAATTGCTCATGTATTCAATGCCTTGAATATCAGAAAATGACAACAGTGCGAGAAACGGTAGTAAGGGGTTGTTTGATTAATAACACAACACTTGAATGAACTCGATACCACCTCGCAACACTTTTTTAAGTTCCCTCGTTATTCTTTTTTTTAGGGGAATTCGAAGCGATCAAAGTCGAAAGTTTGTAAGAGACAGTGTAAATTGTTTTTAAGCTTATAGCAACACAATAAATTGAAAAATAGCGTGAGAGTTGAGGACGCAAATAAATTTAACAATTTCTTCGTTATTTTTTAAACTAAAAATGCGGGAGAGGAACTGATTTCTGACAAACAGGTTAAGTGATATTTATTCCTGTAAATATATCTTTTAATAAGGCTTTTACAAATCATTAACTAGCTTTGATAGCCAGCATTTCCTATCTGATGAACTTTGAAAACGAACTCGGATAATCATGGTTATTTGGATAGTCCAGACGTAAGTAGTATCAGATATTCGAATTTAACAAAAAAAAAAGAATAAGACGAACATAAAGATGGATGGATTACGTGCAAGACGTCACGGCAAGAAAGCAACTAAGTGATAAGAGGGCAGCCGGTAGAGATATGGAAAAAAAGAAACGTAGGTCGATGCCAAGCAAGTAACGACTGATAATTAGAGGTGTATGGAAAAAAAAGGCACTGAACCTCTGAGTTAGTTGGGCTAAGGGCAGGAAGATGATGAAGCAGCACTTAGTTAAGATTTGTGCCTGGTTAAAAGACTGTATAGACGGGCGATAGAAACTAAACATACCAGCGAAATGTAGGTGTACATAGTACCTAGACCTCTGCCTAACCGAAAAGGTAGTATTGATGTCCTTCATCGGGTTGCAATCTGAGTCCTAACCAAACTAAATCGAAATCGTTAAAAAATTATCAACAAACAGAGTCATTTTCGGATCAGTATTAATTTTTTAGCTCACTGAAATCATTGGCTTGTCTTTCGAACAAAATTGGGTGGATCGGATAATGCTAGTGGCATTAATTGAATTGAAGAATTAATACTTCATAGATTTTTTTAGGAATATTCGCAACCTGGAAAGGTCAAAGGTTCCAAGTCTGGAAGATTACCTAATTTTTGTCTCTGAATAGAAGACCAATTTGAGTTTTTAATAAACTACATTGTCTCTAGTTCTTGGTCAACAGTGACCCGACATTATATTAAACTTTCAGCTGTAGGTAATAAAATTCTACAAAAGTTTCGTACTTGTCTTTGAGGTCACAGAGAATAATGGTGTATAACCTATAGTGGCAGAGGAAGTCTCACAGAATATTACATTTATTACTTCGCACCACCACAATAAAATAAGAAATCAAGACATCACAATGCTTAGGCCACGGCGGCAGTGGAAGCAGTAAGTCAAATAAGTACTTAATATAAACAAACTGTGGATAATTCGGCAAACGAGCAGGCGAGCTACCTAATGGTAAGTAGTCATCGCCGCCCATGGTCATCTGCAGAAACAATGGAATTTCAGATGCGTTGCCGAACCTATTTAAGGAAATGGGAGGGGAAGGAGAAAAGGTTTAGGAAGTGGACTGAGGGAGGAATTGGGCCTTCAGCGTTCCACACTCACCGTACGAAACGCAACAGTGTGCATACTGCTACTTGACGTCAATAATCTATGGGAGGGTAGTACTTCCCCGGTCGAGCTGACCCATTCATGCTGGCATGTAGGCATACCAGAGCGACACTACTACTATTACTACTAATAAACTGAATTACATAATTATGTGACAAAAAGTATAAGCATTATGAAATGAAATGAAATGAAATGATATTTATTTCTGTAAATAGATCTTTTCAGGACACTTTTACAAGTCGATTTTTACATTTTTTTTTAACTAGATGGCGCCGACGTTTCCTATCTGACGACCTCTGAGAAGAAACGTCGAAACAAACTCAGAGAATCATGGTCTCTTTTAAAGTCCAGACAATAGTTGTTGTTAGATATGCGAGTTTAACAATGTAGGGCAAAATCTGAACAGGCCTTTTGAAGAAAGAGCCATAGCAGCTTTGAGTTGACCTGTCCTAACTGACGGCACGCATACATCAGTCATCGTGTAGCTCAACCATTTTATAGGGAGCTCAACGACCCGTCGCACAACGATACCAGATCAGCAGGACATTTGTGTAGGTCATGTGAAATACTCAAAACTGTCAGAGAAGTTTATTATACATCTGATACGTGTTATAATTAAGTAGTTAATGTCTCAATGGATAAAAAGAACTGAGAATAAGATTTAACTTTTCAATGTACTGTAAGTACCTATACTTAATAAATATTCGGAGCTGTAAGGTCAACTGTGTTTGCATAATGTTACCATGTACTCGCAAATTATTGTGACCACATTTGAGGTATAAAGTTATTGCTCACTTACTTATTAATTTAGGTATTAAATTGTTGATTGTAAATTTTATTCAAATTAATATCTTTTATTACCAAGTGTAAAAAATGGAAGCTAAATGCGTAAGCATTATTACAAGATGCATCCTGGGTAGTCGCCAAAATGTTATTTTTTTTAAGATATTTTGAACTAATTTGTTTGATTTTTCTGAACATTATTTTCTGTGTGACAAGAAACTAGTATAACTCGTGTCTAAGTCTTGGTAAATTAGTTTTCTGAAGCCAAACTTATTACCTACGAATTTACTTGTGATCTTAGTTTTCTCATTACAGTATTATTAGGGTTTAAAACGTGTCAAAGTCCATTTTAGTCGTTATCAAGGAGTAAAGTGTTTTTAGTAATTGAAATTTGAATCAAATTATAATATAAGTAATAAAATAATCGAACTTCACTTACAGGTAAGTTCGTTTAATCACTCATTATACTTCAGACGTCCTTTAATGATTACTATGTAGGTAGATGTTTAAAGCTTTACCAAAATTCTAACAAAATGTGTTGAAATAAAAAATAGTTTCATTACTTTTTATTATCATTACCTTTATAACACTGTGTATTTAAATGCTACCAATTATTTTATTTTTAGTATAATTAACACTTATTCAGTCTTATTACGACGTAAAGTTTTAATTTGTCACAAAATCACAGAACTATATTATCGTACGCACGGTTACATATCAAGCTATACAAAACAAGTTTACGTTGGCCTCTTATCGTATGGGAAGCCTAAACAATGCGAGATCAGCTTAAACTGGATTTGTATAGGTTGACCTGTAGCTTGTGTTAATATGTGTTTAATAACTATGGAAATTATTCATTGTTGTTGAAAATACAGAACATTTCGTTTAATAATCAGCGATGCCTCATATTGATGGTTAAGCGTTTTTTTTTTAAGAAAAAATAACTAGCTGATTGAACAAGTAGAGCAACGAACAGAACCAATTAAAAGTTCTAAGCCTTTGCTAGTTTTAATTAAACTCCCTTACTTTCACTATTATAGTTATTTGAGGTCAGATCTTGTCTCTTTCATACTGACCTGATAGTTACATGTTGGAAAAAGAGCCTAAACAGAGAGGCAAGGATAGTGAATATGCCTTGGAGCATCAAGTTTGCTTAAGAGGATAGTATCCGCTCCGCGTTCCGTACAAACGTAGTTCGGTCCTATCTTGAATTATAACCAATGAAAATCTTTGAAATTTTGGAGTAACAATCTTATCATAAAAATACGTGTTCCTTGAATGTAAAACTTCATTTCAATACACGGTTAAAAAGTTACACGAGCTCAAACAATGGTAATTTTCGAAAACGACCCAACTTTATGCTAGTCTTTCAAGATAATGTATCAATACAGAGCCATTTTGACTCATGGGAAACTCAGATAGTATAATGAATATCTATTTACAAAAAAAATATCTACGTAATAACTATAATTAAAGAGCGATCTCCAAATTACGGAACAAGAAATACGCGCGAAAATGTTGCAAATGTATTGTTGTTTCACCTCTCAGACACGCGTTCGCATCGGGAGGGATAGAGACAGCGACAACAGTGCAACATTGTTGCTTTCGAGAGGGACACTCCTCTTAACAGAAATTGATATCAATTTACTTCGAATTTACCGCCACGCCTGTATTCTCCGAAGGGTAAGCGGAGGTGTAGGTACTTATTTACACCAACAGTTCGTACGTATATTTAGAGCCTATAGCCCTTTTAAATCATTAGTTGAGATAATTAATAGGTCTATATTTTCCTTGTAAATTCGTTTAGGTAATTGTAGTGTACATTTTTGGTATGTGATAAGCATTTTAATTTATACTTACCATAACGCCTTTAATACCCTTTAAGCAATTAATGGCAATAATTACCATAATCCCTTTAAGCAATTAATGGAAATAATCTGAATCATCTTAATCATCGGATCTTAGAAATGAACTTCGTATGTAACTACATCAGCACACCTCTGTCTACCTTTCGGGGAATATAGGCGTTGTATTCCTCGTTATTATATAATTACAAGCGCAGAGATATTTAGAAGAGAATAATTTATTAAGCAAAATGTACTAAGCCACATAATAATATTTAAACAGGAAATCCACCTCTATTTTTTTCAATCCACCCTTTTAGGTAAACCTTTTCAAATTTCGGTCCACGTAAAAACGCATCATTAATATAATCCGTGTCAACCTTTTATATAAGTTTGCAAAAATTAATTAATTACAGACTTTATGGTTTTAATATGAGCATAAAATTGAAACCCGAAAACCTTTATCCTAACTAAGCATACCTTTACCTTCATTAAATTTTACGAAATATGTGACAAAATGACACAAATAGGATTATTTTCGATGACGTAAGTGAAAACTGATCAAAGCATTATCACATAGCAGCCATTTTTTATTAAGATGACAAACAAGCGTAGGTACACATACTGGTCGCGGCAACTACGATTACCGTGAAACGACGGATAAGTTGTGTTTCGCCGAGTGAGTGAGAATACAGGAGTGAGAGTGAGAATTCCCCAAATCCTTTAAAAAAGGCCGGCAACGCTCTTGCAACTCCTCCGGTATTGCAGATGTCTATTGGCGGCGGCTATCTCGTATTGGGCGATCCGTATGCTCGTTTGCATTATTTATCCGAATAAAAAAACTCTCAAAAATCAACAATTCTGAATGCATGACATAATAAAATAGAAGACCAGGTAGCTAACTCTCATATGATAATGAATATCATAATCATAATAATAATTATGAGAGTAACTATTATAATTATGTTTCGTTTTTATTCCTGTTTAAAATAAACAAATGAATGTCAAAGTTAAGCGACAAAAATTATACTTAAACTAAAATTCAAATTGCATTTTCCATGTGTTGCATCTTTTAATTAAAATGAGCGATGTGCAATTAAAACTTATGATGTCGTAAAGATGAAGTAATAAAGTGAACTGAAACACGTAGTTACTGAACCAGATGTTGCGTAGTTATTTATACTTTGATTAATTGTTCCTAAAGCTAAAGTAATGTTTTGAGTTTATTAGCACTAACGTACAGTTAAAAATTTCGTACTCCAAGCAAAAATTTAACGTTTTTTGCGCCGTTTCTTCCTCCCAGCAAAAACAGGAGATGGAAAAAAGATAGCTTAAAGGTGGTTTTACAACGGCGAGGCGAGGTGTGACAAGGATGGGCGAAAATTGAAATTTGTATGGCAACATTTCTATCGACGCTCTGTCCATCTTTGCTGGATAAAACTTTTGCCTCAATTTATTTTGCTATTCTCCCCGATCCCATCCACGCTGCGCGGCTCCTCACTGGTGTAAAACTGCCTTAACTCTGGCAACCACACAGGGTACCAAGTCTAAAAATCAAGTGCTGAACTCAGTGGAGTTCTTAATCCTTAAAAATATGATGTAGGTACCATTGAATGGTCAATGCTGTGCAATAATGCTGGTCCACTTGGTCCACACCAAGTGGACCAGCATTATTATTTTAAGAGCGTAAAGTAAACAAGCAGTGTGCCGTGATAGCCTAGTGATATGACCATTGGACTACCAAGTCAAAGGTACGCACCTCTGACTTTTCGAATCATGTGCGTATTAATAATTAATTATCACGCACTTAAACGGTGGAGGAAAACATCGTGAGGAAACCTGAATGCCTGAGAGATTCCGCAGTAGGCTAGCGTAGCGGACTATAGCCTAATCCCTCTCGTACTGAGAGGAGACCCGTGCCCCGCAGTGGGACAATGTAATGGGTTGATAATGATGATGATGAAAGTAAACATGCCACCATTCCATAAAACTAATGCAAATAATCGATCAATGTTCATAACTTTCATATTATCTATCAAATTGATGGTTTTAGGGTGCAGTTTCCTCTTAACTCTCCCCCTAATACGAAACTTTTTCATTAAGTTAACTTTGGATTAGTTTGGTGGTAAACAGTTTGTTTGACAAACATAGCGATCGATATCACTTATTTTTTGTAAGTATTACGTAATACTGATTCAGCTGTCATTTCAGATAAAAAAATCAATATGAGAATCATTTGAAATTATCTAAATAGTAACGAAGCGTTCCATGAATCGCACAAACCAATACCACTATTCCTATTTAATTATATATCCTTTTTTATCGACGGAAAACAAAGGGTTGCATCTCTAATTCTTAAGATAATTATTTGACTGCCTCATTAGCCTAGTGGTCCGATGCGCGACAGCTACGCTAGAGGTCCTGGGTTCGATCCTCAAGTCGAGCAAAGTGTTTGAAATATTGATAATAATATTATATATTGTATATATGCATTATCTATATGGACATATATGGACGACATATGGACAGGGATTAACATATAGGTATTTAAGTTCTCTATTAAATGAGACAAAAAACATATCGACATAATTTGCGTGTACGATCAATAGGTACAGCTCTGTCTGACCTTTGGAGGAGCAGAGGCGTGACGGTATTTTATGTTAGGAAACAACACTTTCTATCTTAATATTAAATTTATAAAAAAAAGAGATTGTAGGCTGGTACCACATTAATTCAAAGCTTAGCTCAACCCTAGCTTGTCATAAAAAATGACAGACTTTATAATCCTTTCCCTCCATAACAAAACATCATAAAGTAAAAAAAGAATATCCTTAACGATCGTGTGTGAGGATAAATCTCTTAATACAAACACATCCTGGAATAACAAACGGTTAAATTATCCTTAGTACCAACATCCAATGATTTTTAAGTGGTACTAAAATAAATAAGGGGTGTGCTCACTCTTGTTTGGGTGCATTTAATTATTTTAGTGACTAGAGATATTAAAGATTATTGATCTATATTTAGGTACTTACCCATATCATTACGCCGGTATTGTCAAATTGCAAAGCACGATCAGTCTATTATATTATCTATCTATGTATACCAACCTATAATAGGGTAATTGACTCGTGTTGAAAGTATTAAAAATAACAGGCCTATTGTAAAATAAAAAGTACAATGAAAAAATAATTCAAATCGACTAAAAAGCTATATAAGCGTTTAAAGTTTTTGGGGGGGATTGAGATGCTCTGTCCCTGTCCCACAAAAGAGTTTAAGTAGATTAGTTACAGAAATTGAATGGCATATCGGGTTGTGACGTCACAGGCTGATATAGTGCGCTCTTTGTCTAGCATAAATGAAAATGCTTAAGCTTAAGTTCCTTTTAGTAACTACCATTTATGGTTAGCAGTTATATGAGACCATAAAAAAATGCAGTGTAGACTGTAGCTTATTCTTGTTGTTGGTTTATTTTCGAATATCAATTATTAAATGTACGTACTTACATTATAACGTAATGTTTACTGCTGAAAATGACACTAGTATATTGTAAATTTTTTTTATCTTCCACTTACCTAGAAATAAAAGAAGGCATTGGATAAGATTGATTTGAATACAATACAACACACACAGGGGCAACTGTTTACGAATAAAAACTAACCTTTCTTGGTACCACATGCAATCGGATTGTTTGATTTCAGATTATGCTAATACTGACACACTGTGCAATGATTTGTGGCTGGAAACAGTTGCAGTTTATGCTGTTGTTTTTAGAACTACCTACTGACTGTGTTTGAACATCGAACGTGGAACGGAATTTTAACGATTCCAAGTACCATACGATGATGTCATTTCATTTTAACATTATTTTGACTATTTTTTTTACCTGCCAGTTTTTTAAAATAACTAACCAAAGATTTTTTGGAAATCTTTATCTATTTGTACAATAAACATATTCATAAATGGCAAGTTAACTATGAGATGAATCGTGCCCGTGTGTTAAAATATAATAATATTTTTTATTTCTATTTTTTTAAATTTTAACATTAAATGAACTCAATCAATATTCAGTGAACCGCGTGGGTTCTAGTTTTTAACTAGAAATAGGCGCACACTTCTTTCAACTGTGTTTATTTTGAATGTTCAATTTCAAATTTTATTTGCAACCATTGAATTGAAAAATTGATAGGTACGCACGGCTACACATCAAGCTATACAAAGCCAGTATCGACGGACCTCGCACTGTTAACGCTTTCAGCACAGTGCGAGGCTAGCCTATACTAGATCTGTATAGCTTGATGTGTAATCGTGAGTACCACATTCATATTTAGAATTGTAGATAAATACCATGTGTGCACGGTTAAGTAAGTTATTTGGGAGTATAAATTACCACGTAAATACCTACCCACCTATAAATTTGTTGAAAACACTAGAAATACAGGAACTACACGACATATACTCCTTTGTGGCCATTTCCGTATCATATCTGGGGTCCTCTTGGCAGCTTTCCAACCTGAGGGGTAACGGATCGTAGTCAGTTACTGTGTCAGCTCAGATTTCTGATTTCTTGCTTGTTTTTTTGTTGCAGATTAACTTAACCAGGAGACAGGAACATAACATACAATCACGCATGTATTCCCCGAAGGGTTAGGCAGAGGTTTACTAACGTACACTAACGCTTCGCTGGCATATTAAGGTCCCATGGAGTAAGGGCTAGCCTATTGCCTTAGACCGGGCACAGATCCAGACTCCGAGCTGCTACAGAGAATTTAATATAAAAACTCAATACAGGAGACAGGAACGATTGCAGGAAATAGTATCTATACGTTGCAATATTGCAGTATTATGTGATCATAGATAGGTGATGTATATTTGTGATGTAAACGTCTTCTGTTTGGGCTGGTTGAACAGCTCAATACGACATTTTAAATGTCAACAATCAGATATAGATAAGAAATCAAATGTCTCGTAAAAATAACACAGTTTTTCAGTGCCGAATATATTTTAGAATACCTACATTTAATCTGGTATATATTATCTAGTTATTTCAGTTGCATTTACACACGGCTTAAGCTATACAAATCCAATATAGACTGACCTCACATTGTAAAAGGATTCCCGTACAATGCGAGGCCAGCCTATGCTGGACACTCCCTATTATTTTTATATTTAATAATACAAAATTTATCTTACCTGTCACAAATCTTTGAGATCCCGTCCATTTGCCTCTCAAAATGGTTGGTGAAATTTGAGTACCTACTTATATTGAAAATATTTTCGATAAGTTTATGCCAATCTTTAATTCACTACTGTTTCTATAATATCGGGCTTCACGAATTAAAAAGTTAAACCTACAATAATTAGTAGGTACCTACTCAGATGATTTTAAACTAACATATTTCTTCGTGCACACGGTATGCGATTTGATTTGCAGAAAATTACCACACGGGCGTTCCAACTTTCTTTTTGCTTGAATATTACTAACGTTGGTACTTCGGTAGACAAGAATAGCAATATGTCACTTCGTACGGTAGTGAAATGTGGGTAATTACGAAAATCATATCTAGTTTAATTTTATTTGCAGAGCTTTATTTTATCAATAAAATTTTGTCGTTGGCCAACTTAAAATAAAATTTAATAGTTTTTGTTGTTTAATTTATTTTTACTACTAAGTACCTACCACAGCTAAAATTGCAAATCATTATTTTCCAAAATTTATTTCAAAATATTGGTTTGTATAAAATCATATCTATATAATTTATCCATAAATTTTTTTGATGCATTACTTTTATTTTCTTAATCGAATAAAAATCCTTAATCGATTCATGAAAAATAATAGATCCGAAAATTCGTACCAGCTACGTTTGATATTGTTTAAAACATTAAAATAACTAAAAACTCAGTTATTCGAATGAAGCAGACATATGTCATCAGTTTTAATAGTTCAGTCGCCAGCAGGTATACAAAACTGTCGAATTACTCCAAATGATTGTAAACCTTAAATTGTTGAAGATAAAGTTCAAAATCAACTGAGAACATTTGACATTTTGTGGTTACTTGATCTGCCGGCCACCGTACCAATATAAAAATAGTCGATATGATTCACTCGCGCAATGCTTTCGGTTTATTTATTGGTCCAAATATCTATTCGATAAGTGAAGGTATTCTATACGATATTATTTATTTGATTACGCGTGACTGTAAAAGGAATTTACTCTTTTCCGTTTCGATTAAGACACTTAACCCAGATTTCTTATCAACTTTTTACTTCTTCATTTTATTGTTAAATACTCTTCACTCAAAACTTTGCCACCTCTAAAGCATTTTTACTAAAGCTGTTAATATACTTACTTCATCATCATCATCATAACAGCCTATTTCCGGCCACTGCTGAGCGTAGGCCTCCCCCAAAGAGCGCCAACCATCCCGGTCTTACCCATACTTACTTAATCCAAACAACTTACGGACTAACTTATTCCTAAAAGCAGCACGTCTGATAGATATTCTTGACATGAATGATTTACTGGTGTTGATGGCTAAATTAACCTCCTTAAGCTGTATATTAACTGAAGATAGGTACATTATGTTACTTACAATATTTTTAGGTAGTTGGTAGTAAATTACCTTTGAAGCCAGGGATATATTATAATTTCGAAACGTTATTGGGTAGAAGTTAATCCAATGTTTATGAATAAGGAGTCCTTTTGTATGTTTAAAACATTTATTATTCTCTGCATTCAATGTTGACACAAATCTACTAATCCTCGTTTTACCTTCAGTAAAACGCAAGTAACGTATAAATAATAATAAATCACTAGCAACATCAAATTAAAATATAGATTTGGTTATGACAAGTACACAGGTAGAACATTAAAATATAAAACAAAAATTATGAAATTTATAAATGGTGAACAAGAAAGGAATTCATCAAGATTTGGTCGGAAATTTTTCGTTGATTATAATAATAGAGATTTTATAAAATTACAGTTATCTTTTTTACAAATTTGATAATTCCTAACATATTTTATGCATCTTACTTATTAGAAATTGAGACGCTTAAGGCACAGCAAAATTACATCTAACTAGAATATACAACTATTATAGACACTCTTGGTAACAATCTTTATTCTATTTCGCAAATTGTGATATGTACAAAAATATTTCCATCTTTATAATCTAGTATTATTCTTAAAAAAATATTGAAATTAAAACATTCTGAGTATACATTGTATACAATAAATGCATTGGCATATGTGATGAAAGTAATAATTAAAACAGAAAAATAAATAACCACAGCTTAATATAACAAAACTCCAAACAAAAAGCAGATTACACGAACCAATACACTGAACAAGAATACGTCTTTTGAACTCCACTCAATTATTGGCACAATTTCACTATATTTAGTCTGAGTGTCCAATAAGTATCGGCTCCACTTCTAGAACCGATATTCCTCAAATCAGGCTTGCGTGTTGTTCCTTCGCTGTCTCTCCAGCTGTTTTCTATGACTGTGGCGCTTTCTTGCTATTATTGCTATTAATATCACAACGACAGCTAGAGCTACTGCTATTCCTATCCACCAGTAAGTGTTGTATGATGCCTCTTTCGTACCACCCTCTTTTTGGTCTTCAGCTGCTACAGGATTTTTTATCTCTAAAACTCCTACCGTAGACGTTTCAATGGTAAATTTAGAATTTGATTCTTCACCCGTATCGATTACGTTATCTACAATATCCTCGTGAGTTTCTACTTTCTCTGGTTCTTTAGCATTCTCTTGGTTTTCTGCGGAAGATGGTATCTCATTATCTTCAGGTACTGGTTCGTCGATGGTCGGTTCAACGTAATCTTCTGAACTAGTACTATCTTCTGATGGGTCTAACTGGTTATCTAAGTATTCATCAAGAAATTTGTAGTAGTCTGTCAGTCCCGTGTATTCAAGGCCATATTCTCGTTTAGCTAGGAGATCGCTGACCATCTCAGGCCAGATTGTTCCGTATCCTTGCATCATGGCATCTCTGTGAATCAATAAAAAAAAATATAAAAAAATATTGAGTTCCGTAAGTTTTTTTAAATAAATATAAGCAATACTTACACCAATCGATCATTATTTTCAGCTATATGCTGTACTAAGTCCGAATCATCAGACGACAGTTCTTCAGCAAAAGATTGGTAGATTTGGTATTTTAGGATTAAGCCCATAAATTTTCTGCAAAAATAAAAACTTTGATTAAAAAAATCATGATTATAATAATTTCCGATAATCATGAACGTTGCTTTATTATTACAAATACTATATAGAAACTTAGTGCCAGTACCCATTCAATTTAGTTTTCTTAATAATATTAATATACTGGTTTCTAACACATACGCGAATATAAGACATTAAAATAAAACTACTTTTTACGGATTTTATCGCGATATATTGATATTATTTAATTCCCGACGTTTTGGATCCTTTACAGCATCCTTGATCTGGGTGGACTGAGGTGTTGGTCGCCCTAATGTCAAAATTACCATAAAATCCGTAAAAAGTAGTTTTATTTCAATACCAATATAGATTTTTTTACGGTTTTATGGTATTCGGAAATCTAATATAACAAAATTTTAGTCTGAGTGTTAGGGGAATAAGTCTATAATGTGTATAAAGATTTTTTTATTAGTTGCTCACCCAATAAAAGGCTTGTTGAACATAATATACGGGTCTCCAAGGAAATCACTGTCAGCTGTTTCTATGTTAGAGAAATTTTTACGAAAGTCGCTCCAACTATTTGGTATATTCGCGTACGGTATGGCTCCCGATAAAACTTTAATTCTCCATTCGTCTGCTGCCAAATAGAAGTTTAATCTGTAAGGAAAATATTTTGTTAAAGCAATCATCAATCAAAAAATACTAGTAAGCATGAAATAGATGCACATTTTCTTCGAAACTTACTTTGGTAAATCTCTCAATGCCATTATCAATTGCAAAACAAGACGATGATGATTTTGATTAAAGTTGAAAACTTCTATGGGAAATAGTCCAGCTTTATTCAAAGCATGTGGGTTCAGGGAAAGTAGCGACACGAAACCAGGAATAGCTTCATATACAGCTGAAACAAACAACACGGTGAAATGCAAAGTTCTCAAAGAAATAACTTCGGAACTAGAACGGAATCTTACCAGAATAGCGAGGAGCCTCCCTTAAAATGTAAGTGTTGTTGCTGTGTAAATTAATAGTCTGTTTGTAAACTATCTTCATGACTGCTTCATGAGCTTCTATGTAGTTGACTATGTTAACATCTTTACAAGTTATTGCTCTAACTTTGTTGGGTTTGCACCAATCTACTAAGGTTGGTGGACAAGTACTATTGAACACCGATTCAGACCAAGTAATAGGGTCTGCGTCTCCTAAGTTTAGTGTTTTGATGAGTTTTGCTGCTTGTTTGAAAGCTTCTAATCCACCCAGGTTCTGTAAAATCGATTTTACTGTATATAACATATTTACGCTTATTTTTTTAATAGATGGTGCTGACATCGCCTCAAGACGTAGAATGTGGAAGAGAAATTCGAGATCACAGGCAGTGGTATCGGTAGCTTAGTTGGCAAAGCGTCTGGTGTACTTAACCAGAGATACGCAGGTTCAAACCATGCCTGAGATCGAATTTTTCTTTCACTAGCAATTTTCTTCAATAAGAAAATTCATATCTTTATAGCATATTTAATTAAAATCTTATCTATCAAAAAAACCTAATAAAAATGGCTAAAATTTTATTATAAACACTTCAAATAATTTTCAGTCAAAAATAAGATGTACCTTTAACTGAAGATTTGCGTGTATCTTTTGGTATATGCCTGCATGTTTCGGCAGCAAACTTTCTATTACATTAGACCAATCATCACCTGTTAACGACCCTGAAAAAATATATCGAAATTAGGCATACAGTTACATAAATCAGCATAATTATTAATTGCCTTCTGTAGAATGGAACTTAGTACAAAACTTAATCAGAATATTTTAAAGACCTCTATAGGATAGATTTAAAATGTCTGTGAAAGTCTGACAAACCTTGTACCTTATTCTTTTATTTATAATCTTTATATATTTTTTTTTATATATGATTTCATAATAACCTCTCGTTCAACTTCTAAAAATATTTTTTTTGATGTTTACTAGTCTTATTCAAATTGTTGTGTGAAAATACTTCAAATAAAAACCTTATCATGGCCACAATGTGAATCAATACCTAACAATCAGATCTTGACTTATTTTCTTTCAATAGAGAATTAAGTGTCTAAGGTAGTATTTTTTTAAATTCAGAAGTAATTTGACATAAATAATGTTAAATTGTTTTCTCTATTTTCATTTATAAAGAAATGATCAGTCTCTTCTCTTACAGTATGTAATGTTTGTTTAGTTTTTTTTTGTATTGCGGTCATGGTGGATTTATAGAGCTAACATTTCTTTTCAGCAGGAAAAACATAGTGAAATTGCCTAGGCTTAAGTTACTACTGTGCATTGAAACAATTCATTCTGTTTACCGGCTGCAACTTCGCTGGTTTTAATTTTAACTTCGATATAACTTTTGCTTCGCTGCGGTGTATCCAGCATGTGTGTTTTATTTTAAAGAGGCTTTATTTGACCTTTTTTTAAGTCAATAATGCCACCAGAAGTGTTTTTTTTAAACAGAATGCACTATCAATATCACTATCATCTAATAAGTAGAATAACATTTCATGTCAATGATGATTATACTAAGAAAATAAGTTATTTTCTAGTTGACTATTTTTTTTTATATTTATTTAATGTATCCTTAGAAAAAAAAATACAAACAGTAAAGACATTAGAAATGACGTACAATAAACCAACAATTTGAAACATTATTATATCAATGATGATTATACTAAGAAAATAAGTTATTTTCTAGTTGACTATTTTTTTTTATATTTATTTAATGTATCCATAGAAACAAAATATACAAACAGTAAAGACATTAAAAATGACGTACAATAAACCAACAATTTGAAAAATGATTATATCAATATTGAGTTTTCTACAATTGAAACTTGAACTCCATAGAACTGACACAAAAAGTTTAAATGTGTAATTAAGAGAATACTTACTGAGTAAATGTACTGGTAGAGGTTTCCCGATAGCATCAGAACCCTTAAGCCTGAGTGCAATGTATTTGTGAAGCTTCAAGTACAGAGGTTTCACATTTTCCCATATTTCTCGAGCCTTCAGTAAAGCACCTTCGTACTCGCCCATTGCGTCCCAATACTCTTCAACAGAACTGTAGCCTATAGAAAAAAAATAAACAAAAATGTTAATCATAGTTTTGATTGAACTTGGAAATTAATTTAACTGACAGGTTGGTGAATAACATTATTCATGCCACCCAAAGATAAATACAATACAATAAAATTACAATTATAACTTCAACACAAAAGGATACCTAAGAGTTTAAAACATATATAAAAAATAAATAACTTATTTCTGCCTCCTGTCTATTTAAATTACGGGTGTACGTACGGTTGAACTAAAGAGATCTAGTTTACGCTGACCTCTTATTGTGCGAAAAGCTATACTAGCTATGTACTGTAGCCGTGTATATCATTAAATCATGTTTAAAGAAATTTGCGATGCTTCATCTATAATAATATTATCATATTTTTATCTGAATACATTATCATTCTTCATTTATTCGTTTATTTGATTCAGACAAACTCTGCAGACACAGCTCAACTTCAGTGTTTATTTTATCCAACATAATTATGTTTTGTTTCAACTTCGTGACTAACTCCGAACTCCAGATTTTGTTTCGTAAGTACTTATTCAAATCCTAAATGGGTTTCAGCATAATTTTTCCAAATGGCCCTGATTGATCTTAAATAGTAATTTTAATAAGTGTAGTAACCAGATTGAGAAAGGTATGTTAAGATGGTTTGGTCATGTAGAGAGAATGGATGAACGGAGATTGACGAAACAAGTATATATGGTGAGTATGGATGGACAGATGGAAGGGGAAGACCTCGGCGAACGTACCGCAACCAAATTGCGGATGTTCTTAAAAAAGGCCAGGTTCCGAGCACCCTAAACCGACGGTCATGCATGAAGAGATTAATGTAGATGAAGCGAAAGTAGTGTGCCAGGATCGTAGCAAGTGGAAATCTATAGTCTCTGCCTACCCCCATGGGAAACAGGCGTGACAAGATGTATGTATGTATGTAGTAATTTTAATATTAACAAGAATATTAAGAACCATTCGCTTTCATAATAGGCTGTCAAAGTTATAACTAATGAACGTAAATCTTTAAAAACAAAACACGAAAGTGATGACGTAGAACACTTTAACCGGTAATGACTTGTTTTACGATAAAATTACGAATACTTCAAAGATTCCTCTCCTACAATTACTGAATTAATTATGAATGATTTTATTACGTTAATTCTTCAATGTTTCGAGCCTGGCCTTGATTATTTTGAAACAATTAATGAATGTTAAATTTTGCTAATATTCAAGATTCCTTCTTCAACTAAAAAAGAAACTGTATTTAAAATAAAATTAATATCAAGTTATTTAGTTTAGCAGTTAATCATTATAAGCAGTTCATCAAGTAATGTTAGTGAAGGAACTTCGTACGTTTGTTTGGAAGTTAACTTGTTCAAAGGGTCATCGTTAACTTAGAACTCACATCCTGTTATCGCCAGAGTGTAAAGTGAATAATGTAACATCTTTTATTTTAAAAGAGTGTCCATGGAGTTTCTTGCCGGATTCTTCTCCATAGGATCAACCTTTTGGAACCGTGCAACTAGAGTCAATAACGTTTCATAAACGCTTGTAAAAGCTTATTTGAAATAAAAACATTTGATTTGATTGATTTGATTTGATTTAGGGTGCCAAATTATTTGTTTATGGTTTTTGCAAACTGTATATCTATAACACATCCTAGACATGGAAAAGTAATATTTGCCACATATATAAAATTATACAATATTTACAACTAAAACACTGCTTAAAAATTCTACGAGAGAGATCTTCCATGATCTCTCTTGTGCCGAAGAAAATGCCAAAGTTATCAATTTAGTACAAATTTGTGTAAATTGATAATTTTGGCAGATTAACATCTGCTACAATATCGATTTTTCAGCAAATATTGAAGTACCTACTCAGTTCTGATTACAATACAGCTTCTGTCTGTTAAAGATCTACAAATTGCGGAAAAGCAATTTAAATTTGAATTTGACGGCTAAGTGAACACCTTAAATCGCCCTGTAAACGATCAAATTTGCTTGACAAATTTACGTGTTTGTCAAATTATTTGATAGTGTGCAGCTTTGTTTGACGCGTTTGTCACTAGTATCAGTTTTTGATGAAAACATGAAGTTTGACCAACAAATTTGTCAAGCAAATTTGATCGTTTACAGGGCGCTTCAGAACGAATGACTTATTGATGAACTAAAACCATTCACCATTCGTTCAATATTATACTGAGTATAATCCGATATTGGAAATTTATTATTTCAAAAGTACTCGTTGATAAAACAAGCAACTTGTTACTTTAATTGCAGAAATATTTCTATTTAACTGTACAAAGTCTCACACAATGCACCCATTAACTTTAGGTGCAACTTAAAACCCCTCATCCTAGCCTTGCAATTTAGAAAGTACTCTTCCTTTGTCTGCCTTTACACACGCGAAATAAACTAGAGTTTTTAGAACAAAGGTTTCAAATTAATTTATTTCTACAAACTGACTAATGAGGACTGCCTCATTAGTCTAGTGGTCCTAAGAGCGACTGCTACGCTAGGGGTCCTGGGTTCGATCCCCGGGTCGAGCAAAGTGTTATTGGGTTTTTCTATGAAATTCCCAGTAGCAGCTCGGAGTCTGGATTTGTGCCCGGTTAATGGCAATAGGCTCGCCCCCTATTACATGGGACCTAAACATACCGGCGAAATGTGGGTGTACATTGTTACACCTCTGCCTAACCCTTCGGGGAATACAGGCGTGATGGTATGTTATGTTATGTTATTTCTACAAAGTGCACATCCTTCACCACTGTGCTAGTCATCTATGCAAGCAAACGCATTCTGTGCGAAGCTCAACTTGAGTGTTTTATTTCTTAAACAAAAGCTGTAGGTTGCATTGCAAATTGAAAAAAAAATGGGATAATATACTCACTGTTTTTCTTCGAAGCATTCCGCAGTAAAGGAAGTATATGCTCCAAATAATCATTAAGATTAGGCAAATTGTTCTCCCAAGATTTTTTCATGCGGCGCAGCGTTTCTTCGTCTTGTTGTCGAGCCAAGTTGTAGTGTAGCTCTGTCAAATTTATTTATAAAAAATTAGAAGCATTAATTTTGCTCGGATTCGAGTAAACACGGATTTAAGACTTTTTTTATTTAAACATCAAAAAGGTTTTGGGTACGTTTCAATTATACCTATTAGATTTTAATGTATGTTTTGATTTGTACGTATAGGTAGAACGACAAGATTTCTCGTTATGAAAGTATTTTTATGTGTTATTAATAATAGTTTTTTTTTTACATTTTCTTCAAATTATCAATTAATTATATTATTGGTATACGTACTACCAAACCTTCTAAAACTTCCCGAGAGACGGGGATGGTGTTAAAAGTCTTAGGCATTCCTTGTAACGTGCTATTTATTTAATATAAGTATGAACATCCGAGAATGTTAAATTATTTATTATAAATGATTATCATCATTTTCAAAGATTTTTATGAAAACAGTAAAGAAAACTTATTTATTTATTATAATTAAATTTAAGCAATGTTTACCCACATTGGGAACAGGATCCAAGCTACTGGCGATCACGGTCAATATTTTCTATTCTTATTCTATTTGTCTAGATTATTTTAACGTATCGAATATAAACAAATCAACTACTTATTGTGTAATTTTAACAAAAAAAAATACTTTTCCCGCTTTTTATATGTATGAGTAAATCGAGTTTCATAATAGTTCACAATATTCAATCGAACGATACGCTGTCGACGTAGGTATTTTATATTTTCTTTCAGTTTTACCATCACTATTAAAAAATATAGCTAGCATTTAAAGTCACCATAACTTGTGCATGCTATAAAATCTCTTTATTTCCGCTGCAGTCCTTCAGTATCGCTTAGGTAGTAACTCCATCAGGTCGTATTACTTTAAACTGTCCGTAAATGATTTTATTTTTATTTATAAACGTAAACAAGTTTTCAAGTTCAAGCGTTCAAGTTTTACTATAGACTATTAGTATATTTTTTTTTATTTTTTTTAAAAAGAACTTGTCCCTCACTCTACAGAGCATCCAATCAGCCGTCAATACGTATCTATACGTATAACAAAATTGTATCGAGCTGAGGTCTGTAAAATATAGATATTGAAGAAAAACTAATACTCTTAGAGTAACAGAAGCGAGAAATACACTTCTTGGAAGTATTGTCTGTCTGTATGTTTGTACACGCATCACGCAAAAAGTACTACACAAATTACTGGATGTACTGCCGGAATCTTCGTTCCCCGAGACCTACAATTTGGGTGTCTTCAAAACGAGAGTGGATCGGTTTCTTCTAGGCAAGCGCACTCCATCGTAGACCACACCATTGCTTAACATCAGGCGAGTTGTGGTCAAGCGCAAGCCTGTCTATGATATAAAAAATATATACTTCATGTTGACACGCAAACCGTATTAAAGTAAGTGAATACTCTTGGGACGTAAGTGAAACCGCGAACAACGGCTATAAGTATATAATAACATCTACAACCGTATTCTGAAAAATAATATGAGCAGTATTTATTTAAACGTTATTCTGCTGTATGTAAATTCTCGAATGCCCCTCAGGAGTACTATACAGAATGCATTTAATTTCAAAGTTGTATGAGTACTATCTACAAAACCTCCTTTAAGCTGGTACTTATCCTTTTACGAAAGCTTAAAATTCACGTTCACCGGTGTTTTTTTATCATATAAAACACAAAGTGCTCTTACGGTCTCTCAATGTTGAGAAATTAACTTTTTACAAACATTCGTCTCCTGTGCCCTGTTATTAAAAGTTTCTTTACGAAATTCGTAATGAGTTGGGAATTTTATTTTGCGAAGACAGTGGACTTGTCGCGTTCGTATTTGTCTTTCGACTTCTTCGGGAGTTAGCTTCTAATTCATTTTTAAATTCGGAATACGATTTTTGTTATTTGAAATAGATTATTTTCCTCTTGTTTTTTTTTTACTTTTACGAGGTCATTGAATAAATGTATTTTTGTTATAAAATTTGGATATCGAATTAAGAACTTTAGGGAATTATTATAAACGGCTTTATTATATTATTAGGTACCTGCTCAAATTTCAATTGTAATGGGTTCGCCGATATATTTGAGAACCAAACTGAGAAACAAACCCCAATGAAATGAAATGAAATTTATTTTTGGAAATGTATCTTTTAAAGATAATTTTACTAGTCAATTTTAAATGTTTAAAATTGTTCAAGATAAGTCCCGGCAATGTCTAGCTGACGACCTTTGAGAAGAAACGCAAATAAAACTCAGAGAATTAAGGTCTCTTTAAAGTCCAGACGTCGTCGTCGACGTCCACCTATCAAAATATGTGAATGACACAATCTCAGATCAAATAAAAATCTAAGATGGAACTTTGCGAACAAAGAAGTGGCCTCACTTCTTTGTTCGCAAAGTTCCATCTCGATGTCGGTTAAAACTACGCCTTGTTGTGTACAAACACAAATACACGCACACACGCATGAGATACGATAATGAAGTTTTGATAGAAGTGTAGCGATAGCTCGACTCTGCTCGACTGACAAGATGAGGCGTAGTTACGGTATACGTATTTGTCTTTGTTGGCAAAGTTCCATCTTAACTTTTTATTTGATCTGAGGTCACAATGCTGAGCAACGTCTGTAATGGCCTCTTGAAGGAAGAGCCACAGCGGCTTTGAGTAGACTTGGATTATCCAAATAGTCTGTAAAATTTATAGTTGTATAGTAAATCAACGATATGAATTATATATTGAAAGAAAATTTCCTAGTAGAAGAAAAATTCGGCCTCAGGCAGGGTTTAAACCTGACGTCACCTGAAAGAGTAAAATGTGGAAGAGAAATTCGACATCACAGGCGGTGGTCTAGGTAGCTTATTTGGTAAAGCGTCTGGTGTACTTAACCAGAGGAATGCAGGCTAAAACCCTTCCTGGGGCCAAATTTTTTTTACTAGGAAATTTTCTTTCAATTGAAAATTCATATCTTTGTGAACATTTCGCATTATTTATTGCTAAAATATAATATAAAATAAGCTGTATAGTAAATGCCAAGAAAAATTTTACCTCTTAGTGTACAATTACTGGTGATTCCACAGTCGTAGTTGGTAGCGAATCTTATTTTGTTTAGTGAGTTATCGCCGAAAGTGACAAGCTGAAAAATTAATATCCATTAGAAATATTGCCATTTAACCCGTCAACCAGGCAACCTTACATAATACGAGCTCATAAATAAAGTTGTATTCATAAATTATTGTTTTATTGGTCTACTGATTCCAAGCGCTGTTGCTGAGTGTAAAGACCTAGGTTTGTTCCTAGATCGAGCAGTGGTATTTAATTTAGGAAATTATTAACAGAAGCTCGGAATTCGAATTTCAATGAAAACCCAACAACATAACAATCGACCATCTTCAACAGTAGGTACTCAAACTGGAACTCAAACCCAGAACCAACGTAGCACGGCTAGATCAATGAGTTAGTCCATATAAGTTTGGGAGGTCTACCGACAATGCATGGTGCTGTATTTTAGTTTCATTTTTGGTTCCAGAATTGAGAAATTGTATTCATTTAAATGCGACGAATACATTAATTACGGTCACTGAGGACTCTAAACCCAGGGTTTCTGTGCCCTTGACAAATAGAGGTGGACGCTGCTTCATTTTTCGGGTCACGGACAAGAGAATAACACGCCTGAGACGAGGAAATCTGCCTATTTCGACGCTCAAGTTGTAAAAATTTACGAGGGGAAATGACTTATTGACATTATAGGCCACAAATACGCACAAAAATATAGCCAAAAACTACTCTTCTCTTAAAAAGAGTAGTTTGTCATTTCGGCGATTAGTAACTCTATAAATGATAACGAGTTTTACAGTAGTCAAATCTATTTGAATTGAGCCGTCTTTTGCTATTCCTGCTTGTGATAATGCTTTTGTAAGAAGCTCATTTTTTGGACACAGTACACGACATGCAAAATTGCCGAACGCGGCTTCTAGTTATATTTATTCTATGGCAGCACCATAGATTTATTTATTTATCAAAATAACTTGGCGACTTGGTAGTTTGGTGAGTGGCTGGGAGCTAAGTAACGACTCGTGTATTGATTACGCAAAGTTAAAAAATATTTGGAACACTCAAGCGCAGTATAAGTATATATTTTTATGTTACGCCGACGTGTGAGATCAAGTCTTTGTCAAGGACCAATCACACACCATCGAGAAAATCTCTCAGGCATGCAGGTTTCCTCAAGATGTTTTCCTTCACCGTTTCAGCGAGTGATAATTAATTATTTATTAATACGCACATGACTTCGAAAAGCCAGAAATGCGTGCATTCAAACTCAAGACCTTTGACTAAGCAGTCCTAGACTATCACTACATCCAGGAACCTACATGTCATTGATATTTAGCTTATATCACTTTGAAAGTTTGCGAGAAAAAGATAATATCTACTTATCTGGTTTTCATTACTTTGTTCTTAATTAGATCCGTTCAATAAGAACAGTCACCATCGTACGTGAAGTATTTGTAAGGAAACCGACTCACGGCAAATGCGGTCAGCAATATTATATTTTATGGATAAGATACTTCCATGTAAGCCATAAATAAAAGCAAAGATTTATGTCCAATTACTTCATACTATCTATCGTAATAAAAATAACTAAATGAATTTATTATCTCTTAGGTGCACGATACATGCTGCCGATTGAGCACACTTTTCTGAGCTCAATAAAATACTAGCTGTGCTCTACGGTTTTACCCACTTTACCCTGCTCCTAAGGCTATTATTGTGTTGTAAATAGTCCCTTACCTTTCTTAGTATAATTAAAAAAAAATTGTAGACATTAAAAAGAAACGCTTAAATGTTATGTATTTGTGTCTACAGACTGATATATCTATACATATAAAATCCTTTGTCCTGAATGACTGACTGACTGACTGACTGACGGAACAACGCACAGCCCAAACCGCTTATCGTATAGTCCTGAAACTTGGAGGGTGTGTTCTTTGTATGACGTAGGCATCCGATAAGAAACGATTTTCCGAAATTCTACCCCTAAGGGGGTGAAAAAGGGGGGCAAAGTTTGTATGGGACAACGTGATTCCTTGGTCCAATCTTCTTCAAATTTTGCATAAACGTTCTTTAACAGAATTAATGGAAGACGTATTTCATATTTTATTGAAATTCATCCCCTAACGGACTTAAATAAGGGGGGAAAGTTATTTTGGGCGTGGTTTGCTTCGAATTTGATATCAATACTCCTTAGTGTTTTTGATTGAAATTACTTTTTATTTTGACACATGTCATGTTTGAAAACTCAATCTGATTTTACCCAAGAAATGTTGGTTGATAACAAAGAGATTTAATAGTAGTAGTGTATTAAATGTCTTTGGTTGATAAATATATAAAATGCTTTCTATGGCACACAAAAGTGGAATTGAGAGGCACACCATAGAACCCTTCTTAGAGGCAGCAATTGAGTGATGGGTGGAGTTACTGTGTTGCTGGCAGGGGTATTCCGTCAAATTCTGTTGTACCTAGAGGAACCCGAGCAGACGAAGTCATTATCCATCGTCATCGTAATGATTATATTTAAAAAGAAATACGAGAGAGATGCGTCTGCTGGAGAGTTTTCTGAGCTATTACTTAAAATAGAAAATGGAGATTATAAAATTTGAATATGTATACCATCTCTCCTGAATACAGTAGTGACAGGTGACTATGATAGATGAATAGATCTTAGAGTGTATCCTGATTTTTCTAATATAAATACGAAGTCTATAGATTGGATGTGCAAACGTGCAATACTGATTCCGAAAAACAACAGTTCAGCTGCTATTAATTACATACTTCTTAAACCGTCGGAGGGCTCAGAAATTGGATTCAGTGCTACAAGCGGTCGAAACAGTTTACTATCCTGTAGAGTTCCTTAACAGTGTTAAACCTCCTTGGGACACCTGTAATTCTGCTGCGTCTCCTTATGACATTTAAGCTATGTAACGGAACTAGACTGTGAGTATTAATCAGCAGTGCACAAAAATATTAAAAAGGTCACTGTGATTACTGGATGTGCCTGAGGGGATTAAGTTTTCATACCTCGAATACCTTTTCTACCCCCAACTATGTTTTTAAGAACAATTACGTTTCCCCCTTAAGATCTTAGCTTTGCAATTACTATAAATAAATTTCAGGGTGAGTCATTAAGGGTGGCAGGCATAGATTTAAGAAGAAAGAAAGAGAAGAAATTCTACCTTGCCTGTTACTGAATCAGTATTTATAGCAGTCTGGTCATTTTGATACCAGACAGAAAAGCCATAAATGTGGTATAGAAAGAAGTGCAATTTTAAGTCTTGAGAGCAAAGTGGTCTTCCACTATTTATACCTTCATAAAAATCGACCCTACGAGGCCTCCAGAATGATAGACCATCGCAATAGCTAAAAGGACATGAATGAATTAATAAGAAATTTACATGTTAATTTTATATTTCAATAAAATAATATAGTGGAACAAATTATTTGGCCTCAATTTTAGATAATTTGTAATATCCCGCCAGTAATAGAAAAAAAAATAGTCAAAATCGTGTTGCCCACGCGAGCGAAGCTGCGGGCGGAAAGCTAGTCCATAGATATAGGTGAAGCGAGAGATCATAGAAACGATTGTGGTGTGTGGAAAAGCTGATATAGTTAGAAAGGAAGTAACCGAAGAGATGACGTCAAGTAAAATGGGATAAAAGCGAGCAGAAGTAGGTATAATAGAACTTAAAGCAACGGTACAAAAAGGAAATTCGATTGATATTTTTCTAACACTACTAAGACAAATATTCTATTATAAAATTGTAAAAAAAAACCGGACATTATACATTGAAGAAATAAAAAAAAACAAGCACTATATTAAAGTTAAACCCATTATATTTTACATTTTATAATACAAACTTCCCCGAACCCAAAAAAGTGATTGTGTTTCTGTATATGAAGGAATATCATTAGGAAGGAAAGAGCTAAATTCGTAAGTCCGTGTCGTAAAAATAATCTACATTGTAAAACATTACAGGTACGAAGTTATTCCTCATTTACTTTTTTATTTTCACGTTTTGGTCGAAACATAAATCTTATGCTTGTCCGAAAGTAATTGCTGTTAGCGATAAAAATGCCATTTGTACTGTTGTACTTGGAGAAAACGTGAGCACCTGGGTTTGAATCTCAAGTCGAGCAAAGCTCCCAAGACCTACTGAAGCTTTCTTTTAGGAATTTTGTGGGAGACCAGGGTTTTGATGTTCCAAGTGACCCAACTCCAGCAGTAGGAGAGTAAATAGGTTGTGATAATATCCTCGCTGGTACCACCCGTAATACATTCTATTTCGAATTTTTACTTTCAGAGCAACTATGTAAAATAATATTTGTAAAAGTTGAAATAAATTTATTATTATTATTTAAAGGTCCGCCACAATTTTTGGATGATACGTGTTACATTATCAGCGCAATTACAAAAAGTGTGTTCACGGCAAATTTGATATTATATGGTTCAGTTTACTAACATAAGATTCAGTTTTTCATGTTACTGATGGAATCACTGATGGATCAGGGGCCCATAATTTCAGGTATAACAATTATTGTTTCGGGAAAAACTAACACATTAACCACTGTAATAGATTCAGTAGCCAATTCCAAATCAACTATTTTTAATGCTTGCGTTTATTATGTTACGCGTTGTATTAAAAGGGATTATGATGACCGATAGGGATGGCTAGCGCTCTTTGGGGGAGGCTTACGTTCAGCAATTGACGGCAATAGGCTGATATGATGATGATGATTTTATTGAAAAGAATATTCTTTGAATATTTATTAAAATATTCATTTTTCATTGCACACCAAATCATAAAATAGTACGCACGGCTACACGCGGAGCAAATACAAATCCATTTTACGCTGACCTCTTAATGTACGGAACGCCAATCAATGCGAGATCAGCTTAAACTGGAAATATATAGGTTGACCTCTAGCCGTGTGTAATATGGGCGGTCGTATCGTTAAAAGCAATCTCTTACAGACAACGATATTATACTCCTGTCCTTAATGACGTCAGATTGTTAATAAAATTCTTACCCTGATCCACTGTTCAGTTTCGAGCAACGTATCCCCAGGCTGCAGTAGAAGCTTCACTTTGCGCCGGAGCACGTTGTCATCGGCGGAGAGCGCATGCACCGTGAGCGCTCTCTTTATATCCGTTGCTTGCCGTACCACAAACATGCCGAATGTTTTGTCTCTTTCCAACTGTTAGAAGAGATGCTAATTAGTTTTTTGCAGGCGCTTGAATCGAGTTCGGGTAGGACGATGTTTCGGTTCAAAGATTTTAATCAAAGACATGCTTAATATGTATATTATAATAATATGGTTGGCGGAGAGGCTTTATAGGAGACCTATAATAATGGAATCAAAAGTGCCCGTGTACGCCCGTACCGATACCCAGTGACCAGAACATCAGAATTAATATTGTATCTGTAATATAGTACTTGAATGGTTAACCATTAACTTAAGACAAAAAGATTTTTTTATGGGCTAAATCGACAAACGAGCAGGCGAGTTATCTGATGGTAAGTAGTCATCACCGCCCATGGACATCTGCATAACAAAAGGAGTTGCAGATGCGTTGCCGAGCCTATTGAAGGAAAAAGTAGGGGAAGGAGAAAAGGAGAAGAAAGAGGACTGAGGGAAGAATTGGGCCTCCGGCGCTCCACATTCACTGTACGAAACGCAACAGTATGCATACTGCTACTTGACGTCGATATTCTGTGGGAGTACCCCAGTCGTGCGGACCCGGACCCATTCATACTAGCATGTCTACATGCCAGCGCACTACTATTACTAAACTAAATATTAACTAACCTTCGACGACAATCCTTTGCTATTCCCTGTGAGTTCATTCCAACCAGCATTGGCTCCCTGTTCACAGTGGTCTACATAATCCAACTCCACTAAATCCACTAATGAAACCAGCCATCTTCTATCATCGGCGCTGGAGGAAGTGCCGCATTGCGGAGGACATAGTAAGGCGTAGAAGGAAATGAAGAGGAGAGTGACTGTAGACCTCATTGTTGATCTGTGAAAGAAAAAAAATACCGACATTATTTTTTGTACACGTAAATAAAATATCATAAACGCATATTTAAAATCTCAGTGGCAGTCCCTGGATGAGGAAATCCGAAAATTGGGCTCTTGGCATTCATTGGGAGTGGCCTACGTCCAGCAGTGGACCAGTATAGACTGATGATGATATTTCCAAAAGAGTTAGGCAGAGATGTACTATTTTCCGGCAGGTACTTTTTCTTCCTTATTTCGTTCGTTCCGTTCCGTCACGTACTAAAGTCATAACAATTTGCAGACCTGGGAATCGATCCCAAGGCCTCCAGTGAAGCAGTCGCTTTAGTCCGTCTTAGGACCACTAGACTTTATTAAACGATAACAATAAATGAAAGCTAACCTGAAAATCGAACGGGATCAAAATGCCTTTCCAATCCCAAAAAGTACCTTTTACCAATTTAGAACATGAAAGGTAGCATTTTGTCCAAGACTTTCGTTCAAAGCAATTCAATCTAAAAGGTTCCGAGCAAAAACTAAACAATAGCAAAACTGTTAACGTATTGTTTGAAGTACGTCAAACACTTTATACAAGACATCAGAAAGCACTCGCCAAGCCTTGACGTGAACTGGAGAAGTTATTTATAATTAAATGTTAACGTGCATCTTTGATGCAATTCTTTGAATATTCTTCAAGCCATTTTTTTATATATGTACATATACCCCGTCATGATGCCTGTGTGAAAGTTGATCAATAAGGAAGTTCGACTCTTAAAAAAAACTTGCTTTCTATATCCATTGTAAACCAAACTAAAATTTTAAATTTTAGCTGTATCTGTCGGTATACTAGTTTTTGTATTATATTTTCACGCCTAAACCATTGAACTAATTTTGGTATAGAGATTCAGTAGCAGATCCAGGCAAATCTTTAATAAAACTATATTATATTAAAATTCCTTAGTATTGGCCCCTCCCAAACTAAAATTCTAGATCCACCACTCTAGAGATTGGACCTTGGAGAAGAAAATAATAGGCAACCTTTTATCTCAATAAAAGCAATCATGGAACTAAAGAAATCTTTAGTTTAAAAACAGCCTTAAAGCTCATTATTAAGTTCTTCAAACAACTTGTTCTTATTATCTACTTTGCACGTTCAATTATCAAATCGCACCTTACTGCCCATTAGAAGGAGATTCGATGTAAGACCCACTAATCTCATATTGGGTTCGCACGGATTTGGTAAAATCCCTTCTCATCAAGGAAATTCTCCTTTTATTACAGTACAAACGATCAAATAAATGCTGAAGAAGGGATGTAGCGTTTTTGTAACAGAAAAAATATAGTGTTGTGTTTTATAGTTGTCATAAAATATCAAGTTTACAGGTGACCCTTGTGGAATTTTTTTTCTCGGCAAACGAGCAGGCGATCTACCTGATCGTAAGTAGTCATCGCCACCCATGGACATCTGCAATCCTAAAAGAGTTGCAGATGCGTTGCCTAGCCTATTTAAGGAGATGGCAGGGGAAGGAGAGAGGAGAAAGAAGGGGACTGAGGGAGGAATTGGGCCTCAGATACATAACACATTACATTTTGTGATCAAACAAGACAAAGGTACATAAAACAATATATTTCATGATTACGAGTACATAATACACCGTAGCGTGATTGCTTGATGTACTTTTTCAATGATTCTTTGCATCATAAATCTTTCAATCATCTGTCTATAATTATTATTATCATACGATAATAACACATTATTGGCCGATTATGCTTATGCTTATGCTAACCAGAGGCTGAATATCAGTCGACACATAAGTTTATGTGTGATAAACGGGACCGATGGCTTTCTTTTCGAGGCACGGAGTTTGGAGGTGTCTTCTCATCTCTGTCTCATCCATCCGCAGACTGACCGTGGCAGGCGCAACTTAACCTAGCAAAGCTATTGATCAGAACAGTTATGACTTAGCCACGACCCCATAACTGTGCTTTAACTTTGACGTTATTTCATTTTAATATTTGCCGAAAATTTTACGTTTGAGGAAACTTCTCCTTTAACAAGAATAGACTGGACTACAGTACAGCATACCAATAAAATCAACCAAAAGAGGAGCTTCGTTAAGTTCATTATTTTTATTAATAACATAGTAACCATTCAAAACGTTATCAACCCTTTTATTATCCAATTGCTAGGCTCTGCTCTTAAAATGAAAGGTGTTAAAAGGAACAGTCCTATAATTCATGATAGAACTGAACATTAATCCCTAAATTCGGGATTTAACGAAGCAATGAGCCAGAGGCCCAATGATTTTAAATTTCCTCTATAAACCATTATTTAGCATAAAGCTCAAACTTCGTTTAAATAGGCTGCGTAGTATCAATTATCTTCGCAATAAGGGAGCGCCTCAAAAGCGGGAATTAATGAAGGGGTCGCAAAATTAAAGATTTTTACTTTCACCGTTAGAAAGCATTCATTCTTCATTCGTCTGAAAGGGTCACGATGATAAAAAGAAAATTAAAGACCAGACATTTATAAAGCGATTGTTGCTTTCATTCTGCTTTTGTCAGACGAGATATTAAAACTAGATCAAGGGGAAAGAGGAAATGCAAAAGATTTTTTATGCAAATTATATCCTGAGTTATAGCTGCAAATCCCGAGAGAACGCAAGCTTAAGCAATTCTAAAATTAAATAATTTGTTCCAAGCGTAACGTAGACTAAAAGAGTTCTTTACGCGTAACAACGAACTCAGATTTCTTTCGCAGCTTGCGTTTTTATTATGAGCATCATTTTCTCCAAGTTTCAAAAAGTTTTCTGGAAAATATTACAGATTTGGAAATATTAAGTATTATACAATTTTACAGCAGTATACCTACTCCTGATTCGTGTGTTTTCGTCATGTTCCATTTATATCATATGAGAATAAACTTGAAGCAGTAATTTGCGCTCATTCAGTTTTACGTCGACACTTTAATCTGGAAAAGCATTGCCACGGTCTTTTCTCATTAATGCAAACGTTCGCTTACCTTTCTTTGACAAACATTTGGGTATAATAACTCAATTTCCCAGACTCGTTCCGGTTGAATGCTGGTGTCAAGTTGTGTGACCTATTTCAACGAAATTTGCCTATTATACGCCACGTCAAGTTCCCAGCGAAAGGCAACTCAATTGAGCGCAGCGGTATTGCGGAAGCCCGTCCTCCTATCGATGCGAATGTATCTATCAGCGACACAGTAACGACCTGACATGTTTTTGACTTCCAATTTAAATTTCAGTGACATACGATTGAATTTACCTTGGGAAAATTTTGTGTTATAGTTGACCGCATTTTCGATAATGTTCAGGCGTGATATGTGAAAATTTCACACATGATTTCAGAAAACGTGGTCAATTAGCTTGACCTCAAAGGATCCATGAAGAGAAAAGCATTGAAGATTTAACTTACGAAGATTTAACAGTTATGCAACTTAAAACTTTTAAAATTGTGAATGATTGCACGTGACAAACTTTAGAGGAAAAAGTGTAATATTTAAAAGTTCTTAGCATCCAAAATGTCTGACGAGGGAGCATTAGCAAGACTTCACAAGAATACTGATATGACTTCAGAACTTTCTCTTATAAATGCGCTAACAGCTGATGCAGATGACTTTGTATTATCTTTTAATGAATGGTATTGTTTTTGGTGTAGTTTAGAGGATTAATATACTTATAATGTTACGGGTCGGGGATCTGATGTTTAAACTTGGGAGCGTATGAAATATGATATATTGTTGTTTTGTCTATAATACAGGTCGCTTTGTTTTCAATGAGTCCTGAATTATAATAAAACCACATACAATTAAAGAAATTAGATTCGACTATTTTTTCAGGTCTCATGGAATAAAAAGAAAGTCTATTGCTAGCAACCGAGGACAACAGAACTTTCAACATAGCTTTTTACTAAAAATATTTAGTAGTATTTTGATTGAACTAGGAATTGTTTCCAAGACCTCACGCCTAGCAACCACTGATGACTACTAACCCAATAAATATTTCAATATTCTAATTGTTTTTGTACACATTGCACATTCATGAAGCTATACAAAACCATGATAAGCTAGTCTCGTATTGTAGAGACTTTCAGTACAATACGAGATCAGTTTATAGTGAATTATCTTACTGGACCTCAAAAGATAAGCTTCTAATTAAAGAACAGGCTTGATTTTATTCTTTTTAACTTTCCAAATCCTATAATGAAACCATTTTAAAATAAAGCCATAAAAATATAAAAGGGCTTTCCTCTTCTATACTTCCGCTCAAATCCTTTCAATCCCTGACACTGCATAATTTGCATACTTACCCTAATGCCTTATAATTTTTCAAAGGGTTGTAACTTTCTGAACAAACTCATAAGGTTGCCTTGTAAGTGATCCTTGTCTTGGGGTATTCCAATCACGTTTGATCTTCAATTACTTTCTTCACGGTCTAGTGAGCAGGGGCTTTGTTGCGGCTTATTAGGGAAAGGGGAAACAGTCATTAGTGTACAAACAAACTCCTATTTACTACGAATAAAGTCAGGTTTTTTTAATTTCAAAATTGTGCTCTCTTCTGTTAAGCGTATGGGTGAAATTGGTATTTTTGTTGGTTCCCTAGAGAATACGTTAACGTCTTGGCATATTATTATTATGTTTTGAATTTGAAAGATAATTTAAACCTACATTTATTCTTCGTATAAATCCTTTGTGTCCGAAAAATGCTCAAATATTATTGTTCAAGAGGAATCACACCTCGAAAACAGACTGTGTTTTATTGGCATAAAATAAAATGTAAATAATGATTACTTTTTTAATAACAATATTAATAAATATGTACTAGCTGCAACTGCGACTGCTGTGAGGCCGATCCAATAGGTATGTATTTCATTAATACTGTCTGATTACTGGAGAATTACAATAAATACTTAGACGTAGGTTCATTCTGTTTAGCAAAAATAGTGAGGACCTTGTCAGATAAATTTCGCCTTTAACCAAATACATCAGTTTATTATTTTAAAGCCAAGTTCATTCCTTTATTGCGAACCTCAGACAATACAGAAGTGCAGAGCTATGATCACTTTTGTCTCAAGACAGGATAATTCCTGCGTCTACTTTTAAAAATAATAGTGATTGTTTGCTTCTAATGGGATGATTTGGACGCTAACCACGAAGGCTGGTTCGAACCAACCTCCCTGGTGCTCCCAAAGGAAAAGAGTACCTGAAAAGAATTGGAGAAGAACTTTGCGGCATTGGAAAGCTAACGTCTGCTAAAAAATATGTCCGTCCAACTATATCACAATGTTTACGCACTGCGTAGGCATCTGCAATATTTAATTAATCTGCACAATGTTTAGTAAATGTATGTAATATATTCAAATAAGATTCATCAAAAGTATGAAGTTCAATGGTCTTTTTAATTGAAACTTCTTCATCAACACCAACACTCATTACCTACCATTAATCTTCATATCCATGCAAATCCTTTGAGACATTACTACAATTATAGCCACTGTGTAAATGTATAGGGGTTATCACTGTTTGCATTTAACACGTACTTGGCTTTCCACACATTACCGTCACTTAAGCTATTGTCTGGGGTAAGTCTGAAAATCTAGAGGGTAACGAACCCACGATGGACCTTATTAAAGTTTGCAAGGTTTTTATTATAAATTATATTATGCAGTAACATTCTTTGATGGTTATTGTATTAACTTTCTAGAAATTTATAAAGTTTAAATTTTACAATAAAAAGCTGTTTAGCCCTGCTATTTTTCATGTTAGGAACACTCTCTTAGTTTATAAATTTAATTGTTTTTAAAATAGTAGCTTTTCTACAATTCTCTCACATTTTTAAAACAGCTCCTTTTCATACAAGAATTTCTGAAAGTAACTTCTATCATGTTTATATCTTAAAGGATCTCAATAATCTACTGATAGCTTGAGTCACAGTTAAATAATAGTTGTTTTTTTTTTGAAATTCACATTTTTTTTTATTGTTTTTTTGGTTTTCGTTTAGGTAAATTCGTCAACTTTATCGTATGGCTCATAGCTATATTCGTGTTGTTGTTTTTTTTTTTAAATTGCGTTATCATCCTTACAACAACCAGTAATATAGCTCGTGATCAAGGACCTCATGATAGATTTCTACAATGAGACATACGATGTCCTTTTAGGACTATTTTACATTTAAAGATTTATTTAAATAATTTAATTTCTTAGTAACCATTTTAACTTTAACTAATCCTTATCATAATTTATGGAGATCCAGATAATTTTATCCCAGCAAGTCCTTTAGTAACACCAGTTCATATTCAACCTACCCGGCATCATGCTGAGTGGGAACCTATTTATTACATCTGCATTTTATATTTTGTACCTGTTTCAATTATCTTACTTCAGCTTTTTATGAATATAATATATTAGTGTAAGTTGTACGTCTATATGTTATGGAAATAAACCTATTTTCTTACTTTTTTCTTATTTGGTGGTGGTGCACAAGATTAGTTACAAAACCTTAATAGTATTTGCCCACACACAGAAAGGGAGACAAGTAAAACAACACTAGGAAGCTTTTTAAAATGTAGGTACAGCAGATTGTTTTAAAAATTACACTCGGTTACGGAAGAGTGTACTGCAAATGTAATTTCTTTTAAAACATTTGTGGCTTCCGCCAACAAGGGATGCGCGGTGCATTAACAATGTTCTTGTTAACTACAACTGGAATATGTGCGTATGTAATTCTTGCAACTTTGCTAGATCACGTTAAATTAAAAAGCTTTTACTGTGGTATCCTTTTTTCTATTGGACTATTGTATCGGTAAGTTAATAAGGTGTTTACAAAAGCAGCATAAACGGCACTTTAAAAATACTGATTAAGCAACAAAATCCTAAATACAGATGTCGGTGACCACACATCGACCAAAACCAAATCGTTGTTCGTGTTTGTATTTTATGTTTCAGAGAAAGAGGATCAGTCATTAAAAAAAGACAGTTTTGATATTTTTGCTTGCTGTTTTTGTTAAATTAAAACGATCATTTATATACATGTATAATTAATGTTATTGAAAACCTGGTGTTGTCTCATAAAATACGTAACCACCAGAAACTTTCTTTTGGCACCTTTCCTTTTCCCTATGATTGGGTCAGCTCTTAGTCTAATCAGATGTGGGTGAATATCAGTATTTTACACGAAGCAATAATAACAGGCGTAATTGATGTTTATTAGGATATGCCTACGTCCAACAATTATAGACGATTATACGCTGATGATGATGATAAATTTCTACAAATTTCAGGTTATTTTTGATAACCTTACGAAAAGTCTTTTGTTTGGTAGGGCCACGCTGTTCGCAGCATGAATGGGCCGGCTCGACCGGGGAAGTACCACACTCTCGCAGAAGACCGACGTCCGAGTAGTAGCGTTTCACTACTGCGCTTCGTTCGGTGAGCGAGAGGGCCGGAGGCCCAATTCCTCCCCCAATCCCCTTCCTTCTCCTTTTCTCCTTCCCCTCCCTTTCCCTAAATAGGCTCGGCAACGCACTTGCAACTCCTTTGGTTTTGCAGGTGTCCATGGGCGGCGATGACTACTTACCATCAGGTAGCTCGCCTGCTCGTTTGCCGAGCTCGTATCCCATAAAAAAAAAAGTCTTCTAATTACTACTAAAGATTGTTATGTCAGTTTTTTTTATCTCTTGTTTAAATATTTTCTGGGTTTTCCTACTGTGCTAAGCAAATATCTCCTTTCGATCAATTGATTGATGACACTTGTTAGTAGGTTAAAGAGCCTGTTTTGTCAAGAGATACAATCTGAACATTAAATTAAGTACGACAAACGACCCTTAGTCTATACTAAATTACAGCCTTTGAGAGCTTGTATTGAGCAGCGAGTTAATCCTCATATATAAACGGGTCGGTTTAACACTTGGAGTAATAATGCCCTGTCTATCTATACTTAGTGAAAATTTGCAGGATATTATTGGTCGTACTTAGCTAGTTTGTGGTTGAACAATTATATAAATAGTTTCCTAGACCCATTTACGTACAAAAGGATTTCGTAACTAATTCCGAACTTCATAGGCAATTGAACGCTTGCAGCTTTGTTTAATCATTTAATGGTTGATTGATTTTGATTTATTTATGGTTTTGAGCTTCGTGTTAATTTAAGAGTTGATAATTTGTTATTAGTTTTGCATTGCACCTACTTTATATATAAATATCCGCCCATTGTAACTAACATGGATTTACTTCTGGCAGTGCGAAATGACGTATACTAAGCTGAATCGTTATAATTCGAATTACCTACGTTATTGAAATTTCTGTTTTTTTTTTTTTAAATTTGCGACGATAAAGATTATTATTATTATTCATAAACTCAGTTTACCTATTGTTTTGTTATTCTTTTTCTTTACTTACGCTATTAGATATAAAAAAAAAAAACATTTTTAAGGGTTTTGTTACAGCATTCATGGTGACCATGAATGCTGTAACATGCTATTGTATTATATGCTATGTTGTATTCCATTGCTAACAATTTATGTTATTTTATGAACAAGAAACTATAACCATAATAGTATCCATAAATCTTTATTTGATATATTTTAAGTCTTGAGAAGACTGAACTCTTCCATATCCTACACAAGTTTTCTCCAAAGCGGCCACAAATTTGAATAAGGCAATATATATTGATAAGTCTGTTGCAATCTTTCGGCGCAGGTTACTTCCATGAAATATGCATACCGATGCGCGCACGATGTGCACCTAATATGCGATTGCATATAATGTCGAGACGAAACACTGGTACTATTAATATGAAATATCACCACATAGTATAAAACAAAGTCGCTTCCCACTGTCTGTCACTATGTATGCTTAGATCTTTAAAACTACCCAAAGGATTTTGATGCGGTTTTTTTTAATAGATAGAATGATTCAAGAAGTAAGTTTATACGTATAATAAATACATATTATATTAGACTGCCTCATTAGTCTAGTGGTCCTAAGCGCGACTGATACGCTTGAGGTCCTGGGTTCGATCCCCCGGTCGAGCAAAGTGTTATTGGGTTTTTCTATGAAATTCCCAGTAGCAGCTCGGAGTCTGGATTTGTGCCCGGTTAATGGCAATAGGCTCGCCCCCTATTACATGTGACCTAAACATACCGGCGAAATGTGGGTGTACAATTAGTACACCTCTGCCTAACCCTTCGGGGAATACAGGCGTGATGGTATGTTATGTTATGTTATATGTTATAAATACATATTATTATACAAAAAAGTCGAGAAAATACGCGGTCGAAACCGTGGGCGGAAAGCTAGTTATCCATAACTCGTAGTTCGTGAAGCGCTCTGCACTGACCAACTGAAAATTTAAAGCTTTGAAACTGGTTTATTACTCTTTTGCACCTATCCAGACAGCATAAGTGGCCGTTAATGGTTATAAAATATTCGTATGTTTTCCTGGTAAGCGGAAATTGATTTTCTCAAAATACTCATACCTATGGCGATTAAATAAAGCTGTTTGATCTATAAATTTCATATTCCCTTCTATATCAATCACGTGAGGATATTGTTTTTAAATGTCAAGTTTTAGTGAGATGACAAATGGACTTTGTTCAATGTTAGCTTACATATGGAATGTCTTCGTGCAAGCTGTAGACTTCCGTAAGTGAAGAAGCACTCTTATAAAATACCTTTGTGATTTTTAGCCTTAAGTTTTATGTGTTTATGCTTCGTTGTAGATCTTAATTAAATAAACTTATAGACCAGGTCTCCGGGAATTTTAGTCCATAATTAAGCAACCATTATACAATTCCACGATCATATTGGTTAGAAAAGTTATACGTTTATAGTTGCTGGTCCTTCATTTGATATAAGCATTAAAAAAAAGAAACTGCCCCATTGATCGCATAGATAATTTTATCAAGGATCTGCATATTAACGTGGGAGTACATTGGTACAACTCTGCCTAACCATTCGGGGGATACAGGCGTGATGGTATGTTATGTTATGGATGGTATGGTATACTTACTATATAATTTCATTGTTTTCGTGGTAATTGTTACACAGCTCTGTGGTCAGGACATTGAACCTAATTCGTATTACATTTGTTAGGTATATGTGAAACTTTGTAAATAGCAGAGGATTACTAATTAAGTTACCTTAATAACTATATTTTTTGACCATATGAAAAACTAAATTAAATTATAATTTGCTAGGTAATAATTTTATTTATGGAATAAGTTCAAAGAAACGTTAACAATAACAAAAAATATCTGTATAATATTTCGCAATGGACAAGCTCGGTTCAACACCAAGGACAAGTTTAATAAATAACAAATAAAAAGGGACAAACAATTTATTAACTTCGATAAGTCCAACCAAATATTTATGCACGATAAAAGAATAAACAGCATTAGATAATCAGAAGCTCACAAATACTAACGTAACGTAATCACCAAACTTTTGTGTTGACGCAGCAAATGTATTTCTCTATTCACCATTCATATTCCAATGTGGTCAATAGAAAGCAGTCGTAACTAAGAGAAGTAACCTAATCCTATCACGATAAATACGTATAAACGAATAAACTTCGTGCAAACAAGCGTTGGAATTCGCAAAGAACTTAGTTTCAAACTTCCAACCGGGCGAACGTAAATTGGAACCGAGTTATCGGTTCAGTCATTCTCCGTAATGAGTTAAGAATTTACCTGCGGTTTCAGAGTTACGAAGAACATGACGATCTAGTCACGGTGAACAAGTCTATTAGTGACTGTGTTAGATTCGAAGGTTCAAAGGCATTCTCCATGTTGGTAATTATATGCTTTACCGAATCTAAATGTGCTAGGTTTAGGTAATGATGAATCTAGTGTTAATTAGTAAAAAAAAAAAAAAGTTATATAACTATCTTTTTGTATTTTTTAGGCATATAACATGCAAAGATTATTAAGTTATTATTTTTAGTGAAGGGAAAATACGACCGCGGGCAGGATTCGAACCTGCGTCTTCTGGTTAAGTACACCAGACGCTATGACCGCTAAGCCACCGCGACCCCTACCCGCCATGTCGAAATTTGCCTTCACCTTTATAATTTACGTCTTTGAGGCGACGTCAGTGACATCTGTTGAAAATGTGATTCTCAACCGACATGACATGCTTTACAGCAAGTACAATGTCGTACGATGCCACCTTACCTTTTAACTATCTTTTTGTATTTTTTAGGTATTTTCCATGCAAAGATTATTAAGTTAATATTTTTAGTGAAGGAGAAATACGACCGCGGGCAGGATTCGAACCTGCGTCCTCTGGTTAAGTACACCAGACGCTATGACCGCTAAGCCACCGCGATCACTACCCGCCATGTCGAAATTTGCCTACACCTTTTTAATTTACGTCTTTGAGGCGACGACATTGTCCTTCACTAAAAATAATAAGTTATATAACACCAACCTTCTGGGGGGGTCGGTTGGGATTATAAAACTTCCTCTACATGATTTGAAGGAATGAGTAGTTGTAAAAGATTAAGAAGTCAAGAGTAGGATCGAAAGATTCACTTGACGAGATCCATACTACCCTCTTATCCTGTAAGACCAGCCAGTGTTCAGTTGTGGGACTGTGAACGAGATCCGAGAGTCCAAAAGTGCATGAATTAAATGAATTGTGTGCTCCATCTTAAATTTCATGTGATGCTTGTTTGACATTAGAAAATTTAAAAAAGACATCAATTATACGAGATTCGATGAAAATTATGAATCTTCATACCCTTTATAGAATTAAATGTAATTTAGATTGTCATTTAGAATTTAATGTAATTGGACATGTCATCCCAATACGACTAAAATGAATATTGATCGATTTCATTTGAATACTCATTTACTATTTTTTCAACGTCTGAAAAGAGATCAGATCTAGTGGGAGATTGATTGCTCCTGTCACTTATCTTTTTTTAAATCCAAGTAAGAACTCGATCGAACTGAAATTTTATTTACCGAGTTTAATTAAACCATCTTAATTCAGTCAAACACCGTTAACGAGACACTCGAGATGTCTAAAGTTTTAACAAAGTTAGTAATAGACACTGTACTCTGTCTCTATGTAATTAATTTAGTGAGATGACATTGTTGTTTTCTAGAACAAAATAAATTGATGAGCATTAGAACTGGTAAAAGATGCTTCAATTTAATCTCAGTGTGAAGCGAACACATGAGGACAGCAAAGGTGTAATTATGAACAAACAAAATACATAAGGTGCAAGCAACTGGGTGTAATTATAAAAACTTAAACATAGTTCCCTAGCGTGTGTAAGAGAAATAAGCCCTTATATTCTCATGGGGTTTCATTCAAGAAATCTTTTGTTAATTACGGAGTGAATGAGTAAATATTACTCTAGTCACATCAAACATAATTATGATGAAAGATACACCAATTGTAAGAAAAATAAAATATATTTTTTAAAGAAAATATCTTACTAGCAATGTACGTCGCACATTACTAGTAATCTTGTTAACCCCTCGTGCTAAGCTAAATTCTTGTGTTACGAGTGGGTTCACGTCGGTAGTGCAATGGGTGGGTTTCGAACCGGCAACCACATGATCGCAAGTCCGGCACTCTAGCCATTAATTAAAAGGTGCCTTTAGCAAACTATCAAGATAGGTTAAATATTACCTAATAGCAATGACAAGAATAACTTATACTTAAGATAATTATACTTATAGCTTTATCGTAGAATATTTATCAGAATTTACGTCTACGTACACCTTCGGGTAGTACAGGTGTATGTTATTATTGTCTATACTTTCTTAACAGAAACCCTTGCTATTCTTCAAAATAATGTTATGCAATAACAACACTTTTATAGCATATCAAACATTATTTCTTGAGCCACACAAGAGCGTCTTAAAAGGTTTGAAGTCTCCTATCTTATAGACACAATTTCATCAAGACCCAAAAATGTTTTCGTATCAGATAGGATCTTTCTACAATGTTATTTTAAGCGACACCCTGAATTTTTTCCTTCAAATGCCAATTTTATGTATAGACGTAGAAAAAAATAAATTGGTTGATTCACATTTCTTGATAGCAGTTGCCTCATTTTATTTTGACCTTGGGATAAAGGTCAATTCTTACTTATTCCTTCATTTTCTTTACTTTTCTTTTAAAGAACCATCAACTAGACCCATAAGATTGTTGTAGTTTATGATCATATTTATGATGATGTTCTTTTGTTTCCAGTTTGTGTTGACCTTACGAGAAAAACCATTCAACAAGTTATTCATAAAATGTGATTTCATATCAAACCAGATAGCAGAAAATTGGGAGCTTTGAGATTTGTGGAAAGATTTGATTGTTTGTTTGCATTGAATAGGCTCTGAAACTACTGGACCGATTTGGAAATTTCTTTCACTAATAGAAAGGTACGTTATTCCTGAGTGACATAGGCTATATTTATATTATCCCGTAAAATGATAAGAAACGTAAAGTCCACGCGGGCAAAGCCACGCGCGTAAAGTTTGTGTTCAATATTTACAAAGTATTTTATATATCAATAAGCTCGCCGCCTATGACATGGGACCTCAATATAATTATCGGTGAACTTTAGATGTAATTAAGTACACCTCCGCCTAACCTTTGGGAATACAGGCGTGATGGTGTATTATTTTATTTTTATATTATAGTATGGCATAGAACAGCTTTTAAAATGCAAGTTGCGATGCTACGGGTCATTGTAATGTATGTGTATCCATTTGTACTTCTGTCAAGTTTCAGACGCTGACCTGAACGAGATTTGAGATTCTGCCAAGAGTCTTAGTATTTTTCTAGCGTAACCAAATGTATGAATGGCATAGCAATAATAACCTTGATTAGGTTTAAAAGGAAAAAAATACATTCTTCCTTCTCCTTTTCTCCTTCCCCTCCCTAAATAGGCTCGGCAACGCATCTGCAACTCCTTTGGTTTTGCAGATGTCCATGGGCGGCGATGACTACTTACCATCAGGTAGCTCGCCTGCTCATTTGCCGAGTTATCCCATAAAAAAAAAAAAAATGTGTAGTGGAATTTCATGTTAATATTATTGTTCGTTGTGAAAAAGATTCCTTGTGAAACGAGCTAATCTGAAGCTTACCGCAATTCGCAGTTGATGTCAATGCTTGCATATTTTTATACTAGCCATTATATACGGATTTACTGGCATCCCACTTTTTAGCCAAAAGTCAGTCCCCTTGTCGTTCTCTGAGATCCAATCTTTGTACAGTCGACAGCACACATGGTTTTACAAAACTGTCAAATTTCTCCAAATGATTTTAAACTTTAAAAAGTTGTTGATTAAGTTCAAAATCAACTGAGAAAACTTTACTTTACTGACTGAAACGACCGTACCAAAATTTCAAAATTGATGCTGCAGCAGTTTAGGTGTTAAACATTACATACAGATAGGCAGAGTTACTAACTGTATAATTGGCAGAACTCTATAGCTAGCGACTATAGGAACATCTCAGGAGGTAGACGATTTCAAAATCCACGCTTTTTTTGTTCAGCGATCAAGTTTAGATACACTAAATAAAAATGCTTCCGTATTTTCAAAGCGGACATCCTTTAAAAAGGAAACTTTGCAGCGGAACTTCGACTGAGAAGTTTTGTGAGGGAATTCTTCGCTTCTTACTTGTTGTATGTTAACAACCGATACCTTTACATAATAGACATCTTTTAAATAAGTGCTACTGAATATATTAGCGGCAGTGATTGGATGAGGAAAGTTGAAGATCGGACTCTGTGACGTTCACTAGGAGAGGCCTCTGGACGTAGGCCTCTCCTAGTGAACGTCAAATCAAATCAAATCTAATCATTTATTTGCAAACTAAGTGTATACAAAGGTGTTACATTTTAAACAGTACAAGACTTAGTGCCTTTTTCAGGCGTAGCAAAGATGACATTTTATATTATGCTCTTATAATAAATTTATTATAGTGCTTATACGAGTACATTTACGCAAGTGAAAGTGTTTTATATAATAATTTATAATAATTCAAAATATGTGATTCTGAGTTTTACAATAATTATTAACTAATGCAACATAATTAAAGAGAAATATATATGTCGTATAAGTAGTATTAAAAGTATCATTTTTTAAATGTATATTATTTTATTTATATTTTAAATGTATTACTGTATAATTTAATTATAACATTAGATGGGACAATAATATTGTATGTAGTATATTTTGTTTGAATAATATATTTATTTTATTATTTATGTATTTTTGAGTTTTCGAAATACTCTTCTAGAGAGTAGAAACATTTATGTATTAAGAATGCTTTGAGTTTTCTATTAAATATTATTAGTTTAGTTTATTTTTTTATATCTGTAGGTAGTTTATTATATATTTTTACTGCCATGTAGTAGGAACTTTGGTTTAGCATTTTAATTCTGGAATGTGGTAAATATAGCTGCAATGGGATGATGATGATGATGATGATGATAATTATAATGAATATTGTGTTACTAAGGGTCATGAGACTACTTTACGTCCATTTTAACTCTTTTATGAATACAAAGACGAAGATGGCAGATGCGTGCGCGTAGTTCCGTAACGACGAGTAGGTAGCTTAAGGGTAGCCCGAAGGCAGTTTGAATCCACGCACGGCTCGAAGCTACACATCGAGCTATGAGTTTCCAGTAAAAGCTGATCTTTCATTGTACGGAAATCCTTTACAATGCAAGACTACCACATACTGGATTTTGTATAACTGTTTTGTAGCTGCATGCTTCTTATAGAATATAGCTACATATTAACATTTTAATTATTTTTGACCCACAGAGTCAAAATCGAGTCTTAATGTTCTATACATACCATCATGCCTGTATTCCCCGAAGGGTTAGGCAGAGGTGTACTTAATGTACACCCACAGTTCGCCGGTATGTTTTAGGTCCCATGTAATAGGGGGCGAGCCTATTGCCATTCACCGGGCACAAATCCAGACTCCGAGCTGCTACTGAGAATTTCATAGAAAAACTCAATAACACTTTGCTCGACCTGGGGATCGAACCCAAGACCTCTAGCGTAGCAGTCGCGATTGGGACCACTAGACCAACGAGGCAGTCCTTAATGTTCTATCTTCACGTTATAAAGAAACTCCTGTGATAACAAAATGTTTTATTTTCTACAGACCGTCCATGGTTTTACCAAAGGGCTATAGACTACATATACTTTATTAGACTACAGGCCTTGCTGAAATAGGGGCCGATTCTGACGTCATACAAGATGATAAAAGATTAGTTTTCCGTGGTATTGTTTTTTATTTTGTCGTATTGTAATTGTAACTAAAAATTTTCTCGTCTGATACGATGTTGTCTCACATTTCCAGATGACTCATCAGTCGCGCAATCCCACTTGCGTCTTCTTTTATCCAAAACTTTATTCAATTTATTTATTCTTCTATAAATATTCTACTGCAGCTGAAGCTCAGATGCACCGAGCTCATTTTTCCTTAGAAAATATTTATGCAAATCTCGGGTTATATTCTTGCAAATTGCTATGTGCTATATTATGCTGAATGTGAAAAGTAACTATGTTTATTTTAGACAAAGTAGAATATTCTAGAACTATATTCTGTATTCGGTAAAAACCTCACTGTTGTATTTTATGGAAACAAATTTTTGTTCAAAGAGCGAACGCTTTTAGGCAAAATATTTAATTTCACACCATTTCGGCACACCCTTTACTAAAATTTAGTTTCTATTTGATTTTAGTAAAGGTTAAATATTTCTGTTGAAAGGAAATTGTAAGGTTAATTATAAAAAATAACTGTGTGGTTGGATCTCTGTTTAATAAGGTAGTACATAAATGCAATTGTAATGATCTTTACTGTAAAGAATTTTGCGTACAGTCCTTTTGTGAGCCCAGTTCTGTAAATGAATTTGGACAAATAACCTCGTATTATAACTTCTAATAAGTACCGAATTCTACATTTAAACCTTTAATCTTTCTTATAATATTCCGACTTATAAGAATCGTTTCGTTCAATAAACTTAATTCATCCAGACCCATCCATATCAGCCGCCATTCAATAATTAACCTATAGATTTTATCAAATTATTAAATATCCTCTTTTTTTCGTCGTACATTCCTTTCCTTTTTTGAGAACTCAACAATAAGCCTGATAATCCTACGAACCATAAAATAGCTCTTCACCGCTAATTTCGGTTCTTGTCCATTTTTCTAGAACCGTTCAATCACAATCTCTATTGTGAGCAAAGTGCTTTTCATATAAAATCATATTTCATGCCACAATACAAAAAACTTGTAAAGAAAATATTTGAACAAATCTAATTCGTTTTTACGGCCGTTTTTCATGTGTATTTATTGCTAATAATTTAGCCATAATTGAGTTTAAATATCACAAAACAAGCAAGATATAAGAGATGAAATAGATAGCAAATAATATATTTTTGTTCTGTTATTAGACCTCAGAAATTCATTAGAAACGCTTAGGAGCCCGAATAATTATAATTAAGACAACAGACAACCCAGAATGTAATTTCCGCAAGTTGTCACCGAGTAATCCTTTATAACTAACTTAAGTTACCTAGTTACGTCACACGAGATAAACAAAGGTGGGTAGCTAGGGGCATTTCTAAAACAAAGGTTAGATGCCTAACCGTAATTATAAAGTCAAATATACAAATAAGATTCGCAGTCACACATTGTTTTACAAAGATTAACGTTACTTATGTGAAAACATATTTGTGTTGAACTTTCTGCGTTGAATAATTATGATAAATTATCTGACTTATATTTTGTTTCAGTGAAATACAATGGAAATTTAAAGCGTAGGAGCGAAAAGCATGTAACCATATTTTAAATATGAATGTAGATGGAGATAAGGAAAGAGAGAGGCCAAATAAGAGATACATGTACTACGTGGTAAAGATAAATGTAATTATGGTTCCAAAGGATGTACTGATGAAATGTCGGTTAATAGAAGAAAAGACGTACTGCGCTGATCTCAAAAAATTGGAATGAGGACAGGAGGATGATGGTGACAATATCGATATACGCACATAAATATGTTTAAGCCAAAATCGATGTCCATCTAAGGTCAAAAAATATAAAGGAAGGAATAAATTAAATCAAATAGGAAAATCATGAAAAATATGATACACGAGTATGTCAGAATGATACGAGTACCTACGCAATATCTGAATATGGTGGAAACAATTACAAAAGCAAAGATTTACCTAAAAGTTTGGTTAAAGTCTATATAATCCTTGGCTTGGTGTAAAAGGTGTACTGTAATAAAGAACCTACTCGTCTAAAACAAAAGGTCCCATATCATAGGCCTTTAGACTACGCTTTTAAGGAGTACAACACAGGTCAATGTTAACAACATACTGACATAATTGATGATAATTTTTCACCTGCTGAATTTTTTAAAGGTTGTTCCTGAAGGTTCTCCCTCGCACGATCTCTTTGAATGTTTTACAGGAGTTCCCACTTTGGAGCCGCCCTTTGTGTTAAATGATTCATGACTAGTCGTGGAATGACGTTCAGTGTTGTTGAAAGCTCCGCAAAAGGGCTGTATAAATCCAATATGGTGTTTGCTGAGATCCTACAAATGTTGGTTTACTTTTAAGCACGGTTGTTTATAAGCAAAGATTCTTTTTTTGGGTTATTAAGTTGTTTACTTGTAGCTATAATAAAATTATTGACTGGAACTACAAAAAAGTGTTTCATTATATTGATCACAAACTGTCCGCCCGCGTGGGCTATATGTTTCTTGTCATTTTACGGGATAATATATAGCCTATGTCACTCAGGAATAATGTAGCTTTCTATTGGTGAAATATTTTTTTAAATCAGTCCAGTATTTTCAGAGCCTATTCAATGCAAACAACAATCAAATCTTTCCTCTTTGAATATTAGTATAGGTATCTTTAGTTCCACCTAATTCGTTTTGATCTCTCTAGGAATCTTTATGTTATGCTGTTTTATATTAATGAAATTGTTCATCTTTGTCGTCATCATCATCATCGACTGATTTCCTTGTGTCTCCGAAAAGCATGAAAAAGTTTAGCTTTGTGTCGAAAACCTTATGTGACAATGTTGACTTTAAAAATTATTATAATCTACACTGGACGAAAACAAGTCACGTTTTTAGTATTGCACTATTATGTAGATTACCCTTGGTAAGTACGAATAAACAGAAATTACATATTTTTTGTCATCTTTTGTTGTATTTTCTTCGCTACTTTAGTTTTGTAAGTGGGTCGCTATGTAATATTTGTATATCTCAAGTAAATATAAAAACTTACCGTTCTCGCCACGCACCAGGTTTTAATCTGCAAGGAAAAAAGGTAACATTAATTTCACGCAATACTCACCTGAATACTGAAGGAAAGAAATGGATAACATGTCTATACAAATCTCCGAAAAATATATATTTAGGGCGGGTATTTTCATCAACGCAATAAAGGAAGTTATCAAAATAAAGACGATGACATATTTCAAATCAGTTAATACGTTAATTAAGATACAGATCTAATTCTTTGGTGTCTCTAATATGCTTGTGAGGATCCTCACTAATTGTAATTTATACAATTAATAATTTTCAATATAAAACGTCATTCAATCATCCAATTAGTCGAGCCAAGCTAATCCAAATCATGAACAACGTGTTATTTTAGCCAATGAACAGCCTGTTATTTAAGCTAATTAACGGGCGTCAATGGAGGCCTGTATCGATTGGCAAAGCCATCTATTCAACTCATACTATCGAACATACAATTACATATTTTTGTATGCTTCGTGTTCTTCTATAATAGACACAAGTTTGAAATTACATTCATATAATTATTTGAGAGGAGTTTTGTTTACTTAAAAATTACGAGACGGAAACATACCTAAGATGATTTACGATTTTCTAAAATTTGTTGTGAAAATATCATGAACAGAAAGTCAATCAGGAATCATCGATAGAAATATTTTAAGAACTGAAACTCGTACACCTGAATGTAGAAACTGCAAAATTTTAAATCATGGTAAATTGCTTCAGAAAGGCACTGTGAGTTCTCGAAGTGGAAGCATCCATTAGCGTAGTAATATTATTTGAGATTTCAATGTCACCCACAAAATTTATGGTAATTTTACGTAATTAATGGGATTCAAATCATTTTGGTTCCTTTTGATAAATAAGAAAGATATTCAAATGCTCTCGAATCTCATTCTGCAAAATTAACCTTTACAATTTCGTTAACGTAACCTCGAGATACATAGGGCCGTAAGCTGCGTTATTCTGGTATTTACAATCAAAAGGCAGTTGATCTGTCTTCAAAGTGTTTGCGGAAATCCTTGCCCAGATTTCGTTTATGTTCTATTGTTATGGAATATCACTTGAGTGCCTTAGGAACAGTAAGCTCACTTTGAATCAAAACTCGGGATCCCCTGGAGCGAGAAATGGTAATACCACATTCACAATAGAAAGTTATTTTCAGAAAACTTCTAAATAAGTAGATGTTAATATTTGAAAAAATGTAGCCACTATTAAATTGTAAGTAAGGATCAAGACAGTAGATACTGGTGGAAAACTTTCACATCAAATAGTCTTCATAACAGTTCTTGTATTTTAGATAGATACTATTGTTTTTTTTTTTATATCTACGACCCTCAATTTAACTAACTTCTACCAATCTACGTCTACTTTTTGAGATATTATGTTTATAAATAAGAAATCTTTATTATTTTGTTTACTTTGAAAAGAATATAATTATATCAATCCGTTTTCCTTTCTTTGTGTTTTGATATCAAATAATAAAATATATATAAACTTGTTATGAATTCGATTTAGCTATTGTGAATGTTTTCTTGGTTTCTAGATAATTTAGACATCCAATTTAGCCAAACAAAGTAAAGAAATTTCGACCAAATCTTCAATAATTCAGGTTAGAGTTTTTCGGTATTATCATTTAAATATCAGTAGCTAATGTAAAAAAAAAGTAAAGGATCTCAAGAAGCTCAAATTAAGGATTTAAATGTAGGTAATGATCGCGTTAATTTTTAACTTAATCTAGTTACCAACATGAAAAGCCATTAGCTTACTTTTTTTTATTGGGATTACTCGGCAAACGAGCGGGCGAGCTACCGGATGGTAAGTAGTCATCGAAGCCCATGGACATCTGCAATTCCAAAGGAGTTGCAGATGTATTTGACTTAAAAATTATGCCAAATTAAAAAAAAGATTTCTAGATAATATGTTCAATGCTTTATATGCTACCGAAATACAAATGGTACTAAAAAGGACTGACTTACGCCACGAATAGCAGACAATTGCGTTAGTCATCAACATATAATTACTTTCACAATAAACGCTTTTAAAAAATAAACACGAAGATAAAAACTCAGCAAGCAAAAGCAAAAGTTTTCTACAACGGCCTAAAGGGTCCAACTTAATTGTATCGAGCCAATGAGCTTCCAACTAATGTCACTTTAATGGGCACTGAACAATAATAGAGGACCGTTAAGATTCTCTGTAAACTTGCTCTGTGTCTCCAGAAAGCCCCCTTATTGACGAATAGCGAGCTTCGTTGAAGGTTAAAAAACATAAACATACAATCGCGCCTGTATTCCCTGAACGGTTAGGTAGATGTGTACTAATGTACACCCACAATTTACCGGTATTTTTAGGTCTCATGTAATAGGGGCGAATCTATTGCCATTAACCAGGCACAAATCCAGACTCAGAGCTGCTATTGAGAATTTCATAGAAAAAACCAATAACACCTTGCTCGACCCCAGGACCTGTAGCGTAGCAATCGCGCTTAGGACCACTAGACCTATGAGGCAATACTACGAGAGAAAGGGAAGAGACCGTAGATGGTTTACTAATAACCGAAATGCTCAATATAAAAATTACTTTTCCAATAAACAATAGATACATATTACTTTTTTCTGGATTGCTTATTTCGTCCCAATGGTGAACCTAAATGAAAGCAGGAATTAATAAAGCGAAGTAGAAGCAAAAAGGGAAAACTATACCCTGATTAATAATGATAAAATATAGTTTTGTAATAATCTCGTTTCTGCAGCTATTTCATTTCACAAACCACAACCAGGAAGGTTGCAAGTAAGATACGTCAGATTAATTTTAGGCATTGAAGCGATTTCCTGTCATAATTATAATACCATAGTTCATTCCTACGACTGAATATTATAAAATGTTATTTATATTACTCCCGTTATAAGTCCAGATCAAGTCAATTATGTTCATTGCATAGTAAGCTTATTTGCTTCTTCCTGCCTCGTTGACAGACAAAAGCGACCCAAATCAATTGAGATAAGGGTATCCGCGGGCTAGCAATTTAATTTTATGAAAAATCTTTAGGAGCACCATTTCTGCAAAGCTTATAATTGTTCCGATTTCATTATTCTTCATTACAGTACCAAGGAGAAAATTCGGAGCTACAATAATTATTTTCCATCAAATCTAATAGATCTTATTGGATGTAAGGAATAAATTAAATTTTGAAGGACTGGACGGCCTCTTGATATTCATAGAGCTTATTGGAGACACTTTTACCTATGAAGTGTCTCAATGTTGGCAAATGAAAAAATCTTATTCCAAATTATTCGGTAGTAATATTTCGTAGTTAGAATAATAATGTTCAAGTTAAATTGTTAAAGTAAGATGATATTTAAATAACTATTGGATTGAAAATAATAGACCAAGTACCTATTAAAAAAACACAAGTTGACCTAAAATATTCTAGTGTCAGTGGTTTTAACAAAAGATTTACTCAAGCGTTGAGAAAACATTTTCTTTGTAACGAGAATGATATTTTATAAAATATTATGATAAAGAAGGCTGTGTAGAACTTAGAGAGAAGAAATGTCACTTTCTGCCTGAGGATACTTCAGTAGCCTAAATTAGTTTCTCACTAAGCCTCTTTAAACAGGTTAGTCTTAAATTTTAGACCAACCGAGACACGACCTAAATAAACCAACGAAGATCGTGGGAGGATTCTTCATTAAATTATGAGAGTTTACTTTGTCCCATACTTTTGTACTCTTAGGATGTGAGCCGCAGTTTGAATAGGACATTAATTTAATTATTATATCCTCTTTACTGGAACATTTCCTTGTCCATTTTTATTTCCTTTGCTTTCAGAAGATCCATATCACAATTCGATTTAAATGAAAGTGCACTTTTTTTCAGTAAATGAAGACTATTTAAAATCTAAATGCAGATTGCCCAAAACTTAAAAATATATTGGACAGTAGGATTACAGATTTTTCGACATCACAAAGTATATTCATTCCAGATAATGGCAATATTAGCAAGGAAATATAACAGCACTATAACGTTAAGGTCGTGTTTATGCGGTTATATCCAATTGTGTTAAGGTCGCAATATGTTTAAAATAACGGCTCTTTGATAGCCTTCACCACCAGTATTACTTTATTCTTTACCCCATTACCCCTCAATTGATTTTCGAAAGTGGCGCTCAAAGCTCCAATGCCACATTATTTCGCTTGTTCTTTTTCCTTTGGATTAATGGCAGCCTTTTGACCAACGCGCTCCAACAATGCTCTGGATAGAATTTTGCAACTTGGAATTTTAATATAACTGTATACTTAACTGAATGTGCAAATCACTGTAAAATATTAATAAAACGGTATAATACCCAACATTTCTTTTTGTAAAAGCAAAAACCGACTGGTCAGCCGAAATAAAATTCGAAACAAGAAAAGAAGTTAATGCTGTGATTCCAAATTCAATCATGAAATTATTGGTGAAGGTCCAAAGTGAAAGAATCTTTCTTAATAAAATGATCATGTAATGGGTCGAAAGACTTTTAGGTTAAATTGATAAATATGCATAGAATCTTATTCTTAATATTTTTTGTGTTCATCATATGAAGTTACTACCTCAAAATATAAATGCTAAAACACAAGGTGAGCGTTTGATACGCGTTTGAATTGAATTTCTCAGAAAAAATCCTGAATATCATTTTCAAACAGCTTTCAACGTTTGTATAGTAAACGTTAACATCTAACAAAGAAGACTGAATGTTGGCACATATCATACATACATAATTTAGCCGAAGCTCTATTCAAAGCCAGTAAAACTGAAGAGTTTCAGAATCGCTGTACTTTTCGCTTTACCAACGGTTTTGTAGCTTTTGTTCCTAAACGGATACACTTAGCGATTCCTGTGTCGAATGTTTGAATGTGTAAAGCTTCGTATTGGATAGACTTCTGTGTGTTTGAATACGGATGTATGCATTTGGGAATAATTAATTCATCCAACACAATCTCCTGAAGTGGTTTTTAGAGCACCACGGCACCCAGTCAGGTATGAACCTTCAATTGACTTGATATATAAGTAGCTAGTATAAACTAGCTAGGTATCTTCATAAATACATAGTAAGATCATAGTATCGAATTAATTGAGTTCAGCTTTAGATACCAGCAACACTGTAAAAGTGTAATTTCAAGCATCAAACTGAATTTTGGTAGCATCATACTTTTAACCATCAGCTTTTTTTGCATTTCTGAACACAAAATTTTGCTTCATTATAAAGGGTTTTTTTCCGGAAAGTTTTTTTTTACTATCGTGTCTGACCAAATACCTATTTACTTTGTATTGAGGGGGTATAAATTATTATATTCGGAGGGTAGTACTTCCGCGGTCGTGCCGACCTATTCATGTTGACATGCCAACGAGACACTAATACATAAGTCATAAGTACTAAATAAATCTGTTCATAAAACTACATCTGTAATAAGTACATCAGGTCAGAAGACCCAGTCAAGATCAAACGCGAGGAATTTTCATAGAGCACCAACCAATTGACCTTCCAATCATGGGCACTAAACATTCAATGTCTGTTTCTTTAATCATACAAGCAATGATACAGATCTTAATAGCATATAAAGACGTATCATTTTGCGTCCACCTCTCTAGTTAATAAAGGAACGTTGTTTGATTGATATGGATGTACGTGGAATATAAAAATGTTTCTTTTGTGCCTATGTTCTAGCTATGTTCCTAGATTTACTGTACGTATTAGGTACCATTATTTTATCTTAGTCTATTGAGGGTGTTTCTGTTTTCGTTTCGGCCACTACTTATCTCTTTTTAACTGACTGAAAGAAATATCAAATACTTAAAGAAATAAGGTTCTATGTATTTTCTTTTATGTATATTCGCCAATCTTCGTTTATTGCAAATTGATTTAGATAATATTTTTTTTGTTCGAAAAGGTATGTACTCTTAAGGTATTCATACTCGTAGGTTGATTCACTGTATCCTATTAAAATTTCGTGAAGATCTGACAGCTCAACGTTTAGAAAAATCCTCCCGGTTTCGGAACTCAGTTCCTTGTTGGCGAAAATAATAAATTCAACGAAATTAATGGCACTGACTTCCAAAATTGTTTTAGAGATATTTGTTTAGTAGGTCTGAAGGTGATTTTACTTTTTTTGTTTAATGATAATTGATTCATTAATGTGGACAATCTTATTGAATATCCTCACATTTTCATTTCATTTCTTATTGAAGTATACCTATATATATTCTTATTAAAGATCTTTACGTTTCTATTCAAGATGCCAAGGTTTATTTTGAGTACCAATTACTTAAATCAACAAAGACCCGAAATCAGTCGTCAATTTTTTTCCCGTAGAGGCAGCCAATAAATTTCCTCTGGGAATAGAATATTTAATATTAAATTCGAGCACAATAACACGTAAGGACAGCTAAAAAAGCTGTTGAAAATGTTGGTAGGTACAGTTAGTAGTTTCAGCATAGGCATCCTTCAATTCGTTCCCCAAGGCAGAGTATCCGGGGAGATTACTCCGGATTTTCCCCGGTCCAAAAACCGGCAAAGTTGGAAGTTTGCAACCTATAGAGCTACTTTGCTCCGAATGTGACGGCAAATGTATGTGTTTGAGAACTTTTTTAAAAGCTCTTTGTGTGAAAATCTATTGGCTCGTTTCTCGCTTGTGGATTATTTGGATGCACTTTGGAATACAGGATAAGTTCAATTCTCTTTTGGGATTTTACTTAAAGAACTAAAAGAAAATCTGATAACGTCAACTTTCTGAATACAATGATATTGACGAAAGGTCTGAAGGCCGCGTGACTGTTTGCTTAGTCCATTATTCGTGGATATCAATAAAATATAGTAAAAGTAGATACAATTTTTAAGCGGCGGTTATCTAATGGCTAGGGCGTCGGACTTGCGATCATGTGGTTGCCGGTTCGAAACTCACCTATTGCACTACCGACGTGAACCCACTCGTGATACAATCATTTAGCTTAGTACGAGGGGTTAACAGTGTGCGACCCACATTGCTAGTAAGCTTTAAAAAAAAAATGATTTTGACACTGATACCTATTATCTATACCTTTAATATGGTAACCTTGGATGACGCTCGTGAATGAGAATGAGTAAGTTGTTGAAAGAAATATCATAATGTTTACAAATTGTTGTGTAGAAATCTTTGCCATTTCGACACAACAATTTGAAACTATTATTATTATGCTGTACAACACAAACTTGAACCATGTGCTATTACCGTAACGTTACTGAAGACAGCAACATTGCATTATCTCTAAAAGTTCCACTTACTCCTCAAGACATACGGATACAATACAAAGTCGGCATCGACTTGAGAATTTCAAACGTTAACAATAAAGTTCTCGTTTACTGCGAGTGTGTGTTCTGTTTAAGAGATTCTTGATTCCGCACGAAGTTAATAGTTGTTTAACTAAACATTTGGTCGCTTTTTAGCCTCAATTACGTAGTTTAAATGTTAAAGCTCAGTTACAATGTTTATTGTTTTCGCAGGAGGATATTGTTGATATTCAGAGATTATGGAAAACTTTATTGTTATTATATGTTTTAGCTTTTGAAACAACACAATATAGATCAACGTCAAAATTCCTACAATAGTTTATGAAAACACGCTAAATACTGTACAATTTGTACGAAATATGATCAAGAAAACTTGCTTTGGTGCTATAAATTTTGTATGGACCAAAACTAACAAAAACTCAATTTTCTAAGTTTCAAAACACAAACATAACTGTTAAGAGTAGAAAGAGAAAACTATAAAATATGCCCAAAATGTCAACGAATATCATAAATTGGAAGAAAAAAAGATAGGAAGAACCAACTTCATCTGAATAATGACTTTCGAGAAAGAAATTCAATTAACACCTAAAAGTTTGAACTTTTTCCAACGGTGTGAACTCAATTCAGGTCATCAGCAATACTCCTCAACCCTTAAATAAAAAAATGTTGAGAGCTTCCTAGAATCATAACAAATCGTAATCTAAATTTAAATTAATTTTCGGATTTTTTTTGTTTATTGGGGTCGGTATTTAAAGCTGATTTGATGATTACAATAACAAAATGAATAGAATATTCTTTATTATTCTCCAAAAATACTGCAAATAAAAAAAAATATTAATCAAAGAATGATACATTGGGCTGTCTGGAATCATCTTCTAATTCAGTTTTCAATGATTTATTGGCGATACTGATATCTTTACCTGTACAATACAAAATAATATGGGGTTTGTAAATCCTATCTCTCTTACTCTTCAATTTTAGCAACCTTGTCTACAATTTTAGTCATTACACTAAAAATATTTAAAAGTTCTTATAAATAATTCCCTTTAATACCTGAAGGAGTTGAGTGTACTAACCATCTTTATTTAAACATGAAAGTATTGCGGTGCTACCCGGCTCTGTGATATGAATTGGAAAAACCTTTTATGAATGAATGGGTCCATTAAGATGATGTACTAAAGCAACGTATTTCTAAGCAATGTATGAAGACTTTTCCGATAACTCGGACATTTTATTTGATGGAAAGAACGACCAAGTTAAATCAAATTATGTGAAACGTTTCTTCAACTATAGAAAGCTTGTATGTCATTTAAAAGTATAATTTTATAACTTCCTTGCTAAAATACTCTTATTGAAACCAAAAGTTAGTCTATAAAAAATCCAGACAAAAATAATTTACCTTACATCCAAATATTAGAAACCCACAACCGATTTTTGTGTACCTATAGAAATACAAACCATAAATAAAGGATATTTAACATCGTTCGTTCAGTATTGAAATGAATGTTAAACTTAGGAAGATACGCAACGATGGATGATATTGCGAAACTTGGAACGCCTGCACGAAATAAGAGACCATGCAGATTTAATACGTGCATGAAACTTAGATATGGGGTTGTGTGGATATAGAAGGTATTCTTGCATTCCATTTGCGTAACTCTTTTAATGTAATATCAGTAACATTACAAGAGAAATTATTTTGAAACAAAGAATGTTTTTAGGGTAAACATAGTCATATTGCACTTGGTAAGAGAAGTAATAGGAAGTTATTTCTCAGAGATACAGAATTCGAACGCGAAGTTTTGGTCTTTTTTGACACCTTCGATTTCAGAGCGAACTTCTTTCTTGGAGCTGAGTATTGACTTTTCAGCGGATACAATGACTTTATCTGCGCCAGAGGAGGGACTATACTTGAGAAACACCCAGTTACGGTTTTAACAATACATATTATTATCTAAATATAATTAAATGTAAGAACAAGAAGAAATCAAAGTAGCCTCACCGAATGTCTTATTGACGAATGTGAATTTGATAGCACGAATGATATACAATCTTGTCTAAGTAGTAGTTACTATTTGATGAAATGTCATGGAATTAATTACGAGGCTTACTAGATACACGCATGCCTTTTTTCCACAGGGGTGAGGTTGTAACGCATCTTGCATCCCTCTTTCGCTTCTTCCACATTCATAAATCTTGTCATACACACGCGCCGGTTGCAAGTACCTACTGCGTACCTGAACTTTTTGGAGTAACTCGACAATGAGATCGGTTTTTTTTCGATATAAAATAGACGCATGTTTATATTATACAGAGGTTCAATCAAAGTACGCTTGATGACTTCTACGCCATTTCAACAAATGACGGAACGCCACAATTCACTGCAAAGCTAAAATTTGCGCTACAATATCAGACGCAAAATGTTCACATTAATACACTAGTAGTTTTGCAACAATTGCCATTCTATGCGATTAATTCAGTTCGTTGGATTGTTTATTAACAAAACAGCTTTTCAATAAATCTGTGTTGATATTTTGAATTATGGTACCTATATTCATATTCATGTGCGCGGCTAATATGATATCTGGTATTTCATTCAATGTTATCACCTTCTTCAAAAACAAGTGAGGGCTTAATAAAATATTTATTAAATAAATTAATTTTATTTGTAAAGAGTATGATGGGACTAATTGTACATATTATTTGTGCAAAAGTCTCTAACTAAAAATACTTTATCTGTAGCTTAAGAGGGTACTCTAGTGAGCCTTTCTCCATACAAACGTATTCTGCTGTTTTCTCCGTAGATATTGACTCTGGAGCAATTATATTTTTCCAAAAAATCTAGATCTAATTCATACAGGCCCATATTATTTAATTTTTTCAAAAACAAATTTTCACAAGAAAATATGACAATTCAAAAACTCGAAAAAAAGCTATTTTTTACCGTCATGTTCAGGCGACTATCAGACAAATTTGAAAAGTTTTTAACAAAAATTAAAATAATAGAAGCATAGACATGCTTTTCCTCTAAATTTTGATATATAAATTGTTTAGATCAATCCACTTTTGAAGAAGAAAACAGCAGAATACGAAACATCTTTTGGTCAAGGTTTTTGTAGGTAAAATCATCCTAAGCTGCAGATGTCCTTTTCGCACTTTACGGGGAGAGCCTGGAGGTGCAGCGCGACGGCAATAGTTTCTTCAAATACCTATTTTTCAAATTCCTCAGGACTGGAGTCCCCTCTTAAGAGGCTGGTTTTCGTCAATGTATTGGTTGAAACAGTTGGCGCCAAAATTGACGTAGTTTATTTTTCAATACAAATACATAGGTACTTTAGCATTTCGCAAAACTTTTCTGTAATATTGGCCAAGATATCTTCATTCTTATGTTTGATATAAAGCCTCCCAATTATGATACTTTGAGCAACGAACTTCTAAAATTAAATAAATTAGGATCCGGAAATTATGTTTACCGTGTCGCTCATAGATATAGACTCAACTAATTATACAACAAATATTGCGAGCAAAAGGTAAGTAATAAAAAAAACTATATAAGTTTTCATTTAAAGAAGCCTGTTTATAGTTGAGGGTTAATTTTTAAGATTGGACGGTTGCCAGGACCCTTGTTTTTAATGTTCAGCTTAGGCAAGGAGGCGTCATGCTGAGCTGGAATTACTTTTTTACAGCTCACCCTTGTTCCTTAGATGACCGGATATTGTTACGGCGGACACTTATTCGACAAAGCGACAACTTCCTTGAAGCGAAAACATTGCCGAAAACATTACAAATATAATGCCAAAGACAGCCAAGATTGTTGATATAAAGAAGAATTATTGTATTTTCAATACATCAATTTCGAACCAGATAATAAAATATTTTCTACGATATTTTCGTAAATAATTACACTTCTAATAAAAGAGATTTTTTTTAAATATGGCATGTTAAACAAATTGTATTCAAAATTACCGATTAACGCTGACAAAGAAAACAAACGTACCTACCTATGGAGCTTCAAAGAAACACCGCAATTTGTTTTAAAATAATGTATATAGGGTCACCTTTACGTGAGTGTTAAACTCCATTTAAATAAAGATGTTTGAAAACATTTACACCAATGTACTTAATCATTTGAATGAAATAACAAGCAGGTGTATTTATTTTATTGTGGAAGGCACAGAAGTATTTATTTGACGCCTCAAAAAAAGCAGCCAAAGACGATTGCATTATTTTACTGAAAAGCCAAATGAATGATGAAATACGAACGTTTTTTTAAATGTCACTTTTATGAAAACACATTACAGTTCTCTTAATTTTAATAGCTGTTGATATTTTTTCATTAATTCTGACATTTATTTTTGTACTGAAAACATTTCGAGTTTTCAATACAATTAATATTACAAGGTATTTTATATAAAATTGCTTCATTTCATAAAATTTACTTGAATGTCTAAATAGGATTTTTTGTGACGGAAAAGAAATAATTAATGTAACTTTTCTTCTGGCTTTGTTATTTTTCATCAAGTATAACAATGAGTGTGCTTTCATAAAGCCACGAATCAACTTCAAAGAAGTTTATGTGACGTATGTCAGGCAGTGCTACCCTCATTGAAACATTGCTGGTTTTTGTTCCCATATTATTCCTCGATAGATACACTCACTCATATTATATTCATATCATTTTAACAGTCACGAGAAGTAACGAACACGACGTTTGACGTACATATGAAATGTCCAAATGCGATATGATGTAAAAAGGTATTTATTTACATAGTGTGTAGGTATGATTATACCTAAAAAAATAATGTTCGATTCATATAATAAATCATTTGGCATACCTAGCCAGTAATAGTTTTATTCACAATTTAAATGATAAAAAAAAGTCGATAACACATTTGAGTACCTACTATAAAAAACTCATCACAAATAATAATATCGGTAACAATTATATTCAAAACATTTTAACGAATTTGTGTCATCATCATCATCCTATATATTGTCCCACTGCTGGGCATGGGTCTCCTCTCAGAATGACAGGTTATAGTCCTACACGCTAGCCTACTTGGCTGGCAGACTTTGAATATGAATTTGTATATTCCAACATAATTATGTTTTCAAATTAATTTTATTCCTAGGGGACCGTATAAGTATTGCTATTCAATGTGGCAATGCTGCCAGTCTTTTGGGCATGGTGCCAGACGTCAGCAATACTGAGGAATACTACGAGGTTTAGTCATGGCCAAGTTTTTTGGATCTTTCTTTTTCTTTTAGTTAATAGTGTGAATATATGATATTTCTGTTTTAATTATAGGTTAATATCATGTATATATTATACAAATAAACATAGAATTAAAAACATATTGTTTGAAAGGAAATCACACTAAAGTGCATTAATAATTCTATTTACATTTATGAATGACCGGAGCACTGAACTAGCTATAAATACGTATAATTAATGATAACATGATTTGTTTATATGCGTTCGGTGTTTGAGATCTGACAGCATGTCAGGGTTGGGTTATCAAGGCAGACAGCGACAGATAATACTATACCTACCCTTACTGGTGTTAATGAAAATTATGGAGTGTATCAGAGAATATTAACTGTATTAAGTTATGTTTTTTTTATAACAACGTTATCTGATTATTGTAAACTATTTATTTATTTTAGGAACGCTTGCAGACTTAAAACACTTATAGCTAAAGAACAATATTTTGATTAACTGCCTCGTTAGTCTAGTGGTCCCAATCGCGACTGCTACGCTAGAGGTCTAGGGTTCGATCCCCAAGTCGAGCAAAGTGTTTTTCTATGAAATTCTCAGTAGCAGCTCGGAGTCTGGATTTGTGCCCGGTGAATGGTAAAAGGCTCGCCCCCTATTACATGGGACCTAAACATACCGGCGAGCTTTGTGAACATTAAGTACACCTCTGCCTAACCCCTCGGGGAATACAGGCGTGATGGTATGTAACAATATTTTTATGTAAATTGCTAATAACAAGCTTCCACATTAAGATGTATCTTATCATCATCATCATAGACCCATTTACTGTCGCACTGTTGAGTACGGGTGTTTTCTCAGAATTAGAGAGAGGTTAGGCTGCAGTCCACCAGACATCTATAGAGAAAAACACTGGCATGCAGATTTCCTCACGATGTTTTCCTTCACCGTTTTACATAACATAACATATCACTAGGCTACCACTGCTGAAACGTATCTACTTATATCAAATAATAGTTATTAATAAAATTTGATTATTTGTCAGTCAATTAAGATGACGTATTATCTGAATGTATAAATAACTTAATCAAAACATTCAAATTGGATTTCGTACAACTAGCTCCCACATAGAATTGTGCCAAACGCAATTGTTCCTCTACAAGTCTACAATATCTGGGCTTTTTGAAGCCTAAATGAGTAAATTGTAGGGTAGTTCATAAATATGCTACCCTATAATTTGCTAACATTTCGTTTATTTTATTTTACTGTTAATTTATTTGTACGCCAAAACAATACATTTGTAAAATTAAATTAAGCTCTCATGTAAGTGAATTGTCAAATTCTTATGAGAAAAATAAATATGTCTCAAACCTTAAATTCTATTTATTTTTAATATTTTATTGTTACTAGTTTCTATGTCAGTTCTGAATTAGTTACAGGTTAGAATTTTAAGTTCTAAACTTTATTGTAAAAATATTTTTTAAACTACATATACATATGTAGTGTGGTGAAGACTTTATGTATTAGTTATTAGTAGATATAAGCGTAAATAATGTAAAGCTGAGTTGGTGTCGGAATAAACCTCTGGTAGCGTTCAAATTTCAAATTTTTGGTTCTAGGACATGCCTTCCTCACGATGTTTTCATTCACTGTTTTGGGAGCTAGGTGATGAAATAATTGACACGAAGTAAAGCGCCTGTATGGGTTCGAATCTACGACCTACAATTCGTAAATCACGAGCTCTGAGCCATCACCGTTCCTTTTGAAGTATATGTAGCCTCTATTTGTAATTTTACTGTTGGTACAAAACGACCAATAAAAATCTTCATCAGTGAAATGTTACCTAAAATCTAAAAAACAAATACAGTTCTTATCACCGTTTTTAAACACATGAATCCTAATTCAGATCATGACGTTACAGAAATGCAACTATAAGTAAAGAGGACGAAAGGTCAACACAACTGCAAGTCACATAAGTGACTAATAGATCGAGTTTTGACACTTAAGGGCCGAGCCTATGCTTCTATTACTACAAACTACATTAAAATGCTTTGTCATATGCTGTGTCATTCGGTCAATGAAATTAGGTTTCCTGTTTTTAGCTAGACTCACTATGAAAGTAATACTAAACTTCTATGTTAGGCTAGTTGATTTGCTTTTAAGAATAGTTGGGTACTTGTTCTATTTTATCAGACTTTCTAAATTGCATAATCATTCTAGTCTTTCCTAGTTATGCTGGGGTTAGCTTCCAATTTCAAATTCTATTCCAGCTGTTGAATGTGAGCATTTAATATCCTCAATGACGTCTAAAGATTGAACTACATGGGCTTTTTCGTATGAAAATGGTCAGGTCCAAAAGCTTACCAAGCTCTTCAAGACATGGAAGCTTATTCTTCTTAATATGAAGAGGATTTACCCACGAAATGACCCACCCACCTTGAAACTAGATGGGAGAATATTAAAGAGCCTTTTTATGGGATAGCTCGGCAAACGAGTAGGCGGCCCACCTGATGGTAAGTAGTCACCGCCGCCCATGGACATCTGCAAAACAAAAGGAGTTGCAGATGCTTTGCCGAGGCTATTTAGGAGGAGTGTGCCTCGCGTACGCAACAATGTTGCACTGTTGTAGCTGTCTCTATCCCTGATGATGCGAACGCGTGCCCGAGAGGTGAAACAACAATATATTTGCAACATTTTCACGCGTATTTCTTGTTCCGAATTTTGGGAATCTCTCTAACTCTTTTATTGTAGTTATTACGTAGATTTATTTTTTTTGTAAAAGTATATTCATTATATTATCTGGGTTAAGATAAGACTAAACTACGTTTGTATGGAGCGGATACTATCGTCTTAAGGAAATGGGAGGGAAAGGATAAAAGGATAGAAAGGGCCTGTTCTCCGGCGCACTCACAGAGCCTCTGCAAATTTGTTCGTGAAATCTAATTTATTTAGGAATTTATCTACCTACGCTGAGCAGGTCTGATTCCCCCACGAAACAAATATCTCTTTATGATAACTAGTATCGTGTATGCGCAAACATTTATCATGTATTTCAGTTTTCAACAGAAAATCTAGTGCTTGTTTGTTGGGATTTTTTTTTCTTATAAAGCAAAATAAACATAATGTATTTTATCCAAATATATTCTGTGGGAGGGTTCAAACAAAATTTAGTTAAGTACACAATGTTATTATGGGATAAATAGGTTTCATGCTGAAATCTGATTAGGTATAACAGAGCTTAGCTGGCTTAGAAATAAAAATAGTCTTCGTTGATCGGGAATTATTAGCGGTTATTGATATTTATCTAGAACGATGTTATTTGTACTATTTCTGTCCACCATTTGACGGGATGTTTATATTGTATACAAATAAATATATGCCAGTATAGTTCATTAATATTCCAGTGACTGCAAATATGAAAATTAGATCAATGTGTTAATACTGCGCGTGTTAGGTTATAAATAAATTAGAGTAATTTAATTTAATTCTACCGCACGCTAATGAGGTATTTGATTTAATTTATATCTGAATTATGGTAATTTGATTGATTGCACGACTGTAATTAATATCATTGTAATATAAATAGTTTACAAGTAAACATTTGCAGAAACACCTCGAAATTGTCCTCAAATTGCTCAAAATTATGTTTGATATTGAATTTCCATGAATAAGCTGCCTAGCAGCGTACAAATTAATAGGTTTTTTGTTATATTAAATAGCAACAGTTTTTTTTTAACTTTAACCTCTTAGAAAATATACCAAAACAAACACAGAAAATAGTCTTTATTCCGAAGTCCAGACATAAAAAGATCAGATACATAAGTGTCACAATAGGGCAATGTCTGAGTTATTGGCGTTTTGAAGAAACACAAGTTTTAAGTAGACCTGCAAAATAACTTTGAATTTTCCTCAGTTCTTTCTACTTATTTTTACTCTTCTCCTATATATTGATCTACGATTAATTAAATATTTCTGTTCACTCTGTACCATTATACTTCTCTCAAGCGTTCCTTGCCTTTTACCTTCCAAATTTTCATTTATAGAAGGCTGTGTATTACCGAAAATTTTGCTGTTGCCAATATGCAACGTTCCAGCCTATTGTCCGGCTTACGTTACATCTTGCAACTTGCATGCTCCTCCCACAATAGAAAGGCGCCTGCAGGTACCCATTGTTGTAGGACAAGCAAGCAAATTCCGCCATTTTTTATTCTCTTTACAAATACAATACCCGTTTTTCCACAGTAAACAAAAACCAAGGATGGAAAACAATTGTCTGCTTGAAATGGTAGCTAGTAAAAACTTCGTTTTGAGGCTTCCAGCCCAAAAATGTTTAATTATTATTTGGTTTCTTACGTGATTTGTTTTTCGTCATGTTTCCATGTCCTATTTTGTAATTCTATTGACAGTTTCTAGTTATATGCAGTTATTGAAAAGATAATACGAATCTTGCATTTTTTCTTTTGCTTCTTTTACAATTTGAAATATTTGCAGTTTAAGTTATTATATTAAACGGCTACTAGGTATTTATTTATATATATCTATCTATAAAAATTAATACGTATTTCCCTTGGTTACGCTATAACTTGAGAACGACTTTACTGATTCTATTAATATTTTTTTTTAGTTTCTAATACTTTGTAGAAGATTTTTACGGAAAGAAAAATACAAAATAGTTTGTTTTTATTGTTTATTCCAGTTCAAATTGAATATTCATGGCTAAGACACAGCAACGTCTGAGGGGTGAGCTATATTTACGTCAAATGGTACTAAACGTTAGCAAATCTAAAACCATAGGCCCTCGTTTCGGATCAATTATGTACTGAGAACTATTGACCGAAAACTGTCTATTGTTGAACGGAGCGACGATTAGGCTGGGAATACTTGATGAGAAAATTGCTTTAACCGTTCGCCAGTTGAAATCTGAGGGTAGCAGCATGGAGCTTTTGTTGAATATACGCTGAATGAACACCTTCATTCGAATGATTTTGGTCGTTGGCAACTATTCGATTACAAGATTGTTATGCCTTTAGTACACTGGCGCTACGAATTGAGAAATAAGGGCCAAAGTAAGTTCTTTCACGCTTTAACTTAAGTGCCTATGTTTGTCTCTTTTGTATGAAGCATTTCGCTTTTGTTACACTGCGATACGCGTCAATGTACTAAAGGTGTAAATAAATTACTTTCCTAGATTTTTAGGGCGATTGACGTACATTTGGCACACCGAATTTGGATACAGAAGAATTCGATTCACCTTGCCGCGCGGAAGAATTTTTATCAAGACCGGGCTTAGCTACAGAGTGAGAGATTTTTTTAGACAAATGGGAGATCTTTTAAGACCTGCAATATTTTATGTAATTTGTACTTACATTATCTAAAATCGCATCCTATCCTACTAATATCCTATCCTATCCTACTAATATTATAAATGTGAAAGTTTGTGAGGATGGATGGATGGACGGATGGATGTTTGTTACTCTTTCACGCAAAAACTACTGAACGGATTTTGATGAAACTACAGTAATATAGCTTTTACATCAGAATAACACATAGGCTACAATCCATAAAGATTTTGTGTAATTTTGGACATAATGTTACGATAAGTGTCAAGTAAATCGGAAAAAAAACCTGCCCTCTGAGAGCTATCTTGGCGTGCGCTGCCTAAACCGTTGGAGTTAAATGAAGATAATGTATCGTGGGATTGTTTGTCTTAAACAGTTCTAAATAAAAGTCCGTGACAGTATAGTAGATATACACTTTTATGTGGAAGCCAATATATCCCAAATTATACGTAACTTGCTCACGTGTTTCGTATTCGGAAAATCTACATGTATTCGCTGAACGAAACAAATCATGTAACATAGGAGCATATTGTAGTTAAAAAATTTAATCTGCTGAGCCGTTTGTGATGAAATTTGATATGGATAGTCAGTAGCGTGGGGAAGGACATTGGCTACTTTTTTATCAACAAACCATGCGGGCGAAGCCGCGGGCGGAAGCTAGTACATTGATAAATTGTTATCTGTAAAATATTAAAGCATAATATTATTATTAATTAACGAAATTATAACCCAAAATTCGCTCCTTGAAATTCGCAATTCGGACTTATTATAAATTTATTAATTTTCCCACATATTTTTATATTGGTTACAGGTATTTTTATTACGTTGAAATGAAGAAAAAGCGAGCGAGAGACTTATTAAAAAGGCGGACCATACGCACCTACGATATTTTCGTTTCAAAGAAGTTACAAAACTTCAAATTGGCGGAAATTTTCTAACATTCTCAGCTCGTTAGGAATTTCAAAGAAATATTTCTGAAAAAAGATCGTACATTTTGTGTAAAAGTTAGCTGTTATTGTTGTGAAATTATTTCTCAGTGATTGGCAAGTCTTTTAACAACTTAACATCATTAAAAGTCACGGTATGTATCTGAAATGAAGCAGCGGTAGCCTAATGGCTAGGGCGACGGACTTGCGATCATGTGGTTACCTGTTCGAAACTCACCCATTGCACTACCGACATGAACCCACTCGTAATACAAGCAATTAGCTTAGAACGAGGGGTTAAGAAGACTACTGGTGATGTGCGACCCACATTGCACCGGAGGCCCAATTACTCCCTCAGACCCATTCTTTCTCATTGCCGCCTTCCCCTTCCTCTTCCTTGGCTCGGCAACGCATCTGCAACTCCTTGGGTATTGCAGATGTTCAAAGGCGGCGTTGACTACTTACCGTTAGGTGGCGCGCATGCTAGTTTGCCGAGTTATCCCACAAAAAAAAAACAAATGAAAATTAATTTAACTATGTATGTCCTTTACTTGGTTTTATAACCAGCCAAGATATTCACAGCTAGAGATTACAAAAAATATTAAGCCCTATAATACATGTGACTTTTATATCACCCTTAAACTTCCATCCAACTCTTATGAGTTACAAAATTTCTTTGATCTCCTAAAGTTCAAGAGGTCAGTCAGGTGATAACGCCTTTGGAATAAGGTCAAACTACTGCATCGCTCACCTTACTTCAAAGGAAAAGTTTGAATAAATACAACATGGCTCACTCAGACTGTTAACATAAGATATCAAATTTGGTAATCCCTTAATGTGGGGTCCCCGAAACTTGATCAAGATTGTATTTGTGTTTGATATCTGAAGTTTGGTTAACCTAATCCTTGCTGCAGTATCATGTTAGAATGTTTGTTATCCATTAAGCGTTACTACGTAACAACATGTCGTAATGAACTTAAAGAACAAAAACCCTTAGTGGTCAATGGTGGAGACTGGATTTTATCATTTTCTTGACTTTCTTGAATCCAAAAAATCTGTAAAAGTTGTAACCCCAAACAAAATTTCTACTTAAAAAAATATATAACAGTAACTTGTAAAAATGTCTTTAAAAGATCTATTTACAGAAATAGATATCTTTGTTCATTTACAACTAACTCAGTACAGTCAGATGAAAATATTTTTTAATTTAAACTATTATGTTCAAATAAAATGGTACACACGGTGGACTCAATGCGAAATATGATACTCAAAAGGACATCCTATATATAATCCTGTAACTTAAAGATAGGCAATATAGAAAATACAGACAACGTTCAATATAAACCTGTATTAACAGGCACAAAATTTACTATTCGCAGATTTGCACGTCACTACCAAAAGCATATTACAGTATTTAATGGACTATAACAATACAAATACACACAGCAATACCACAAACTGTTTCATGAGCAATAACATGTAGCTCATTGAATCAAATAATTGGTCTGCAAAACGACTTTCGTGGTTATGAAAAATTGCAAATTATATGGCTCCCGATTTCAATTGATTTCGTAATAAGCTAAGAATATTGAAAAAAATAGCTGTGGAAATCAATTTATGAACGATAATCGAATACTGCAGGTCAAAGGATACCTACTCCATTATATCTTTACTTTCATTTATTACCTAGCAAAATACCCAATCATAATTCTAGTAGTAACCTTCTCCATTTCTATGGAATGATAAGGATCATTCCGCAGAAAAGGAGAAATGACATTTAGTAAATTTAAAAGAAATGTAATTGTAAAGAAATAATCAGAATACAAGTTATTCAAAATATGTCTGATGTTAGCCGTTCCGAACTGCCGCACAGATAAATCGCTAAATTATGTGTTTTTATACATTCTAAAGGATATAGTCACAAATAAGAAACATATACAACCCCAATTGTCTTTACACCTACTCTTTCTATTAAAATTTACCAATACTAAACCACTTGCTGACAACTTCAGATGAGAACATTTATTTCGAATAAACTGATTGTATGCTAACAACAATTAAGCCAGTTAAAATATTGACAGCCCAGGAAACAAATACAACAGAGCAAACAGAGGTGGAATGTAATAAATACATCAACATCGTCTACTTTTTAGCAATTTAATTCGGGTCGGGTTCCTGTCTTACCAGATGCTTCATGACAATGATAATGATGATGAATTCAGTATTTGACACGAAGTCACCGCCGTCAGACTACGGCAACCCAATTACGGATAGAACGATAAATTCGAGGAATGGTTATTTAAGACGAGACCTTAATTGTATTATTTGATAACTCGATATTATTGTCTATCATACCAAAATAGAATGATCTGATACAAAAAAAATAGTTGGTTGTCGTCGGAACGGTACATGCAAACAATCTTTGATTGTGATAATTATTTGATGCCGTCTTGCCACCTCTTTTCTAATTGATCTTTTTCTGTTTGTAGACGTAAATTTTTAGTTGCATCAGACAACCAGTTTATCCTAAGTATATCGGTATTGCCCAGAAATTGAGTTGCGGTGGTATGACAAGACAATATTGCGGACTGGAAGATGATATAGAAACATAGATGGATGGTTTGAGCATATTGAAAGAGTTAATGAAAGACATTTAACGAATGGAACTTATATCAGGGCAAGTGGCAGCGGCGACGTCAAGAAAGATCGCTCTTGAAGGACATACGCTGATCTTATTGACAAGGTCCTTCAAAAAGGTCAGGTGCGTAGTACTCACAACCGGCGCGTTTGTTTGTTTAGATATATGAATGTCGCCAAAGCAAAAGAAGTATCGAAACATAGTAAGTAGTAGTTTCTGTCTATGCCTGGGAAAGAAGACATGAGTCTATGTATATAAGTAAAGAAGCCTTATTAGTCTAGTGGTCCTAAGCGCGACTGCTACGCTAGAGGTCCTGGGTTCGATCACCAGGTCGAGCAAAGTGTTATTGGGTTTTTCTATGAAATTCTCAGTGGCAGCTCGTAGTCTCGATTTTTGCCCGGTGAATGGCTTATAGGCTCGCCCCCTATTACATGGAACCTTAACATACCGGCGAAATATGGGTGTACATTAGTGCGCAACTCTGCCTAACCCTTCGGGGAATACAGCTTGGAAATTTTCTTGGTTATCACCACAATTGAAAGTAAATCAAATAATTTGGCATAATAGGAACGAGTACACTGCCCCTTATTGTATAAAGGTTCTGTACAGATGCTCGTAACAGCTCATTAAACGTGTCTACATGTTTCACACGAATTACTAATGAACGTGCGTGTTGCGTGTTCGTTAGCCCTAATAGTATAAAATTGTGTGTATATCGTGTACATGATGATATGTAAGGCATAGGAGACGTGCCCAAAATTAAGAAAATTTAGATGATAAATTTTTGAAGCAATTTCATTTGATACAACTAAATAATGTGATGGAATTATATCATTATTATTATACGAAAGACTTTATAATAATGTACTTACTTTGTCACATAAATCTACTTAAAGTAGGTAAATGGAATATGTTAAAGTAAAAAATTTAGATTTTTAAAACGCCTTATCTAACTAAATATCAATTCATAAATAAAAACTGACGAAAATGAACGTCTCAAAAGTAAAAAAGCGACACATAACTTGAACTCTAAAATGGGGCTAAAGTTTTCCAGATTTAAGGCCTCAAGAAAAATAAGGACCAAAACAGATCCCCTGACACGGCGCAAGAAAGAATTTATACCTTTCCACAAATTTGTCTACAAATTCAATACTTTATGTTCTCTTTAGCAAAATCACTTCACTTTACAGATTGGACGACGTGTAAGAGCCTTGTATAAACACTTAAGAAGATCAGTCGAGCGACAAAACAAACTGCACCGGATTGAATGTCTCAATATCTTCTATTTATTTGAAGTGTTTCACGTTATTGGTTTTTACGTTCGAACTTTTTTAACAAAGACCTCGTTTGGAGATAAAATCGACAAAATGCAGCTTTTAACTTCCAAGATGTCTATTAGAAGAGGAGCTATTGATTTCGATGAATATAATAGAGTATAATTGAATAAGTCAAATAACCTTATCCATGTTTTACTAGTCAATACAATGAAATTCGATTTGGAAGGCACACAAGACCATAAATTGACGATAGTAAACATAATGCTACACACTATTCCATCCATATTTATCCTAGATACCTACCCTCTACAACATGAACAATATCTTTTCAAGGCAAGCCTTCCAAATATCTTTTCACAATATCCAAAAAGGAAATAGAAATGATAATAATCTTTCTGATGAAAGTTTGGCTACATAATACAACATTTTTATATGTAATGGACATTAAAATGATATTTGCGTGTGCTTTGTCGTTTGGCCTTGGCGTTATATACCCTTTTGAAGAGAGTTGTGATATAAAAGATATTTTGTTTGACAATGCAAACGAGTCATAACATGGTATGGCAAATGGGGTAACTGTATGCTGAAGATTTCCTTAACATCAACAAACACATTTGACCCGATTATAAAATGGGAAGGAGCAACGATAAAAACGGTGAAGCACGTTTTTTGGCTCATATCCATATTGTATGTCCCAATAATTGAAAATAAATATTGACATTGAACAGTATAAAGTTGGTTATTAAAAATCCGTACCTAATAATTGTATTTACTAGTATTATGAAATACTATACGCAGTAGAAGTTGCGGTAGATGAAGATACTGGTGGATTGACAAAACTAAAAACTGAATCTAGATTGGTCATTAATGCAGATAAAGATCGCGGTGAAGCCTTAATGCTCAAATCAACAGGTCTAAGTTTTTAGGGATATGTGGAGTCTGCTAACACGGTCTAGGACAGCGTGGTACACAATGTCCTCGTTTACATTATTTTAGAGAAAAATCTTTACTCTGTTAATATAAATAGTTCTCCAGAACTTTTCAGACCGCGTGCTCATTCATTCCATAGGTAGGATAAATTGCCTGATGGCATGATTGATATTTATGATAAATCTTACGTTTACGATAATTTAAAGCCATATCTGGATAATTTAGGTAAAGTGAGTAGTAATAATTTAGACAGCGACTGCTGTTATTATGAACGTTTACACATTATTGTGCTCGTCATCTCTTTCTATCTTTGCTCAAGATGTTTGCCTGGCTCTACGCCTTCCATATACCATAGTAGAGACTTCCTAAAATCCCTTACATTACTAAATCCCGCTACTCTCCCATTACTTAAACCGACACATTCGGACAAGATTACATTTCGTAGTGCCTACTATGACTGAACATTTACGTGAAGATTGCTTGCTATCCTGCCAATGGCGGGCCTCATGGCTAATGACAGTGCGTATACAGCTTAATATGCAATGTTAAGCATAGCTTGCCACAACCAGTTATGTCTCGGAACATATGATTATGTTGGATTTGCAATCCCTCCAACAATGAAGAGAGAAAAGTAGTTTTGAAGCAATCAAGCAAGAATTACTCTTGAAATTATATTTATTTCCGCAAGTAGATTTTGGATTTTAACTAGATGATACACAATAATAGCTTCATGTGTGAGTAAACGTCAGGATGGGAAGCGTAGAAGCCAATCGAACCGTCATCAATCAACTTCGCGTGTCGTCCGGGAAACGTTAGAGGAATTTACGATGTTTCTATTCGAAATATATTAGTTGCAACCCTAGGAGCCTAGACTAAGTTGTAAACGAATCGACGAAAAAATGGAAGCGCAATTTATGGAAATGACATAAGCTTTCGACAAATTGGAAGTCTGTCAATGCCATTTTGCATACATTTCGTTTTGATTCGCTCGTCGATCGCAACATTGGTTTGCAACTTGTATTCAAACTCCGGTAAGTAATCAACATCGAAATGCTTGGATATTTAATTGAAAATATAGATTCATAAAAACTATTCCGATCGTTTAATCTAAAAGATTACTCTGGGCAGTTTACGGATAGCTGACTATTCTTAGACACCTCTAGCCCCCTGCTGGTTAAGATTTTGATCTTTGTAATCATACTACTAATGTGAATCACAAGAGTAGACGGAAGCCAAAACGAACCACAGTAGACATTGCTGTTTTAGGAATTTGTATCGACTTATTAATCTATAAAAACCTAAGATTATGCTCTGTTGTCGATTATCTAGACAGTCCACGACTTGGATTTTATCTTGGGTCTTTAAAAATAATAATGTTAAGGTCTTATATTGTCAAGTCTTCTAGCTCTGATGTCACACGAAAATGAATTTATAAATTCATAATGGATAAAGCTCTTTGAATAGGCATAAGAAGCTTTCCACAACAGGTTTTTCAGTTCTGTCAAAGGGCTAGCATTAATTCACAGTAACACATGAATAAATACAGAACTCTGTGCCAACAGTTTACTTAAAATTCATATTTTATCATGTGTACACTTAAGAAGCTCTACATAATTTAACAGCGTTCAGTTTGCAGCAGCTGTTTGACTAAAAGCGAGAGTATCGAATACTGCAGTGACGCTAATCCTCCAATTAATTTGGTAGAATCTAGCAGTCAATTTCAAAATAACGTGAATTTAATGCTTACCATTATATTCAACAGAGAAATAAAGTTGGTACAAACTTTGTTTTCATATTAAGTATATTGGCATGAATTGCTTGAAATAGAAATTATGTTTCCAATACGAAAACTAATCAACTTTTCTCAAACAAACTTCTGACGCAACGGGTTTATAAATAGAGGAATAAAATAATATTTTAATAAGATATATTATATCTTTTCAGCAATTGACAGTTGTTGACGTCGGGACCATAACGCTGTTTTATTTTAATCTGTGATCTTCATTAAACGACACACTGACAACATCCCACGCACCCCCACTTCTAATGGTAACTCCAAATTATCTAGCTAACATTGACCCCATTAAATACTAAAAAAAAACTGAATATGAAAACAAAAGAATGTCGTAAACCTTTTAAACTGACAAAAAACAACAACAACATGCTATTATTTGTAGTAAAAAAATCTACTAATATATTTTCCTCACCAAAACAACAATGTTTAATTGACAACAGGGCGGCTGGACAAACATTTTTTTCTATTTTTCTAAATGGAACACGCGTAACATTTTAGTGTTTTGAACACTGGCCAAATGGGTCAATGACATAGTCGACAAAAACTTGTGAATATATAGGATTAACTATTGGATTTTTTGTTCGATTCTCCTATTTATTTTTCCGATCACACGAGTATACTCGTATTCTATTTTGTATTTGAGCGTTCTCCGCTCTGCTTGGGAGAAGAGTTCCTTGACCTCATGAATTTTTCATCGGCATTTCTGCCATATTTTCCCAATTTTTGCCGACGTAATCAGGCCTGATTTCATCGGAAATGTATCGTAAGCAGTCTGTTGATCAAAATTCCAGTGGTTTGAGCTACGTTTTTAGCTACTAACATATTTATGACGTCTAAACATTTTTTTTGTAGCTTCCAAGCAATGATATGACCATAAGACTGCGAATTTACGAGTAAATATATGAGCCATAGGTTTTGAGTTATAATTCCAAGCTTTCTGAATTTTCAAACCCTGTGAATTATTATTATAATCAGTCTTAACCCTTAAAATTATAGACACAATTCAAAATCAGTTCGGTAGGTATGTTTTTAAATTAAACAGTAAACTGTTAAAGTACTTAGAAATAAAATGTATACAATATTGCTTGTTACTTTGACTTACTTATTCATAAATAATAGTAAGGAGGAAGAACAAATCGTATTTTCATTGTACGTCTATAAAGACTAAACTTTTGGGGAAAAAGAATCAAATAAGTGAATTTAAAAAGTCAGTTTTGTTCCTGTAAAGTAATAAATGTTGGTATTTATTGCCGGGTATGGCAGCATGGAAATCATCCATGCGTCTGATGATCACATGGAAAAAAATATTACAAGCTTGAGTCTTCCTATGTTACCATGGGGAAAATACTGCAGTGAAACATGAAGCAAAAACAAAACAACTGACTATCTTTTTTCTTTGATCCTACAAAGCGCAATGGACAGATCATTTTTTCTGATTTTTTTCGCCTCCCTGAAATCGTAGTCATATTTAACCCAGAACGGAGGCGGAGGAAGGAGATTATGTCACTGTCTTGTGTGGCGAACCGGGATTTTATAGGAAAATGCTTAAAAAAAATCAAAATTTAGTAGCAATGCTTAACAAACTTGTGTGAAATATGGAACGAAATGAATGTATCATAATAATAAATGTTAAGAGAAAAAAAAAATGACAAAAATGTTGTAATAAAAGCTATACTAGCTTTCGTTTCAAATAGTAAACCAGTTGCCGACCTAGACAAGACTGAAATCCAATCCAGACACAGCTAGAAAAAGGCTAGGCATGATCACACACTATGAAATTCACGCGCTAAAGAGTAATTGGAACATTTGGAATTCGTCTGTCTTAAAAAAATAGCTAGACTTCAGCAAAACGTTGGAAACAAACAAACTACACAATCGCAAGCTAGATTATGTTTATACATAATCATAAATCTAGCCAATAAATTACGAGATACATTCTGCGAACTAGTAAACTATAAATAAACAATGCAAAATAGAGATCAAGGCCGCACCAAATGCGTAGGGAGGCACCGGATACTATCAAAAATTGGATTAAAGATGATTCATGATTGTATCGCGATCCGCCATTTAATATAAAAGCAAAAGAAATAAGCTTTCGCATTTTATTCTACTAAAGACGGAAGGTAAATTGAAAATGTTTCGTCACAAAGGGGAATGACAAACAATTTGGATTTTACTAAAAGCGATATTCTTAAGGATGAAGTTGTATTCTTTTTGTACGGCATTCAAAATGATTCGGGCATTCATCATTGTTAGCGAAATTGAGAATTATGGAATGATACTTCAATTACAGAAGTTGGCCGGATAATGGCAATTGTCTATTATTAAGAAATTAAACCGTTTCTTACAATTTTGTCTTTTGTTTTTTTTCTATAAGCTACCAAAATCTAAATGGAGGCTTAAAAATACGTTTAGAAATAAAATTGGTTATGTAAAAGACCACAAGGAAAACTTAATTATAAAATGATTAGAAAAGCAACCATACCAACTAAGCAACTATTCCAAGTACATGGAAGAAGACAATTGGCGGAATGATACTCGTTCGTTGTTGTACTTACCCGAGACTCTCTATTCTGTAATTTTTTCTTTCAATCTTGAGGAGGTAACCCACACTTCTACTTATGAAGGACTTTTCTGTTTTAACCCACCGCATCCGTTGATTAGTATTTCACAAGTGATAACCTGTTTATCACAGGCCATTTTGGCCAAGTTTGGTAAAGTAAGTATATTGTTAAATTACAATAGTAACATACTGCAAATGCTAATATATCATTGAATATGTGATATCACAGTATTCATATAATATTAGTGATGCTAGATTAACTACCCGATAATTTTATTTGTACACAAGTGGACCCGACAGACGTAGCCGGTTCGAACTCGATCGCAGCTCCATCTACCGGTTCTAAGTTTTCGATATTTTCTCACCGTTTAAACATTCCCTGTACTTACACAAATATTTCATTATCAAAATTAGCCAAATCGGTGCAGCCGTTCTAGAGTTTTAGCGACACTAACGAACGGCAATTGTTTTTAATAGAAAAAGAAGAACAAAGCAGAAGATTGATAGTAATGGTTTGTATAGGATATCTTTTCAAAAGATCACGTTTGTTATTTGATAACTAACAGTGAGTTTCTTCAAGTTATAAGGGGCATCTATTGTTTAAGCTTTATTCTATAGTAGAAGGAATTAAGACTTGATAAATGAAATAAATAAAACGATTCATCATGGCGCCACTTGGTAAATAGTGGAAATAAAATCAATTATTTCTTTTCTTTTGCTTTTATTTGTTTGAAGTATCTGTTATGGAAAATCCTTTTGAAACCTCTACTCTAAAATAACTTTATTGGGAGAATAATTTCTTTTCACCGAAGTTTGAAAAGGTATGGGCGTTGTTATTTGAAAGCCTCTTACAAAACAAATGGTTTACTCCAAACAAGTATTACGGTTTCTTCTGAAGTTCCCTATAGTAATTGGTAATAACATGCTAAAATCTCAGAATATTTCTTACAAAGAAAACAATGTTAGCAAACCGAGCAGCGAGATCAAGGGAATCGTTGTTTGTTTAACAAAAATATATTCATATTTATGCAAGAGTTCATATTCAGTAATATAAGTAACTTATTATCCAGTCTAACAGGATCTCGTACTTGAAAATTATATCTTTCCAGACAAACATTTTGCCCGTAATATTTAAATTTTCCCAAAATTACTTGGTGCTTGCCGAAGTGGAGTATTTACTCGTGTAACTCAAGCAAAAAATTTGGCAATTTACAATGTAAGTAATTGCTTAGACAAAACTCCAAGTGGTGGAGTTATGAGCAATTATTTTTTTACTTCCCCCGACGGCGACGAGAACAGAGCCTATTTTTCTTTTCTGTTTGTGTTTTACTACATTGTCTTTTATGTCGTATGAGATACTATAAGTGTAACATTCATCTTATTTCTTGTTTATCATTGTTGCTTAGATAATGTTTAATCCGCTTTATTGTTTTACCTGAGTCAAATATTTCTTTTCTTTTATTTATTAACGTATGGATCAAATTGTTACCTTGTACTTACTTGCACTTGAGGAGTAGGCATCCCAGATTCATCGATTCATTTCAAATTTTTCTGTCATATAATATACTTGTTGTTAGAATTAATATAAAATAACTTTCTTAGATAGTTCCTTATAAATATTGAACAAAATTGATTATTTTTCTGCTGCATCAGAGTGACTCAGGGCTTATATTATGCCGCCTGAATACACAAGTTAATAAAATAAATAGATTTGAACGTGACGCACACTTAAATATTCCGAGGACTTTCGCAGCAAATGACATAGTAGGTACATTTAGGCTGTCATTCCACTTGACTACGGGCATTCTATACGGCATTTTCCTGTACGTGATCTTAATTTCAAACATCTCTTTAGTTTTCTACCGTCTGGCAAATTCGAGTATGTCCATTTTAGTGTCAACCTCAACATCGACATAACTTTCATCTTTAGAAAAGGGTGAACTCAAATATATTAGCTAGAAATAATTTTGGAGACATTATTAATGTAGGATATTTAATGTTTCGTGACTAACTAATTTTATCATTGTACAGTTAATAGATTTTGATGGAATTTGGGTGAAGCTAAGAACGAAAATGTTGACACAGGAAATACCTACATCGGTATAAGTATTAATTTACGGATTAATTTATAAAGTTCTGGAGGATAGAAGTAAAACATATTGCTAGTACTAAAGTAGCAACATTTTATTAACAGCCGCTGGTTCCATTAAACGTTCGACATAATAATTATAGGCTTTAGATAATTTTGCCGAAACAGCATTGAATTTCATAAATTCATGATTGATGATTTATGCTTGTTTTGAACGTTAATAATTATGTGATATTTCAGTGGTTTCCACTTGTTTAAATATGATTGTTCTATAGCAAGCAGATTAAATTATTAAAGATAATTTATAATAATATGTATAAATTTATTTAATTGACACAGAAACACTTATGCACGTAAGTCAACAATTTTTTTTTTTCTATTCTATTTTGTACAGTTAATACAATATTTATGTATTCTCATATTCAATAGACTAAAAAAGCGACAAGAGATCTAAGTCGTGAAAATATATCTCAAAGACCAAGTTAAGGCATTCCGGATATGGAACTCTCGCCCTCTATTTCCGTTTTAAATGCTCGCGTCAACATCAAAGAAGGCAGCATATTTTTCAACATTTAGGTACGCTAATACTTTATTTATTGTGAGAATTATTTGGATTCAAAACAACGGGTTGATACGTTCATAAATAATAGGCAGCACAGCCCTTTAACATGGATATGCTTATAAAGAGTGTGACAGAATTCGCATAAATTTAAAACATATTTATCCGAATGTGTTGACGGTGTAAACAGTCCGGAATGGATTAGCATCAGTCGTCATGGGAATAAAAACGCGGGATCCGTTTCGTTATAGCAAAATGGTGCCTCCTATTTTTTATTGTTCTCCGTGTAAACCAAATATATTTTTGTTCGTTTGAAAAGGAAAAGATAGCGTTGTGCGCTGCACACCACATGCACGACGGGTGTATACAAACTCTTTTCAAAACTGAATACAAAAACTAGAAGTACTTTTATTTATGCATAGATCAACTAAATATAGATCGATACTTTCTCGAATTACTTTTCTATCACCTCATCATCAACCCATTACATTGTCCCACTACTGGGCATGGGTCTTCTCTCAGTACGAGAGGGATTAGGCTATAGTCCGCCACGCTAGCCTACTGCGGGTTGGCAGACTTCACACGCCGTCAAGAAAATCTCTCAGGCATGCAGGTTTCCTCACGATGTTTTCCTTCACCGTTTAAGCGCGTGATAATTAATTATTAATACGCACATGACTCCGAAAAGTCAGAGGTGCCTGCCTTGGATTCGAAGTCGAGACCTTTGACTTGGCAGTCCAATGGTCATATCACTAGGCTATCACTGCATGATTATCACCTATTTATCCTTATTTACTCATCATCATCATCAACCCAATAGATTATCCTCCCATTGCTTGGCACGGGTCTCCTCTCAGTATGAGAGGGATTAGGCTAGTCCACCACGATGGCCTAATTCAGGTAAGCAGACTTTACACGTTTAGGTTTCCTCACGATGTTTTCCTTCACCGTCTAAGCGCGTGGTAATTGAGTATTAATAATACGCACATGAATTCGAAAAGTCAGAGCGAAGCCTTGGATTTGAACTCGAAACTTTTGACTTGGCAGTTCAATATTCATAATTACCTATCACTTGGCTATTCGAACTTATTTCCTTATCAGGTCAGCAAGAAAATCTAGAATATACAACTAATGGTACCAGGAAAACATGAGAGCGCGCACGTCTGCAAATTTTGCATCCATACTTATATCTTATGTGAAGCAGAACTTCGCTCTCACAACTTGAGCGGGAAGTGTACAAGGAGTATCTCAATAAGTCCACACAGTACAAATACCGAGGATACCGGGCTTTATTAAAACCGTGCTCTGAATATTTTGGTGAATGACATTTCACAGTGTATTTATGTTTGTAATAAAAATACTGTTGCTACTGTTTGCAAGCTGATCTCGAATGATCGCCAAATATTGGTTTATTTTTTTTAAGTATTTTGTCAATCGTCGACCATGACCTTAGAGTTTGTTCTTCTTCTTGACAGAGTGGTCGTGGTCGTCACTTAAGGATTAGTGGCATGCTTGACAATTCGCCGCCATTCCTCCACCCATTGAAGAGACTGTTTCCTGCTGCTTTTATTGTTCGGTCCAACGTAAAGGCAATATTCGGTCTGTTTGTCTTCAACATTGCCTTACAGTTGAGTTTTTTACGTCTTTTCTTCGAAATTGTCATCAGTTTCAAATAAAATGTCATGAAATTTCGGTGTTATCTACTTATAAAAAAAAACTAAAACATTGACTTATAAACGTATACCTCTTTAAAGGTCCACTTACAAATATATAAATTCATTGCAAACCTGACATACTACCTACGATTATTACAGTAGGTAGTCCGACTTCACAGTCGGCAAATCTTGGTCCTTTGCCGCTTCGTTAAACAAAACAAACGCGTTCCTAAAAATAAAAACATGGCTATCTTCTATGTAATTGTCCAAAAATCAAGGGTCTCAAAAGGAATCGCCAGTAAGGATAAGTAAAATAGAATTTAAATTGTAATTGTAAAATGTAATTTTAGACCTAAGAAAAATATGGTCTTTTTCCTTTAATCGTTTTAATAACATAAAGTTTACAGCAAATAAAAAACAGAATAATTAAAATTTTACTAATAAAGTCATGGCAAATTATAATGTACTGAGTTCCTGACTGGACCCTTATGTTAGATTGTGGTGTGAATAAAATCAGTAAGAAAAAAACCGGCCAAGTTCGAGTCGGACTCGCGCACGGAGGGTTCCGTACCATTACGATTTATGACTTATAAAAAAAAACTATTTACTAGATCTCGTCCGAACCAATTTTCGGTGGAAGTTTACATGGTCTACATCATATATTTTTTTAGTTTTATCGTTCTCTTATTTTAGAATTTACAGAATTCAGAATTTACACACATTTTACCACTCTGGAAGTGTTTCTTGCGCAAAACTATTCAGTTTAGAGAAAAATGATATTAGAAACCTCAATATCATTTTTTAAGACCTATCCATAGATACCCCACACGTATGGGTTTGATGAAAAAAAAATTTTGAGTTTCAGTTCCAAGTATGGGGAACCCCCAAAATTTATTGTTTTTTTTCTATTTTTGTGTGAAAATTTTAATGCGGATCATAGAATACATCTACTTACCAAGTTTCAACAGCAAAGTTCTTTTATTTTCGAAAAAAAAGGCTGTGACACGATCGGACTGACAGACAGACAGACAGACATGACGAATCTATAAGGGTTCCGTTTTTGCCATTTGGCTACGGAACCCTAAAAACCAACTTATAAGAAAATCATATTTAAATAACCTTAAAAAATTCAAAGCGTATACTCGAACGGTGAAAGCAGCATTTTCCGGCATAATATTCGCCGCCTAAAAGTCATAAAAAACGTTTGATAATGTCAAATGCGACCCACATTGCCACCGAGGTGCTATCATTTGTCAAAAGTGACAATGTGAACATGTAATTTGTCACAATTGTCCGGCTTGGTCTATAATTTTTGGTTTAAATTTCAGGCGAATACCGGCTTATTTATTAACTTGAAATTAAGAATGAAGCTTTTGATTAAACGGCGATACTTTTTCATTTCCCAACATTGTAAAATATAAGATATGCCATATCTGATAATATTACTATCCGGACTTCAAAAGAGACCATATTATTTTCTCTGAGTATGAAAGTTTTTCAAGTAAGAAAATTTTAATCTACTGAGCATAAATACTAACGGACGTCTTCTAGACCTGTAGGACTTCACATTTGACGAGGGCCAATTCCTCCCACAGTCCCTTCCAAATCGCTTTCTTCTTCCCCTCCCTTTTCCTTAAATAGGCACGGCAACTCCTTTAGTTTTGCAGATGTCTATGGGTGGCGCAGATTCCGTGCCATCAGTTGTCTCTTTCTTTGGTCTCGACCGATACCGCGGGAAACAGACAAAGTTTCACTTTGTTTTTAAATTGAGGATGTAAGTACCTTTGTGAAGGATACGGTGATACTTTTCAACACTTATAAAGTTTCAGTACACTGTATTTTATTTTACAATAGCAACTTAAAAAGCTCTTATAAAAGACCATTAAGCCCCGAGTAACGGTGTAAGACACACTTTAACTTGCATTAATGGGTTTACTGTTTTACACACTAGTACAAAGTAGAGGCTTTTGAGGCAACAAGATGAAGTATAAAAAACTACAGTTTATTGGTTGGTTACAAGGAAGCAAAGGGTCGAAAAAAATTAGTCTCCCCTCATATTTTTTTACATCCATATATCAAGTGTACAAGTGTATAGTTTAGCTGTTAGTCTAGTTTAATTTAAAAGTTAATTATAATTAGTGTTAATTTTAATAAAAACAACTCTTGTTCTATAATAAACAAATAAAAAAATAAAAAAAGTGTACAATGTACATATTTATGTACTAGTTATTTTTATAATATTTGATTAATTCTGCATCTGCAACTACTTACCATCAGGTAGCTTGCCTCCGCCGTGATTACATGACAGATTCAGTAGCATAGTGTTCGGACTCGCTATATTAGAGATCCTGAGTTCGATTTCTAGGTCGAGCAAAATGTTATAGGCTATGCAATTCTCAGTGGCAGTTCGGAGTTTGGATGTGAGCCCGTGCGGTAATAGATTCACCCCCCGGTTACATGGGACCTAAATGTACCAGCGTACTGTGGATATATAGGCATTCCTAGGCTTCCTTCGGTGAATACAGACATGATATTAAAAGGGTCATTGAATTTTGCAGTATTTAGTTAGTGTTAATATAACTACGTCACTATTAAAAACAGCATTGTTTTATATTGTCATGTGGGTTGAGTAGGAAACTTGCATTTCAACAGATGTCACTGACGTCAACTCAAAGACGTAAATTCCTAATACATACATACATACATACATATTGTCACGCCTGTCTCCCATGGGGGTAGGCAGAGACTATAGATTTCCACTTGCTACGATCCTGGCACACTACTTTCGCTTCATCTACATTCATTAATCTCTTCATGCATAACCGTCGGTTTAGGGTGCTCGGAACCTGGCCTTTTTTAAGAACATCCGCAATTTGGTTGCGGTACGTTCGCCGAGGTCTTCCCATTCCAACTCGTCCATCCATACTCACCATATATACTTGTTTCGTCAATCTCCGTTCATCCCATTCTCTCTACATGACCAAACCATCTTAAATTCAAAATGTGAAGGCGAATTTCGACCTGGCAGGTGGGACTCGCGGTGGCTTAGTTGGTCATAGCGTCTGGTGTACCGAACCAGCAGACGCAGGTTCGAATCCTGCCCGCAGTCGATTTTTTACTTGACAAAAAAACTTTGCATTGTTTTATTTACCTCCAAATTTTCATAAAACTCGCTTGCGTGCAATCACTTTTATACAATGTTTCAAATATAAAATAATTAGGAATAAAAATATAACGGAATAGTAGACCCATGAGAATAAAATTTCGCATTTAATTAGTGACGTATAACAACACATTGTGAACAATTGCAAAGTGGGTCAGAGTTTTGAAAAGACTGGCACGTTTAGGTTTTAAATTAAAATGTTGGACCTAAGTTTTCATACCGCCATTAAAACAGAAATGAAATTATGGTATATAAAAAGTCACGAACGAGGTTACGCTAAATATTCATCATTATCGCACAATTAGGACTTCTTATTCTCTGTTTATTATACACTGGTGAATAAATTTTAACTTCCAAAGACTTCTAAAATTAATAAGCATATCAGGTTATACAATAATTTCTCCAACTTGGCAGTTTCGTATAACCTGATATGCCAACCAACTCCTCTTATGAATCACTCTGTCTATTGGTGAAAACAGCACCAAAATCCTTTAAGTACTTTTTGAGTTTATCGCGAACAGACGGACAGACGCGGTGAAGGACTTTGCTTTAAAATATGTAAAGATTATCTTTTAAACTACATCTCATCTGCGTATACTCCTCTTGACAGATTCTTAGAGAACAGAGGTTAAAATTATTTATCCATTATTTAATATTTTTTCGCAAAAAAACTAATTTCCTCATTACCTTAGTGGTCAGAATTGCGGCTGCTGGTTTTATTCCTGGGTTGAGCCTATTATTGTGATTGTATTTTTTATGAAATTCTTAATAGCAGCTTGGATTTTGGTTGCCCAGTAAATGGCAATACGCTCGCACCTTTTTAAATCGCACCTTAAACATACCATCAAACTGTCGGTGTATACCTCTGCCTAACCCTTCGCTGAATACAGGCGTGATGGTATTGTGATGTCTTTTTTAAATCCTGTTATAATATTGTGTCTATTTAGAATATATTCAGGACGTCATCTGACGACTTATAATGTGGAAGAGAAATTCGACATCGCAGGCAGTGGTCTCAGTAGCTTAGTTGGTAAAGCGTCTGGTGTACTTAATCAGAGGGACGCGGGTTCAAGCCTTGCCTGAGGCGGAATTTTTCTTTCACTAGAAAAAAAAAACATATATTCAGGAGTCATGTTCAGCTTGTAGATTTGAATTATTCAAGTAGAATAATTAAGTTATCAACAGTTGTTTGCCTCACAAAGTTTCAATTTCACCGTGTTTTGTAGGTCATCGCAAACTTTTAGATTACCATGTAATTTTGTACGTTTGTATGAATATTAAAGGTCACCCTCGGTGTCTTAAGGGGACTCGTTCACGGAATTGCGGAAGAAAAAACTGTGTAAAGGTCAAACAATTAAGTCGTTAAACTTTTACGCCGATATCCTATTTTACCAAGTTTTCTTTGAGTTTGTTATTTTCTTTGTGCTTATTATTTGGTATTTGTATGGCTTTAACGGCCAATGTTTATTTTATGTGTTTATGTTAGAAATAGTTTAGTAGTTTCGTTTATCATTGATTTCGTCCTCCTTTTACTTAATCCTTAATTATTTAGTTTTAGCGCAGTGTACGTGATGTATTTTAACTGTCATAATCATCAGTAGTTTTCTTTATATAAACATATAATCTTAATCTTGATAATATCATAAAAAATAAAGAAAACGACCATATTTGACCTTATAAAAAATTACTCATTAGTCTTGTAGCTCGAGCAAAGTGTTATTGGGTTTTTCCATGATATTGTTACTAGCAGTTTGGAGTCTGGATTTCTGCCTGGATAATGGCAACGGACTCGCCCCTATAACATGGGACGTAAAAATATGCAGGAAAACTATGGGCGTACATAATAACACCTCTGCTTAACCTTTCGGGGAACACAGGCGTGCTGGTATGGAAGAAAATTTTTGCCGCGTCATCAAAAGTCTTCTTTTTCCCTTAGCCTGGTGTATCAATTCCACCCGAACCGCAACGCTGCACCGAAACCGTAATCCCTCAGTAGATTGGAAGCACTAATATGGCATCTTAAGGCGTCACGCCAAGAATTTCATATAACGAAGGACGAGACGATAGTAATGAGACACCCATTTGTCTTGTTAGGGCTTCACCAAAATGTTCGAGAAACGTCGCTCTTATGAAATGCTGGAACATCCGCGGAACGGATGAAATCATCAATTTTGAACATGGACCCGATTTTCAAGCTGACAGAAACCGGTAATGAGACGTTTTTAGAGATTTCATAAAGGAACTGTGAACGAGGTCATAAGTGCGATGGTAATGATATTTTATGGACATATTTCTTGAATATGGGACGGTATATTATGATGATGGTCCGGGCAAAATCTGAATTTTGTTCCCAGAGAAAAAAGTATTACATTTTTAAGGTGTTTCCGGACAAAATCATATCTCATACTTATTTAAATTTTCTGATTAAAATGGATATGTTATGAATGAATATGGCAGCGAGCCTTTAAGTGAAATTCATTATGGCAATTTATCAAGATACATGAAATATTCTGTGCCATGGTTTCATTTTGGAAACTTTATGAAAAATAAATCTGTTTAGCCTTACAACGCAACGCCAGAATGATGGACTATTTTATTTTATTACTTAAAAAAACTTATGGCTAATATTATAGGTACATACAGGGTATGGCTTGATAATGAATAAACAAAGTAAAGTTCGATCCCTTATTCCATATTTAACACTCGAACACAGAACTATCATGTTCAATAAATCGCATCCGTTTCCGTTTTATGTTTTACAACCGTTGTTAGTTGATCGTAATATTATGAGCGTTTTATACCTCAACGGTACCTATAAAGTCTATTTTACGATATCAAAAGTGAACTGTATTTTGTGGTTGCTGTGCGCAGCTATAATGTAGTTCCATAAAATATTTAAGTACTATGGTAGGGAATGATTTAAAAAATAGGCCATTTATCTGAATATTTTTTATAGCTTCGTGAAAAAGTTAAGTAAAAATAGAGTCAAAAAATTAAAACAAAATAACAATCGGTTCAAAAACAAGGAAGTTATAGTTAATCATCTTTTTGTATTTTTCATGCTAAGACGCTAAGTTATTTTAGGGAAGGAAAATATCGACTGACGGCAGGATTCGATCCTACGCCTTCTGGTTAGATACACCTGACCTACCATTTAAGGAACCGCGAGTCCCACCCGCCAGGTCGATAATTGCCTTATTTTTTTTTCATCAGCATCATCAACCCATTACATTGTCCCACTGCTGGGCACGGGTCTCCTCTCAGAACGAGAGGGATTGGGCTATAGTCTACCACGCTAGCCTACTGCGGGTTGGCAGACTTCACATGCCGTCAAGAAAATCTCTCAGGCATGCAGGTTTCCTCACGATGTTTTCCTTCACAGTTTAAGCGCGTGATAATTAATTATTAATACGCACATGACTTCGAAAAGACAGAGGTGTGTGCCTTGGATTCGAACTCGAGACCTTTGACTTGGCAGTCCAATGGTCATAAAACAAGGCTATCACTGCACTTCTTTTTTTTTAACGTAACATAATATACCATCCCGCCTGTATTCCCCGAAGGATAAGGCAGAGGTGAACATATTTACACTCACATTTCGCCGGTATGTTTAGGTCCCATGTAATAGGGAGTGAGCCTTTTGCCATTAACCGGGCACAAATAAAATATCAACCAGTGATGTGACCATAGGACTAACAAATCAAAACTCTTAAATCAAATCAAAGGGACAAACCTCCCACTTTTTGCAGACATGTGCATATTAATAATTAATTATCACACGCTTCAACGGCGAAGGAAAATATCGTGTGGAAACCTACATGCCCGAGAGATGTTCTCGACGGTGTGTGATGTCTGCCAACCCACATGAGGCCAGTGCGTAGTGGACTAATAACTCTTATTCTAAGAGAAGACCCGTGCCCAGCAGTGGGACAGTAGGTGTAATAAAACAACAAGATGGCTTGACACAGACTACTTTATTTTAGAGCCACCCTCATTATCGTTTATAATATAAATATTATCTTACAACATCTTCCTCCTTAAATTTCTAAAATTAATACTTATTATATTTATAAGCAGATAAATATATATAAATATTATCTTATAATAATATTTTTTTTTTTTTTTTTTTTAGGTATTTATTATAAATTAAATAATATTTAACTTTATTACATTTATAACATTTTATTTTATTACATAAGTTATAGGTTTATTATTAGTACCTAAGTAGTGTTTATCAATAGGAATAAATTTCATTTGGCAAGACACTTTTTTTTTTTTTTTTTTTTTTTTTTTCTTACGACTTAATTACGTCCCTAGACATTTTAGTAATTTAATTGTTTGAACTTATCTTTGGCTACCCTTGCAGCTGCCCTTTCAGTACGTTTTGGTATTTTACTTGATGAGTTAGGTAGCCCCGCGCTATCAGAGTCAGTACATGAATTATAGGACTCCGAATCCGACCCTCCAGAAAATCGTTCAGTTTCACCTTGCGTAACGTTATCGTCACATGTCACGACTGATGACGACGGCGTTATAGGAGCCGATGTAGAACTGAGTTTGATAAGGTGTCTACGATTTCTGCGCAGTACTCTGCCGGCACCGTCCTCCACAAAGTAGGATCGTGGCTGCTCTGCGCGCTGCACCACGTGCGCTCGCTCTCGGCGTGCCCCCTCCAGCATCACCACCTCGTCGCCCACTGTAAGCTCGGGCAACGATCGGGCGCGAGAATCATACCATACTTTACTTCTTTTTTGATTTCGCACCAAATTGTTATAATCAGCTGTATTGTCCCTTTCCGGCTCCAGCTTCTTATCGTGACATGGAAGGCGAGTATTTAGCCTTCGACCCATCAGTAACTGCGCAGGGCTCGCGATGCCATCTCTCGGTGCTGCCCTATAGTTAAGCAAACCTAGATAAAAATCTTCATTAGATTGTACCGACTTTGATAATAATGATTTTATCGTTCGTACTGCACGCTCGCTACGTCCATTCGACTGCGGATAGTTAGGTGACGAAGTCACGTGATGAAAACCCCACTTTTCAGTAAATGTTTTAAATTCCCTTGACGCGTATGCGGGGCCATTATCTGTTATCAACTCTTGAGGTATGCCATGCCTGGCGAACTGATCTCTCATAGCTAATATTACCTGTTTTGACGTCATATTAGATAAAGGGCACACTTCTACATAATTTGAGAAATAATCTATTAACAATAAAAAATATTTCTTATTTGTTTCAAATATATCAGAGCCTATCTTTACCCAAGGCAGCGCAGGCATATGATGCGTTATGATAGGCTCGCGCTGCGGACGCGGCGCATGCAACGCGCACACGCGGCAGCGCCGCACACACTGTTCCACATCACGGGACATACCTGGCCAAAACATGACGTCACGTGCTCGACGTTTGCATCTATCTATGCCGAGATGCCCCTCGTGAACACGCGCTATCATTTCCGATCTAAGAACTTTGGGAATAAAAACCAAATTATTAACCAATATTACACCGTCGACATATTCTAAAGATTCTTTAAAACTCCAATATAACCGAACGCATTCTTTAACATGATATTTGTCACTAGGCCAACCATTCATTATGTAGGCCACTAGAGTTTGACACTCCTTATCTTGTTCAGTATGCGTTTTTATAAGCTGGAGTCGGTCATTACTGAATCTTAAGTTTTGTATGAGGAAGCAAGTCTGTTCCTCTAGTTCCTCCGAGACTTTATTATGAAAGAGATCAGAGAGCGGAGCCCTAGACAGTGTATCCGCAACAAACATGTATTTACCCGGCTTATATGTAACATGAAAATCATACCGTTGAACGCGAAGCATCATTCGCTGCAATCTAGCCGGTACCGAGTCCAACGGTTTCTTAAATAACGCTTCTAGTGGCTTGTGGTCCGTTTCAACGACTGTATCGCTCTTTCCAAACACGTATTGATGAAATCTTTCCAAAGCAAAGACGATTGCCAACATCTCTTTCTCTATTTGTGCATATCTCTGTTGAGTGTCGGTGAGCGTCATCGAAGCAAATTCGACAGGACGACCTCCTTGAAGCAACACGGCGCCCAGCGCACGCGAACTCGCGTCTACCGATATCACAGCTGGGTCACGTGCATCAAATAATGCTAGCACGGGCGCGCTACACAGCGCGCGCCTCAACTCATCCAGCACACGCTCTTCACACTCGCCCCAGCACCACTCATTGTCGTTCTTCATTAAATTACGCAATGGTGCCACCCTATCTGAATAATTGGGAATAAACTTACTCAGATAATTCACCATACCGAGAAACCTTTCAAGTGATGGCCGGTCGGTTGGACTTGGCATGTTAGTTATCGCCCTCAGCTTGGATTCATCAATTTTCATCCCCTCGGCACTGAAACTATGACCAAGGTAAACAACTTCCTTAACACAAAACTGACACTTATCGGGATTAAACTTTATGCCTACTTCACTGGCCCTTTCGAGGAGACCCCTAAGACGACTATCATGCTCCTCTTTCGTAGACCCCCACACAATAACATCGTCGACAAACGAATCTACCCCTTCCAAGTCCTCCAGTAACTGCCTGATTCTTGAGTGAAACACCTCAGAAGCGGAATTGATACCATAGGGTAGGCGTAAATATTGGTATCGGCCGAATGGTGTCCCAAATGTACATAAATCAGCACTCTTATCATCCAACTGAACCATCCAAAATCCTGACTTGGCATCTAGCTTACTGAAATACCGCCCACCTCGTAATTTAGTGGCTATCTCAGTAAGCGTAGGTAACGGGTAATGCTGTCGTTTTATGACACGATTCAAAGGTCGTGGATCTAAGCAAATCCTAAAACTACCATCTTTCTTAGCTGCTATGACGATACCGCTAACCCAAGAAGTAGGATGATACACCTTTCTTATAACCCCTATTTTTTCCATACGAGTTAACTCCTCCTTAAGCTTGTCCCTTACTCCTAACGGTATTTTTCTGACAGGGCATATGCAAGGGCTTGCGTTACTTTCTATAGGTATAGTGTAAGTACCCGGTAACTTTCCAAGACCCTGAAACAACTCCTTGTAATTATCCAGATTTAATGAATACACCCTTTTAATAAGGCCCATTCTTTCCAAAGCGTCTTTGCCTAGTATACTCTGACAATCTTGATCTGATATAATAAATTTCAAATTGTATTGAACATTTTTATGCATCCAATTAATTTTACAAGAACCAATTATTGACAAGAAGTTACCACAAAATGATTTTGCTCGTGTGTTATCTTTTATTACATTAGACAGAGATAAACCTAATTTTAAATAATTGTTTTTAGATATTACATTAAGATCAGACCCTGTATCTAATTTAAAACAATGCTTGACGCCCTTGTTGGATAAATAGAGAGTTTCATACCATTTTGAACCGTCCAATTGCACAATAGTATTGATATACTCTAATGATGACACATAGTATAAGTCTTCGTGGTCACTGCCTTCATCATGGCACTCCTCATATAGTTCATAAACTTTTTTTGACTTACGCACAGGACACATAACTTTATAATGACCTTTGTCACCACAAATGAAACACTTCACTTTACGCGCCGCACACCGTTCGCCTCCGTCGCAGTAAACCGAGGCGCAGCCTGCACAAGCGCGCGCGCTAGGCCCGGCAACATCGCCGCCCGCGCCGCCGCCGCCGCTGCTCGTGCGCCCGCTTGCTCCAGTGCCAATATTACGCCCGCGATGCATTGCAGACTTAATACCAAAACGTCTGCCTCGCCGTCCTCCTCTCCAAATACTGTCCACTGAAGAATTTTTATGAAACTCACCCTTAATTCCTTCGATTTGTTTCTCACCATCGTTAGAGATTTCATTTGCTTGGCATATTTTTATGGCTTTTTCCAGCGTTAACTCGTCTGTTCGCAGCAATCTATCGCGTACGGCAATATCTTTTATCCCGCATACGATCCGATCGCGCAACAAGCCATCCTCCAGTTGTTCAAACTCACAGCGTTGGCTCAGGAGCTTCAGTGCAGTCACATACTCATCAATACTTTCTCCTACCTCTTGACACCTTGTAAAAAATTTAAATCTTACCATTGTTGTGTTCGATTTTGTACCAAAATGAACATTGAATTTTTCGATGACCTTTTCTATGTTTTCTTTGTCTTCTTCAGAATCAAATTTAAAAGTAGTAAAGATGTCATATCCTTCAGACCCAATCAAATTGATTAGTAGACTAGCTTGAACATCATGACATTCCTTATGAACTCCTGACGCCTTCAAAAATACTTGGAACTGACGTAGCCACTTACGCCACGCTTCGGCTCGGTTCGCCGGCCCACCTTCAAGACCCAATTCCGCCGGTGGCCGTGCATGTTCCATTGTAACTTTAATGTTTTATTGTTTAAAACTATATTAAGTTTAATATCACCACCAAACACAAGTATTTATGTGCTAGTTTATTTTATTTCACGCACCGCTGTCACCATGTAATAAAACAACAAGATGGCTTGACACAGACTACTTTATTTTAGAGCCACCCTCATTATCGTTTATAATATAAATATTATCTTACAACAGTAGGTATAAAAGTTATTCGAGTATCCGTTCTCATCCTTAATAATTAACGTTATAAAAAATACAAACATAACCCAACGTTTACTGACGATATAACCAAGAGGGAACATAAAATAAAGAAACGTTAATATTTCCCTTTTATAAACCTGTAAAGGCCGGCCGAATAAACCTGTCGGTAATAGGACTGTAATATTATGATGTATCGTAATATAATACATTTAGGAATATTTTACTTTCAATCTTCTTGGCAAAGAGAATCCATTACTAACTCGAAATATAATGTCATGAAAGAGAAGGATTTTTTTTGCGTACGGCTCTCTTAATGGTAAGCGGTTACCGTAGCTTATGGACACTTGCAACACTAGCGGTACCGCTTGCGTGTTGCCAACCTTGTAAAGTAAAAGGCAGGGGAAGGAGAAAAGGAGAAGGAAGGGGTTTGAGAGAGGAATTGGGCCTCTGACGCACCACACTCACGGAACGAAAAGCAATAGTATGCATACGGCTACTTCACGTCGATATTCTGTGGGAGGGTAGTTACTTTCCCGGTCGTGCCAGTTGTGTAGACATGCAAGCAACACACTACTACTACTATATGAGATGTATGAGAAGAAAACGAAACTTAGAGACAGAACTCATCTATGTCCTGTCTAAGTTTCGCTGAAAATTTGTTAGGCTAAACATTAATATGTTATGTTTGAATATGTAACTAGTACTAGGTATTAGTATTCTCAATTTTAATATGGAACTGAATTTGAATTTAGCTAAGGCGTTATTAAGCGCAGTGCGTTAGACACTACATCAAACATTGTGCTAATCACACGGTTGCTTAAGCCAGTCCTATCCTATAAGTAAATAACAATATATTATCTACCGCATGTCACAACAGATAATTATGGACTAGATTTACTGATAAAGTCAGGGTATCAAGCTTCATTATACGTCGTAATAAATAAAAGCATGGAAAATGCCTAAAAAATACAAAAAGATAAATAAAAGCAGTTCACAATGCGCCTTCATTAGCTACGTTTCTTTTCATCTTTTGCCAAAATTATCATTATGTCAAAACAAGCAATATTTTCTTGTTGTATTTTTTATTTATTTTTCATGAAAAAAGTTATTTCAGTTAAGAAAAAAATCGACTGCGGGCAGGATTCGAACCTGTGGTTCTGGTTAGATACACCAGCTATGATCACTAAGTCACCGCGAGTCCCATTCAAAGGGTCGGACATTTTAATAAGTAAGTAATATTATATTGGAATGAATACAGTGCAAAGTATGAATTATTAAATCGAATCAATGTAGTTATAAATTACCACAAATTACTTTGCTTGTAGTATTGACACTAAGCATGAATGATATTTTCAATTTGCTAAATTTCAAAGCATGTAATGTTTTACAACTTTATTCCCAAAAAAGTTTTTTTTATAATTGCCTGTCAATTTGGCATCAATCGATACGTATTACGTAGAATAAAATAGATTTGCATATAAGAATATACCTACCTATAGGAATACCTATAGGAATTTATTCAATTCTTTACATAGATGCAAAATGCATGCCGATACTCTGGAAGTCAAATATTTATTTGCTTCATTTTTAAAACAGGAGCATAGAATAAAAACGCTAACATGCGATTACTACAATAATTAATTTGGGGGTAATAGTACAATATCTCGTATATTTTTTTGCCGAGGATGGACTGCAATGACGCACATTATGCCTAGGTTTTTTTTTGGGATAGGGGGCAACCGAGCAGACTGATCGCCTGGTGGTTAGCGATAACCGCCACCCATGGCAAACACACCAGGCACCAAAGGAGTCACAAATACGTTGCCAGCCTTTTTAAAGGGAGTACGTTCGTACAGTCCAGCTGTGGACTACTACAGAGGTTACGTTTAATTTTAAAAATGATAAATATCGTGAAATATCTGAGCTTATTGACTACTTTTAATTATTTTTAATCCAATTTTAAAAGTTAGGCCACCAACACGGTTACTTACCTTTACAAGTCAATTTATAGCGTCTATATTGGTTACTTAATCACCGCATACGGAACCATAAATGGCAGCTATGAACGTTTTTATGAACCCTCAGAATAACTATTTCAATTGGAGCGGGCAAGGAACTCTAAATATGTAATGAATCATTTAGTATGAACCTGTAGAACTTTATTGGAAATAACATCGAGAGGAAGGCACAATATTAAAAGATTGGACGATGCAAGCTGGTCGATAATAAAAACCTGGGGAACGTCTTGGAAAAAGCATTGGATTTTTATTGAATTGAAACGATAACAATGTCTTCTTACATCTTCGACTCCAAAGAGGTTGATTTAAAGACTTCGGCCGAGGTTTATAGCAGAGTGAATTATTAAATTTTATAGCTTCGACTCAACAAAGGGGTATTCTGCTGCTGCAGATAACGGATAAATGTTTATAAGTACCTCATTATTCATCATTATCGTTTCCAGTTTCGACTTAAGAGCGAGATTCATTAAATTATTTGTATAATATTTAGCTCGTTCATAAACACTGCTGATAATTACTTGAGATACCTTAACAGTCTTTACATAAAACATTACAAATCAAGCTTTTGTTTAGTGTTTTAATGACTTCACGTAAATTATAGCTACATAATATTAATGCAAGATTTCGGAACAATTACGAATTCTAATGCTATCGATCTTTGTTCCAATATAATGGGAGATTAAAAGCCACTGGACAAACAAAACAGAGAGAATGGGACATATGACTAGAGACAAAGGAAGGCAGATAAAAAGCGACAAAAAGATTTATAATATGACTTGACGGATAATTTTATTAAATAATATTTCTTCTCTGAGGCATGTCTGAATTTACGTAAGAATCTAATTCTGATAATTAGCTCTGAAACCGAAATTCAAGATAATCAATATAGATGACACAACAACGCAAAGAACAAGTTTAGAATTAAGGTCCAATTCCTTTGTTCTCATGCATTACACTATTAAGAGTCTGATAACGCAGAAACAATTCTCTTAAGTTACATAGATGCACATTGTTATGACAATAATCCAACATACGCTGACAAAGAGCAGAGCATACATCGTGAACTTGCATAAGCCAATGTTCGAGCTGAACCCACTTCATATGCTAATTAACAATCTTCATTATAGTTTAGTTAAACGAAAGTTGAGCGCAAATATTAATTTGCGCTCAACTTTCACTTTCCTTCTAGCTGTTATTAAACAGCTAGAAGGAAAGTGCAGCATTAACCGAAAAATTAGTTTCCTTTTGTTTTGATGAGTCGAAAGAAGTTGCAGTTTGCTGCTTTGGTTTGGAAATGTTGATGTGAATTATGCAAAATATTATTAAGAGTAGTAAATAACTTCTAGTTATAGGTTTTAATTTGAAACTCTGTTGAAAGATTATCACTACCCATTCCAAGTCGGTTTTCCACCTTTGGGTTTTACGACAAATTTGCAACTGAGAATCCAATTATAATAGTCATTTATGCGCCCCTTAAGATCACTCCTAAAACTATGGCTGGAAGCGAGATAATACAAAGACATAATTAACTTATTCTATCATTATTCGTGGAAACCTGTAATTGGCTTAATGTTACTTAAACTAATTGTTCATTTGGATTGTATAGCTGTTGGTTTTCCTATAACAAATAAATAAATAATTATGTCACGGGGCTCATGGATCACTATACACCTGATTAGAATCTCTAGCTAAGATCGCTGGGAGTCGTTGGATACAGATGGCATATATCCGGTTCTCGAGGATATTAATGGCACCTTTCCTTTTTACATTAGTGGACATAACGATGATGATGAACGGCATTTGACTGGTAATCTGTAGGTGTCACTCTTTGCTACACTTGGAATCTTCAAGTAATATATGTGACGTATAAAAATAGTCCCCATCAATCTTAATCGCATTGATGCAGTACGCCATACGTCACGCGTCTCTGTGACGCGGCCAGAAATCATTCTGTTGTGACTGCACCCTGTGACAGCGTCAACGTTACGTATTGATGTCACACGTCACAGCTGGATGATAAGAGCATTCGGGTTGTGTAATACATGTATGTCTAGTGGAAGTTTTTTTTTGCCTCCTACGCTCCTTTCAGTTCCTTTAACTCCTACGCTTAAGATTTGTTCTTTGTTCCACTTAACGTCCTTAACAAACACAGAATTTTCGGATACAGAGTACACTCAAATTCAAATCATATATCTTCAAATACCTGTGCCCTGCGATTTCATTCACCCGCTTTGCCCCGCTCCTAAGGATTGTAGCGTGCTTAATAGCCTTCACCATGAATGTGGCTATCATATACAAAAATATTTTTTCAAATCCAATTGGTTGTTCCAAAAATGAGCGTATTATAAATAGATTATACTTTAACCACTTCAGTAAACGTGCCATTTAATTTAAATAGATGACTATAGTAATAGAGTAGTGATATATTATGCGCACCATGTATTCGAACATGTCGCATTTCTAATCCTGCCGTGTGACAATAATGTCACTTACTTAAAAGTGACAACCGTGTCAGAATCACGGTGAACATTACTAGGAGTCCCATGTCCCCGAATATAGGCAAAGTGAAGGAAAATGAGGTTTATTGTCGTACAGTCTTAGCGGCGGACGATATATGAAAATTCTACTCTCCATAAACATAAGTAAATGACCATCATTTACCGACCAACATAATATGTTGGTCGGTATATCCAATGATTGCTTATATTATAAGCAATGCGTCTACTATGCGTCATACGTCTTATCCTCACAATAGCCATCATTGTTGGAAAGTTTAGTGTATTTATACAGGTTGCTAAACTCTAAAAAGTAGGAAGAGCAATAACAAAATCTCCCTTCGAGGATAAATCTAGGAAACCACTGAATAGATTTCAGTTAAAGTTTTATAGGTTAAGTTTGTATTAACGATGAGATCGGAGTGGTAAAACTTAACAAAATGTCCTTGCAATTATTTATCAAGTTGCGTTGCTGATACATTCCTTTTAAAAGTATCTTTGGAGAAGTGGAGATAAATTGCCTTAATGGCCTACCACTAGGCAGTCTTAACTTATTAGTTATCTTAGGTTCGATTACCAGGTCAGATCTCTCTACAAAATCTCAGCAGCAGCTCTTCGAACTCATGAACTATGATGATGATAAATAAATATATCCCTTCACTACTTTGACAAAAAAGTTACAAAATATACCTAGATATTTTTATTTTCATAAAAAATATAAGACATCACTAAAATATAACAATGGTAAATATAAGATTTACTATTGTTAAAAAAGCAACACCAAAACTAAAACCTACCTAAATAAGTTGTAAAACAATTGCTGTAAAAATATGATAAAATATAATTAATATAACAGATACGAAAGTCAGACACACTATTACATTGTGAATTGGATATATAGCTATCCAATTATTGGATCTACCAATACGAGGAAATCCAATCTCTCAAGCAATAACCATAATCAACATTAACATCTCATATGTCCAGTATCCAATAGATAGCGAAATCGAATTAAGTAACCGAATTAAAAGAAAAACTGGTCAGTTCAATAAAACTGACGATAGTTACCAAACTTTGACAACATGTGTCTCAATTTATATTGAAAAGGGACTAGAGAAGTATTCAATCGATGAAAGACCTTTTTATTTAATGGAAACACAAATACATTCATACAAATCCTTTCAAAGGATTACTGATGACAAGACTGGATAAACTGCTTACATGATAATGTGCTTTTCTTCCTCGTTTGATAATAAATTAGATGTCAAGTTGGAAGGCTAGAGAGCATCTACGGCCGTCATGACGGAACAAATAACCAGAATATAAAACACAAATGAAGATCCCGAGCTTTATGGCTTGCGCGGTATGATAAACAACTGCTCTACTTTTATTTCTAAATCAGCACAAAATATTATATAAATTTTCTGCACTAGGAAAAAATAACAATATAATTTTCCTTACATCCTTCTGGCCCTTTACCGATTGTATTGTATTCAGCTTCTATTTTAACAAGATGCGGATGAATTTCAGTATTTTACATGAGCAACTGCCATTAGACTTCCAGCACTCAATTTCTAGGCAATACCAGTATCGTACAAATACAGGGCCTACTTGTCAGAATTTTTGAACATCTGTCTAAGTGCGTTTGTCCACCGCCACCGTCACCGTCATGTCACCGTCAGCGAGATGACGGCGCCGATTTAGCGGCCATTCATTTACTATGTATGCTTCATTTACTATGGCCGCGTGTCCACCGCACGCCCGTCACCCGAGCGCCGTCGACCCGGCCGCCGATTTTTCACTTAATTCGGCGCTACCGCTAGAACTCGGCCCGAGATTGTGACGGGTCGAAGTGGGGGCAATACAAAACACATTTAAACACGTCCATCTACGCCGGCGCCGTGACGTCGTCGTCACTCCGCAATAGCTTTTGATTATTTATATCAAATATATATTAGGTACCTACAATAAAAATACCCAAGAAATTGCCGCAACTTGAATAAAACATAAAGTAAAAATACATAAAACGCTCCTGTAATTTATCTTTCTCGTATTATCGGATGAATCCAAAATTCTTTGCATCGCCTACGCCTTCTTACGTACAAAAGAAGGAGGAGAAGTTATCAAACAACTGACTGCACCACCGAGATCGGATCGTCACGGTGGACAAACGATCGCCGTCACGTCAACGTGATCTCGGCCAGAAATAAGCTCGTCGACGGTGACTTGCCAGTGACGGTGTCGGTGAACAAACGGTAAAACCTAACGATTTTAATAGCTGTATGACAACAACTGATAACTATACTCTCTGTCCATGAACCACGGCGGGGCAGATTAATTAATGAGCGTAGTTATTTTAGGGCCACGAGCTACTTTAGCAGTAAAATAAACGATGAAAAGAAAAATCTTGAAATCATTCAAAGACCAAATAATGAAATATTCTAAGGACATAAAGGCCTTAAATGCTTTTATGCATACAATTTTATTTGCCTTATTATGAAAAACTATTTCATGGAACAAAATATTAGTTAAATTCGGTGAAAACATAACATAGTTTAAGTCGCTGTCTGGAAAACATAATTATATCGTTTTTGATAATTGAGGGTTTAGATTTAATATGAAATTCTATTTTTACTAAGAAAGAATAACATGAGGGGAAAAAACTTATGCGACCATTGTTACAAAAGTATTCTTTAACAAAGGAGAGCAAAATTGTAGATCACATCGGACGATTTATGCTTCCGAACCTCCAATACAGAAATCAAGTAATGGAAGTATGGAAGCATTTTCGTCCATTTCTGAGAGCCTGAACACGCACATACTTATTTACTAAAAGCTTTTGTAGCTAGCAAATGTTCACTGAACCAATGTTAAGTGTATTTGACATCCGAAGATGCGAGTTATCACTTGACTTCTATGTTCCTTTTCTACTCCTAACCATTTAACATATTATGTTTAATACTACATACTATAAGACAATAAAAAGTTACTTCATTTTTCAATTTATTTGTACCCTGCAATATTTAATTAAAAATGCTTGTATAGCGAGTGGGTTCACGTCAGTAGTGCAATGGGTTAGTTTCAAACCGAAAACTACATGATCGCAAGTCCGACGTCCTAGCCATTAGGCTACCGCCGCTTCGAAGCTCACTTTAACGTTGTAATTTGGTTTAGTTATATCTAACAACATTTTAGTTTCGAAGCTTAATTGGTAATTATAAGCCTTTACAATGCGAGATCAGCCTATACTGGATTTATATAGCTTGAGATGTAGCCGTGCCTAACACCTACGATGGAAAATCGACTTGATATCATATGTTAGCATATATCTACAACGTCCAAATTAACAAATATGGTTAACTGAAAATGTTTAAGGCATTCATCTACGTCCTACAGTTATCAATATACGAGTAGTTTCGTTTTAGATTCGATTTGAATATATCACAGCAAGATACTGTATAAGTAATATTTCATGATACATGAAACCAATTTTTCTAGCCCATTTTGTCCTATTGTTGTTGTTGAAAACAGGGAAGGCCTCCCTTCCCTGTTTTCAGTACCTAATAGTTAACATAATTATAATATTAGAATCTTTGTTTTATACAATGCGAGGCGCTACATAATTTACAGGATCAAAATAAAAACTACAAAAGTGATTCAGATTTAAATTTACATCCAGCTTGAATATCAACGTGAACATGAGCAAATAGTCTAGTTGCTACACCAACTACACACAATTTATTTACTGTCGAAGCTCGTAATCAATCATGTTTAATTTTGTTGGAGAAGTTCATCAAGCATTCTGGTCGGCGCAACCAAAAACCGGGAATCACGAGTTGTAAACAACCAGTCCTCTATACGTGGCCACATCGTATTTGTAATGTGCCTTTTACATACATGTGTATACTTACTTGTACAATCAGCCCAATGTATGCCACTGGCAGTCCTGCGAACAAACGGAGTTCGTATTAGTAATGTGGGAAACGTGAGCGGATTTCCGTCATGCCATGCATGCGTTTTTATAAGATCTAAAAAGTTTCCTTTATCGATACTTAAGCGTTTGATGGTTGAATTGAAAAGTATAAGTGACAAATTGCTCTGACGGATAAAAGAAAACACATTGATAGATAAATTGCGACGCTGCTAAAGACTATGTAGCAGATGCTATTTTAAAACCAAAAATAGAATGAAACGAATAATGAAATTATCGTATCTCATAAAATATGATTATTTTATGCCGCAAAAGTTTCGTTTACGACTGTTTTTACTGCAGTTTTAAACTATCAGAATCGATTTAACGACGAATTTAAACTACTAAAACGGAAGTAGGACTAAGCTTAGAGATTGGAACGTCATAGTTTTAAAGCGTCGAATTAACAACACCAGCGCTATTTCGATATGTAAATTGACACGCGTTGAGCTAAACTAAATTGTTACCACTGTTACTGACGTAACGTAAGACAACAACACGTCTTACCTGTAATTTTAATGATGTAAAAGTTATTAAAACTAAAAAACAGGTTTCGGTTTTGACAGACTATAAAAAATAAGGATAACAAGATCAGGGGAATGAAAATGAAACCTATAAGAAGCAAGAACAATCCCTCAGAAAGTTCTCGATAACATTTTCAAAATCCGTCGTTAGGTCAATTAAATCCCTCAAGGTAATATTTATTTTCAACCCCAATTGTTTACAACAGAAAGTTTAAGTACCTACAACAAAAACGACCAACATGGAGAGTTTAGGAAGGGGAAGACAAACTCAACTCATTACAAAAACAAAAGTGGAATGAATTCGTATAATCATCTAAATTCTAAATGGTGTTGGCTCTCGCAAAAGCATCGTAGCATTTTTTAAAATTAAAGATTAAGTCGATGCAGGAGGTGAAAAGAATTCTAGGTGGTTGTCATGGTTGCATAAATCTTGGATCCTTTAAAGAATTTATGTAATCAGAGACAAAAATATGAGCGTTAATAAAATAACGTCATCCATTCGTCTTTTTAACAATGCCTGTGTGGATTTTCTTAATATTTATGCTCCGATGTTTAGTTTAAGAATCGGATTCGTCGTATCCCACTATTTTGTATTAAGATCTACAATATGTACAAGTACTTGCCGATAAAGGCACACCTGTTTCGGAAAATTAATGGTCCAACTTTCTGATTCCAGATACTAAATTTTAAACAAGAGCCAACTTATTAAGCTGTCAAGTTATTTTATTCGGCGCTACTGAAACACGAAATTTACAGCAGGTACTTAAGGAGCGGAAAATATTAATTAGAACAGTAGCTGTGTGTAATTAACGCAAGTAGTTTAAGTGCCTTATTATCGTATCTGCAAAACAGGCCTTATTGCAGTTCAAGGTACGATCGTTAGTTCATCATTCGATTTTAATTAAACAGCGTTAACAGTTGTTTTTTGACCTTGGGGTTGTTTTGATTATACATAACATACCATCACGCCTGTATTCCCCGAAGGGTTAGGCAGAGGTGTACTAATGTACACCCACATTTCGCCGGTATGTTTAGGTCACATGTAATAGGGGGTGAGCCTATTGCCATAAACCGGGCACAAATCCAGACTCCAAGCTGCTACTGGGAATTTCATAGAAAAACCCAACAACACTTTGCTCGACCTGGGAATCGAACCCAGGACCTCTAGCGTAGCAGTCGCGCTAGGGACCACTAGACTATCGAGGCAGGCAGTTGTTTTGATTATGTAATGGCAAAATTATTGATTGATATTGACGTCAAAAAAACAAGAGGATCTGTTGAACCATAAATTGTCCGAAGATCTATAAGCTTGGATGGAACGAAAAATTAAAATGAAGAGACCAATCAAATTTAAATTAGACAAAGTGGCTCTTAACCTAAATAAAGTGTGAATAATTACAAAACTTGTCTTCAAGCTCAGAACAATGTCAATCTCGACTGAGGATCAGATGACAAATTGGGAAGGGCCTCTTAAATGTAACAAGTTGTAATCGTAAAAAGTTCTTAGGTATTAATGGTTATAGCTCGTTTATTTGAGGGTCTTTTTATGACGTTTGCTACCAAAGATACTATAATCGAGACAACAAAATCCTAAACCTTATTACCTAGTTAATTTTTATTATTTAATTATTTCACTAGAAAACTTCTGGATCCTATTTTTGATTGTTTCTGTTTGATCGTCAGTGTATTTTTTTTTAATCACTGTAATATGATAGAATTCCCCTTGTACGAAAAATAACTTCATTTTATTCAGTACCTACGTGCAGTTTAGCAAACTTGAAACAATTTTCAACAAAGTTTTGACCAAGTGGCAAATATTTTTTGTATAATCTCAAGTTATATTTTTTCTTGGACTTGCTTCGCAACGCAGTTTTAACTTTGAGATTTTAAATCTAAAATACGAGCAAAAAGGAATCTAATCTTTAATATTTAAAAGCATAGAAATACAGATAACTGGTCTAATTTAATCAAAATAATGTTCCTCGGGAGAATTTTATTAAAACCTTTGATTGGGGCTCTGATACAAATCTCTGTCTTAAGACATAGAGGTGGTTCAAGGGTTGGGGTTGAGTTGAATTACTACATAAGACCGGAGTTGGGATTAATTATGATAGCAGTTCGGTTTTTGTTGAATTAATTTCTAAGCTAGAAAGTTTAAGGATTGTTTTGCTTCCTTTGCCAATAAATTTAAATGATCCTGTCTCATAAGTCCGGGTTTTCATAAGCGCAACAGCTGATGTGATGGCTTCGATTCCCTGTTCGGCTTACGTGTTAATTGAGTTTTTCTCTAACTAAATCCTCGGGGATAAAGACGTCATGGTATGTAATCTTATACTTGGTGATATCTTACTTTGAGATTGAATGAACTATTTTATTATACATAATCCAAACTATAATATTAAGATGCGAAGTACGTCTGTTTGTGACCTTTCAGCTGAACCCCAGGCTCTGTTCCTTTCTTTCACTTTTCTCATTCCCCTCCCTTTTCCTTAAATAAGCTCGGCAACGCACCTGCTCCTTTGGTTTTGTAGATTTCCATTGGCGGCGATCACTATTTACCATCAGGTAGCTTGCCTGCTCGTTTTCCGAGTTATACCATAAAAATACTGATTTTAAAGAATTTTAGTATAGATGCAGATTGGTCCTTTGAAAAGAAAATAGACAACCTTTTGTTTAAAAACGTACTTTGGGATGCATCCATCAACCACAAGCAATAACTAGTATCATCCTAAGTTTGTCTTAGAAGCAACACTACTAAACCGTGTCTTCATTTAAGTTGGATACTATCTTCTTAGTACTTGGAACTATCAAAGTCTTAAGTTCCAATAGATAGGTCCGATGTTTCACACCTATCCACGTAATGGATTTGCAGACTAGTTGAACACTTACTAGAAAGTTTGGGTAACCACCGCCCCGTTGTTAGATGCATCCTTATATACGGTGTAACAATTTAATGGTAGTAGCGTAGATTAACTAATAGATAAGTTTAACGTGTGTAGGGTGATGTTAAAAGCAGGGGTGCTAAGGTCACTTGAACAATTGAACACGGGTTTACGCTATACAAAACGTAAATTTAAGTACTATGTAGGTTAGTTTTAACTCGTATAAGGTTTACTTTAAAGTCTTCCGACAGTTTTTCAGTATTTCACATGACCTACGAAAATGTCTTGCTGATCTGGTATCTGCGATGGGTCTTTAAGCTCCCTAAAAAATGGTTGAACTACACGATGACTAATGTATGCGTGCCCTCAGTTAGGACGAGGCAACTCAAAGCTGTTATGGCCCTTTCTTCAGAAAGCCTGTTCAGATTATGCCCTACATTGTAAAAGTCTCATATCTAATAATACTACCATTGCCTGAAATTTAAAAGAGCATGAATGTGTAAGAAGCAAAAGAAGTACGCAAGAGTCGTAGTAAGTGGTAGTCTGTAGTTTCTGCCTACCCCTGTAGGAGAAAGGCGTGAGTAAATGTATATATGTATGAAGAAATAACCACAGACCTAGAAATCTTGTCTACCATACCCGCCCGAAAACTTGTCTACGATAGCCACAGAAACTACAAAATATATTAAAGTAGGTAAGTATTTAAAGTCTTACATCCATAGCATAATTTACCTTCAACCCCGAAATGTTTCCAATTACCTAACTTGAAACTCGTAAGTCAAGCACAGCTTGAAACGTCAAACTTTTAAACAACCTTTTGACCTAAATTGTTTTGGCTTAACACCCTTGACTTGTAATTACCCATTTAATTTGTTAAGTAGCTAATATCGAATATCGTCCACACACTACGCTTAAGCCCGACTTAACCTCACAAAACGAAAGTTTAACAACTCGGTTGACATTAATCCCACTTAAAACGGGCTTTACATGAATATTAAGGTGGATTCTAAACCTTATTAGATAGCATAATAGTTAGTTAGTTTAATGAGAAAAGTATTAAATTGTGCTATAAGTTAAAATGAATATGAGTGGCCCATTACCAGAGGGCAGCACTTACGATTGTGAATTCAAATTCGAGTGAGTGTTTTTTTAAACGTTAAAATTTGTCAATTTCAAACGGCTGCCTCATTAGTCTAGTGGTTTGTGACTGATATGCTACAGGTGTCGATTGCCAGGTCGAGCAAAGTGTTATAAGATTTGGATTTGAGCTCGGTTGATGGCAATAGGCCCGCTCCCTATTGACCTAAGCTGTGAACTCTGAGTGTACATAAGTGCGCCTCAGGTTAATTCTTCAGGGAATACAGGCGTGATGATATGTGTATGTTTCAATTTGGGGTGAATTTTCGGTCCGAGGAATGAGTCCGGAACAAGTCTTTTATACGTGTATTACCTACGTTACGCCTGGGAAATGTCTGGCTTATAACGACATTAATGTTAGTCTGGACGCACGCTATAACTCATTTTTATATTCCACAACTTAGCTAAAAGAATAAGTATAATATTCTCATTTTTCATAGTGGCAAATTCTAATGGTAAATCTAAACATTTCGGTTCTTCAAAAGAACTAGTATAACTATACTAGTGACACAGGTGAACAGTGACCCTACTTATCCGTTCCGCACATCCCAATATCTTCAAATTGCAATGCGAATTAGACTTTAATTTGTAGTGAAAAAGAGCTGTTTTATTAATTCTACTTAACTCAACAAAGATTCCGAATGTGTATGAAAGCCAACTCCCATTAGTAAGAGTCCGCATTGCCAATGCAACCACGGCATCGCAATAAAAAAATATATTTTTGAACATTGAATTGTTACATGAGTACTATCTAACTCAAAAAATACATACAAACTGCTCAAAATGGTCCGAGAAACTAAGGAAATTAAAACTTATCTCTTCGACAGAAATGTGGGATAAAAAAGGTATCAGTTAGTATGAATGCAGCTAAACTTTGAAATATGATGAACGCAACGAACGAATGAAAGAGAGGAATGTGTGTGAGCGAGAAAGGAGAGAAATGGCGTAAGGACGTGAAGGACGAACGGAGCTAAAGTATAGTGTAGTGTGTTAAAATAAGTAATAAAAGAGTTTCAACAGCCATTTCCATTTTATTTTGCCACAATATCCCACAAAATTATATTATAAAATGAATACAGCAGTTGTCGTTCTGACATGTGTTTTATCGTATTAAGTTATATATTTAGTTACAATATATTTGATAGTGACTGTACCATGGAAAGGGAAGGAAAGTGCTGTTTTCAAAAATCACAACTCGAAGCTGCTGATAAGAATTTTGTAGACAACACCAACAACATGCTTGACCTGGAATTCTATTCAGAAACTATCCACTTCAATATTGAGGGGAAATGGGAACAATTCATGATAATATTCCATCCAAAAACCGGGTTTAACAATTCAGTTTTCCTCAGACATAGATAAGTAAGTTTGTCTTAGCAGAAGCCAAACATCCATTTTGTTAGCATATATCATTGCTCTTGTGATAAAATATTTGCGGAGCATGGTAACCTTTGTTTGGCGGAAAGCCAACATAATAGTACGTGCTACGGTTTTACTTGCTTTTTCCATTTATTCGGCAGGTGTTTAATCCGCTTTTGTTTCAATGAAACACAAGTAATGGTATCCAGAGAGATTTATTTTGTAAAATTTACTAAAGCGGTTTACTTTGCAAGTGATATTCATCATCAACTCATTACTTTGTCCCACTGCTGGGCACTTTGGGTTTGTTTTCAGAATCAGAAAGATAGTCTATAGTTTACCACGTTTACCAACTGCGTGTTAACAGACTTCACACGCCGTCAAGAAAATCTCTGAGATATGCAGGTTTCCTCACGATGTTTTCCTTCACCGTTTAAGAGGATGTTCGAAATTTCAGAGGTATGTGCCTTGCATTTGAACTTGAGACCTTTGACTTGGCAGTCCAATGGTCATATTAGGCTACCACGTTAGTAAAATATTATTAAGAATGAATTTTCCCTGCATCGTTACACTCATATAAACCTATGTTTGGACTTTAAAAGAGGCCATCATTCTCTGAGTTTGTTTCGGTATTTCTTCTCGGCATTTTCTAACTGACGACAGTTAGAAAATGCCGGCAGAGTTTTAAATGAATTTAAAATATTGACTTGTAAAAGTTTTCTTTAATAGATCTATTTACAGGAAATCAATAGCAGTTTAAAGCAACTACAATATAGTAAGAACAAAATCGGAGCACTCTTTCTTATCCATGTTGAAAAAAAGTATTATGAGACCGTTAAAGTAGCCGAACCTAGCCTAGCAACAAATCAACTGGAAAAACCAGGCTTGTGTCACGTCGCGTTGAATTATTGGTTCCTTAGCTGTTCCGATGGTATCACCATTATTGAATGGGTGCTATCTCGTTACTAACACGGTTCCATGTGGGTCTGACAATAGTTCCCAATTAATTGCCAACGACAGAACCTATTTCTCGGACACTATGTATTCGTTTCTAATTTATATAGAATGTTCTCGATATTACATACCTATTTCTTCGTAGAAGGCGGCCATGTTTTATGGATTGCTTAGTCCAACAAAGATGCTTTGAGTTTCAATAATTAATCCAGGCCATTCATGAAATTTCTCATTTTAAACAAATAAGCAAATTGAAAGATGTATTTGATTTTTTTTTGCGTCAGAAAATATTGATCTGCGTATTATTCTCGTAAAACTGTGGACTCCAAACTTCACGTTTAACGTTTTAAATGTACAGGGGCCCTAGACAATGTTACATTTCCATATCGATAACTAAGTTCGATAAGTCTGAAATGCATTGAATTAGCATAATCTTTCGATATGTCACATGATGAAATTATGTCAAATCGTATAGATTTGACATAATTTCGGATATCTAACTTCGTTATCGATAATAAAGATGTGACATTGGCTAGACCCGCTGGGCACCTAGACAATGTCAAATCTTCATTATCGATGACGAAGTTAGATATCCGAAATGTATGGATTTGACATAATTTAATCACGTGACATATCGAAAGATTATGACAATTCCATACATTTCAGCGTGACAGATTTCAGACATGACAGCGTGCAATATTTTGATAGGTGGCGTAAGAGTAGAACAGGTGAAAGAGATGGTAAACATGAGAGTGATATTGAAAGGAGAGCGAGTGCTGGTAACCAGGTGAATGGGGCGCTACACACCTTCATGAATAGTCGGAAAGTGTCCGAAAAGGCACGGCTGGCTGTGATTAGGGGAGTGTTGGCGCCGACACTAATGTATGGTAGTGAAAGTTGGGTATGGCAGAAGAAACATGTAAGCAGAATAAATGCTGTAGAGATGAGAGCTTTGAGAAGTATGTGTGGTGTGACGCTAAAAGATAGAGTGAGAAACAGTGTGATAAGGGAGCGATGTGGAGTGAAAGAAGATGTAGTAACAAGGATTGAGAAAGGTATGTTAAGATGGTTTGGTCATGTAGAGAGAATGGATGAACGGAGATTGACGAAACAAGTATATATGGTGAGTATGGATGGACGAGTTGGAAGGGGAAGACCTCGGCGAACGTACCGCAACCAAATTGCGGATGTTCTTCAAAAAGGCCAGGTTCCGAGCACCCTAAACCGACGGTCATGCATGAAGAGATTAATGAATGTAGATGAAGCGAAAGTAGTGTGCCAGGATCGTAGCAAGTGGAAATCTATAGTCTCTGCCTACCCCCATGGGAGACAGGCGTGGCAATATGTATGTATGTATGTATGTATGTATGTATGTATACATTTCAGATTAATCTAACTTCGTTTTTGATATGGAAATGTAACATTGTCTAGGCCCCCTGGTGTTTAATTTATCGAAAATAATGAAATATAAGACGTTTACTGAAAAAAATAATTAAAATTGTACGAAACGCGATAGTATGCATATTGCTACTTAAGGCCGATATTCTGTGCTTATGTTATTTAGACGTAGACATACCAGCGAGGCGCTGATACTATGATTTCAACAATGTTTATTGTAGGTACTTGTACTTGTTAAGTCACGACAGTAAACATTTAAAATAACAGCTCATTTCATCTAAAACTAATTGAGCCTAAATAAAGGGATCATTTTACCTAAATACTACAAATTGAAGCTTTATATACGAATTCAATTAATTTATTTAAGCGTTCATCAATTCAGTTGTTTGGCAAAACATCGTCCATTGAACTTTACAAAAACATTTAACAAATAATTGAAGTCTAGATTCCAATATCGTTAGAGCCCTAAACAAGACAACTACTTATATATTATACAATACGTTTTCGGCATAACAAATTGTAACCAATTAAGGGGGAGCATACGTTTGTGGAAAATAACATTTTTTTTTTTTTCAGAATTTACTTACCTTACTTCCACTGGAATTATGTCAAAATCGTTTTATATTGTCATACATATAAAATTTTAAAATGAAAAATTACAACGATTCGCGCAAGTATTATTTGCAGGAATTGCAATAAAAACATGAATAAAAGTTTTTTTTTAAACATTTATCATCACTTTTCTCCCGAGTGGCATCCCCATGGCTGTTGTCATACACATAATAATAAAAACGTTTTTTTCGTCATGATGTTTGTTCTCCGCCGAATATTTGGCACAGTTTCTATGATTACAACAATAATTTAGGATTCATGGCGCCCTTTAAGTCTGGTGTGAGGGATAGCAGACGCTAGAGCAATCGACTTTATCTAACAAATTCTTTGAAGTGCTACGTCTGTTGCTAATTGCGTATATGCTTGTACGCATCTGGTACGCATTGACCTTAGACCTAAAGACTTAGATAAACGGAGAGATAAACTCAAAGTCAAATCTTCGTCGTGTGATTTGTTGTACACACGGCTACAGGTCAACCTGCACAATTCCAGTTTAAACTGATCTCGTATTGTATAGGCTTTGTATACAATAAGAGGCTAGCGTAAACTGTATTTGTATAGCTTGATGTGTAGTCGTGCATACTAAGTCCTTACCAATAAAGAGAATGATACCTATGGATTTATTTTATTAACACTTGAAAATTATTTGATTTCCACCATTACGAATTCCTATATCGTAAATTATACAAAGGAAAAATAATATAAGTACATAGGAAAGTATATTTTATTTAGATATGATTCTTATTTTCATAATTGAAATAAAACGAATGGGACTATTAACAACTTCCATTAATTTGTACCTTAAAAGTATCCAAACTATTTTATTTTAGCGCATAAAAGAATTACAGTTTTTTTACTAATTGAATTGACTGTTTTAACCTCTCCCACGATTAGAATGCAACCTATGCAAAAATGTGCAGTATGCAGGTGCATATATGAAAATTATGTTTTGGTTGAATTAGAATTACCTATTTTTAAATTGAATTAATTTTGTTTATACCCAATGTCATTCTTATTCATAAATATCATTTTAAGAATATCATTTTAATCAACAATTAGCAGTAAATAAATGAATGAAACCCGGCAGTAAATCTCCTATAACCGGCATAATAAAGCGAAAACAAAGGAATCGGCCCAAGGATTGAATGAGTCGATTTGTGCAATAAATTATGTAGGATCCTCGTGGACGAAAAGCAAATAATAAATTATTCCACATGAAATATGCGCAGGATCAACCTCATAACATATTCTATTAAGACTTAAGAATGTCACTTTGCGTTGTTTTGACGTAGATTTGACTTACTGACCTGGTATGTTTTTATTATATTTCGTATAGTATAAGGAATATTCTCTTCTGGGCGAATTTTTATTTCGCTTTATATTTCGAGTGCACTACTGTTATATTATATTTCTCTGCATCACCCTAAGGTTGTCTGGCAGAAAATGCCTAATGGCATTAAGGCCGCCTTTGTATCAACGGTGCATAAAGTATTTATAAATAAATAAATTAAATAAAATGTAGTTTTTTTTTTAAAAAAAAAGCTTGCAGCTATGTGGATGGACACATTACTAGTATTCCTGTTAACCCCTCGTGCTAAGCTTAATGCTTATGTTACGAGTGGGTTAACGTCGGTAGTGCAATGAGTGAGACCGTTCGAACCGACAACCAAATGATCGCAAGTCCGACGTCCTAGCCATTAGGCTACCGCCACTTGCAACTTTGATTTTCAGCTGGGTCTACAACATTGTAAATATTACGTAGAGCAATGTATCTTAACATATTATTTTCACAGGTCTTTAGAGCTCCCAGTTATGAATAAATTCATGTTATGAAAATATTTTTTTAAAGATTTAACAATTTAATGTTAAACTATACCTATTATATGTATATATTTATTTGTTTCATAAGTGTTTAACCTGTAATATAGTGCATTTCAATATAAAACATAATTGGATAGAGCAATAATTTTATCGCTTAGTAATTAGAGAACGTTTCGATGGGGAATATTTGTTATAAGCACTTACGCTATTTATAGAAAGCGTTTTATTTTAATGCTGTATTTATTTATGAACTGAAGTTTTATTTCAAATTATATTTTTAGGGAGGAATGTATTGTTATTCTAAATTGTTTTTGAAGTTGTCCTCAAGTGGTTTAGCAGTGGTAAATTTAAATAGAAAGAGTCGGTGTAGAGACAAATATGTTTCAAACTTGTGATTATTTTCTTTACTAGTTTCAATATTTTTAAAAAAAAAAAAAAAAAAAAACCTTACTAGCAATGTGGGTCACACATTACTAGTATTCTTGTTAACCCCTCGTGCTAAGCTAAATGCTTGTGTTACGAGTGGGTTCACGTCGGTAGTGCAATGGGTGGGGTTCGAACCGGCAACTATATGATCGCAAGTCCGACGCCCTAGCCATTAGGCTACCGCCGCTTCAATCATATTTCATCATATTTCATCATCATCATCATTTATAAACAATCAAGCAATTGTGCCATGATACCTTCATAGTCATAGCGTCTCAAAGCCTTCTAATGTTATACGGCGAACTAATATAATATTTTCATACATTCATTTACCAACAAACGTCTCATATTTGAATTGACTAAATACCCAATCCCGTTTTCGAATAACAGCAAATGGGAGCGAGGCTTTAATTAAAGTAATTTCAATTTCATATTACCGCAATACCTAGACTGCTAAAATAATTTCACTCTAGGGCCCAATATTTGTTAGTGTTATTTATTATAACAAAAATTAATTAATATATCGCTTCTTTGCTTCAATAACGCCACAAGTCCGAATACTCACTTTTTAAGGTTTAATTTTAATTCAATTTAACTACTATAAAAACTCTTATAATTTTAGAAAGCTTAGCTATTTAACTATATCTATACTTTACCTTAAATTAAGGTAAAAAAAAACACAATTTATTTTGGTCTATTAATCGTTTATGAAAGGAAAAAATAGGCCACTGCAAAATTGTGTTTTTCAAGATAATACGTTATTGAAGCAAAGCAGCGATATGTAAATGAATGAGAAGGTATTTTTTTTGGACAAACACATTATTAAATTATAATGACCAAGTAATATATTAAAAAACATTCGTGTTTGTATAAGCATATAATTTTAATGATAACACTAATTATTGCACGTAGTCTTTTGTATTTAATACTAATCATACATCATCATATTTATTCTATAGAAAAGTAATAGTACTTTTCTATGGAATAAATAACAAGACTACAGAGATTATAATTACTTCTTTAACTCAGTGTAAGTAATAGCTGAGCTGATCTGCGAAGTGTATTTGATTCGATTCCCACGTAGCAATATTTTTACAGTCATAAATAGTTTGAAGTTCTAGATTTGTGCATTTTATTCATTAAAAAAAAACAACTAAAGCGACTACGAATACCAACTAATGCGATACAAAGTTCTAATTTAAAACTTAAAAATCAGCTGTAAATTACATTGTAAAATTAAATTCTTCTTCCAGTAGACCACGTGTTATGTGGTCTACTAAATTATTCATTCGACGTTTTTTTGGTCCTATTATTCAAGTACCGAAGGACCACAAGATAGCGGTTTTTCTGCTTCGCTTATCAGTATGGCAACACCCTACAAACATAGCCCGGATACCACGTATAATACCGCAAGCAATATGATCGCCCACTATCTTCTTACTGCAGGTATGTTTGTAAATAATTATATTTGAAGCATAGCTTTGTTCTTCCCACCTTTCGTAGGAAAATAACCTTTAGTGTGTTTGTATTGTGTATCTTCGACTGTATACATTCGATTGACGTTAGTTTTTCCAGGATATAATATTAAATGACATCTATTGGGTAATCAAGTAAGGCATGCATTTCCGAAAAACAGAATACAATTGTTTTATTTTGGGCCTATTTCAACATGCCGGAGTCACCGAACAAATTCAAAAATGGAACAGAATTTGTATGAAATTATCTGCAGAGTAATTTAATGGGAACTTACTCGGGATTCGGTAGTCTGACTATTACGCTAGAGGACCTAGGTTCGACTCTCAGGGCGAGCAAGGGTTATTGGGATTTCTGTGAAATTTTCGGTAACAGCTCGGAGCTTGGATTTAAAAAAGTCAAAATAGTTAAATATGTACCGCTTTCTCTTCTATTTATTAATATTTTTTTGTTGTTGAGTATCTACTGGCAAGCGTTGGAAACAGTTTTTTTACAATAAACTGACAGTGAAGCGTTGCCAGGTCAAGCAATAATATAGTAGAGTTCCAAAAAGGTTTTGATTTTAATTTAAGACCTATGACTGTCCCTGGTCGTATCTAACACAGTAGGTACCTACTTTCTATATTGAACAAAAAATACTTAAGTACTTATACACTTACGGTCTATAGCCACACGACATCACCCTGAAACTAACCTCCTTTATTTGTAGGGAATTGTATTTGAATTATTTCCTATTCGCAAAGGTGCTCCTAAGTCAACTAAGTCTCTTTACTGTGTTTTGGGCTACGCTTCACATATTCCACTCAAAGAAATGCTGAAACCGACTCTATTTCGAGTCACATAGAAGCTATTCTAGATTTGTTGTAACAGATTGTAAAAGTCCCATTAAAATCTGTTCGATCGTTGGGGACTTTTGAAGTGCGCAAATAGACATTTGTCAAAGATTTTACGCTAGTTTCAGATTGTTCCTGATGTAGTACTAACTCTTGTTTGATAGTCTTGTACTTATATAGTTATAATGCCCTAATATTTCCAATCAGTTGACTTGACAAACAAGGATTTGCCATATTCAAAGCGTTGGTTAGTATTGAAAATCATTTATCACAATTGAAATTCAGAATTTAATACATGGGTATAATTATGAAAATTTAAAGTTATATTTAGTACATTACTTGTACTCAAATATGTAGTTATATTTCTCAGATATTTCCAGTCAGTATCTACCTGGAAAATATGGATTTGTCATAAAGCGTTGGTACTGAAAATTGATATTTACGTAGTCATATATATATAGGTACATGGGTGTATGTGCAATAAAGTAAAAAATATTCACAAGATTCATTTTTAATGTTCAGTAAGTATCGGTACTTACCTGTATAATAAATTAAGAATTTTTGAGTATGTTGAGTGGTGAGTTGGTGGTGTTTGACGTATTAAAAATTTCGTCTCCATTTACGTTCAACTTTTTTATGGGACATCACGTTCTGTTTAAAGTTAGTAAATTTAACACCTGAAGGTTACACAAAAGTGTACTTAATAATTTACCTTAACAGTTCATCACAGCTGGGCACAAATCCAAACTCTAAGCTGCTACTGCGAATTCCATGGAAAATCCCATATTGGATTACCTCACTTCCCACATCATGCGAAGACTCTCAATAAGCACATTGTATATACGCCCACACAGAAATCTATCTTCAACTTCAGGTTTAATAATATCCAGCTTCTGTATTACTAATGTATACATTGCTTACGTATTTTGTCATATTAATCATTTCTTTTTGAGCGTCTGCTTTGGTTATCACTCCTTGTCCAAATTTAGACATGTATTAGTACACCTGTAGTAATAGATCGAATCGTGTTGAAATAGGAACACTATGTATATACATAGGTATATAACGTAATATACACAATTACACACGTAACGTGTGTGTAGGTAGACGTTCGCATAAAGTGATAACGGCATGCAAAAATTATTAATACTCCTTACATTTGAATAGGTCAATTTAACTTAGGACCAGCTGGTTTGGATAGATCATGGTATTTATATGTGTAATATTCTAAAGGGACTCCACAAACATTTTTAGGTATAGCAGTATCTACTAAACCATTAAAAGATGATGTCTTTATCACTGTTGATTTTAGTGAAACCAATAATCCTTGTATCAAAGGACCAATACAAGAATTAATATTATCTCTATGATTGAAAGTGATTAAATCCAGACAGAAAGCGTGTCGCGTTTTAGTGTTTACAGTTTGATGTCTCTTATAATGACTACCTCATTGATCTAGTGGTCACAAGCGCGGCTGCTGGAACTGAGTTCTTGGCTTTAATATTCAAGTTAAAGCAGTTGTTAAGGAGGTTACACTCTGCGGAAATAGTGCCGTGTACAAGTAGGTTTCTGCTTAATAATTCATGGTATACAGATGTGATAGTCAGTATTTATGAAGATATATTTGTTTTCAATCCCTAGATCACGAGTCCTAAAGGCATTGACATCAAAGCCGTCGTTTCTCCTCATCAATTTCATTCTCAGCTCCGGTTCAATACTAGTCACAATAAACTGGCTTTATTTACTATACCTATAAAGTGTTTTACAGCCACTATTTATTTGGACAGTATAAATTTATTGTCTGTAATATCATCCCCACTTTTCAAACGAGAGTAATCGTTGAGTGTCGTTATCTGACACGTTATTAGAAAATACCGAATGGAAATCTGATATTTAATTCATCAACCTTATGGCGTTGGAAGTAGGAACTGCTTTGAATACAATAATAAGTAGGTTCAGGAGTGAAGATACTTGCGTTGCTTACTACTCAAAAGGGATAAATAGTCATAAATATGCTGATAAATATATAAGTACTATTTATAGATTTCGTTACGTAAATGTTAACACTTTACAAACAAATTGATTGAAATTTATACCAAACTTTGATAATTTCATTCAATTACATTTTTTTTTGTTCTAATTATAAATTTGTGTGTTACTAAAATAATTTTAAAATTTCATAACATTAGACCACTACAGTCGAAATCTTTTCCATCTATCGCTGTCAATAAAATATGAAATTATAGATTAGTGTGTCGTGGTAGCCAAAATATATTTTTTTTGTTCTTTGAAAATTGTCCCAATGAACGTTTAGCTTTAGCGATAACAAAATCAAATCAAACTAGTTTCACTACAATTATGAATATTTGTTTTAAGAAATCAATCACTTTAATCGTTAATGATTCTGAAATCAATTACTATCACCATCAGACACTTCAGAAACAGGTTGTTTTGTTTTGACATGAGAACGTTATAATGAAGTACTTTAGAAAGCCCAAATAACAATACTAGTTGCCAATCTAAAGCTCAGCTTTGGAAGGTTATATACCTCCAAAGCTCAAAAATATCCATCATTTTGAGTAAATATCCGATTAAATGAGTAAAAACGAGTATATTTGTTTGAAAATCGACAGCAACTAGTGATGGATGAGACTTAAATACTCGGAGCATAAAAACTCGGGTATTTATCCATTTCGGATAAATACCCGAGTTTTAAAATCGACAGCAACTAGTGATGGGCGAACTCGGGTATTTATCCGAAATGGATAAATACTCGATTTTTTATGCTCCGAGAATTTAATTTTCGCCCATCACTAGTTGCTGTCGATTTTAAAACAAATATTAAATTAACCATGAAATACGAACTAGTATAAGTAAGTAATAAATTACTATTACACACTGAACGACGACGAAAGCCGCCAATTGGCCCTGTCAAAAATATTATTTTATCAACGCAAGTAATGATATAATATCACACACTGTTTACACTAAACTCAATTAAAATTATCACGTTTGGAGTCTAACAACTTGTCAACCTCTTCTTAATCTATATAATGTCATTGAACTTAAGCGTCAAACCGAATGCAATATGATTGGCAACGATGTTTTCGATTGCTGAAGTGAAATGTTTTTATGCAACACACGTAGAATCCCGAATGATTTATGTACGAGATTTATATTTATATAAATTTACCGCATGCTCTCGCCGGCGAGTTGATTAGCCGATAAAATTGAATTCATGATTCTATTACTCGGTATCGAAATGGCCTCAAGCTAAGGTCACACGACCTACAGAAATCCGATATTATCTAAATTCATTCCACTTATCAAGAGACTCAAAAGGTTTTTATCCTCTGTACCTATAGTATATTCTGAGCAATATAAGAAGTAATTACTTTTTATATTGAAGATAGAAGATAACAGAATATTTTGTATTGCGGACTTTTAATTGGCTATTATTGGCAACGGTAAAAACTAGAGTAGGAAGAAATGGCCCAGGACCAAATCTTTCTTTCTAATTGTTAAAGCATAGGTATATTAAAAATACAAAATGCTATCATTATTAAAATATACTAGAGTTTCTTCACCTGCATGGGATAATAATCCCGCGAGATAATACATTTGGAAAATATGGCTTCCCAATGGTGAAATATTAGGTATAAAAATCGGTTCAGTAGCTTAAGAGTTTATCGATTACAAACAAACAAATATTTTCTCTTTATAATATGAGTATAGTCTTATAAAATAAATTAAATCAATTGTACACATTTTTCTGTCGAGGCACAATACCAATATGCAGTTCTCGGAACTTGGTCTTTTGAGTCACACATAATAGATAGATTTTTTTTTTATTAAAAAATGGTCCTTCAGCCGCAGAATAAATAATAGTACTAGGCACTAATGCTACTACTGTAAAGTTATATAGTATATAATACATACTTTTTTGTCACAGTAGTAAAAAAACAATGAACCTTCCAACATACAAATTTTTACAAGAATAAAGTAAGCTTAACAGCACCACCCGTTACCAGATAAAGTTAGTTGCTATTTCCTTGGGAGGAGGCATAAAGAATCTTCTCACATTCACGCTGGCATGTCTCCATAATCCATAAAGCTACACGAGTTACTTCTCCTTTGTTGGATTCAACTATCACAAGAGAGTTAGTTAAAATACTCGGTAGTACCAGTACCTATATTGAGGAATGGAGAGTAAATTCAGTAGGTTCCGTAGCATTTTCCAAAAAAATAAAATTCTATATGTAATAAAACTGAACATTGGATGCAATTGCAAATAGACTGAGAGTTATATTAAAATCTGAAAGACTCATTGCATTTGATAAGGTTTCTAGATTTAATCCTAGCACATTTCTTAAACATGACTTCGTGAGACACAACGCTAACTGTTTGTTTCACATGGATATACAGGGTGACCATGAAAACGGGTCACTTGCTTAAATTGATAAAAGGGTCTAATACATAAGCTATTAACGAAAAGAATCTTTGGAAAATTCTTATCCATTTTATACTAGGTTATAACCGTTTAAAGTTTTATCACCATAATTCCGTTTAAAAGCAGATGGAATGTGTAAACTTAAAGATTTTTGATACTGTAATTTATTCAGCTGTTATTGAAAAAATAAACAAGAAAACTACATAAATAATAATATCTCAATGAAGTGTATTTGCATTATATTATAAAATATTTGAGCGGATATTTAGTTTTCATGGATACTCTCTATTATAAATGTCGGTACACGAACCAGAATGTCAAAAGGTCATTCTCGGTGCACAGAACCTTAAATATCCGGATCATTAAAATAGGATAAGGATGTCGTCACGCGACGTTTCCCCACGAAATGCCAGGTCAGCGATTGTGAAAATGTAAGAAATAAAAGTGTCTGAACAGACAACCCTGTGAATGTCGCTCGATTTATTCGTTGAATGGGATAAAAATGCTTTTTTTATTCATTCAATTGAAATTTATGCTTTGAAATGTTTCGATGAATTTTTGATGTTCTTGAATTTATAAAAAGCTTAACACAATAAATGTATACTAACAAAACGATGTAATTATAAAATTACAGAGATATTTTTTATCAAATTAATTAACACATCCGCTCATCAAAAAAAATAGTTTCTTTTTATTTCTGCGACAAATTTTTAACAATATACCTAAAAGGACAGAGAAGGAGATAGGTATTCGATAAGCACTTGAGACACATAAACATAACATAACGTTACATAACGTACGCGCGTATTTGTGTGTGTGTGCTACACATCTAGCATATAGCTAGATGTGTAGCACACACACACAAATACGCGTATCCAATTTAAGCTGACCTATCATTGCACAGAAAGACTATACAATATGAGATCAACTGAAACTGGAAACAAAAGCTTATCCTGTATGTATGTACTCGTACAAAGTCACTCGCTAGGTATGAAAGTAGTTACACAACTTCAACATTCCTAATATCCATAACGAAACACCATTACATTTAATTTCCTTAACAGTTTTAGTAAACAGTTGAATTTTAGCAGTTACACCCGATGTCTCTTGATTAAATTTTGTTTTAAACATGAATATTTAGGCTCGTAAGTACACGCGGAACCTAAAGAGAGTTACATATAAGTTCCCGCCACGGGGACTGTGTATTACTTTTTACTGCGACCATTTAGCGTTTTAGGGTCCTCCGAGACCGTGATTAAATTAAGTGCCCACATAGTACCAGATAAGTGTAATTGTATGAATAATTCCGTACTGTTGTTCCAATTTTGTATGAATTTTTCGTATTTTATGAGTTCCTGCACCCGTAAATGTTTACGACTAGTCCGGTAAATCTCAGATTATTCGGCCTGTAAAAAAGATTGTCATCGGTGATTTACATAATTGTAGGGTTTCTACAGTGAATGGTCGCTCATGTGTCATCGGGATATCGTTTTCAATTATCGTAAATTAAAAAAAAAACTTCGCCTTTGAATTATTTCCAAGCAATCGTAACAAATCGAATCTATTGTTCTGTAGCTCTAACAAGATTTTACGTTCGACAATCCTTTAGCACCGCGAATATAATATATTTTGAACGAAAGACTCTTACAGCGCCTTTAACAAATAATATAAGAAGCTACAACGTAGTATGGAAGGCGTATTCCCAATAAACGCTAACGACCATTGAGCGCTTAAATACACGTTACTGTTACTGTACTAGGCATCATGTATCGTGTAATTCTATCTAATGGCTACACGATCAACGAACTTTTGTTTTTCAATAAAATTATTTCCTAGCTGTGCCCCGATTCTAAGGGTCGTAGACTGATCTTAAATAGCCTATAACCTTGCACATGAATCGGGCTATCAAATGCAAAAAGAATAATAATGCAAATATTTATATATTTTATATATAAAGAAGGAAAGGTCATTAGCTTTTTCTTCTTGTATATTTAGTTACATTGTTTTTCTTCTTTAATCTCACTTTAAGTGCACCTAGCAATTTCTGTCTCTGCACCACCCTAAGGTCGACTGTTAGAGAATGCCTAAAGCATTAAGTCCGCCTCTGTACTCTGTGTGCATAAAGTATTAAATAAAAAAGTTTTTTTTTCAAATTCAAGTGGTGATTAGAGAGATTAGTGCGTCCAAACAAACACTCTTTAACTTCTTAAGTAATATTATATATACTAGCTCTCCGCTCATGGCTTCGCCCGCGATGTTTCTCGGCTTTTCTCTATGTGTAATATGCATGTATGCTATAAAATAATCCTTTCTCTTAAATTGCTGAAAACTACATTAAAATCCGTTGCATAGTTAAAAAGATCGAAGCGTACAAACAGCGACAGCGACTTTGTTTTATACTATGTAAAGATTAGTAAGTATTTATAGATAAAAGGTTTTTACATCTAAAACCACGTAGTTACAGGTACCTTGCACGACAAAATCTTATCAAGTATCACAGTATTATGTACCGTACCACGTTTATTAGCAAACGCAACAGTTTGCAACCCCTCGTAATCTTCAGCAGTTTGAAACAAGAATAGCTGATGAAGGTTGGAACCAACACAAACAAGTTTCAAGGAAAATAGGATGGATACCCAAACACTTGTAGACGTTGTAGATAAATTGCGGTCAGTCAACATGAAACTATAAGATACTACGTAAGCTTTTGAATAATTTTGTCAGCTAGTGCAGGTTGAGTTTGATCAAAAGGACCAGAGCCACAATGTTATAAGTTACAACCCTCCTGTTACTCTAACATATCTATATTATGATAAATAGTAACCTGCTCTCCGTTCATTAAGATTTAAAATTACTTTAAAAATTACAAAATAAAATTACTTTTAACAAAATAAAACGCTAAAACGTTAAACCGCTTTCAAAAAATAATAAAACAATTTTGTCTAAAACAGTTTGGGAAGTCGGTGGCGAAAACAAAAGACCCAATCAAATAAAAGTCACCGTTATTTTTTTAAGGCGGTTTAACTTTTTTGTTAAAAGTAATTTTATTTTGTATTTTTTAGTGGAAAGTTTTGTTTAGAAGTACTTGTTAGCCAACTTATAGCACTGCTCCTCTGAGACAGCGTTGTTTCGGAGTAAACGATTTTTAGATTTTTGTTGTTTTTTTTTTAAAACCGATAATCCGATTTCGATAAAATTTAAATGGGACCACCTCTAAAGTATGACCTACCAATAAAAGAAACACATCAAAATCGATCCACAATTGGTGGAGATATCGCGTTACAAACATACAAAAAAAAACATACAGACGAATAGAGAACCTCCTCCTTTTTGAAGTCGATTGAAAAAAAACATACAGACGAATAGAGAACCTCCTCCTTTTTGAAGTCGATTAAAAAAAACATACAGACGAATTGAGAACCTCCTCATTTTTGAAGTCGGTTGAAAAACTAGTGTGATTGATGCGCAAAAACCAGTAAACAAAATTAAGTTTTGTTGTTATTGTTAACTCCAATCCAACTGAAAAACTGCGGTACATTGTATTTCAATTAGTTGAACAGATCCTGAAATAGAACTTGGCCTTTCTATTGTATGAAGATCCATAGAAAGATTGTTTTTTTTTTCTATTCGTAATAATAATATAAAAAAAGTATAAGATAAGACCCCAAAAAAGTATAAGTAATTCTAAAAGAAAATAATGTGCTAAAGTCCTAAATTCTTATTCATAAAACCTATATCAGTAGTAATAATCCGATGTAATTGGTTGAAGGAAATAATTCAAAATTTACCACCAAATTGTAGAGAGATTTACTTTTAAAAATAATAACTACTACAAATGCAATTATGTTGCATTTAGTCAAAAGATCCAACGTCATCGTGTTATATGAAAAGTACAAAATTACACTTCTACCTAAATCCTTCGATAAGTAATTTATTAAAATAAAGCTCAATCCGTCAACAGTAATAATTTTGATTTTAACTACGTGCGTAATAAAGTTGGAAAAGCGGAACTGAACATTATTCCAAGCTCTCTAATGTAACTCAATAGTAATTAATCATTCACTGTTCACTAGTGGTAGCGGTTCTGTTTGTATGCTCACTCCGCCCACGTGTGAATAGACAAGTTGATCGGTCATTCTTTACGGTAAATAATATACCATCACGCCTGTTTTCCTCGAAGGTTTAGGCAGACATGTACTAATGTACACCCACACGTCGGCTGTATGTGTTGGTCCCAAACACAGGGCGCGAGTCTATTACCATTAACCGGGCACAAATCCAGACTTTGAGCTGCTTTGCTCGACCTGGGAATTGAATCCAGAACCGCTTGAGCAGTCGCGCTTGGAACTACTAGACAGAACCAATAATTCCATATTTATTTACCGTAACTAGGTAAATAAATATGGAATTGAAAATATGGTTTGGGCATGCTGAGAGGATGAATGAAAGACGATTAGCAAATAGAAATTATAAGGCGAATGTCAGCGGCAGCGTCGAGAGGGTTCGCCCTAGAAGGACGTACACCAATGTCATCGGCGAGGTCCTCCAAAATGGTCAGGTGCGTAGTACTCGCAACCGGCGCGTGTGTATGAAAAGATGTATGAATGTGCAAGAATCGTTAAAGATATTCTAGGGTGCGCAAGTGGCGGTACATAGTTTTTACGTTGTGGGAAAAAGCCGTGAGTGTACCTATGTATGTATGTAAGTTTGATAAGATGAGTATTTTTATTCCAGTCCAGGGTATAAAGGGTATAAAAATCCTTCCTTCCAGTTTTTACCTCACATCGCAACGGCAACGGTTCACTTAAAATATTTACAACTACTGCATCTTGCTTTGGCCACTCGATCAGTCGAAATGTCGCAGGAAGAAATACTACTGACCTATTTACTGACTTAGAGAAATACGTTAGTCTTGTACGATTTATATTATTGACATGTGATGTATAGCTTGTACGTGATATTCTGCAGGAACTTGTCAACTTATAACTGTTTCTAATTCCATTTCAACTCCCTTTTTTAGCCTCGATTGATGTATACTTATACTTACAAACATGCTGAAGCTATAAACACTATTTTTTGCCAAAGGGTTGGTTGACGCGTATTAATGTATTGTTAAGATATAATATACATTTTTTCGGAAAAAAATCGATCAGAGGCAGCGCCATCCGTTTAAGTACACCGGATATTTTAGCCACAAAACTACAGAAACCACTGTGATGTGGAATTACAGACAGGCGATTTACATTGTGTAAATTATATCATCACCACTGCATCCCAATCGGTAAAGGAAAACATCGTGAGGAAACCGGCATGTCCTAGAACCAAAATTTTTGGAGACATGTGACATCTAACAACCCGCACTGCGCCCTAGACACTGGAGGACGTGATCCTCCACGCGGATCTTACCGAGAGGAGACCTGTTTCATGGGAAAATTATAGGCGAACATTATAAACAATTATGCTTATGCTATGCTATGCTAAGGTACAGTTTAACCAATATTTCCATTTATTGAAGTGTGTACAAAAATCAATAAATACTTAATTAGTTATCACAGAGAAATTGCATAATGGACTGTGTGTAAGACTATCTCTTACAGACAACCTTTAAATGAACTCGATAACTGGACTTTGATACATAATTATCTGATATCTATCTTGAACCTTAATCTCAGTTAAGTAAACTCGTCACAACAAATTGTAAACCTATGAGGTACCTACCTACGTATTTTTTCATACCTACCAAAACGATTTTTAAAGTGGTGCCATTAATATAAGTAGGTACCTACTTTGGACTCCTTAAATTAATTAAAATTACTCATTAATTAGATTTTCATACACGATGAATCTGGAGTGTTATATTAATATTTGTAGGTGGAAAATAATTAGCTCAGTTTCTGGCTGTCTGAAATAGATTAATAAATAAGCACTATTTTATTTCTGAAGCCAGCTAAAAATCACCTAAATTTGATGCCCTAAATATTATGATGTTGCATTGTAGTTTTAGTATGTATGTATATATATCATCATTCAATCCTGTTTTTTTGTAAAATCCTCCAATTTTTTAAGTAAATTAAAAATACAACAGATAGGATTTTGAGATCCTGTGGAACTACGCATAATTCTGAAAGTTCGTAAGATACTAGTACATCGTGATTCGTCGTATTAAGCCCCTTTGTCCCCAAAAAGGTATACTCAATTGTTTACCCACACTTATCACAACCTCCAAACTACCTATAAATAATTCAGGTGGGTAGGTATATAAATATTGATACAGTCTGGGATAGATTGCTAATGAATTAAACGATCGTTCAGTTAATTGGCTCGACCGAGAACAATGAAAGGCTCTCATCTATTCAACAGGTGTAATTAGGCGATAATGTACAACATACGTCATTGAGGACATCAAAGCTGTGTAGATACAGAAGCTTTAAACTTTTATCAATTATCACAATTAGAAAAGTCACTCAAAGTTCGACACAGATATGTATTAGATATAAGCGTAACATTTCATCGGCAATGACACGGTGGCCAGCACATCAAGTTGTCAATGTGTCAAAATGTCAATTTTTCTCAGTTGATTTTGAACTTTATCCTCAACAATTTAAGGTTTAAAATCATTTGGAGAAATTTGACAGTTTTGTATACCGTGACTTGCTGGCGACTGTACATAAAATGAGACGGTACTGAAGATCACTAATCTGAACTAGGTGATAGTTCAGATTACCACAACCATTGATGAAGGTTTTTGAATAGGTTATTATTATGTTAATAAGCCAGTTGACTGAATTTTTTTTATGGTCTCATTAAAATACTTACCATAAATAGAGCCCATTAACAGAATTAAAATTGTATGCAATACAGAGAGAGTACTATAGTGTTTTGTGACGTCACATACCGATATGGCATTCAAATTATATAGGTACTAATACTATTTTTACGGGAAAAGGACGGACCATTCTCTCTTGATCTCCACCAAAAACTTATAGTGCTATCTTAGAATTTTATTAGTCAATTTAAATTATGTTTGCAGTGAACGCCTTATATTTCATTATATAATGAAATATAAGGCGTTCATAATAGGCCTGCTATTTTCAATAAATTCAACACCATATTAAGCAATATTTGCCTATAGTAGTTTCCTCAGTATTTGAACATGAATGCGTTCCATTACTTACAACCCTTTTCTTCAGTCCCTTAAATAGCCAAGAATTCGGACGGCCAGATACGATAGAAATGTAACAAGAATTCGAATTAAAATCTATCGCATTTTACCCAACATTCTAACCTATAAACATTGAACAATCACAACTAATTTATTTGATGGAAAACGGATTTACCGTATAAATAGAACGGTTGGGGTAAAATACCACACATTTTTGCTCCAATAGATATGTTACAGCTATAGTGAATTGTCGAAGTTTATATACCCTTTTCTTACTGCATTGTCTGATCTAAATACTTAGAAAAGTTTTACTAGTCATTGTTTGAGAACTCGCTGGTTTTCTTGAGTTAAAAATATAAAGCATTGCTAATTCCGCCTTGCGAAAGTAAAAAGAAAACAAAGCAATATTGGAAAGCTAAAATTAAACTGTAATCAAAAACGTATTTTAACATAGTATGACAGTCAAACTGAATTAAAGCACGCCTAGCAAAAATCACATTGCCCAAAGCTTCAACGTAAAACATTCCATCCATGTTACTATTTACAACCTGAATGGATTGGCAATACTGTTTCTCAACAGAGATCCGCCACTAACATGATTCTGAAATCAAAACTAAAAAAAGAACGAAGTGTAATAGACTAACATTGATAGAAGTTGTAGAGAGCCAACGAAATTTAAAAGAATTTTTTTGTACCTTTGACCCTGATTTATTTTCATGGAACAATTAGTATATCAAGTGGCTGTTCCGTTGTTCCACATTGGAATACGAAAAACCTCAAGTGATCAATTTCACAATAGATAAAAACAGCGCTGAATAGAAAATATCTTGCATACTTCCGAACAATAAATAGAACGCTCACCCATCCCGGTATTTCCAAGGCAACCAGTAATTGGGAACCACTCATTGTACATAAGAGCATCGAGCCAGTATACCTTTGTCAGAACCTTCATTGTGTATCTGCTATTATTGGAAAGCTTTGAAAAGAATACACGTGAAAAAAAAGATAATTATCAATCATAATGATTTGAACAACAGCTGTTCACCAATCTATTATAAATTACTTTTTTGTATCTTCTGATGGTGAATATTATTTTTAGATCGGTTTGCTTTTGAACAAGAAAAAGTATAATAACATAACATAACATAACATTCCATCACGCCTGTATTCCCCGAAGGGTTAGGCAGAGGTGTACTTAATGTACATCCACAGTTCGTCGGTATGTTTAGGTCCCATGTAATAGGGGGCGAACCTATTGCCATTCACCGGGAACAAATCCAGACTCCGAGCTACTACTGAGAATTTCATACAAAAACCCAATAACACTTTAACAACAATAACACCTGGGGATCGAACCCAAGACCTCTAGCGTAGCAGTCGCGATTGGGACCACTAGACTAACGAGGCGAGGTATAATATAAATTACATTAAAATACAACATTTCTTTGTCCGTCCTCTAAAATGATAATAATACAAAAAAAATGTTTTAGACAATAATGTATCTATAGAATATACTTCATTGTTACTATTTTATATAAATAATAAACTATAAATAATAAACACAATCAGGAAATATGTTGACATACAAGATGCATTGAGATGCGTTACGTTCTGGTTCATCCAATAATGATGAAATGTTTGTTCACGTCTGCAAATGTCGCAAAAATAATTAAAAAGGGGCATTGCAACGCATAGTTTCTTATATCAATTTAATCAGTAATCTAAAAATAGATATCAACAATAAACCGAATGAACTTTGATCGTGTGATACACCAGGATTTTGTCAAGTATGAAGGAAAGAAAGAAAGAAAGAAAGGTTTTTATTTTCGTATGCTACGTTCATCACAAAGCCCGCATTCGTTCCATTCACGACCTTCGGTGCCGCTATGATAATCGATTTGTCAAAGCACATTTTTTGTATAAATCATGATACCTACTGATCGATATCTTGTTAAAGGTATAACATATTTTTATATTATCTCCGTCGATTTGTAACTTGGACGAAAATATTGCTTACTTGATGCAGGATTCACTTCATCAGTTGCTTGATTACATCATTCAACTGATATAGATAGATGTCAGTAGTGATATATATGTATTTATAAATGTAAATTAGTAACATTTATTAACTTAACATATTAATCGAACAAAAAATACAGTTATGCAATTTCTGGACAATGAAGAAATGAATTGATTCAAAGAAAATAATTTCATTTTTGATATCCGAGAAAGATAAAATACGAGTACAGTGGGTTATAGCTGTTAGACCCACTAAGACCCCGCCGGCCCACCTAGGGTGGGTCAGGTAACAGCTATAACCCACTGTACATGTTTTTATTAATTAATTTAATTTTGTAGTACCTAGTAATGCTTTGTTTGTTTCCAATCACAGTATTTAATTAACTCGGATTAATAAATCAAAATAATTATTTCAATTTAAGTTCATGTCATCATTAATGGCATGTTTAAACGGAAATAAATTATTATCATTGATATTGGTAACAGAATTGTCTTTATTATTATTAAACCGAATGAGCAATGCATCAACAGAATTCTGTCAATCAACAATTAATTAGCATTCTGAATTAATAACAGGATTTGGAACCGATAATGCACGATGTCATTTCACACTAATTAAACGAACTATACATCGATTGTTGTAACCTCAATTAATTCATGTATATTTGAATCATTAAGTTCGTTATCATGAACAATGATCATTAATCAGAAATAATGGTTTTACTTTATGTCAGAAGTTCGAGAAGTCAGAGTTGAAGAGAGATTAGAATTGATAGTTTAAAATAATGATTTATTTGTACAAAAAAAAACCCCGTCATCTTCCAGTAAAAATATATTTTCATAGTAATCTAAGAATTCAAAATCCTGCAGTTTGCAGATAAAATAAGATGCCGTTATCCTTATATTTTATAGTTATATGGATTTTTATAATACAAATATTTTGTTTTTAAATTGCTAATTAAATGGTTAATAAATCGGGTAACCAGATCTAAGAATCTATTATTTTGTAAATATAACGTTTTGGAGAAACTTGTTTGAACAAAAGTCGATGTATAACTGTTCATACAACATATATTTTTCAAGGACCTCATAATAGAAAGACGTTCGCAAATGGAGGTACTAGCAGGACCTACGGGCGTGTGCATAAGTTTATTGGTTATGCATCGGGAATGAAGCCGTTTATGGATTCTTTGTTGTTAGATAGGGTATTCATGGTATTAATCGTCCTATACAATTTTATTATTAGAATGCTTGAATTTGGTTCAAAACAATTACATTTTTAGAATCAAGATTTTGGTACTTCTTTAAAGAGAAACTTTAAAATAGACAATTGAATTTAATATAACGATTTTCGAGATTGTTACAAACTATGACGAAGTTCTTAATTGAATGAGTCATATCTATTTCAACATTATAAGCATACATAATCCGACACGTCGACGATATACTAGCTAAGACACCGTGAAAATTAACAACTACAATTAGTCATACTAGTCCCTAGTCAGACATGATCGATACCAAAATTTCGTTTGAAATAATTGAGTGTTGCCATACTAGGTTGAATAAAATGCTTCCACCACAAGTTGACAGTGAGGAATGAGCCAAAGTTACCGAAAGGACTCTACTAAATCATCTTTTGATAAATTTCAAACAAAGTTCCATCTAAAATGAAAATGAATAAGCACAACATCAATAATGACGAGTAACAAAGTTTCTGAGACATTTGAAAGAAGCAAATTCATTTACTACACACGAAACTCAATTTCGTATAACGTTGAAAAATTTCAAATAAATTGAAAGAAATCTATACGTGCGTTTCAAACTAAAGTAATGGGAACTGATTGAAAATATGATAATACTTTAGCAAAGTTACGGTTTCGTTTGTGAAATTTAAGTATATTTTTAAGCCTCACTCGTGTTTCACGTCTAGTTAATGTTTTTAGCCTCTGTATTTTATAGGAGTAAAATTTTATTTAGGGCTTTCGGCAGCTTTAGGTATCAGAGGTAAAGATTTTATGGCCAAAATTTTATAAACAGTACTTAGTAATTTTTTTCTAATATCAGTTCATTTTAATCATAATTTTTCATTTTATAGAAAAATACGTTTATAGCTACGATATTGTGTACATTACAATGTAGTTACGTAACAAATTCTTGTACGTCACATTTCGACTGCGGAAAATGCAGTAATTTAAGATAATTTATCATTCACGAGGCGACTTGCATGAATCTCATAATATGGAATTAACCACAAAACCAACCATGTCTAATGGGACCCTGTACTTATCTTGACGAACATATGTTTGATCTTACGGATCATATTAGGTTACCAGTACTACTTCTAGTTTGCTTCTAGCTTCTAGAATCGTGTGAAAGGTTTGCGACGAAAAAATTTTTAGATTTTGCTAGTTGCAGTTTGCTAGTGTTGATATCTGGGAAGTTCGATATCACCCGAGAATTAGATGTAGTGACATTTACGCGAGTAGATACATTTAGCTAGTGAAGTAGGCTGCCGTTTTAAACGTTACGTCATATAACGGTATTATTTTTTAGACGAATCGTTCCGGTGTGAAGTAGCTGCAGGAAATGGCAGCAATTTTTTCAGGATCGCGTTGAAGTGACCAATGTCTGTGCGACTTGGCGGTACATCCTTTGGAAAGTGGTTAGGGAATGGGAGCGAATATTTCACTTTAGACGCTTTGATGTGGCCTATTTTAGTGTGCAATTCATCGATCTTTGAGACTAATTTAAAAGGGCAATTTTGGCAAGCATTTTTATAAATTGGGGGTTCTTAATATCATATAATTAATTTCAATAGTTGTCTTTTTATATCATCCCTCTTATTTGCACCGTTTTCTATATTCAAGTGAATGAAACATTTTAATGATTCAAAGCTTTCATAACAATTACTAATCTTTTCAGTACAGTACAGTTTATAGTACGGCACTCGTAAAGCTCCATTTATTGGAAACCAGGATCACTTAATGAGAATAGCATAGGAGTATAACCCAACCCGTGAGTCCGGGAGCCGATAAATTCCTACACGAAGTACTTAATGACAGGGAGACTAAAGGCTTGGTACTGGTATTGCGAATCCATTGACCCGAAGGTCCTAGGGTTATAATTTTCAAATAGCTTAGCAAATCGTTTGAACAATAAGTTATACTTATAATACGATCACAAGATTGATTAAGTTTAGAAACTACATAAGTTTGAGCATAGACGAAAAGTTTTCAACTGGAGCCTCATTATTCGAAAACAAAAAATCATAAACGATGTATTATCTTTATGTTTTTAAAGATAAATGTATTTTTACGAGATTGGAAACAAGTATTACATTCATTTATGGACTGAGTAGAGAGGCGATTAATATTTTACTGTTTCTTTTTGAAACAAAACAATCACGTTAAACGAGGAACAATTTGGTAATTCTTATATTTCAAAAGTAGGTACTGTAGTATAGAAGGATATAAGTTGTTTAGAAGTGGAACCTGGCAACAGTCCGAGAAAAGATAAGGACAAAGATAGTAGCAAGAACATTGCTACAGTTTGAATGTTCCAACATAATTCACAGGCAGAATTTGTTGCAATAACACTTGACTATGAAACAAAGCATTTTTGAGAAAAAGCGTTGAGACTTGGTAGCATTTTGTGTACTAAATATTCCTCCCTACTTCCTTTGAGTACTGAAAATATTCCACTAATTTCGTTTTAGAGAGTTTAGCTAGTAAAATTTCAATTCTCCTTTTTTTTTAATCTTTCTAAACCCCTTAGGTTTGTTTCACCGCCTTCTCTTAAATTCCCGATAAATTATCTGACACCCACTAAATACATATGTATCTGGTAGATAGTGCTTATACGGAGGTGATGAAACAGGCTCAAGTCTATTAGAATAACAGAATCCTAATAGATTGTGATTAAATGTTTTTAAAAACGACAATTCTCGAACAAAACTTTACGCTGTAATTATAAAACGTATTGTCATGCTACTTGATGCGGAAGACTATAGTTCTGTCTCTATACAATCCTATACTATACAATCTGTTGTTCTTGCCAAGCATTGATAGCTATGGCTGATGTTGATAATACTAAATATTCTCTGTCCCTGGGTTTTCTTTCTGGCTCGAAGGCTTCGACGAGACGGCGCCAGAGGCTATCAGTCCCTAATAAATATAGAGATAGCTTTGTTATTGGAATTGCAATTGATGTGGTCATGGAATTGAATTATTTGTATATTATGCTAATACATATTTCTCGGGTCATGCACTGGGGTATATGTTAATACAAATGTCGTATTTATGAATATTTCTGCTAAAGGTTATTGTCAGAATGGGAATTATTGAGATTATTGTACATATTTATGAATATTTCAGTATGTGATTCATTGTTGATTTGTTGTGTGATTGGGTTGTGATTAATTAACAATAAATAAACTGATACTTTCAATGTTAGCTTTTCAGATTTTAATGAGCTATTTATTTCCTGTAATTGGTTAAAAATCTTTAAACATACGTTGTTAAATACCGTTTTTATTATTAAACTGTTGGTGACTAATAAAATTGACTTCTTTTTAATTTAGCAAAAAACAAATTGGTTAGAAGTAGATGATAAACCTTCTAAAAAACGTACCAATAATTCCACGTTTTGAAATTACCTTCAATTAAATTTAATGCAAATACCTTATTCAGACTTAGTTAAGTAATTTACTGTTTACTTGAACCAAATTTAACAGTTAAGCGAGCGTCCCCTTTCGCAACAATTTAAGCAAACTAAGCTGTTAATTTGAAACCAGATTAATTAAAGAAATCTGGCCGCAGCAACTCCACCTCTTTCCAATTAAAAATTATCGCACTTCAACACCCCTGCCCTTGGAAGGTCGAAAAGTCGTCCGTTTATCGGCTTCGAAGTTAATTTCTCCCTTTAGTTATCGTTAACATAATTGATAGGTAGTAAATTTTTTTGCCAAAACAAACCTTTACGATTCCCACCACGGAGATTATAAAAAAAAATGTTTTCTATTTAACGAAACAATTGGTATCAGTGGTTTTCTAACAAAACATAAGCTCTATTTTACAACAGCAATTCCTTGAAGAAATGTTGCAAATCTTATAGGATTAATAGTTAGCGCCCGAGGTAAAGTTTAGCTAGATTGGCTATACTTCATGAATCTTTTCTTGCAACAAGTGCTCTCTGTCGGGGCCAGGCAGGTCTTACTTGCTATAGTAATCTCTGTCTGTTTATTTACCTACTATATTTAATTTTTCTTGAATGGAATTATTCGGAAAACTATTTAGACCAAAATTGTGAACTAACAATTATTATTGTTCCTACTCATGTTTTTTTTGTTTTATGGAGTCTCTTGCCGATTCTTCTCCATAAGACCCAATTTTTGGTACTTTGGAACTAGTTATCAATGTTTTAAAAGTAGCAGTTCTAATTGAATTAAAACATTTGTCTTCGACTTTAATAAAAATTGTCCAATTAGAAATAGTAACCTACCATTCCTTTTTATAATAAGAAGAGGGCCGAATCTGAAATATCCTTGCTTGGTTCAGGTAAACAATCAAGGTTTTTGGGCTTATTTAAATCGGGATAAAAATATCAGCTAGGGAAAATAAGGCCTTTGAATTTGCATAAACCCACATTATGATACTTTCGTTTTAATAGCAGTACGAATACGACGTGGTTTGTTTCCGGATTTTTATACCTTCCGGCAACCGCTACTTGTTTCACGTGAAGAGGTAGCGAATGCTTCAATTTAAACTTTGTCTATGGTTTAAATGGAACACGGGTTAGGTTGCGGCCTACCTAATGGAAAGCGGTTATGAGAAACTTTTCACATTCGCAACAGTTGATGATTCTACTGTTTTTGTTGCCATATAATGCCTTGTTGATTTAGCAACTACTGTTATAAGTGTGACATTACGTCGGGGATAGTGTATATCCGCGAATGTACCATGAGTAAACCGCGTATCTGCACTACGCGTATGTTTGCAGAGGATATTTATATTTATATTTGATTATTATTGCAATAGCCGCGAAATTTTTAATTGGCTACATGATGTCATATACGCGGAATCAATGTTTGTAAGTTGTTCTAGTAATAAGTTATTCTTGTAAGTTTTGTTTGTATGTATGTAACACTAAATATAAGAAAACTATTGTTGTTTTTGAATAAATAAAATCAATATATATTCAATGCTTTTTATGTGGATAAGCACTATCCCCCTCACGAATTGTATATATATATGTCACGATTTAATAGGGATTATTTTGATCAGGAAATGGTTTTTATAAACGTATCTACTTATTAAAATTCTGTGTTAAAGACGCTACAGGAAAGAACTTGAGAGTATTTATCGGCTTTCTTCTTAAAGAACAACTAGGTTCATATTTCATGAACATGTCGACCAACAAATTTTTGCAATGTATAAAACCCTATAATATAAAACAACGCTATAAATATATATTATTCGCTGCCCTTGAGAATTCTTCAGTTTGAACACCCCAAATCGCTTAGCTTAGTGCTTTGCAGGTCCAATACAATAACGCTTTCAAGATGAAAGAGGCTACCTCGCTTCTGTGATGCGTCAAAGATTTGTTTACTTAAGCATACACAGATGGTTTTGATGCCGCGATTGCTTGGCAGACTGTGGGACTGCAGAAGAAACATCATAACATACATAAACTCATACCTACCAGCACGCCTGTATTTCCCAAAAGGTTAGGCAGAAGGGTACTAATGGGTACCAACAGTGCGCCGGTATCAGGGAGCGAGGCTATTGCCATTAACCAGGCCAAACTCGAAGTTGCTACCGAGATCTTGATAGACAACCCCCAATAACGTTTTGCTCGACCTAGGAATCGAACCCAGGTCCTCTAACAAGACAGTCAAGCTTACAAACGAAAGTAAAATTTTTTTACAAATTGGCCATAGCTAAATAAATCATTATTGTTATTTAAAACAGGTATATTTGTGGGTGGATGCAATGATTCTACAAAACAATCATCTCTACATTATCTACAGCCAAGTTTGACTCAATAAAAATTAAAACAAACATAGTAATTTCACTCTCAATTGTATTAAAACACAGATTCAATTTCTATAAATAAATCACTCCATGACATATCCATTAGTGATTTGGTAATCTTAACCGTAATATATTTCACATTACAAAACATTTTACGGAGGTTATCGCGTTACTTCATAACCCAATTTCTTTGAATTAGGTTGTTTGGCGTGTCTATTGAGTTATAGGTGTTAATAAACACCCATCCTATTTAGAACAAATACTTAGATACATTAACCTAAATAAATACAGTATTATTATGTGATACGAAAGTTGATGCCGATTAATCTTCATTGGTCCGTAAATATTAGATCTAATGGCAATAGGCTCGCCCCCTATTACATAGGACCTAAACATACCGGCGAAATGTGGGTGTACATTAGTACACCTCTGCCTATATCTAAGTTTAAATATTAGATCTAGGTCTAAATATGTAGTATGTATTGTAGTAGGGCCACGCTGTTCGCAGCATGAATGCCCCGGCTTGCCCGGGGAAATACCAAACTCTCGCAGAAAACCGACGTCCGAGTTTCACTACTGCGCTTCGTTCGGTGAGCGAGAGGGCCGGAGGCCCAATTCCTCCCTCAATCCCCTTCCTTCTCCTTTTCTCCTTCCCCTCCCTTTTTCCTAAATAGGGAAATCGCATCTGCCACTAATTGGGTTTCCAGATGTCCATGGGTGGTGATGACTCTTACCATCAGGTAGCTCGCCTGCTTGTTTGTCGAGTTATCCCATAAAAAAAAAATAGGCTAGTCTGCGGGTGACTGCCTGTGAGGGTGGGTGAATGACTCCAGTAGGCGGTACTTGTGTTTCCTACACGCGCGTTCGAGTTCGAGTTCGAGTAGGATATGAGGTCACAGCAAGCCTCGCTCTATACAGAGCCTGCCATGGTCGTGGCACATATCATGAATCAATATAATATAAATATAGCCATTTATGTCTAAATAGTTTATAGTTATCATAGTTTATATTTTTTGGTGATCTGTATTCTTCCACATAGGTCAAATCTATTTTAGGTTGACATTGAGTTCTCAGATACTGAGAACCTTCTTTTAATTTTAGTCCCGACTTATGACATTAACTTCCAATGTCCTCACATCCTGTTATCGTCATAATGTACGAGTGAATAATGTAAAATGTTTATTTCATAAGAGTGTCCATGGAGTTTCTTGCCGGATTCTTCTCCGTAGGATCAACTTTTTGGAACCGTGCAACTAGAGTTAATAATGTTTCATAAACGCTTGTAAAAGCTTCTTTGAAATAAAAACATTTGATTTGACAATATAAAGCAAGGGAAGTCAAGTGCTGTATTTTAGTCGGTATGACTCCTACATACTGTCGCCTCTCCAAGTGACAGACGATCAATGAAGATTTTACGTACTAAAAAAAAGTCTGAATATAAGCTGCAGCTACCGCTTACGATTTTAATCATATCTTATCATCAACCCATTACATTGAACCAGTTCTGGGCACGGGTCGCCTCCAGAATGAGAGGGATTAGGCTATAATCCACCATGCTAGCTTACAGTGGGTTAGCAGACTTCTCATGCCGTCAAAAAAATCTGACATGCAGGTTTCCTCAAGTTTTTTTTGCTTCGACGTTTCATCACGTGTTATTTTTTTATTAGAGACCTTGAATTGGCAGTCCAATCGCCATATCACTAGGCTATCACTGCTCATATGCTTGTAAAAAGGTAAGTACTGTAGGAGTTTGTAACAAGAAGTTTTTAAGTGCGCGTCCCGGCACATAGAATATTTGGACAAAAAAGTAAGTAGTGTTTGAAATATGTCTAGAAAAGAATTTTATATTAATGTCAGAAGATTAAGATTTATTCCTTGAACGAATATAATGCTCGTGATTTCCCTAATCGAGTGTTTTAATGTAGAAGCATTACGATCCCGTAATAATAGTTCCTGGTGCTTCTACAGTACTTACAAACACATTAACATAAACATATAATGAAAAACTCTTTGCAAAACTTTTGCTACCGTCTGTACATGTGAAATGAAAGCTTGTACATATTATATTTATGTATCGTATCGCCAAGCCGTCTTTATCCTTTAAACAAAACTGTAATCGGTACTAACTCGAAATACCGTTATCGGGATGGCACGTACAGCAATAACGATTGCTAAAATCGTTACAGTAACTGGCTACGACGTACGACAGGTTGGAAGCGCTCGAAGAATTTCTTGTACAATCACGAGCTTAAATGAGATATAGTACACGTTGCAAATTCAAAATCGATTTTTAAGTATGCCTATTGTATGGTATTACAAAACACAGTAGATATTTAAATACCATCACGCCTATATTCCCCGAAGGGTAAGGCAGAGGTGCACTAATGTACACCCACGCTTCGCCGGTATGTTTAGTTCCCATGTGATAGGGGGCGAGCCTTTTGCTATTAACCGGGCACAAATCCAGACTCCGAGCTGATACTGAGAATTTTATAGAAAAACCCAATAACACTTTGCTCGACCTGGGGATCGAACCCAGGACCTCTAGTGTAGCAATCGTGCTTGAGACCACTAGACTCATGAGGCAGTTCATTCGTTAGAATTATAATGTTATAGTTAGTATTATTTTACAGGAATAATAAAAATTTATTATTATAGCAATTAAAAACACTTTAAAGCTTGTTATATTAGTTAGTACCTTAAAAACTAATCTCATTAGTTCAAAGCAAATCATTTTAATTGAAAAGAATAAAAAGCTTACCAAAGTTTTTCTCGTTAATAGTGAACTTTTTTCTAAGAAAGGCTGGAACTTACCTGAAAAGAAATACCTTTCATTAATATAGTCAGATAGTAATTGGACTTTCGTATCTCGACATTAATTATTTATTAAAACTAAGCCGTTTATCATCGGAAGTTGAATGCAATGAATATTAATAAAAGCACTTGAGAATTCACGTAGAGAATTAAAAAATGATGATAACAAATCATTATTAATTAAATAATACTCATTATGGCAAACAAATTTTCCAGACACGAATATATTATTAATTTATTTTAATTTCAAAATTCATTACTAGCTTACCTACTTAGCTAATTAATTATCAGTTAACAATAATAAATCTCTTAAAACCTCAGTAATCAATAAACTTATATTTATAATTCATTATTTTTAAGCTTAATAATTCTCAGGGATTATCTTTCAAGCCTACGTCAAGCCATGAAATGTATCCGCAATATCTTATTTGCCAAAGTATCAATAAAAGTGATGTAGTACGGGCCAAAAATCTACGATATATGAATTAGAATCCGAAGATATTTGCGGTGGTAACCCTAGTTTAGGGCTGCGATATGAATTTTTATGACGTGTTCTTGTTTTTGGAATTAAGTAGCTCCAGATTTGCGATTGCATTTTAACTAAACGGTATTGAAACATCATTTTAATATAAATTACAACGCACCGATGATTTCACACAACTACACAGGTTTCCTCGCGATGTCTATCTTAACAGTTTCAGCGGGTTATTTGGGAGCACTGTAGTGCCCCTGCCAAGACGAGTCAAGTGAAGCGCAACGGCACCAGCGTTTTCTTAAAGCGCTTCCTCGTTTTTTTGAACCCATATAACATGGGTTTGCATTATACCCGATAATAAAATGATATGATGTCAATAGTAGACTTATTAATCATATACAGTTACAATTGCATAGCTCTTTACTGTGTAGAATTTGAGAGCTGGCTTGTAGAGTTAGGGTGTATAGAGTCAGAAGCTTGGCTCTACATGAGATCTGATAACTTGTTGACAGTGCGAGCCATAAGAATAGTCACGTCTTGGCAACATTTTACATGAAAATGTTTTTGGTGGGATAATTATCGTCTCAAAAGTCTCAGGCACAGCCTTTGAAGTCACAGTCATTCTAACTTGAGTCCAATTTGGAAATCCATAATCATATTAATAGAGTATTATTAATTCACCAATATTAATGACGATCGAACTCCAATATCGGCACATTACTTCATTAAAGTAATCAAGCTCGAGCTAACCCGATTAATTAATAACCATTACCCTGAACTCACATACTTGTTCTGAAAATTAATTTATGAAAAGCAATTCCTGTGGAACGTTAAGTAATTAATAATAGGTGAATGGATTTAAGATTCCGTTAACTAGCATTCTAATTAAACAGAAATGAAAGTACGGAACCATTAAGTTTATTTTCTGAAACAAATATCCAGCGAATGGAAATGAGTAAACAAAACTGTAAATAATCATTGAGGATAACCATAATTAACGCTAGATACAGTAAAATAACGTTGGATTTACAAAACAGCTAAGGAAGAGAGAATGGGAGAGCAGTGAAATAGCGCCGGAAATCCAAAAATAGTAAAAAGATTTTATGAGAATATTTGAGTACTATCGTCGATGTAAAATATCCATCGGCAAGCTGCAATAGAACCGTGCAGTGAATTATTGAATTATGATAGACGCCAGCGCTGAAATATTAGCAAGCATTGGTGAAGTAATCTAACCTAATAATAAATGCTTTTTTATTGGATAGCTAATGAGGATTTTTTTAGGATAGATCTGAATAGCAAATTTCTGTGTTTTTTTTTTTGTAACATCGATGATTCATTAAACCGATTTGAAATTTTACTAAGACTCCTGCCACCTTCACTTATAGGTTCACTTACTTTTTTAAAAGCAGCGTTTGTATTACTATGATCTATGGTTTCAATTCTTTTGGACCAGTGAACAAATACATCCCGACCCCGAAAGAGCAAAGTTTTACACTCCCTCCTCTTTCTCACTCTTCCTCTTAAGGGGCAAGCCTTAGAAAAAAACCAGGCTTCAACGATAAAAGGCTATATAATTGATATATTTTATGGAAAATTTCTCCTTGTGGAAGGTTTAATGTCATATAAAGCGCTTAAACCATGCTGCCGTCCTCTGCCTACGGACTAGTTTCCAAGCTTTGTGAGGCACTTACAAAGAATAATAATAACATTGGAGAACTTTGGGTTCTCCATTTTCTCTTATTACCTGTTTTCTATGAAAATTGCATAGTACTAACTGCTTATTATCTCATCTGACAGAGTTTGAGTTTTGTATGTAGACAACTAATCAGCACCAAATGAAGCAATTGCTGCGATTAACATTTGCAAGTGACCTTGAGTGTTGATCCGTAGAACATGGATTTAATCCGCTTTGTAAACAGGTGGAAGATAATTGAACGTGACGATATACATAGCTTGTCATATTAACTCTTCGCGATTATGTTGTCTCCACTGGTCGTTTTTAATCTATGCTAAAAACCCGACCGTAGTCTTCCAATCGTTACCAACCGCTTTCCGTAACTTGCTATTCGTCAATATGCCCACTATTTTTGTTTGCGTTGGCTACGTGTCCAATCAAGCTATTGTTTGCTCCAACTGCGAAATGAATCATAATGTTTTATTTCTTTATCTGCTTCTGATGAAAAGCCTTAACGGCTATTCAACTTTATCTGTCACTTCCCTTCTTAACAAGTTAATCTCTCACCTTTCCCGTGACGAAAAATATACTAAATACAAAAACCAAAAGCAAATTTAACTTCTACCAAATATTTTCTCACAAAAGAATTTTCTTTTGACGCCAGTAAAAGTTTAATTTCGTTTTATGTTTGTGAGTTATATTTTCTATCTGTATTTTATAATCCTTTTATCTATTGTTGAGCAGTTTGCTATTCTTCCTTTATTAATAAAATATCAGGTGATTCTATTTATTTTCTTTTTCAATAGTTTGTAATTGATTGAAGCAGACTTTCTCCCTCCTAGAACTCCTTTAGATATCTAATTTTTTTCACCAAATAGGCAAAAAACTGAAAACGTACAATAATATCATTAATTTAATTATATTTTTAATTATAGCTCAAAATAATAAACTTGATACAATAGGGACTTATCACTTTAGATACTCGTAGATTTTATTTTTCGCTCCAAAATGTAATGAAATATTAAAGGAATTTGTAAACAGCCTCTTGTTTTCTCTTAACGCTATGAACTTGAACTGTAAATAAGGCGATCGATGACGTCTGAAATTAGTTCTTCTCAATATTTTACAGCATTACGACATTTTATAATTGTTAACTTAGCCAAGGATTATCAATAAAGTGCTATAGATATAACTAAACTTAATGGCCGCGATAAACACGATTCGACACGGCAAAATATACTTTACCAGCAACTTCAAAGGCGCTTGTTTTAACAGAATTCATTCATAAGATTCGATATTCTAGAAACACGATCGCAGTTAGCGTAGGTAGACTAAAGTTTTTACGTTCCTTGGTACTGGGCCAAGACTTATATCTTGCTACCTACGAAACCTCCCACGATTAAGCGCTTTTATGATACTCTGTGTGACGTCATATCAGTTTTACGAATCATAGTTGTGAGTCACAGTAAGAACTCATAAACTTAAGGGTTATACTTTTCTTATTTAGCTGTACGCTCATTTCGTCCTAAAATGGAAACGCACTTACAATGATGGCATTCATAAAAGACAAAGTATTACCGTCAGCGACTTGAAATTTAAACATGATACGTAATTTGTAAGATTAATTTACTTTCACAAAATTAATCTTTTAATTTTACGTATTTACTTTTGTTTTATATATTAAACTAACCTTTTATTTAATGTTGTACATTAAATTAATCTTATTAATTACTTGGAAATAAAGTTTAAATTTAAATTTACTGTTAGATTAATCAATTGGTAAGTTGATATCATGTATTCCTTGGAAAAGAAGTAGTACATGATAATTCAGCGATTATTTCATGACCACAAGACATTAATTCAATGCGTATTTTCTTTTAGATACGATGTGTATAGTTATCTTTGACAGATTTTTTTTAACAGTTCCTAGATCTTCGTAGGTACCAAAACATAATTATAGTTTCTGTCCGTCTTGTCTTCAGCCGCGAAATCGAAGAAGCCTTTATTGAAATAATATAATTCTATTATTCTACCATACCTTGGGAAAACAACATTTAACATAAAAAACTTTCTCCATATTTTTTACCACCATTGTTAGAAACAACCTTGAACAAACTCCTGCTTCCTTACTACATTTATGAGGGAACTATTTTATTAGTCTTATCCGTGATAGACGACTCTTACAGACACGTTCCTGACTATAACATTGAACGGAAATATCGGGATCCTTTTACCTGTTCAAGATCAATATCAAGACGAGTTCAATAATTCTGACAAATATCGGGAGGTATAACTTGGTTAGGTAGTAATCTAACTACAAGGAAAACAAACTATAAATCCTAATCCGAGGAACAGAGTAATGATAATAATAGCTAACATTTAACCTTTTTGTAGGATTTATTTCTAACTAAATGTTTCCTCATATTTATATATCTTAAGTATCTTCAGTCTATAGACATTTAGACTGTTAGAATGTTATTACATACGAACTGACCCAACAGACAGTCCTGTACTTATAATGTCCTGAATTATATTGAGATTGAACTCATTCTCATTCAAATTTGGACAGGACTGTTGTCATGATATAGTCAGCCAACCCACAGCAGGCTATCCTGGTGGACTATAGCCTTATCACTCTCGTTCTGAGAGGAGACTCGTGCCCAGCAGTGGGACGATGTAATGGATTGATGATGATGATACCGTGTTCATAAAAAAAACCTTTAGAAAATTGAAAGATAAAATTTGGTAAATTGGTTCAGTTGTTTTCAAATTATTCGCTTGCCAAAGAACAGCGTTGCATTATAATTCCACAGCCAGATTGATATTTAGGATGAGAGAAAACTGAACGTATAAAGGTGTGTGGAACGAAATGTAAATGAGCGAGTGAGACAAATAGATGCGAAGAAAGGGAATATGGAATATGGCGGATTGATGAGATGGAGAAAGGAAGACGGAAGGCGTGACGAAAGTAGGTGTGCTTAAAAAGAAAAAGAAGATTAACTAAAGATAGTAAGTAAAATAAAACTTAAACAAGTTTCTACTGTTATCAATTCAATTCTATTTACGAAGCCCTATCCTACAGATTTTATATAGAAAATGCGTAAGAATTTCATCTGCACTAGTTTTTTCATCATTGTTTACATGTAAAGCAATGTTTACAAGCACGAGATCTTGTAATTTTACAACCTGGCCTACTGAAGTGTAGGGCAGTTCACACTGAATTGCGTTCAATTCTTGATAACGCTCGTAAAAATAGCGGAATTTTATTGCTACGTGCTCGAAATAGAGCAGATTAGATTGTTTAAGTAGATTGATAAGAGTTTATGAAATTTCCTAATTGTAGGACATGCTTGCACACTAAGTTATGTGCTGGTAGATAAGACAGTAATTATGCAAATGAATTGTTGAGAAAAAAACACTATCACGTCAAACAAAAAGTTAATAGCACTTTGCTCGACCCTTAGCTTTGGGAATGAAACCCAAAATCTCTAGCATAGCAGTCGTGCTTAGAACCACTAGTCTAATGAGGCAGTATTTTTATAATAAAAAATATATTTATTAAAATTGTATTTATAATACTTAAAATATTATGAATGAGGGCTTTCAAAAACCAACGTTCTTAACTAAAGGGCACTATGAAAGTGGAGTAGAGAGAAATGTGGATGACTCTTAGCAGCTTACAGCTAAGTGTTCTGCATATAGCGCGACATTCACGAGTACAGCATGAACTTAGACGTGAGACCTTGGTGGTTGAATCTGTTGAATGGAAAAGCTTTAGGACCATATATTTTATTTGCTGTTAGTACTTCACTTACAGTTGTTAATTTTTTATTTGGATTTTACAGCCGTAAGAAATTAATGCATGTTTTTCAACTGTGAGTACGATTGAACCTTTTCCAAACTGATGAAATTTCACAGAAACACAGTCCCGACGCACTGCGGTCTCCTGTTCCAACTCATTGGAATTCACTCCACTGGCACTAGCAAGCTTTCCAGAGGCAATGCACCGCTAATTCAAAAAGAAAATCAATGTAGTCAACACGAGCTACCTGATGGGGCCAATGCCAGGTTGGGCAGTGGACTCTCTAAGTCAGCCACCCACAGGCCACAGCTCATGGAGTCCGGAGATCTGTTTGCGCTCTCCCTGTCGCTCGGTGCATCTATTGCGAATCGGCCAGACGTGCACAGTTCTCTCTCCTTCTCCGCCACTTCTTTTGCAAGCATAGTTTGCTCGCAGTAGTAGGCAGTGGCTTCCAACGGGCTCTCAATAAAACCATGGAATAATTTACAGCCGGAATGGACAGGTTACCCACTGCTAAGATAATGTCGATACTCTGCCCAAGCTAGGTATACTTCCATCATGTACTACGCCATGTCCCTGTGGCAGTCTAAGCAATGGTGACAACTGGCGTTAGCTTTCAGGGTATGCGACGCAGCCGACGACTCAGCCATGTCCCAAGAGCACCGTGGCACTTCTCCACCAGCCCTCTAACGCTGGTCCATCCACCCAACAGGTCTTATCGCCGCTATTATAGCGTCCAATGCAATAAGTACGATGAAACTTGTCCTGAATCGCACGAGCAACATTATTGTACGTCTTGCATATATAAAAAACGGGCCAAGATTAACAGTCGGGCCCCAATCCAGAAGGCAAGAAGGCAATGCAACCGTCTGATCGGAGGTTTAGTTGGAGGGGCTATACACCTCGTCCCTCCACGGTATTAATATTATTGACTACTTGAAGTGCTTCATCCTAATGAAGATCAAAAAAATAATATTAAGGTACCTTACTAAGCTACATTAGTCACTGAAGTACTCGCTGAAATTAATATCAAAAGCTTTCTACATGTTATTAATATGCAACTATACATCACAGACGCAACTTAAAGGCATTAGGCACGCCCCAAAACTTTGTCTTGTGTATTACTAAGTTGTTTGCAAAGGTCCCCGTAATGCCATATGGTATCCTTGGTGTGAATCTTTACGCTCACGCTATCTTGACTCTAAAGTACATAGTACTAAGAAGCAATTTGGTCTGAGTAAAATAACATCACTTGAAAGCATTAAGTTAATGATATTTTTTTAAGAATGTAGGTATTCTAAAGCGCTAAGTCAACTTCAATCAGCTTATGACATTTCGGATGTATATCTATCTTTATCACTTTAATTTCCATAGAGTAAGACCGGACTAGAAATAATACCAAGTAAAGCTATCTCTTCGATAACAAGTAGTATGGAATAACTTTGAATAATCTTAAATATTGACTTTTTATAGTCGATAATTGACTGATTTATTGAATATTACAAATTACAGATAACCTATGGATGGACTGGTTAACGATACTTTATAAACGTAACAATCACAAATGACACTAACTAACGACCTTTTTAATTAGTTCGTTATTTCAATTTGGTATTATATTTTAAAATATTGCCTCAATAGTCTAGTGGTCCTAAGCGCCACTGCTACGGTAGAGGTCCTGAGTTCGATCCCAAGGACGAGCAAAGTGTTATTAGGTTCTTCTATGAAATTGTCAGTAATAGCAGTTCGAAGTCAGGATTTGTGCCCGGCTAATGGCAATAGGCTCGCCCCCTGGGACCTAAACATACAGACACAATGTGGGTGTACATTAGTACACATCTGCCTAGCCCTTAGGGGAATACTGGCGTCATGGTATGTTGATGTCATATTTTCAGGTACCAAAATTATCCTTTTGATTGAAGATTTAAATACAAATTCTAAAAACATTAATCTCCCCTTACTCAATGTAAGAATTAACGAATCACGCACGAGTCTTAGAGACCTGACAAATGTACACGTTAACAGGATTGTTTCTACAATCCGTACCCGTAAAGTCCCCGAGAGCTATTCCACTCAATCCCCCTCAATTTGTCATAAGGACCGAAGCTATTTGACTTGCTATAACCGTCGACCACTCATCATCATAAACGCTTCCTTAACCAGCAATTTGTTTTGCACTACAGCTTCTTCTACAAGTTCTAGAAGATCTTTTAATATTTTACAAGCAATATTGATTTGTAACTTATTTATATTTTGTTTCATTCTCTAAAATTCCTCTTTCTATATAAACATAACATACCATCACGCCTGTATTCCCCGGAGTTTTAGGCAGAGGTGGACTAATGTACACCCACATTCAGGTATGTTTAGGACCCATGTAAAAGGGGACGAGCCTATTGCCATTCACCGGGAAGAATCCAGACTCCGAGCTGCTACTGAGAATTTCATAGAAAATGCCGATAACACTTTGCTCGGCCTGAGGATCAAACCCTGGACCTCTAGCGTACCAGTCGCGCTTAAAACCACAAGACCAATGAGGCAGTCTTACAATTTGTTATATTCTCTAAAATGCGCTTTTATATATTTAGGCATCATTTTATTCTTGGCAAACGAGCAGAGAAGTCACTTGATGGTAAGAGATGCCCATGGACACCTGCCCTTGCACCGGAGAAGTTGCCGAAGTGCTGCCGGCTCTTCCGAATTTTTACGTGTGTTTAGATGGGCTATTTCAACCGTGATCACATCGTAAAAGTTTTGAGTCTAGAACAAGTAGTGAAACACGAACAGTAAACGGAAGAGTAAAGGACCATTCACATCCAAGCCGTACACATCGATAAGCGTACCTTCGGCGTCTTTAAAACGCTTTAGTACAGACGCCAGCACATAAGGTTATACAACATAAGATTTTAAACCTCAATGTGTTGATGGTTAAGTTCAAAATAAACTGAGAAAATTTGTCATTTTGTGGTAACTTGATGTGCTGGCGACCGAACGAACCTCACAATCACGCGTATTTTTTACCGAATTGAGAGTGATTATCGAGTGAGATGTCAGTCAGGGTGCACGTGACGCGTGATATACATGAAATCTTATTTGAGTTCCTACGAAATAAAACAAGACAAAAAGACAAATAAAGTGATCCTCTGAGGGTTCCTTTTAAGGTACGGGGCCGTAAAAAGTAAGTGTTTGTAACAAATTTTGTAGGATTAAATTTGTTTGTATATTCAGAAAAAACAACTCACAATTTGCCTATGTATGTCATCGGTTTTAATTGGAATAAAGAATTAAATTCCATGATCACTTTAATGCACCATGTGTAAATTCTCTCTCAGAATTTGTAAGGTAAAGTTTCAAACTAAAATTTTGGCTAGCGAAAATATTTTAATCTTATAAAAGCTTTGCATCAACTCTTTTTCATTAAGCTACATAAGTAGGTGTAGTGTCAAAATTAAACCTCACCTAGACTCACGCATAAACTATTAAAACTTGAATTTGTGCTGCCATTTGCTAAGAATATCTTTTTGTAAAAAGATTCTTGTCAAAATGACACACGACCCTTCTAACCGAACCAATCTCAGCGACATGAATAAATAATACCAACTGAGAAAATACTATCAATAATTTATTGACCGAAATTGTCACCACAGATGCAGAGGTTATAAATAATACCGCGTGACATGCATGCGTAGATGAGGAGAGGGTCCAAGGTATAAGAATGAGAAATGAAGAAAACGTAACAGATTTGTAACTTGAGTACGAAATTATTTCCATAACATACCATCACGTCTGCATTCCTCGAAAGGTTAGGCAGAGGTGTACTAATGTACACCGACATTTCGCCGGTATATTTAGGTCCCATGTAATAGGGGGTGAGCCTATTGCCATTAACCAGGCACAAATCCAAACTGCAAACTACTACTAGGAATTTTATATCTTTTTCATATCAATTTCAAATCTAATAACACTTTGCTCGACCGAACCCAGGACTTTAAGCGTAGCAGTCGCGATTCGGACCACTAGACTAACGAAGCAGTGACTACTTTGGTATAATTTTAAATTGTATATAAATATAAACCAACCTTCCAAAAAATTTTTCTGAAATAAATCTTGTAACTTGTACCAACAATAATTCTCAGTGTCGTTTGCTTCAAATGATAGACACTTGAGAGCAGCAATTGAGATCACTGACGTAGATTGTTGGTGACGGTACAACTTAGAATTATCCCTAACTTATGATATATTTCCTAGGCTAATTTAGAGAATATACTGTCACCCTTAGCTGGAAACATCGCCGTTCAAACGACGTCCTTAATTAGAATAACGTTGTTAATGAACGTGTTGAGTATATTAAAACAACAGAAAATTTTGATATATAAACACGAAAACGCATTTATCACGCTCTTAAACTGTGAAGTAAAACATTGGGAGGAAAACTGCATCCTTGAGAGATTTTCTCGATAGCGTATGAAGTCTGCCAACCCGTAGTAGGCTAGCGTAGTGGAGTACCCTAATCCCTCTTATTTTGAGAGGAGATTCGTTCCTAGCTGTGGGACAATATATATAGATTGATGATGATGAAACACAAAAACAGATAATCACACTATTTATTCCACAAAAAAAATAATCACTACTGTTATTTCGTACCAGAAAAGTAAACACAACATTTACCTGCAACATAAGCAGTATATTTCGATCCCCTACATTTACGACAATCAATTTCAATCAATCTCAATTTCATGCATGGAATAGTGAACAAATGGAGGGATTATATGTGACTGAACAGGGCGGGTGACATTGGCACAAACACTGCGTCTACAGTCGCAGTTGCTTGCATGTAAACGACGGTAACGCGATATTGGCTTTGCACACAGAACTCTGATAAAACAGCTGGTTTACTCCCTGAGCGGGTGGAATCACAAAATAGTAGATATTTGCTTCATACACATTTTCACATGCATCGTGTGAATCTATCGTGTGACTAACTGCAAGTTCCGTATCAATTTTGTTTTTATTGCTCCTGTTTTTAATTTGAACTGCTTCTATAGTAATTAAAATTAACCAGTACTAATCGTGCTACTTTTAATGACAAACTACTATTTTTTATTTTTTTTTTCTTTAAAAAGAGCTTACTAGCAATGTGGGTCACACATTACTAGTATTCTTGTTAACCCCTCGTGCTAAGCTAAATGCTTGTGTTACGAGTGGGTTCACATCGGTAGTGCAATGGTTGGGGTTCGAACCGGCAACCATATGATCGCAAGTCCGACTCCCTAGCCATCAGGCTACCGACGCTTCGAAACACTACTGTTGATAGTTGAAGTACAAATGACTCACGCACACGTCAAATTACGCAACTATTATTTTAAAGGAATGAATCGTTCGTATACCTATTACTCACAAACATTTTGAATTATATCATATTATATTTCTAACATGTTGATGTCTATAAAGTGAGAGAGATATTTGCCAATTAAGCCGTCTTGAGTTATAAGTGTTTTGGTATAAGCGTATAACCTTTTACTTTATTAAGACTCCAATTGTTTGCTCTTCAGTGCACCTTGGCTCGTTTACTATCTTCATATGTCTCTCTTGACGGCTATCAGACTCAAGAACTCTTGTTATATCTGAAGCATGTCGATCTTTAGTTGGAGCGAAGTTTGGAATAAAATATCACCCGACCTTACAGTAAATTAATGACTTTGTAGGGACAGCTTCTAAAGTGTTATAAATTGATAAAGATAAAACTAGTTGTGAAACGGGAAAATTGGTTTCAAAGGATTGATTTTGGAAGTGAATAGACACAAAATATCACTAGTGATCTAAGAAACATAACAAATATCGCTATTGGACTAACAATTGAATTCATGCTCTTGAGCTTTTCTGAAGTATATAATTATTATTTATCTTCTTATCTTCCTATTTTTGTTTCTTAGTGAAACCAGTCTAGTAGCAGCTTGGAAGATTCACTCACCCTGAAAAGAAAGAAAAGCTCACATTAGTTTTCATGAACCCAGAATCTAAAACATCTGCTTCAGCCCGTATTTGTCCAGTTTTCTATGTGTAACAAACAGTCTCAGACTTCATTTAATTACGTGTCTAGATAGTATGATTAGTAAAGCTCTTAATATATTTTATGGAAAAGTTGTATCAGACAGTTAAAAACTATTAGCCTGTTACAAAGCTGCTGTCACTACCAGGATATGAGAAGCGCAAAGAAGTTTAAACGACGCGTGACCGTTTAAACCTGCGTCAGTTGCGTGCGCTTCATTGAGTTTGATTCAATCCAGTTCATGGTTGTATGATAAGTCACATGTCTCTCAAACTTGTTCATTGTAATTTATATTATTACTGCGCCTCCTTTTATTACTGTTATTGATGTAGAGATCAGTTCATCTAAGATTGTTTACTTGACAATAATTATCTGGCGTTGTATTGAATACAAGAATTTCCATTTCGAGGTAGGTACATAATGTTGACACTCAGAGATCACTTATCATCCAATATGCGTAAGTAATTACTAGAATTATTCCAATTACAAATATCGTTAACTAGTAATGATTTAGGCTTTACCCATTAGCAGCTCGCTATTATGGAAAAGGTTCAAAGGTTCTTTCAGTTCTCATTACTGGAACAAATTGACTGCACAATCCATTTCGAATAATCACGAATTACAAGGTCCGAAAGCTTTAATACACAGAAAAACAATGCTTAATTTTTCACCATTAGTGCTGTGACAAACCCATTTAAAGCTAAAAGACGCCGACCAAGAAGGTTAATAAATAATTATTTAGTGTGGCGAAGACAAGATTAAATACTAACCAGCGTAGCTGAAACGATTCGTCTTCAAGGACGCTATAATTTTGTTTCTGTTGCCTGATGTTATAAAATACGGGCTGTCATTTTTTGGTTATCTCTTAATTAATCGTTGCCTGGGTGTTTTAATCTTAGGACTCTCGCTTGTCTCCGTCCAGGGCTATTAATAGTTCGGGTCTTGAAAAATTTATTATACGATAATTTGATAAAGTAAGGCAATTTACACTTAATAAACACAAACTTATTACCATTGGAGATATCGATTTAGTTTTTAATAGGATAAATACAAAAATCTAATCTATCTAAATAAACACTATTCGGATTCCAATATAAAAGCAGTCGCCATCCAGAGAGACCCCAAAATACTTTGAAATTTACACCAAAAAATTATAATTAAAATTCCCTAATTCATCAAGGCTGCTATATATATCTAGGACAGGAAAATAAGGGTTCATCGAAAAAATCAATCAAGATAGGATTTCAATTAGGTCACCCGCAGAATCGCGATAAAGGCCTCAATTCCAGGCGCCCCTTTTTCGCACTCCCACTCAAGAATTAAGTTTTACTTGGCAACCTGCCAATCACGACGTATTCTGCAGACGTTTTCTTTTTTTTACAAAGGAGCGTTTACACACGCTGTCTGAACAAGTTCAAGGTGAAATTGATTGCTTGCGAGAGCTCTTGAGAATGTAGATCTCACTTAAACGCATAACATCTTGTGTTCCCGTTTACTTGGAGCAATTTATATTGACATTCCTGTTTGTCTAGCTATAATGGGATATAAAGTTATGACAACGATTTCGTTGAAAACGAAGTCACATTGTACAGTAAATACGAGAAATCGAGAATTGAGTAAAATATTAGTCTAATAAATACAACGAATGGAATTTCGTTGACAATTTAACGAAATTAATCTTCGGACTAGAAATATTTATGACTGCCAATTTAACGACCACTTTAGTCAAGTGAGGACAATCAGTGCGCTCAGTACTATTACATATAGCTTAAGTACACTGCGATAAACGATTCTGACTGACAAAAAAAACCTTGCCCCAAGTACTTTGGTGTCGAAGTCGCGTTGAAAACCTACAAAAGAGAAAGTATTAGCGATGTGCTTAGACAACTTGTTGTGGACAATCTAAATAAGGGGTTCCACTGGGAAGTGTATTAGGACCTATATTGTACGTGGAAATTTCAGTATTTTACACAAAGCCATTTCCATAATACCTCTGCAACACAATTCCAGATGACAGCTCTGTACGATGTTAATTTTTGAGATACACTATATATCGATGTCGTAGATAATAATAATAGATATCTTAGATATCATAGTATATCTTAGATATAATAACACATGTTTAAGTAGATGCGCCGTCAACCTATTTTTTCTTTTAATTTCTGTTGAGTCCACCCTATTTATTTTCCCCGTAAGAGATCAGTGGTTGTGATAAGGCCGCCTATTGAATGTCCTATAATATATAATTATGACCTGTCTATGTTACCTAATGGTTTTGGTGTAGGTTCAATAAAGAGTATATAAAAATTAAACATATCTTATGGTAACAGTACCTTACACTTCCAATTTCTGTTCCTTTGATATTCAAACGAATAACTTTAGTTTTTTTTTTATAGTCAATCGGTATTCGTGTCGTATTATAAGGCTGTCTCAACGAATATTTCTAATGTTTTTTTTAAAGTTCCAAATTTTTTTTGTCTAATTATAGGAATCTTGGAATCCAAACTTTATTAGAAGTTCCAAGAACAATGAAATCGTGAGCCGAATACACAAGTATGACGTAATCTAGATTCTTCTTTCAAAGCCTTATTCAGGCTCGGCACTGGGAAATATGAGGACCTAACCTATAAAGATGCGAATATTGTTTTTCTAATTCAATTGAAAAAAAAAACTAACCCTGCTGTAATTTCCTATCCCAGGCCAGTATTACTTCAACCTATAATAATAATACTTTTATCTTGTACGTAACTGATTGTTACCTACTTTGTAATTGACATGTTAAAGTTATCATTTTTTAGATCGCAAGAAAAAGCAACGTTCTTCACGCGAGACCTGGCCCTAGTAAGGTATACAAAAGACAATAATTATGGAAATGCGTTCAGCCATCAGCCATTACAAAAAGGTTGAGTGTTTGACCAATCTATCTTTATCTAACTAATAGCTTTTCATCAATTGTTGCTAATAGATTTCAAAATGCATCATCAAAAGGCCAATTCTAGCCAATTCAATGATACAGAATATAAAATTCTGGTCTATTGTCGTAATTGGCATAATCCTTCGATATGTCACATGATGAAATTATGGCAAATCAAAACATTTTTTATTTCTAACTTCGTCATCGATAATGAAGATGTGACATTGGCTAGGACACCTGATTTATCTTTGCCTTCGTCAATTATAACAATGCTCATTATCGGGGTATAAAGTCTGACAATCGTCACTCAAACAAATGAAAATCGTAATAAAACTAACAGAAGCCTGTCAGTGTTACAAATAAAAGATGAAATATTGATGACGCATCACAATGACAAAGTTTAATGTAACAATGTTAGCACTGTCATCAAATACTTCAAACTTCTTAGTTCTATTTTGATGACAAATCGTGCGTCTAGACAGTGCTATATTTGGCCTCGTTACACGTTACAAATTAACACATGAGTTGCGCCGACATCGAGTTTAGTTTACGTAGTAATTTATTTCGACGTATGGCTGTTGACAAATTGTGATGGCAAAAATGTGTCGTCTTTGAGAAGTGTTATTCAACTAAATCATATATTCCAACGTAAACAAAAATAAAATTAGCAAAATATATTTTCTGATATGAATATTTGACGAATAGTAGAATTTGTCTTGAATGTCAAAGTCAAAAGACAATTCCAAATTATTAATTTCAACTCGAAAAAAAGCATTTTTCAAAAGACATGTACCTACTATTTGGCCTGTATCAAAAAGTGGGTCTTATGAAAAAGAAACCTCCAAGAAATACTTCTACACACCATACTCTTAAATATACAATTCAAATAAAGTTCAAATCAAAAACGGGTTTTAAGCATCACACGACACGATGGAGCGACGATTTAAAGAAGGTGGCTGGCAGCGGATGAATGCGAGCTGCCCAAGACCGGGATGGTTGGCGCTCTTTGGGGGAGGCCTAAGTTCAGCAGTGGACGGCAATAGGCTGACGTGATGAAGGATCAACAATTATAAGATTTTGATGGACTTATTCATCTTTGTGTCATGTAGTTAACAAGTTGTCAATAATAGATAACATTTACGTTATGACCAGAACTGTTTTGGATATCAATTGTAGAGACGACTGCAATGTTAGCATGGTTTAAATTTAACTAAACAATCACGAACAAATATGGCCAGTTCCATTTAGAGGATAAAAAGAAAGCCTTAGATACTAATTAGTCTAATAAACATGACATCAATCTTATAGTCCTTAACAATTCGCTTTGCAAGACAAGACGGATATAGACTTTCACCGAACATACTTTCTCCTTTATATTAACAACGAAATAGACCATCAAAAGTGACGACAACCAATTAATATTGCATGTGCAGTGCACAACATGCTTAGAATTATGCAAAAGTTAAAATGAATCTTGAGAGAACCAGCTTGGAATGTGGTAGATGGGCTTTGTGACTTTTTTGCGCGTTCAATGCATATAACAATACATACCATCACGTCTGTATACCCCGAAGTGTTAGGCAGAGGTGTACTAATGAAAACCCACATTTTACCGGTATGTTTAGGTCCTATGTAATAGGGGGCGAGCTTATTGCCATTAACCGGGCACAAATCCAAACTCCGAGCTGCAACAGAGAATTTCATATAAAAACCCAATAACACTGCTCGACCTGGGGATCGAACCCACGACCTCCAGCGTAGCCGTCAATGCATACCTAGATATGCATTGACTGCTCCGCTACTTTATGATTCATCACGCACTTAAAAATGGTGAAGGGTGAAGGGTGTGAAGGTAAGTAAACAGATAATGATCAATTAAAACCTCAAGAATGTGCCAATTTCACGCACTAGTTGATATTTTCTAATACCTATAAATCAATATAATATAATGATTGATCCCTGTCAATTCGGATGGGATCGATGAGAGATGGAAATGGATAGGAATACCTATACAGCTGAAATGAATTCAACGTTAACTTATTTGTTGTGCTTTACAAAATAATACATGACGGATAATATATTGAAACCTGAGATTAATTTACGGTCATCAACATGTAGTTTCAACAACAAATATTTATCATGAATTTAACATAATTATTAAACTAATGATGACCACAGTTTCCATACAATTAGATGTAATGATACCCAGCAATTTTACACAACTACAAAATTTATGTTAGTAACTCTTTGCGATTCGAACGCTAACGAACTGACAGCACAAGAGTCGCATACGAAATGTTATTCTCAAAATCTGAATTTGTTAAAAGAATTCCATTCCAAATTTAAATATGAACGCAGTTTTTCATTCAAAAACTTAGAGCTCCGCTATTACACAACCTTTCATCCGCGAACTCTGGTTCCCGAACCGTTTTACTTGTAGAAAAAACTTAAATTTTATGAAATTGGAAGAGAGATTTAAAGATATTTTTATCCTTACAGCAAAATGTGTGTAGTTTTATCTGTAAATAACCAATAAAAATATCAGAAACAACGACTAAATCAAACATTTACACTCACTCCGATAAAACAAATAGTATCGTTAGCATAAAAACACAACTTGATCAAAACCGCACATGAATAAAACCAATCCTTTTAAGCGAAACCAAACCGAGTCAATTCAATGTCCATTAATTTTTTTGCAAAGCTCCCAGTGTGCCGAACGTGGGCAAAACCAAAATGGCTAACGGTTGTCATTTCGTTAATTGGGACAGAGACCAAGGCCAGATGTGCAGTATCGGCAGCGACTTTTTCATAATTGCACGGAGGGAACCAACGAATTAACCCGAATTTCTCGCCCCTACAATTGGGGCCGCTCATATATAACATCTTATGAACTGTTTTCTTCCCCATTATACCTCCCATTTAATCCTACGACGTCATGTAATCTCAAATTAAAGAGAATTACTTGCACAAAACCGCTGCTCATGGTCCTATGTATTGTTAAATTGGAGATTTGTTATTCAAAATTATTCAGTGCCCATTTTCAGCCGGTACTCAGCTTGTAGATGTTTTGGGATGACTTATTTATGACTAAAAACATAATCTTCAATGTTATTACTGTTTATATCTTTAATCAGTCTTTCCTCATTGCTGGGCACTCCTCTCAGAATGGGAGGGATTAAATGCCTATCATCCATCACGCTAGCCTTATGGGTTCACGTGCCTTCAAGAAAATCTCTAAGGCATGCAGGTTTCCTTACAGTGTTTTGATAATATAATTAATTATTAATACGTCAAAAATAAGTAGCCATGGAAATATTGCCTTATGGACACAGATTCTCAACATTACTCAAAGATGTGACGTCATTCTTTTGTCATACTCACTCCTTTTCGACATAATACTGGGTAATCCACTGCAGTACGACTTATTTAGCCGCTATTGAGAAACCTAAATCATATTTATTGTCCAGCTACATGCGTATTCTGTATTACTAATGTTCTTGGCATTCGACCAGAAATAGCTAAATTACAAGTTGGTGGTATAATTTATAAGAATGAAAAGTATTGCGGTTCCGCTTGACGCATATTTTTCCTTCTGCTCAAATCGATTTCTGGGTTATTTTCATCTTTGAAGGACGTTCGGACCTTTTTTATGCATTTGTATAAGTATCTAGCACTACACGTAATACCTTATTAAAAAGGGCTGAATAAATAACTTAACGCTCAATAAGTTTGTCTTCACAAAAGACCATATTTGGTTGACAGATTGATGCTAAATGTCGACTGATATTTTGCTCTACCAATTTAACAAAGTAATAAAAAAGTACAGAATATGGCTAGCCATAACTCTGACATATAATAACTACATAATCATCATCATCAACCCATTACATTGTCCCACTGCTGGGCACGGGTCTCCTCTCAGTACGAGAGGGATTAGGCTATAGTCCGCCACGCTAGCCTACTGCGGGTTGGCAGACTCCACACGCCGTCAAGAAAATCTCTCAGGCATGCAGGTTTCCTCACGATGTTTTCCTTCACCGTTTAAGCGCGTGATAATTAATTATTAATACGCACATGACTTCGAAAAGTCAGAGGTGCGTGCCTTGGATTCGAACTCGAGACCTTTGACTTGGCAGTCCAATGGTCATATCACTAGGCTATCACTGCACTTATATATACATATAATAACTACATAATGTTCTTCTGAGAATAATGCAATAAAAAATTAAATGTCAGACACTTAGAAATTTTACAGCATAATTGCTGTAAAATTTCTAAGTGTCTTTCGAGTTTATTACCTATTGCTATTTTGATATAAAACAAATAAAGATAATTGGTACACGAAGAATAAATAACAATCGATCCAATGCGTAACCGTGTTAAAAGACAAGAAAAATAGTATGTAATTTCTTAATCATATTGATTCTGCTAAGAACTGGATCTAATTTTGGATATCTTAAAGACAATTTAAGGATCAGAAATATAATAGAATCTGAAACAGGCCCGAAATTTAATGTCATCAATCAAATAAAAGAACCACCTTTTGAGTGAAAAGGAATGTCAAATTGAATAAGCATACATTTGAGAAACATCATCGTTTCGTGAACTCTATTATCAATATGAGGTAGAATAAAATCTGAATAGCAGATGTTGAGAAGCGTTGAATTTTATTACATTTAATTTATTGCTTTTTGATATCGTTCCTTTTTGAAGGTTATTACAATGGACAGTAATCATCAACTACATTGTTTAAAGTTAGAGGAAGAACGATGCATTATGGTCTCTCTCAAGTTTTTGGCTGCAACGATTTAGTTTTTTTTATTTCATCATTTTTACTGTATTTTTATTTCCGCAACGAGTCAGAGATAGACTCTTAGAGAGATCCGCTTTTATATCAGCATAGAAATTTATTAAAATTAAATAATTCTACATATTTTATTAGCAATAGAACTTAGGTGGATTTATTACTGTTTATACTTCATCTTATAAATTATAAAAAAAATATTCTCATTCGCTCTTCTTTTCCTTCATTCAAACACACCTCTTTCTTGATATCGCAAGTATGGTGATATTGGATATATGTATATATTATCCTGAATTAAGGAGAATAAATATCAGAAATATCCTCATCATAAGTAATTTGAAAGCAATTATGATGACTACTCGTACTTATAATAATATTTTTTTTATTAAAGTAAGATCAATTTTCATAAATTCGGTTCCTTACCAGTGTAAACTTAGGTTTTATTGATAAATGATTTTCCTTTGTCCTCAATAACTGATTGGTGTCGTCATATGGTTTTTTTTATCGATAGACAATCATCATTTCGGCCTATTACCGTCCACTGCTGAACTTAGGCAATAAATCTTCCTAATTAGTATCATTTAGTTTAACCTTCTTCAATTTCTTCGGTTTCAGTTCTTTACGCTGATTGCTATCATTAGGCCCCTCTTCAAGAAGATTTTTATCTTAAATGTAGTTTTAACCTTCTGCATTTATAGTTAATGCTGAGTAGTTTTTAACATTGGCAGTTCCAATGATCTGTAACGTAAATGATTAATGACGAAACTGCTTGATTCCGTGATTAATGTCATTTTGTTGTAGGTAACAAGTAATTAATTGATGAATTTATACTATTAATCAACGTTTACGATTTGATTCCGTATTAGTTAAAGATTGAGGTGATTAACCTACAACCCCAGTGACTTCATTAGTTCTTAATTAAGTGACAGAATAGTTAAGATTTCTATCATTATGAACAACAGTTGAACTCAGTATCCTTCTATAGTTACTCGTATATTTTGTTAAACGCTGATAATTTCTAAATCCTTAGATTGAGTTCCTTTAGTACCTATTTTATTGAATTCAGCTAAGAATGTACACACATATATCAAGCAATACATTTCAATATCACCTGGCCTCGCATTATATAGACTTTCTGTTCAGTGAGGGGTCAGCTTATATTGGAAATCTATAGTGTAACCTACTTTAGAACCATTTCTGTAAATGACCTGCAAATGACACTATGGCATAGAAATTATGGTTATGGGCGCAAAAGCAAAATACTTCAATCGTTTACTGCTCTTTGAAATGTTCACAGATGAATCAACTGATTGCAGAAGCATTAAGTACTTCTACCTAAATAAAAATAGAGACGTGATGGTATATTATGTTTTGATCGAGTCTTTGTATTTTTTTATTGAATTCCATAACTTTCGTACGGAATAAGTATTGCCTATAAATAACACAATGTTACGAGCAAAAATCTGTACAACAATCTTTCTTTACTGATTAGATTGTCAAAAATTAACAGCTAATCCATCACGGTTTGCAAAAAAAAAAAATTTTCACACACGGAAGTCTCGTCAACGGATTCTTTAGTAGCAATATTTTCAAATTTATAATCACCCTTATCTGCATCCGCTTTGTTAATTTTATCGCGTATGTTGACAACAGGCGTTTATCTATCTGACCTTGGATGATCTGGTCACGTCTTATCATTATCATTAACAACCAGATTATGTTCTTTAACAAGCCATTTCATAGCATTAGCCGTTTATTGCAATTAAGTTTAGAAATAATGATGTTATACTCGCACATACATACAATCACGCCTGTATTCCCCGAAGGGTTAGGCAGAGGTGTACTAATGTATACCCACGTTACGCCGGTATGTTAAGGTCCCATGTAATAGGGGGCGAGCCTATTGCCATTAACCGGGCACAAATCCAGACTCCAAGCTGCTATTGATAATTTCATAGAAAAACTCAATAACACTTTGCTCGACCTGGGAATCGAACCCAGGTCCTCTAACGTAGCAGTCGCGCGTAGAACAACTAGGCAGCCTAAATGATGTTATAAATAACACAAATAGAAAATCAGTGTTTTCTAGCCATTTATTGCTTTAACTAAGTTGTTTTTTTTTTAAAAAAAAGCTTACTAGCAATGTGGGTCACACATTACTAATATTCTTGTTAACCGCTCATACTAAGCTAATTACTTGTGTTACAAGTGGGTTCACGTCGGTAGTGCAATGGGTGGGGTTCAAACCGGCTATCACATGATCGCAAGTCCAACGCCCTAGCCATTAGGCTACCGCCGCCTCGAAATAATGATGTTATAAATAACACAAATCGAAAATCCGGTATGTTTTCTATAATGTTGCTTAAATCAATTGGGTTTGATAGTGATGAAATTATTGTATGGTTACAATAATGACTGAAGCATTATGACCCGTCAATGCATACAGTTTCCTCATGAGGACATAACAATAGATTTTGCATTGTGTCTACAATATGCCGCTTGACGGGATGATAAACAATTATTGTAACTGGCCGGTGTATGTATGTACTGTACTAGAGAAAATTTCAGAAAAAAAAGTGAGGAGTTTTTAAAAAAGCAATGGAATCCAAAACAATGCCTTTACAATTGGAAACGGTATTCACAGTTACATCAGCGGTGGTCTTACTCTTGATAAGCCACCTAAAAGTCTAGTTATAGTAGTTAAATACTTTTTGGACGCGAGTGAAACCGCAAGCAAAAGTTAGATACTTGAAAATTAATTATTCGCTAATTATCAGAATAACCTTTATTGATAAGGCCTATTCTCACTTTTAGCGTTAGGGCAACGCTAAAGTGAACGAGTAGACTTGGTACAATGATACCTAAACCAAATACATCTTAGTCATTTGATGCTGTATGATAGCAATTATCAAGTATTATTAATTGCTTACCATCTAGGTATCATCAAGAGACACGTATGGAATAAGTATTGACAGTAATGCGATGTGGTGTGGATATAATCTAGTAAGTATTAATAATTATCGCAACGATACGATGCTATTACATGAACTAATAAAGATATATTAAAACGCTATATTTATGACTAACTTTTGACGCATGTTCTGTAGGTTTATCTTGGAATATTTATAACCTAGAAGACAAAAATCGCTGCTTTAATATCATGTTTTCACTCTTCTAACAAGTTTGTTAAACATTCGTGTACAAGAATGTCAAAACTGCTATGAAACAGCAAGAAGTTGTCATGTAAGTGTTACATTTCTAAACAAAGGCGTAAAACACGATACGACACGATATTCAGACAACAGAGAAAATAAACATTGAATCAAAGCGAATTCACATGACAACCATAATAAAACAAAACATCTTCCCTTTGTTTCCATACTATCCATAACGGTACTTAAAAAGTTCCGGATAATAATCTCGAAATACCTGCTCGAAAATATCCACGCATCTTATCTACTCCCAGTGGTATGGAAACCATTAATAATGATAACACATCCGTTACACCTATTTCAGCACTCCGGATCGGCCTGTCCGAACTTGGGGATCCGATTACGGAACGAATGTATCACCCCATATCAAACCGTAAAGCTCACAACATACTTCATCCAATTCTCAATGACGTGGTGGATAAAATCAGGATTCATTTGATGGCAGAAAATGTTGTGTGAATGCGGTGCGAAATATTCGAGCTTCGAAATTTGAGTTTTGAATGTGCTAAAGTTGTTCGTATTCGGTTTTTATTTAGAATTCTGTGAATGAATAAAGACATTGTTTCGTTTGTGATTGAGTTCAAAGTTCCTTTTGCTTCACACGATGCGGATAAATTAAATAAAAACATGTCTGCGCTTTTTAGGGTTCCGTAGCCAAATGGCAAAAAACGGAACCCTTATAGATTCGTCATATCTGTCTGTCTGTCTGTCCGTCCGTATGTCACAGCAACTTTATTCCGAAACTATAAGACCTATGCTGTTGAAACTTGGTAAGTAGATGTATTATGTGAACCGTATTAAGATTTTCACACAAAAATAGAAAAAAAACAAAAGTTTTGGGGGTTCCCCATACTTAGAACTGAAACTCAAAATTTTGTTTTCGCCAAACCCGTACGTGTCGGATATCTATGGATAGGTCTTCAAAAATGATAGTGAGGTTTTTAATATATTTTTTTTCTAAACTGAATAGTTTGCACGAGAGACACTTCCAAATTGGTAAAAGGTGTGGGACACACATTTTGTGTAACTTCTAAAATAAGAGAATATATGTATATATGATATATATGAATTACATTACCATGTAAACTTCCACCGAAAATTGGTTTGAATGAGATCTAGTAAGTAGTTTTTTTTTCGTCATAAATCGTAATGGTACGGAACCCTCCGTGCGCGAGTCCGACTCGCACTTGGCCGGTTTTTTTTTTATTTCGAATTTCTGGTATCTTATCGTCTAATCTGAGTTATCTTGCTTCTGAGGAGCTTTAGTAAAGTGTCCTTAGTAGGGTAAACCTCTGACAGATTTATTAATTCGGGGCTCGTTCATCAAACCGAAGCTTCCGTGCGGCTCATTTTTTGATTTAGGAACAAAAGTAAACATCGTTAGCGAAACAAGGCGTCCCCTAATTTTTTCGTATAAAACCTTTTTACAATCCTTCTCTATAACTAAGTGCTTATACAAACATCTTTGACAAACATAATATACAAATTGTGTACGAAACAGCCGTATTTCATAAAAACCATCTGTTTGCATGTTTATGCAACTGCGACGGCAGGTTTAAATATTTGATCAAAGATTACGTACGCTATACATCCTCGAGGTATGTGCGGTACGCAAATCGATGATATAACTGCAATGGTAAACTTCAAAAAGTTTTCTAATATGATTGTTTCGAAAGGAAAATACGATAATCTTGTTTAAGCAGTGCTGCTTATTGTAGAATCTCAAGTTAGGCAGTGGCAAGTTAGGTAGACTAAATGAACATGGGGTGACCCTGATTGCGCATTAACTGGGCACAAAACGAAACTCCCCGCCGCTGCCAAAAATTTTATAGAAAACATCAATAACACTGCGCGTGCTGAGAATCTAACTCATGAACTCCAGCATAGCAATTGCACTCATGATGACTAGACTAACGAGACGGTCACAGACAGAATTCCAAGTAGTAATAATACAATGCAGTAATACGACGAGCCTCAAGAAACTGTTGCAATTTTTATTGTTTACCTTGATTTAGTCTTGTGTAGCTTAGTGAAAGAGCAAGTTCGTAAGAGTGCTGCCACAGACGAGCTGAGCGAATTAGTTCCCAGATCCCATTCTCCTTAGTTCATTTGGTAAGATCGACGTGTAAAACAAGAGTGAGCGAGAGCCACTCGATTTAAACACGTTGACGTTGAAGATCGCGTGTAAACGAGTGCCTTTCTTTGGTTTAAGACGGGAGCTGACGAACTAAGAGAATCAACTGGTTCACTAAGGAGCTACCAACTTAAGTGACCGTTACTGGTCACGAACTACTATGCGCAAGACTACCTTGATTCCTACACGAAATATTTATCACTACTGAGTCTCTCAGCTCGTCCATATTTGGGTAGGATAAAGCCATGTGTTATTGAAAGGTTCTCCCTAATTGGATTCGCCATTCTTGTATTAAGCTCTGACGTTCAATCAAATAAATCTTTCTTGTTTATAATATTATTAGCAAACAATTTCGACTTTCACAGCTTAAACAAAATAATACGATAAACAAAATTTAATGATGTTTTCTCCCAGATACGGAGAACTACTATATAAGTACTACACGAATATTAGACATTGAAATAAATTTACTTTTTACGGACTTTATTGCGTTGTGTTGATATTATTCAATTACCGATATTTTCGAACCTTTACACCATTCATGGTCCCGCGTAATAATAGGAGTAAATATATTTATTTTTGAAGTTCTAAAATATAACATACACCAAAAACAGCAATACATATTGCATTTCATACAACATATCTTCGGTTTCCCCATCAATGCAAGTATACAGTGTTAGGTCAGTTTATACTGAAATACATAGCTGGATATGTATCCGTATGTATTATAAACAGACAAATCGAACTACATACCTAATGTTATTGGACTGTACGCTACCATGTGTAATAACAACGTGTTTCGTTTACAAATACAATTATACCATTATTGCTTTAGAAATTAGAGCCAATTAGACATCTATATTTAAGTGCAATGGAATTTGTTTGTATCTATTCACACTTAGCATGCCATCACGCCTGTATTCCTCGAAGGATTAAGCGGAGGTTACTATACAGAGTGGAAGGGACATCTACACACAACCGCTTACAATGAATTCAGTACATGATTCTAGACCACCTTGCATTGATATTTTTCAACGGTTATTATAAAAACTGCTTATTCCTACAAAAGTGCAATACCTACAAATTGTATGGAACAGCTGTTTCTTTTTAAATATCCGACGACAAATTTCAAAGCAAGTCCAGAATCTTATACTGAAGTCATATTAAGCGGTAGTGTCTCGATGTTCCTTCCACCCTGTATGCATTCACAAATTTACACAAGATCAACTTGTATTGCAAATAAGTCCTACTCAATGTGTAGCCGCGTGTAACATATAATTGGGGCCGCATACTGTAAGCAGTATAATTATGTATTATTACATTGTGCCACAAGTACGTAATGTTAAAACGAAATTATATTAGTGAAGCAAAACATTGTAAATGCACGTGTTAGTCATTGTTAATCAAGTTAAAAGTTAGAATAGTTGGATTTAAACACCTGAATAATGTCAACCCTTTAAAGTCGCTAACAATTAATTTCAGCACATAAATAAATTTCATCCAACATGTGCAGCGTTTGTTCCGACTTTTACTTGATTAATTAACCCTGGAAAAGCGTACGAAGGATGAATTTAGTGGGTCATGTCATTGCATACATATTAAAGGCGTTTACATAGGTTTCCGGTTTGCGGAAGTGCTCTGGACTGTGAATTACGCGCGGCGTCTTTTTAGGGTTGAATATTATGATGTAAGGGGTTGCCGTGTTTTAATGTTTTGTAATGATTTTGGCATTGCTGAAAATTTTTATTTTTATCTTGTGGGCGTTTTTTCTAATTTTAGAAAAAGTTGCATTCGTAAAAATATAAAAAGTCCTACAAATTTCTTTTTTGTAGCTATACTTAATGTGATTTTTGTTTTCTTTTTTTCCTTATCACAAAATATCACGCATGTAAACAAGACAAATCACATAGTTATAGGCTTATTAAACTTCAATATTTTTATGAACGGTAAATCATTTACAACAGAATTAAATAATTAATTAATACCAATGTTAAAATACTACAAACGAACTAAAATCAACCAAACTCCAGTTATTTTCGTTTACATCACACGAAGTCACTGTCTAACGTAAATATGCGCATACATTTAATTTTACAATGATATGAATGAACTCGGTTCCACTGGGAAGTTTTAATGCTTAATTATATTATACCAACTCAATGTTACGAGGAATTATAAGAAGAGGATGTTGCGTTTCCTACTGTGAATGTGAAGCTGTCAGATATGATTTTATTTCTCTAGTTGCTCAGATAATTATGAGAGAGAGATAGAGAATTTGATGGTGACTGTACTCAAAAACTTTTTACTCCGCTAAATATAAGAAAACGTGCAGTAAACTTAACCACGTATCTAATAACGCGTTGGTGAGTTCACTAACACGTAACAAAATTATTATTATCAACTATGACGTCATACTACCTACTGCGTTAGTATTTTTCGCCGATTCGTGATGCGTAGAGTATGAGAACAAAAAACTCAATGTCGAATCCGACACTCGTAATTGAATACAACGTTAGTGAACCGTGTCTAAGGGGGAATCATTATGTATACATTTAAACTACCATAAAGAAAAGGTAGTTCGATTAAGTTTAATATTGCCTTGGAGCTATTAGCAATCTTATGTGGCAGTAGGCTGTAGAATCCGACAAGATAAGAAGAGACGCTCTCCGGCAAGATGGCGTGATGATTTGCGAAAGGTTGCTGGCAGAAACTGGATGCGACAGACACGCCGAGGACGAGTGGAAATGGTGCACATTAGGGGAGCCCTATGGCCTATTAATCTAGTGGTCCCAAGCGCGGCTGCTATGCTAGAGGTCCTCAGTTTGATTCGCGGGTTGAGCAAAGTGGCGCTTTTCTATTTATAGAAACCAACCCAAACTCCGAGCTGCTTAGCTTTTGGGTTTATTATCGGTTAATGGCAATAGGCTCACCCCTAATTAATGGGACTTAAACATAGCACTGAGCAGTGGGTACCATCCATACGATTGCGTCGCGATACCGTCACGCCTAAAAACAGGCTGATAGATGTTATGATTATGTTATGCTATGGCATATGGTCCATGAGGACACGACGGCACAGTGGATTATTATGTAAGTTGTATGTAGGAATAAATCCCGATTCCGATTTTAAACAAAGTTCAAACTCGCAATGTAAATAAGTGCGAGTTTTACGTAAAATACTTTCCATAAATATAATTAAGTAAATAAATATTAAGAATTAGTTAAATAATTTATTTTATTAAATCCCTAATTAAATAGAACACTAAACTTTTAATCATCTTACAAAATTATCATTCCCTATTAAGAAACAAGCTTATAAATATACTTTATTGTGTCCACGATCTAAACATTAAATTAATTTAGAGAGAGATTAGTGAAAGTACTTAATTTGAATTATTTAATTAGAGGCACATTCGAATTATTTTGTTTGGATACTTTAATTTATTTAGTGGAAAAACAAAGGCATTTTAATGACCGAGGTCTGAATAAATTATTGACCTGTAGTAGAATGTCATCCGTTCCACTTTAGGGAAGTCACGAGGAATTAATTAATATGCTTTTTAACCGTCGTATGTAGAGCATACATTTTAATCTGAGTTCATTGATCAAGATAGAAACAACAATCACATTAAATTTGGATTAGGTAATTTATTTCGTGAAAAAACAATGGCCCATTCTAATGAGTAAGGTCCGAATAAATTATTGACCTTTAGTGGACTGTCATCCGTTCCACTTTAGGGAAGTCACGAGGAATAAATAATGCCTTTTAGACTCACTTGTAGAACATAATATAATGAGAATTGGGTTCATTGATGAAGAAAGTAACGCCAATCACTTAATTCTAAATCTTGTTAATTTTCACTTAATACTTCTTTAAATTACCTATTTGTACGGTTTTTAATTAGGTAATTTTCTCAGTTGATTTTGAACTTTATTGTTAACATTTTAAGGTTTAAAGACATTTGGAGAAATTTGACAGTTTTGTATAACCTGATGTGCAGGCAACTGTACGTTAATATTGCTGCCTCATTAGTCTAGTGTTCGACTGCTAAGCGGAGGTCCTAGGTTCGACCCACTAAATGTTATTGGATTTTTTAATGAAATTTTCAATAGTAGCTCGGAGTCTAAGCCTAATTGATGCATGAGACCTTAACACACCGGCGAACTGTGGGTGTACATTAATTACACCTCTGCTTAACCCTTCGAGGAATACAGGCGTGATGGTATGTTATGTTAATATTTCAAACATTCCATCGATAACAGAAACATCTAGGAAAGCTAGGGTTCCTAATTTAAAACTAATAAAAGATCACTGACAGGTTATGCGCACTTAATCGTCCCACGACGAAGTGCAAACAACTCTCACTGACATCTTAGGCCAAATGACCTGTGGTCTAATCTAAACAAATAGGATCGTGCGACAGAGAAAGCGGGCTGAACTCTTTCTGAAAGGATTCGGACAAAGTAGCCGAATTGCAAAAAATGGAAGGAAACCCGATGCCCTATTTCTATTGTTTACTTTCCTATACAGCAAGATAAAGGCTTCCCTAGACTTTTGTCCTGCAGTGAAACGACAATAGCTGAATAACATTGCTCATTTTAACACGCCTAAATTTCCCACACCTCCAATACTAACCCAGACTTCACCGATATGTTCAATGTTCAGGTCTAATAAGGTATAAAAGCCATGCTCCATATCATAACTTTTTGCTTGACCTGGTAATCCAACCAAGAACCTCGTAGAATAGCAGCTTAGGATCGGTAGGTCATAAAGACAGTGATTAATAAAGACAAAAAATTACTTAGAATGACTCGTGTACCAACATCAAATAAAAAAACACGATACGACGGGCTAACAAACTAACAAAAAGAAACTAGTCATAAAAAATATAATGCCTTCTTACATCCTTTGACCGCGGCCAAAGTACAAGCAACACGATATCTTCGCATCGCATGTTTCCATTGAGAAAATTTATGACATTAAACACGACCGGAACCGGCTTGTCGGGACACACGCAGCATTGTATGCTAATGTGCTCATTGAGAACGAATCAATCAAGCACTAAGCATCAGGTTCAGACGGACCAACTGTTTGGAGTTTTTGCGGATAGTATGTCGCTTCCGTATGCATATTTTAACGTTTTAAATGTTGTTTGCGACATTAAGAGTGCAATTTATAGAGAAATATTTATGAGTATAAGCGCTGAATAATAAAGTAGAATTTTCAGAGCTTAATGATTGGAGAGTGACACAGAGTGGATTTTATCGAAAATAACTGGTGCATAGTATTGATTTTGCTACTAATTGCCGTGAGCATACACAACATAGCATCCCCTGTAGTTCCAAGAGGAAACTAGTGACTCCACATAATAATTATAATATAACAGATGGATTAAAAATAATTTAACCGATTCCAGATACTTAAGCTTTTAATAAAACGGTGCGATTAATTGTGGCTCTCAATAATATCAATGGATACGGTTCACGATAATTTCAAATTTAAAAAGTAATTAGCATTCTCGTTCTGATTAATTTTCACGTCACTCTGCAAGTAGTTACAGATACTCATTTACTTAATCGCCACACTTTTTTATTCTGTAATAATTATCATTACATATAAAAAGAAGCTTACTATTAATTAAACAATATTTAAGGAATTTCTTTCGCAATGTTTATGACCTAATACCAACATGACGCATAATTATTATCAGTACAATGCACTATCGCGCTAAATTTAAAATTTTAAAATTTAAAATCGCTCATCTGAACACAGCATTAGACGTCAAGTGCCGCTAAATCTTTGAAAACACAATGTGGACTTGACACAATTGCCAAATTCCATATTCGTGAAGAACATAGTGTTTCAAAGTTTTATAGCTTACGGAAACGGATGTCCGTGATTTCAAACTATACGAGAAGTGACATTAAACTTGAACCAAAATGGCGCGAGAAAATAGGTTTACGGTTATTTGTCATGCGTGTTCATGGTGAATAGACACGTGGATAAGTGCAACGACCTACTGTGGAGGTAGTGTTCGCAAAAAACAATTTATAATTGGTTATTTTAAGTTTCAAATTTTAATTAACATTGTTACGTTGCAAATTCCTAGAAACGTGTTTATCTTATGATTAATCTACTATATAAAAATAAGTCGGGTTTTCCTTCCTGACGCTATAACTCCAGAACGCACGAACCGATTTCCACGGTTTTGCATTCGTTAGAAAGGTCTCGGGCTCCGTGAGGTTTATAGCAAAAAAAAAGTCCGAAAAAAAAAACACGGGCGAAGCCGTGGGCGGAAAGCAAGTTATTTAATAAAAATAATATATTTTGTACACGTACTTTGCTCAAAGGCGGGGATGATAGCATACCATCATGCTTGTATTACCCGAAGGATTAGGCTGAGCAGTACTAAAGAACAACCACTTATCGCCAGTATATTCAGTTCCATGGGGCCGAATCATTAACCGGGTACAAATCCAATTTGTAAGCTACTAATTACTGAGAATTTTATAAAAAAAGAACACTGCTCAATCTGGAAATCGAATCCAAGACCATTACTATAAGTAGAAGTAGCGTAGCAGTTGCGGTGACGACCACTAATCTAATAAGGCAGTTAGTACCTAAGAAAATATTCCTTTAGGTGCTATTATTCTAAGGTTTAAAGTCTAGAAATACTGAGAAATGTTCAGACATGTACCGTAAAACATTCTCAGTTATCACCGTACCACAGCCGGCTAGGTTAAAACCTTGGAAACTGATATTTATGTGCTGTCTACAGCAATACAGCTTCCTTTAAAACCGGTCCGACTTGTTCCGACTACATCTTATTTGTGTTATTTTTACAAAATGATGCAAGTTATGAGATGTTATTTTACTGACATCTACCATGTTTTTTGACAGCTTGGAGTTTGGATATGTGCCCGGTAAATGGTAATAGGCTCGTCCTCTATTACATGGGAGATGGAACCTAAAAATACCGGCCAAGGGAATACAAGCTTGGTTGAATGGATACTTTCTTGCAAAGTAGCCCAATAGCGAAAACTCAATTCTGGTTAAAGAGAAAGTAGAGAATACATGGTTATTTTGATGATGCTATTTCTGAAAATGTATAAAAACCCTACAACCTATAACTAATTCAATGAGGCACTTACCTAATAAAGTAAGTAGGTATAAGGTTATGCCCATACCGAGAACCTCCTAAAAATTGCAATTTAAAATCTCGTGCTCACACACAGACAAACACACGCACAAACGCAGATACGCGATAAGCACATAAATATTCACATACACACCCACACGCACACACTCAAAAGCACACGCTTAAAACGCACACGCTTAAAACGCACACGCACGCACGCACACGCACACTCACACAATCTTATAGTATAGTATAATATTAATCTAGTATAATATACACATTAACTGAATTACTCTTACATTTACATTTGCGGAAGGGACTGGACCCCACGACACAGGGAATCCTAGTGTGGGGCCCAGAGATATATTGTATTCTTTCTTCTAGAGTTTAAGTTAACTGATTGTAAAATGTGTATAAGCATTGTACAAATGTTTGAATGAATAAAGAATTTTATTAAGGTTTTCAAAAATGCAAGAAAAACGACAAAAAATACAATTAATAAATATAAACATTCAAGTATTGCTTCACACGATAAGCTATTCGCAATTCCTAAGATAATGAACAAGCGTAGCTATTAAACGGACATACTAAGCTTATGTTACGGGTCTTACGATCGAGTATTTGTGTAAAGCATATTTAAACCACAAAGAGCACTTAGTATATGGTGCATGTTGCTTCAAGTACTAAGTACGAGATCACAACCCCGGGCGTCAATCCCGAACTGAATATTAAATAACAGAAAACCAGCTGCCCTCGTTTAAATATCCTATGTCTCCTGGAAGAAAAAACGGAGTGTTATGTCGAAGTTCTACCGACGATAAACACACCGCTACGCCTAGCACAATCTTACCAACAAAGTGTAGGTGAATTATGAATACGATAACAGCAGGGTAAAAGGCATGTCAGCTTCTTCAAGGTAATATTACTTATTAGTGTTACGCAACTTCCGCAATCATCACCATAACCATTCATGACCCAAACATAGCAGAATTCGAACTACACAATTTTGGCGCGTCAATCACACCGCGTAACGTAAATATGTTTCCGAGTTGAAATTCATCTACATTGAAGGTCGATAAGCATGTTCATTCAAGAACACCGAATGTTGTCGTTCATGACCCAAAGCAGTTCAATGAATAAAGCATATTTTCCACAAAAAAAAGCTCACTTGTAGAGGTCGGTGAATAATTAAAACAATTATTATTGAATCGTTTTTAATTCTGGCTTTACCGATTTAGTAAGGTCGTGAATGAAAGGCGCCCACTTAAAAATAAAAGCTCCTTTCATGGAATGATGAATGAGTAATTTAATAACGACCGAAATTCGAGACGAATTCGGAGTAAAAATAACACAAATATTAACTCCGCACGCATGTTGTCAAGTCAAGAACTTGCTCTGCGGTACTGTGACGTCATATTTGTGAGGGAAAAAGCGCTATTCAAGCTGCCTACAGCCCTATTGCTCTTTTCTTTTTTGCAACACTTCATACTTCCAAACAAATGTCTTTCTGTTTGTTTTTTTTTCACGCCTGAACCGCTCAACCAATTTTGATAGTTTTTAGTAAAGAGATTCTTTAGACCTTGGAGAAGGAGTAAGGATCTAAGCTACCTTCCGTTTCAAAAAGTTCTTTGGTATGCGAGTGAAACCGCGGGCAGCAGCTAATATCATATAACATGGCATAACCTCTAGCCGCCTAGTGGTAGTAAGCGTAACTGTTCAGCGCTAAGTCTTGAGTTTGATTGGAGCAAAGTGTTATGGGATTTTAGTTCTTATGTAAATAATCGAGGTCTCGATGCCCTCGATTATTTACCCCGCCCCAACCCCAATGTACCCACTAAGTTTTTGTTGAAAACCAAACTATCGAGTCCGGCCTTCAACAAAAACCAACTACGAGTAACAATAGTAACGTGACATAGATGTACATCCATACATCTTTACCTTACCCTTTGAGGATACAGATGTATGGTTATGTACAGACATAATCATTCTATAATATAATTAGCTGACCCATATCAAAACTTCCACAAAACTTATATAGTTTTTCAAACAAAACAGTTATCCTTTAAGCTTATAACGAGCAAGAATCCCACGTTTGTACGATAATGTAATTAGTTCTGATCCTGTGTCGGATTCACTTTAACTTTACAAACAAAGCCAATTTTCAAGTATTTAAGGGAACGTTATACCTCAAATGTTTGTAAGGCAACGGAGAATAAGTGAATACTCACTTATTCTCCGTAAATCTCCTTCTTAATATACATTAATATGACATTCGTAAATCTCATTTGAGGTAGTCTGAAAGTGGCACAGATTGCAGAAAAGTGGGAAGGAAAAATATTTTCTTGGTATGAGCAGACGAAGAAGAGAAGAAAAGAGTGGTGAATATTAATGCGGAGGGATGGAGAGATAGAGGGATACCAAATAAAAGATAAAATATATTAAAGCCGATATGATGGAAAAGGCAGCGGATGATAAGATGTCGGCTGACAGAGATGAATGGAAAAATGACATGCTGCACCGAGCCAAAATAAAATGAGACAAAAGCAAAGCGATGAAGTAAATCTTAGTAATTGCTACACTTGTTTCCAGTTTTATTTACCTTGTTAAACGCGCATATCTTAAACGGGTCACTTCGTAATTGCGACCAGCACGAGGGCATGAAGCTATTTGATAACAACGCATGTTATTTAAACCGTTTACAACAATCAACTTATTAACGAATCCATGTTACACATTTTATCTTGAGTACCTAATCCAAATTTGACTTATTTCTTAATAAACAGATTAAATATGACACAGAATCATGATATAACATTACCAGTCAACGTTACCACATGTATGTCTAGCAAACACAGTAACTGCCACACACATAGTCGTTAATTATCCATTATGTTCGGCTAAGAATTATATTACTTACTTACTGCAAACTGGACTACATTCCGCCTTAGTAGTAAAGTTAATGGGAACGCTTCATGCCCTAATATGGGCAAAATGTCAACATGGTATCAAATTAAGAGACCCATTTTGCAGCTTAATAGACCCTAAAATAATAAAATTATACAGAATTGTTGTTAACATAACAAACACAGACTGATATAGGTAAGCTTACACCCACTTTCGTTCGCAGTAAATATATATTTTTATGGTCCAATTTCATTAACAGACATTTAAGTATGTCATATCTACACTAAACCAAAAAACAATCAAGAGAAAGAAATACGTAACGGAAGAAACTAACATGACCCATAAACGTATCTTGGTACGACGGTAAGAGACTGAGCAAATAAGTCTAGTGGAGCCCAGTTTGGTTATCACAAAGTAAAATGTGAAACTTTAGTATCAAGAAAGATAACAAGCTTGTTTATTTACTTTGTAATTGTGTTAGTCGGAAACTGTCTAAAACAGTTCTAGTAGTTGAGTAAGTTGATAAGCAAACAACTGATATATGAATATACGGCAATAGACTTACTAAAGGATTGTCTGCAAAGGTAGACAATAATTTGAAAGATTTTGAACGCTCTAGAATTATACTAGGTATATTAAATTGATATACTCCTATATTATCGAGCAATTCGCTATCGGTTTCACATTCAAATCAGTTAACAAATCATCAATATTAACGATAGCTTAAATCAGCTCAAACTGCTCTGCTCTGGTTGATAAACCTTTTTAAATGCCATTCTTCCTAGTCAACAAACATTATCCATTTTGTCAGATGGAAGGAACTTATTGATTTCGGTTGCTTTTTGTATCGTATTAAGGAAATCTGTTGTAACATTTACATGGGGAAATCCGTTGTGCATGTCGACTTTTTGCCACGTAATACCTACGGCTGGAAAGGGCGTCTTATAGCCTTGCAGAAAACTAAAGTTTTTTGTTGTACCCTTGTCTTGCCCAATAAAAAGATAAAACATTAAACCTGGCTCTGACTTTTAAATATACACAGGTAGATACAGAAAAACTGTTTGAAGTCTGACTTATATGATAGTGTAAACTTTCCAGGCAATTTATTGAAAGGTAGTTTTCGTCGGGTGATACTAAATATCCAAAGATTGAATGAAACATTGAATGGTTTTTGTCAGCTCAACCGCTTTGTTTTCTATACTTTGATTTAAAGAATGGAAGACAGAACGGCTTCTTTTAAAAGACCTCAAATGGAATTATTTTCGAAACCCCGTTCATAATTTTGTTAGGAAACAAAAGTATTTGTATAATGAAATGTGATTCTTTAGAACATACTCTGTCAAAAAATAAACTTCATTTTATATTCGTCTCGTAACTTTTTTGACATTTCTAGCTCCAAGGTAGGTAATAAACATTTGTTGTGTCATACTTATTACAAACTTTTTTTCTGAATGAACGGTAACCAAAGCTTTAGTGTGGCTTAGAAAATATTCACAATTTTACACTACGTTTATTCTTGAAGAGCTATAAAGAGCAGTTTTATCATCTTCCTTCCCTTATCCGAATTGTTTGGGGTCCGGCGTACAGTATGTCTTTTTCTTGCGAACATCTTTATCAACCGTCATTTCATCAGTTATTTTCTTTGTAAGAATTTCATCCTTCCTAATATTTACCTAACTTATATTTGAAGGAACATTTGACGAATGCACACAATATGTTAACAGTCTGTTATTTATAATTCATTTTATTTTTTATTTTTTTCCGTTATTTGTGACGAGGTTATTGATGGTATATCATCAATAATCTCGTCTATTTTTAACAGCTCATCTTTAGATAATCCAGCACTGTCGTAAAACTTACAAAGCAAAATGCCAAACAATTCTACAAAGTTTAAAGCTGCGAAGTTTCACTATTCTCTGTAGTACTTATTAATATTATACGCAGCCAAGTTAGTTATGCAATCTACCGCATCTCAGTGTACTAAATCCCTTTAAATGTCGTTGAATGTTTCACCAAAGTGGGGCATTCAGACTGGAGAGAATCCACCAAGATAACTTTTTTGGACAGTTTTTTATAATGTTTGGAAGATTTTTTTTGCATGAACATTTTTGGAGATCCAAATTTATCCGTACTTAGCCAGTCTATTTGTACTTTATTCTTTTAACGAACTCACTGCTACTGAATATAATAATATTGAAGTTAAGGAACTAATCGCGTGCAAACAATCAGCTATTTACAATCATGTCAAAACTTCACTATGTTTGTAGATTATATTACACATTAGGTAACAGAATGTCTATGCTATGCGTTTAATATTCTTGAGTTAGTAGTTAGTTAGTCTTCTTTATGAGTCAAATATCACTTTGCGATTACAGACACACTAGAAAAAACATTATTCTTGAGCGCCGGAACATCTATATTATTTACTGAAGTATGTCCCAAGTTTGCCCGATAAATTTCGAACACAAAGCACGCAGTGCAGGCGGCAATCTTACTCCTTAAAAATCGCTGTGACAAGCTCCCAGAGTCAGCAAGTAAAGATAATTCTTATTAGAAGCAGTCAAAATCTGAATGAAAACATTTTAAAGAACAATATTAAATTAAAAACAAATCATATTAACAAAGAGCTCAATCATCACCATGATACGACCAAACAAATTTAGACGAGATTACCATAGATTAGAGCTGTTACCATAGATTTGAAACATTTTCATTGTTGATTAATTAACTAAGTCAAATATGTACCTACGGGAAACAAAGTGGGTTGCTAACGAAGCCCTCAGTCACCTCGTGGAAGCCAGAAACACAACAAATATAATTACTGTCAACTGAAAAATGTTGTCAACCTTAATTATAAACGTGACAGTGACTGAATCTTATTTTAATTTTTGGGAAACACATTTTCTTTGTGTAAGGAAATTTCTGGGTGACAAGGAAAACCATTACTTATGTAAATTAGTTATTATTTAATATTCGTACAACAATTTTAATTAAGGAAGAGAAACAGGTTGACAAAGATGTGTAGCTGACGATACATGGAATATTAATAAGCTGCTTCAATGAGGATCAACAAAATATTTCGGGAATTTCTGAATTAACTTATATTTATAGCCCATTTAAAATAGATAATTAGGCTGGCCTACTTTAAGATTGAAGCATTACTTTACCTTCTACTTAAACGACTATGTGACTCCAACTCAAAGTTTCTTTGAACTAAATATCCATTTGACGCAGAATTAGCTAACCCATACAACACTGCAATGACCGTTTATTTTCATTCCCACATCAACGCGACGGCAACAAACAAATTAATATAAATTTCACTCGTGACTGATAAATGACGTCAGCAGTAATTACAACTTGGAATGACAATATTTGGAAGTTAGATGGTACAGTTTTTAAAATCTATAATAGTTTAGTAGTTGAAGTAGGTACTTGAACCAAGTATAAATCAGAAACATAAACTTATCCACGTTCTTCAAATTCTTGTATTGGATTGAAAGTAGGCAGTTAACAAAGAATAAAATAATTTTGTATTGATATTTGCACACCCGGACGTCTAGAAAGTTCTGGAAGGTGTATCAAGCTTACACGATCTATGTCAGGGTGATGGATTATGTCATGGAAAATAATAAACGAATTCAAAAGAGCCGGAATTAATACTTCTGATTTATACTTAGGGTCCGAATGCTTTAACTACTAAGCTATCACGGATTTTACACAATAGAAACAAGAAAGAAAGGAAATTTATTTGGAAACAAAATAATAGCCGCTTTTATAATAAGTGTAGATCTGAAGCTACCATTGGAACTGACAGGCGTTGAAATCTTATTACAGTTAGAAGATGAGAACATCAATTTGTTACTTTCATTAAGCTTTAAAATAAAAACCAGATTATAAAAATTGACAAATTCCCGTTCAGTGAGAACAGAACATACATTGTTCTTCCAATATGTCAGAGTGACTAATGTGACCCTTGGTATGACGTCACAAGTTCTAATCCTGAGGGCTTCAACAGCGTCATTGACACAACCCAAGTCAAGACTGATTTATACCGATAGTTTAGTGAGTTGTGTATTGAGAAGCTTTAGGATCTTTTATTTAACTTGATTTGTTTGTATGAACGAACAATGAATGAATTGAACGATTTTGAATAATTTTGCTTCCATGCAATAATCATCATCAACCCATTTACTGTCCCACTGCTGGGCAGAGCTCCTCTTAGAGTAAGAGGGGTTAGGCTATAGTCATCCACGTTAGCCTACTGCGGGTTGGCAGTCTTCACACGCTTTCGCCGCCGTCACGAAAATCTCTCAGGCATGCAGGTTTCCTCACGACGCTTTCTTTCAACGCTATAAGGTAGTGATAATTACTTAATTATAAATAAGTAAGCATACATGAATACGTAAAGTCAGAGGTGCGTGCCTTGAATTTGAACTCAAGACCTTAAATACCACGGTTTAGCCATATAATGTAATAAATGTTGAAAATATATTATAAATTGCGTCAAGGTCAAGGACTAAGTTCTAAGACCTCGCAATTTATTAAAGAATAACAAGATACTAAAATAGACTTGACTTTATGAACCATATCAGACAGAATTCTCCAAAGAATTAACCGTTATTAATACAGTATAATAATTACGAATCTACTTTTTCACTAAATAGGGTAACTAAACATGCATATTATTGTTCATACATAGGTCTTAAAAGGGCACTGATCTCATTTCTTAAGCTATTACTTTGTATAATCACCTGTTTAAAGTTGCATAACAACGGTTAACAATGGACCTTGCTAACTGTACTTAAATGAAATAGCTGTGTTTTGACGTTCCTAGAATTTGAAACTTTGTTGTATGGAAAGCTAAAGCGCTGTGAACATGAGAATATTATACAAATTTACTCATTTTTTAAACCTTTTAATTCTCATTTTCTGATTTTTGACACTGTCGGTTTTTTGTTTGACTAAGATTACATAATATTCATAGAATTTGTTAAAGGAGTATTTCCTATAATTATTTCGATATTTAAAACATTACGTTAGGTTATCCTCGATGATTTAGTTTCCCCTAATCTTAGGGAAAATCCAATATTGGTTTGTTTGTAAAAATCTTGCCGTCGCTTATCTCGGCTAAATAATCGCTAGAGAAGATAATGCAACGACAAAAATATTTCGCGGAACGCAATTTGAGTCCCCTGGACGAAAACAACATACGTATGAAAAATAACACTGACACTACGATTCGTATTACTACTTGCTGACCAATTAGCAGCATGTTATTAGTTTGTACGTTTGCTACCGAATACAATAGTCGGCGAAATGTACAATTATCGTGCTCAATTTGGCAGTCATTGATGCTCTTTCGGTAACGAAACTAATTTAGACTCATTCGGTATTATTTAAATTTCTGCGATAGCCTAGTGATATAACCATTGGACTGCCATGTCAAACGGGTTGTGATTGAATCCAAAGAACATAGAATACAAGTATACTCTAACTTTTTGAAGTCAGTGTGTATTAATAATTAGATATCACGTGAAACGGTTAAGGAAGTCGTGTGGAAACTTCTTGAAGACGTGTGAAGTCTGTCATTCTGAGAGGAGACTCGTGCCCAGCAGTGGGACAATGTAATGCGTTGATAAAGTATTATTTTAATAAATTTGACGTGGTTTGAATCGCTATCGCTAGGCTTGTACATACCTACTACTCAAGAATATTTAAGATGCGTAATGTCTCCTACAGCTGACAGTGAAAGTATTGGTAACCGGGTATCTGCAGAAGAGCAAGCATCGTGAGGTTTTTGTCTATCAGTTTAACTATCTGCCTTCCGCAGGTATCAAGATTTCTTCACGGAAAAGCTGATCTTTAACCTCAATTTTGCTACACTGTATCTCTTTGTTTAAGTTTCTCAATATTCTGTAGTCCGCTTAAAAATGGTAACTTATAACAAACGTTGCATTGAAATTGGAGCGAGTTCAACAATAAAACAAAAGTTGTATAACGTTGCTGTTAAAGTTGATAGCTCTATTTAAACCAATGATGTCGATTTAAGAAGACCTTCACATCTGAGACACTATTGACAATAATAAGTGCAATGAAGAGAATGCTTAAATGAATCTAGGACAAGGTTTGCACTTCGAGTACCAGAGAATGTGGAACGACGCAATACTGCATGCCGGAATACCATTTGGCGAGAATCTCCACAAAATAATTTCTTCTTTGTCATTTTTGCGCGTTGATCAAATGCTCTGACCCGTTTTGCGAAATAACACTGATTTTTTACGCCTTCCTTTGCAATTGCATTGCTATTGGGATCGGATTGTATTATATTTGTTTATTTAACTTAATGGTCGTAAAAATCAATCAGCCGATAGTTGTAAAAGTTACTGTCTGTCACTACAGTCCTGAACACTCCTTATGATACAGTCATGGTAACAAAGATCAAGCATGGATCAAAGGATTTTGATGACACTTCAGAATACTCTATATATAAAAATAATTGAAAATTTAACAGAATCAGAAGGCTAAAATGGCCACTTCAAGCGGTTGGAAATAAGCATGTTAATATTGGTGTAGTTGACAATAATGCGATGATCATTGGCGATCTAGTGACGTAAGGATAGCAAGCCAGCAATGCATTTTCCAATTGAAATATACACTTATACACTGTAGCAATCGTCTTTCCCAACAATCTAAGCTCGGGGACATGCCCGGGGCAGCTCTAACTAAGACAATTATGTTCTAGATAGTACGTGCCAGCGAACGGAGCACCTAGGTTAATATTGTCTTTATCTAAGGTAGCCTCGGTTTACCCTGGACAGATCCAGTAAACTACACTATTGTGTGCTTAATATCAATCTACGTTAAAGTATGAATTTGATTGCTCCGATACTTACTAATATTTTTTAGACGAATGATATTTAATTTGTATCTGTAAATTGATCTTTTAAAGACACTTTTACAAGTCAATGTTTTTCTTTTTTTTAAGCTAGATATATAATTAGGTGCCTTTAATTTATTATAGACCGCCTCATTGTTCGTAAGCGCGACTACTGCGCTAAAAATCTTGGGTTCCGTAACCAGGTCGAGCAGTGTTGTTGGATTTATCTATCCCACAATTCTTCTTATTTTAAAGGCACGGTCGCCAGCACATCAAGTTACTTTTAGTTTTAAAATCATTTAGGGAAATTTGACAGTTCTGTTCAACCTAATGTGCTGGCGACTGAACGCACATCTAGGCCGTATTATTTTCACTAACTTCGAAAAAGTTCCCGTTAATCGAATCTGCAGTTTAATTCATACAAATTCTGTTCCATTTTTAAATTTAATTGGAGAGAAGTGGCTATTCTAAATCTAATTCAAGGTGAAATGTAGTCCTTGTATGTTACTATTTATATCAAGTCCATATACCAAACATGTAACTTATTTTAGGTAGGTATATTTACTACGAAAATACTTCAAGAGTTAGCTTGAATTCGCAGTAAAACTATAAGCGGACGCTATCTAGGCGAATAGGTACCTACTTACCGTCAGAAAATAGCACAAGATTGCTGATAAAAAAGGGTTAGTCTGCCATTTTGCTCACGAACAAGCTATTTGCTTTGGCCTCAGTAACGATGATCGCGTAAGCATGTGATATGTTGGAATATTCTTGTGAATTACTTACCTCATTGGTCTAGAAATTGCCAACGTGTCTCCTAAGCAAGAAGTTTTCGCGTCGATTCGCAGGCTGACAGTGTTATTTAGTAGGAGATCAAAAAATAGGCTCGCTCCCTGCTCCCCAATAAACCATTGTTTCAGCTTCTATTGCTGTTAGATTAAGGCAATTAAGATACTGATTTCTGAAAATTAATCGAATATTACACTTATTGAAATCAAACCACTTTACGGGTTTTGATTTTATTTAATTCAATTCAATGAACGCCGTAGAGGGGGGTTCAATGATAACATCCGCGGTAAAATCCGAAGTGGATTTAATTTAAACACCCCTTATTTATTTTTTTCTTAAATATCTCCTAGTAATGCTTGATAACTGTAGTAGTCCTAAGCGCGACTGCTAGGCTATAGGTCTTAGATTCGATCCACAAGTCGGGCAAAGTTATTGTTTTTTTTATGAAATTCTCAATAGCAGCTCGGTCAATGGCTTGCCCTCTATTACATGGGACTTAAACATACCGGCGAACTGTGGGTGTACATTAAGTACACCTCTGCCTAACTCTTCGAGGAATACAGGCGTGATGGTATGCTAGTACGTACGGACAGCGCCCAGTAACAATTAAAAGAAAAACCATTCTAAAAGTTGTAAAACTAAAGGATGATAGAAATAGAATCTACGCACATACCCACTAATGAGAATTACTGCGTGAAACGAAAATTAAATAAGGTACCGTTAGCACACACTAGATCTTATCTTAATACCAGAGATAGGCCTACTCTACCTGAGTTTATTAAATTCCAACCCCTATCCTTTTATCTTAGGAAATTATCTCGGTTTTACCTGAATCTTTATTAGGTACTTACTTAATATCCTAGAGCGTGTAGTTAATTAAAATTATGGTTTATTCGAGCCACGCTTATACAGCTACAGAGCTGTCTAAGCGTCTGTCTACTCATTACAGAATGAGTACTTATTTTATTTTCCATTTAGTTAAATGATAGGCTGTTTTAATTATTTTAAATTGAAGAATCAAGGTGCCATCGAGGCTGACCCAGAAAGATGTGGCGCGGTGATTTGGATGCGTACCGCAAGGGCTGGTTCGAGGTGATGCAGGAAAAGAGTACCTGGAAGGAGTTGGAAAAGGCCTTTGTCCAGCAGTGGAACAGTAATTATTGACAACAAATTAAAATGTAATTTGTTACATTATTTAAATATTAAATAATTCATTTTTTTTTACATTAGGTTTTTTTTTATTTTAAGTGTTAGCTATTATTTATTGCAGAGATACTTGAATCGGATTATTTTATTTATGGTTCGATCTCAATTCTTTTGAGAACATTACATTGTCTGTCATTTTATCAATTGCTGTTTTTTATATTTAATTGGTTTATGTTTATCGTTAGGTACATATTAATTCATACATACCATCACGCCTATAGTCCCCGAAGGGTTAGACGGGGGTGTACTAATGTACACCCACATTTCGCCGGTATGTTTAAGTTCCATGTAATAGGGGGCGAGCCTATTGCCATTAACTGGGCACAAATCCAGACTCCGAGCTGCTACTGAGAATTTCATAGAGAAAAATTATATAGGTAAGTAGGTACATATTAATTCATTCGCAATTATTTCTGTAATTAAATACATTAATGAGAATAAGAATATCGAAATCGATTGAAATCATTTATTTCTAGCCGGCACCATTTTACGTCGGGTAGGGATGTGATAATTATGGACGAGTACATACACACAGACCCACACATAAAAATCTCAACATCGCAATATTCACGCTACTTCACAGCGCGGCTCCGAGTATATTCCCACCAAACCATTAACCGAATTTATTCATCAAAAGACGTTCCATACAATTGCACATTTTGTAACCCCTCGTGACATCTCACGTATATTATTTAAGCTTGACGAGAATTTACGATTTACATTTAGTAAAATGACGTGAACAATTTGGGAGTGAATTTTGGCAGTGTTAAATGATGCTTCGAACTCCATATTCAACCCCATTATGGGTTGAATATGCATAGCTTGCATGAAAAATTCTACATTAAACGTTTTGAATTTTAACTCTATTTTGAAGAATTATTCCTATATGGCTAAAGATTTCATGAATTGACATTAAACAACGTACGATGATCCATATACATGACATAAAATTACGTAAAAAGGCACTAGTTACATTTAGAAAAAATATAAGTAGGTACTGGTGGTGCTTCGAAGACAGTATGTATTATTTTTCGAATACATTTTGGGAAAATCACTGCCGTGGCAACCCTAAGTGATTTAGATATAATATATTTTCTACTTTTTTTTATTACTTGCGTGTACTAAAAAAATTTACCACCGCGCCTTTATTCCCCGAAGGATTAGACAGACTTATATTAATGTTAAACTACAGTTGGCTGGTTTGTTTAGGTATCATGTAATAGGGGGCAAGCCCATAACCTTTAACCAGGCATGAATCCAAATTCTAAACTGCTATTGACCATTTTATAGAAAGTCCCAATAACCCTTTGCTCCACCTAGGAATCGAACTACTCGTTTAATTTCCGTGCACTTATCTTTAAAATCAACTAGGTATTTTATCTAGATTGTAATTATATTTTTATTGTAATGTCGCTACTTAACACCATTGAATTTCTCGTTATTGCATACTTAAGTAATTAATATGTGATGCTTTTAATGGAAAATAACTTTGAGGCAACATTTGCATGTGGGTGTCGCCCACCGCATCGCCTACTGTTGTATTAGACAACAAACAATGTTTAAGTTATTCCCGTATAAGGATTTGTTAGAATATAATGCACCACTGTCAGTCGTATATTATAAGATAAATATCTTTCATATTTCGGTCAAAAATTAGTTTTGCACTACGCGTGTTTTCAATGCAAATATAGATACTTTCAAGCAACGTACAGTTTGTTCGAAATAAGTAAGCCGATCGGAAGTTGTCTGCAAGTGGTAATTTTGTAAGTATGTGGTAAGTTTACTAATTCCGATATTTAAGTATTAAAACACTTTATTATTCACATTATTCATTTCATTTTATCACCGCGGTAAAGTTAGCAGTTCCGAACGAACTGCTAACTTCCGATCGGCTTACTTATTCCGAACAAACTGTAAAAGCACGCACTCCCGCGCTGCGCTGCGTAATACGGTGCAGTGTGCGAATCGCCCCCATTATGGGTTGAATATCACCATCGAATTTCTCATTATACTATTACTAGCATAAACCGTAAAAAAAAATCAACAACACAGAATAATGTTTTGCTTAGCTATTCTCAGTCAATTCTCTCACACAACTATATGGAATTATTCATGAATTCTCGCCATTCGTCGAGCTTAATGATAGGCAGCCTTTCTGAATTCAGGGTCGAGGGTCAATGATCGTTTCATACTACTAATATTCTTATGAACCCATTGATAAAGTCGATTTATGAACCATAAATGTTTGAAGATACTTATATACCTAATAAAGTTGACGACATACTATACTCCATAATAAAAATAACTTTGAAACGCCATAGTTATTTCAAAACGTCTAACACATACCATCACGCTTGTATTTCCCGAAGGGTTTAGGCTGTGGTGTGCTGATATGTGCTTATGTACACGCACAGTTCGCCGGTATGTTTAGGTCCCATGTGACAGGGGACGAGCCTATTGCCATTAACTTAACATTATTAATTATTTTATAAAAAAAAACAAAAACTTGTCTTTTTTCTCTTGCTTTGTTCGACCTAAGAATCGATACCAGGACCACTAGTTTAGCAGTTGCGCTGAGGACCACTTTACATAGTATTTATATTATTAACAGAATTTCTAATAAGTTCTGTTATTTCACGCTAAGCTAAACGCTAAATACAAAGGAATGTTATCTATTCAAATATAACATGCATACTATCACGCCTGTATTACCCAAAGGGTTAGACAGAGGTGTGCATAAGTATACCCAGAGCACACCATGTTTGTTGTCTTATTTATAAAAAATATACAAGGGCTTAATAAACCGATCCTGCACGACCATGTAAATACATTTGTCACCCCTCAAAAATTAACAGCCCGTACGAAAACAATTCGTTATTTTTCCGGACCGTTAATTTCACAATACGTTTTTTCTGCGGTGATGGAAGATGGCGTACTTATGTACATATTTGTACGAGCGTGTTCACACGAGGCGGGAATATCGGATCCAGTAGAACAACGTTACACAAATTGTTCGCATGATTATAACGGTTCAAAAAATATTAAGCAAAAATGGGTGTCGTGTGAACCAGCTTGAATTTTTTGTTCGGAGATGGTGTGCATACGTTTTCGTTCGTAAAGAAATTATTATATAAACCACAATTGTTATGATCTATTTAACTAGCGCATTGGTCTTCTGACTGTTACCGTAGCTGTATACTTGCTGGGTTTGATTCCCAGATCGAGCAGTATGATTGGTTGCGTCTATGAAATTAACTGCTGTTTTTGGCCGAGTACGGAAAAGGAATGGCAAAGAGTTTATATGGATAATGTATTATATTGAACCGCAGCGTAGCGCCAAAACTAATGATCAGATTTTAACAATATTTTACATCCTTAACCACTCTAATAAAGTCCATATTAATGTCTTTATCATATATTTAAATAATCTGTCTATACCTACCCAGTACCTACCTCATAAAGCAATAAATTTCCATATTTGAACCTGTTCGCAATACACAATAGGTACAATTTTATTCAGTTACATTATGACATTGACCTTTTAAATAAGTATGAGAGCAATACAAGGAAAAACAATGTCCTTTAGTACAGTTTGTTCGAAATAAGTAAGCCGATTAGAAGTTAGCCGTTCCGAACTACCGCGCTGATAAAATCGTTTAATTAAGTGTTTTAATACATAAATATCGAAATTAGTAAACAAAATAATTAGAAATGTGAAACTTAAACGACTCTAAATATCTTTACAGCGACTCTTTCTATTAAAATTTACCACTTCTAAACCACTTGCAGACAACTTCCGATCGGCTTACTTATTTCGAACAAACTGTACTTACTACTTTACTACATTGTTATTTTGATATCGAGTCACTCCCTGAATGAGCTTACGTCACAAGTCGCTACAAAAATAAGTTGGTGACATTATGTCAATTCCTGTAAGACCTTGTAAGTCATCTTTCTTAACCACAAACATGATTTTATTTTACTAATAATACTACTTATCGAGGTTACGTCAAGAAGGTTCTATGAATGAGGTTTACACAAAATTATAAACTTTATTTACCTTATATAATTTGACGCTACTAGCCGTTAAGTATTTTCCTGTTGACCCGTCAATGCATACAGTTTCCTCATGAGGACATAACAATAGATTTTGCATTGTGTCTACAATATGCCGCTTGACGGGTTAATATTTTTGCTGTTGTTTTTTTACTCGCCCTTATTGCCAGTTAACAACGTTATTTTCCATTTCCTTATCTTAGTAGGTACTTAAATCTAATTAATGTAAAGTGTGTTATTAATTATACCTGTCAGTGAATGTACAGTAAAGCTTTCACAACCAATGAACACATTGATTGAACACTAAAGTAATAAAACAACAAAAAATATCGTTTTTTTTTTCTCAAAATCCAAAACAGCGAATATATAACCAGATGACCTACCAAGCCTCATCTCTTATAACCTGTTATCAACACACCAAATAGACAAAAGCTTTCACAACCAATGAACAGATTGATTGAACACAAAAAATTAACAATACTTAGTTTTCGTTTCTTTTCTAAAAATTCAGAACAGCAAATACTTTATCCAACTACTTAGGTACCTAGCCAACCACACCTTTTAATAACCCGTCATCAGTACACCAAAAACACGAAAACTTTCACAACCAATGAACACGCTGATTGCACCCAAAAACCAACAATAGGTACTAAGTTTTCGTATTATTTTCTAAAGAATCCAAAACATCGAATTCGTACCCTACCTACCCAACATCACATCTAATAACCCGTCATCAACGCACCAAATACACGAAAGCTTTCACAACCAATGAACACATTGATTAAACACAAAAGTAACTAAACAATACCAAGTTAGTAACTTCGTAATAGAGTTAGCCCTTCGGGGTTCACACCTAAACAAACTCTGTCAGTTATCACTACTTCCAAAGGTTTGTTGAGACAGTTTTACGTTCACAACACAACATTTTTGGTCTGTTGGAATTCCGCCAGAATACGGGATACGACATTTAAAAATAGTAGTGTTACACAATCGATGTACACCTATATTTTGAAGAAAGTACGTACGCACGCAAATATTTTTGTTTTTAAATTAAGAACGAAGGTTGTGACGTTTGTGCGTGGATTTATTTAACCGTCGATGAGTATTCGGCCGTAACCCAAAAACGCTGTTTTTATGGTATCTTTAGATTTTCATATTTTTTTTGGGTTTTAATAAGGTTTAAATTATTTAAATGTCAATGACTCTAGAATTCTTTATGCTACTTTTTATAGCGGCCCGTTTCAATGTGTTTGGGTTTTTGTCAGTAGATTTGCTTACTAGAGATTTTTTCATTTTAGGTAATTGATTGGAACCTCCATTTAACCAAATAATGCCTGTACTAGGAGATTCCGTTATTACACATTACACACAATTACACTTTTTTTTATTATTACGTATTTTACATTTTGATAAATGCGTACTTAGATGAAATAATGAAATAACCCCCACTTGTACGTGCTGACGAAAAGGGGAATAAGTAATAATAAGATTATTCTTACTAAAACTACTTTTTACGGATTTTATTGCGTTATACATAAAATCCGTAAAAAGTAGTTTTATTTCAATGTCTAATGTTAGGAAGTGTTAGAAACCCGTATTATTCTTACTATTTAATAATCAATATAATTATGTACCTATTGTCATATAAAAAATAAAACAAATTGTTATTTTATTATATTTCTGCTAATTGTTAGTTGACAGGTTATGAATACTCACAAGAAGAAAAAGTCTTTGCAAGAAAAGGAACGATATTTCTACAATCATAAATATCAGAATAAATCAGTCTAAGTTCTATATTATGTTTACGGTATGTCGTTACACCTAATATGTTATCCGCCATTTATAATATCTGATACCTCGTTGTCTTTAAAGAATTAGCGTCATTTAATAACAACCCTTATCATTAATCTTTATCAAGCAATCTCGCTCACACTTTAAATTGTAATACTCCTTCTCTTTCACTCATCACGTTCCATTCCTACATATATTGACTAGCAACTACATAATTAATGCGATGCGACAAACCAAAGACTGATATACTGGCGACAAAAGGGTCAAAAGTTCAAAAACAACCAACCACCATTGAGTTACGAGTTACAGCGTACTAATTCAAACGATATTTCTTTATTTAAATGAGCTAATAAAAGTGTTATTGAGTTTTTCTATGAAATTCTCAGTAGCAGCTCGGAGTCTGGATTTGTGCCCGGTTAATGGCAATAGGCTCGCCCCCTATTACATGGGACCTAAACATACCGGCGAAATGTGGGTGTAGGATTAGTACACCTCTGCCTAACCCTTCGGGGAATACAGGCGTGATGGTATGTTATGTCTAATAAGAACGCACAACGTACATGCATTATTTAATATTTGAAAAATATGAGAGAATATTACAATTCCCCCGAAAAATCGCAGCTACCATTAAAATCCACATTATTCCGCCCCCAATAGACGTTTTATCTAACAACGAATTCGCCTCCGCTTTTTATCATTCCGAATCACAAATAGCCCTGAAAGGAAGTCGGATTTATGAATACAAAAAAAGAACGATATTGAATAATTTTTCTTACAACTGTTCTGCCGCCATGTTGTTTTATTCATTCAATTTAATGTTAGGCAATGGTAAACCTCTGACTTTGATTTTACAGTTATAAACTTCTTTTAAAATATTTATAAAGTGAGCTTAACATTTTTACATGAATCCTAAATATTCTCAAAATAGGTGTCTCCTTTTCTTGTTGTTTCGGGTGTTGAATATTTTAATCTAGAGAATAGCGGTCCACAAACGACTTCATAAAAAGCTTCTACGCATAAAATATACAAGGAACGCAGTGCCAAAATATTTAAAGGAAGAACGTTGAGACTTGAGATAACAGATACTAAAATCCTAGTACCGGAATATAACTCGTAGATTTCGTTACAGAGATAACTCCTAAAATACTGGCAGCCTAACAAACAAAGGGGCCATGATTTGTAAAAATGCCAATGCGTATCTACGTATAAAAAAAAATGTACTCTTCTGTTTTTTTACATAACTCCGTCATACGAACAAATCACACTAATTACTAACCACTAACGAATGCTTTATTTTTGTTTATCTGCGCCAACCCCAGTCACACCGGCAATTATCTTTACGTTTTATATATTGTAGGTATATATAAATTATATGAGTGAGAAATAATTGATTCAATATCATCTACATGCAGTGCATCTATTATAGATGCCACTACAATCATATTTTTATTACGTATCTATTAACGTAATCAGAACTGTATGTCAAGACCTCATTAGTCGGGGTCAAACTATTTGAATTGTTTATGGTTTTTAATAGCTTGTTCTATATTTAAACATGCGATACTGTTTTATCCAATGACATTATATATTAAAAGAGGTTACATCTTTCTTATATAAACCCCTATCTTTGGCAGGACATGCATACTGAAAGACGCAAAGGACACATTTCCGCAGTATAAGTCTACAAAATTAGACGTATAACCTGATCTCGCTTTTTATCAGCTTTTTGTAGACCGAGAGGTCACCTTCAACTGGAACAGAATGGCGTGTTTTGTAGCCATATTGTGTCAATGAATCTTTTTTTCATTCACCAAAAGTGGCTATACAATACGTATGCTCAGTAAATCAAAGTCATTTTAGGTTGTCTATCATCAACTCATAAGCTTATCGATACTACATATTTAAAATTTGAACAATTTAATCGATACTCGTAATAATCGTCGATGTCATTTCAAAAAGAGAACCTGTTTTACAACATCTCTTTTTTTAAATAACGAAGTAAGTAACGTTACACTATTGGCTAGCTAAATGGCAATGACCTTGCTGTATTACTTCACACTTCGTCAATGCCAGTCATTATTACGTAAAGGAAGTTTAGTCTTTGAATATAACAGCAATACCTAACAGCATAATATGTTTATATAACCGTAAGTAGTAAGGCCATTTACATTTTTTATTAATATAAGTATTATTCAGAGGAAAGATTTGTTTTTTTTTTGTAATAGATGAACTCTAAAACTACTGAACCGATTTTAATAATACTTACACCGCTTTCTAAGCTACATAATTCCCGCTTACCATAAGTTACTTATTATCACCGAATCTATAAGCGGGTGACTCCACGAAATTCTATGGTTGTTTATATTTTCAAAACGAGTGGAAAAAGATAAAAAATAATAAAGAAGGCATTATTTTAAAATAAGATTGTTAACTAAGCATGTTAGGTCCAAGTTGAAATTTTATGCTAAAAAAATTAATACCTCGAATTAGTTTTGATAAAAAAATCTACTCAATACATTCGATTCACGATCACATAAATCGATTACTAATAAAATTTAATAAATTAAAATTAATTGCAGAAAAAAATATCCTTGAATTAAAAACCCCTTAAATAACATATCATTATAATTCAGTAGGATTATACGTCAAAGTCACGTTTTTGTACGCACGGCTACACGTTGAGATACTAATCCAGTTTACGCTGGCCTCTTATTGTATGGAAAATCCATAGAATACGAGCTCTGTTTAAACTGGACTTTTACAGCTTGACCTGTAGCCTTGTGTACATGTTTTTGCTATCGTGTTTGGGAGAATTCTAAATCCATTCCCTTCATCTGTTTCCTCAATTTATCTTCCTGAAATATACTGCTATATTTTTATGCATAAAAAATACGTTATTAAAAGCAGACTTGCATTGCCTTTTCAAACTGAAAAGGTACAACGTCTTCTAAATTGCAAATTATATTCAAATTACACAAACTTTTTTGCTCTAATATTCTGCAAGAAATCCGTAGAAGCATCTTAGACTTTATTTTTCTTCACTCAATTATATCTTTTTTTGTTCAAGTTGTGTTGCCAATTATTTTTTGCGAAGCGTTCAGTTTTATTCCACGTGACCCTTGGACGGCCAGACGTTCGATTGGCCGTCTAAGTAAGCCTTTTTAAGGACGCTATCACATTTTTCTACAAATATCAGTGCTTTTCCGGTACCATTTTAACGAATTAGGAGCACAACTCCGAGGATATCTTGGTTTCAAATTAAAGATAATATATTCATCTCCACAATGATTCCATAAAAATTGTATAACCCTATACAACATTTTCACATAAATACGATTTCACCATCACACTAATCGCAAAAAAATGAAAAAAAATGGGTCTGAATAAGTACCAGTATAGCTAAATCCACTGCAAATTTAAACATAAAAATAATAGAAAAATGTTGCTTATATAGTCCTCTATACGAATGGCTAAAAATTTTGTAGCCAAATGAATAAATTTTTAATTTATGAGGAAAATATGAAACGCTGCCAAATTTCTCCATACAATTTCTACTCGCCGTTCGTCATTCCGCACTCAAACGCGCTCGCGGAAGCACGGGTGTATTGCATGCTGTCGAAAAAAATATTACGTAAAAGGTGAGTGCCCTGTTGTATACTCTGGTTGGACTCGGTCTCGAAAATGTTGATACTTTTTCGGTCCGAAATAAAAGTAAGTACAAGTATTGCAATTTGTTTTAGAAATAAATACATTGTTGTAATTTTTTGTATAATAGATGTACATACCATCACGCCTGTGTTCCCCGAAAGGTAAGGCAGAGGTGTACCAATGTACACCCACATTTCGCCGGTATGTTTTGGTCCCATGTAAAAGGGGGCGAGCCTATTGCCATTAACCCGGCACAAATCCAGACTCCGAGTTGCTACTGGGAATTTCATAGAAAAACCCAATAACACTTTGCTCGACCCGGGGATCGAACCCAGGACCTCTAGCGTAGCAGTCGCGCTTAGGACCACTAGACTAATTAGGCAGTAATGGATGTAGATTACGGATAAATAATGATATTATTATCTATAGTACAAAAAAAATGGCGTAAAAAAATATTTTTGAGACATGCGATACCATATATACTAATAGTCGATTTTGCTATTTTTGGGGGTGGTGATTACGAGTACGCACGGCTACACATTAAGCTATACAAAACCAGTGTACGCTGGCCTCTTATTGTATAGAACGATAGCCTATACAGTGCGAGATCAGCTTAAACTGGTTTTGTATAGGTTGACCTGTAGCCGTGTGTACGTCATTTATGTTTTAATTCAAAATGGCGGGTTTATTTTTTTTATAAAAAATCTATATTTTTATTGATTGTGGAGGTGATGTTTATGAACATACCATCCAATTTTTGATTCAAGATGACAGATGTAATGTTTTTGTGATAAATCGACTTAGTTGGTACGGTCGCCAGCACATCAGGTTACCACAAACTGTCAAATTTTTTCACTCGATAGTGAACTTAATCACCAACGCTTAAGGTTTAAAATAATTTGGAAAAATTTTATAGTTTTGTATATCCTGATGTGCTGGCGTTTGTAAATCAAACAGGCGCATGGCTGTAACTTTTGACACCAAATGTGCTTTTTTTTGTTGTGCATTGGCATTGCTAAAATATTGATATTTGTTATTATAGACGTGACTTCGGAAATTTGGACAAAGAGCAAAAAAACTGCACACGTAGCAATAAAAAAAAGTAATGAGGCTTTGTTAGTAGTCAGAAATCTACTCTGGAGTTTTGTTATGCCATACCTTATATTAGAAAATATAGTAGGTTTTTTTATTGAGTGGGGAGTGCAGCTTAGATGTCTCCGTAGGTGATGATGACCAAAATGATATTTCACTTGTAAGTTTATTTGATTTTCCTTGGGTACCTACTAATGTTGCCTTTTTGTTTTCAGGAGCAGGAATAGTTCATGGAGATATAGCGTAACAAACATAGAAAAAAAAAGAAAAAAACACACGAATTGAGAACCTTCTCCTTTTTTGAGTTCGGTTGAAAAAAGGCTGGCCTTCATTTTAATTTTGAACTTCTTTGCCGTCTGTTAGGACAGATCAACTCAAAGCTGCTATGGCTCTTTCTTGAAAAGGCCTGTTCTGATTTTGCCCTAAATTGTAAAATTCACATATCTATGATATTACTATTGTCTGGACTTTAAAAAAGACCATGGTTCTCTGAGTTTGTTTCGACATTTCTTCTCAGACGTCGTCGGTATTATTAAAAAAAACTATTATTATTGTTAATCTTGTAGCGACATCTAGCGCGCTACATGGAACTACGTCGAGAAATCCTGAATCGCGCAAGTGAAGTTTACCGCGCGATTAGAGTATATACAACCGCCTGACATCAACCGTCGGGCCGTAGCCCGCCAGGCAAAAACACCTGCCTGGTTGGAGGATCCTCCCTTTGGTTGGAGAGGCAACACACCTCGCCTCTCTACAATCTTATTAAAAAAACGATTTTTTAAATCGATTATTATCTTATGCAAAATCAATTTTTATATAATAGATTTTTTTGAGAGAAATAAAAATCGATTTTCAAATAATCAATATTTTTACCGTAAAGTCTACCTACCCTAGTCGTAGGGAAGAAAATATCGGCGCCACCTACTTTAAAAAAAAATTTACTTGTAAAAGTGTCTTTAAAAGATCTATTTACCGAAATAAATATCATTTCATTTCGGTACAGTACTGTATACATTTCGCGACTTTTATCCTACCTATTTACAATACATTACTGTTTACTACCTACTTTTGTTTTATTTTTATCAAAAATACTGATCTCAGTAAATAATATACTTACAGTTTCCATAAGGGAATTTTTAAATATCAAAACGAAAGTATGCTAGGTATAAACTCCCAGGCTAATATTTGAAAATATATTGATCCAACAATTGTCAGCAGATAAGTAGTTACATCTTTTCAAAATGGGGATCGTAGGTTTTCCTTGTAATAGCAAAATGGTCGTTAGTTTCGTATGAATATGGTAATTAATCAATTTATTTCGGGTACCTACATTATGTACGTAATGAGTATTGATAAACTATAAAAATAACTGAAAACATGATTATCACGCAGATGGTACCTACCAGGGATAATCATGTTTACATGGTTACCAAAATCGATTGAAAACTTATTACTAATTTGACTCAATTAACAACAGTAAAATAAATTAAAAAATATTACCTTCAAGTATCAAGATTAGTGAAGTTACGTATAAAATCGTCCGGACAGCGGTTTCAATGTGTGCGTGCGCGTAATGTTGTTGTGTTGCAAATAAGATACCTAAACTTGAGCAAGTTCAAAATGTGATAGCGTCCTTAATGATAATGTGATTTAGCGTGTAAATTCTCGAATACACGCTAAATAAAATCCTCGGATTTAGATGATATTATTCATAAATATCGGTCAAAGTGTTATTGGGAAATGTTTTTCAGTAGCAGCTCGGAATTTGGAATTGGCAATAGGCTCGCCCCCTATTACATCGGACCTAAAAATACCTACGAAATGTGGATGAACATTTATTTACCTCTGCCTAATCCTTCGGGGAAAACAGGCGTGATGATATGTATGTATTTATAGATATCGTATTTTCTTCCTTATTCCCTTCCCTATCACCAACACGTCATCGTGTTGCGGTTTTGCGGGTTCTGCGGTGTAGCTAGTATAAGGAAAAGTTATTTACGTATCAAGTTAAACCTATATTGAAATACATCATTATCACCAGTATTTATAATCCATTTCTCTTATCAATATAGGATAAGTTATATATAACGATGACTGCCTCATTAGCGGTCCTAAGCGCGACTCCTATGCTAGAAAACCTGTGTTTGAGTCCAAGGTCCGGCAGAACGCATTGACTTTTTCAGTTCAGTGACTGCCTCGTTAGTCTAGTGGTCCCAGTCGCGACTGCTACGCTAGAGGTCTTGGGTTCGATCCCCAGGTCGAGCAAAGTGTTATTTGGGTTTTTCTATGAAATTCACAGTAGCAGCTCGGAGTCTGGATTTGTTCCCGGTGAATGGCAATAGGCTCGCCCCCTATTACATGGGACCTAAACATACCGGCGAACTGTGGGTGTACATTAAGTACACCTCTGCCTTCCCTTCGGGGAATACAGGCGTGATGGTATGTTATGTTTTTCAGTTCCGAGCCTGAATTTGTACCCGGTTAATGGCAATAGGCTCGCCCTCTATTACATGGGACGTAAACAGCGAATTACACATTAGTACACCGCTGTCTAACCTTACGGATAATACAAGCGTGATTATATGTTAATAGATTATGAATATTCTGGAATTTCTTGGAATAATGACCTAAGTACAAAGTTTCCGAGAGACAGCTTCAAAAAATTTGCTCTCGACACCTAAATCTGATCTTCAAAAAGGCGCAACAATCTTACCGTTTCACTCGTCCCTTTTTGGGTCGTTCAAGTGTTCCTGTATTGGGGGAGCACGACAAAACCTCTGGCTTTCGGGTCAACCCCCTCAATCTCGGCTTACAATCAACAATAACCATTTCTATAGTGTTTTGTATCACAGGTTTTTTCTTTTACGGTGCCGTAAAAACTTCGTGGAGCGAAATACCGTTTTAGGTTGTTAATGGAGGCTGGTGGGCGAATATACTGGATTCGGAAAGAAATCGATTATCGCATTATAAGAAAGAGACAGAATTATGCGGGTTACTAGGTATTTTTACCTCCGTACCCTTAAATACACATGCATACCATCACACCTGTATTTCCTGGCTGTGTTAGGGTTAGGCAGGGGTGTACTTATGTACACCCACACTTCGCCGGTACGTTTTTACGTAAGTCCCATGTAATAGGGGCAAGCATATTGGCATTAACCGTGTAAAAATCCAATCTCCGAGCTGCTACAAAAATTAAATAACAAAAAAAACTCTATAACACTTTCTTCAACCTGGTAATCGAACCCAGGACCTCTAGCGTAGGAGACGCTTAGCTTAGGACCACTAGACAATTGCCCAGGGAAGGGACAATAAAGGCTTATCAAAAAACAGAAGCAATTAAAGAAACTGTTTATTTTATGCTAAATTATTTGACCGTATGCATGCAGCCATCCTAAGTTAAAGGTAGGAGTGCATTGACCGCTGCAGTTGCTTAGCATATTATATGAACTTGGCACATTAGTATACAATGTACAGTTTGTTCGAAATAAGTAAGCCGATCGGAAGTTAGCCGTTCCGAACTACCGCGGTGATAAAATCGTGTAATTAAGTGTTTCAATACGAAATATCGAAATAAGTAAACAAAATAATTAGAAATGTGAAACATATACGCCTCTAATTATCTTTACACCGTCTCTTTCTATTAAAATTTACCACTTCTAAACCACTTGCAAACAACTTCCGATCGGCTTACTTATTTCGAACAAACTGTACTGTTACTAATGATCCATACTAATCAAACTGCAAATGGTGTTTAAGATTATAGATACTTGTGACTCCTCCGATGTTCCGAGTGTCCAACTCGGAGTTACAAGTGCGTTACCGGCCTTAAAACCGGGCGGCGGTAATTCTTACCATCAGGCGATCAGCCTGCTCGTTTGCTCACTATCCCATAAAAAAAATGCAAGGTAGGTAGGTACTTAGATATATTCCTTGAGGAAGTGGCTGGTAATCAAACTATTGTTTTTTTTTACTGGTGATGTTTTACTGTCACACTTATTTACTAACGACCGCAAAATAAAATCAGTGCCTATAGTTTTTTTTAATTATTTCCCTATATCTATGTTACCGGCGAGTCGCTGAGATGAGACTTACTTACAAAATATTATTGGGTAATTTTGGGAAAATACACTAACGCACGTATATGTTGGCAAAACAACAGATTTTGCATTATGTCTACAATATATCGCTTGACGGGTTTACGCGCGTTAAAATAAAATTCCCGCCCCGCGCCCCCGACTCGCCCAAACCAAAGGCGCGCGGAACCAAATTCCATTTTGACGAAGAAAAAGCGGGACACATCAAATTTGAAGGAAAACGATCTTTCATCATCGAAAAATATAACGCTGCCATTGATAGTCTCAAAATTCAGTTAAAAAACCGACAAACTATCTACTTGTACCGAAATAAATTCAAAATTTGGTTTCTTATAGAAATTACCTGAAAAAAATGACAATAGCATTATAAGAACCAAGGCGAAAGAGTTGCAACAACTATATGCTTTGGATATGGAAGACACATTTCCTGACGAGTGTGTCCATTTGGCACAATTATTAAAAGATAAAGACTTAGTTGATCCACAAAAACTAAACCCAAAAAAGTTTGCTGCAATTTTAAAAAGCCAAAACATTGGTTCTATTTTTCCGAATGTAGTAATAATATTAAGAGTTTTTTTAACAACGAGCTAAGAAATTGCAGCGATGAAATCTTTCTCTTCATTAAAAAGAGTAAAACAATACTTACGGCACTTGCTCTATTATTTATTGAGAATGTTTTTTTACAAAATGTTAATTTTGACAATATTGTGGAAAGATTCGCCAGCGAGAAAGCAAGGAAAAGGAATTTTATATAATACTAGCTTTTCGCCCGCGTGGTTTCTTAGCCTTTCTGTACTATATATATATGAAGAACTGCTCGAACGATTTTGTGCAAACTTCACATAAACCACCTGCTAAATAGTCCGAACAAAGCCTAAACATTTGGTTTGGATAGGTGAGCCCGTTCTTGAGTTTTAAAATTACAACGAAAAGTGGCATTGATTTTTAGGGTTCTGTAGCCAAATGGCAAAAAATGGAAACCTTATAGATTCGTCATGTCTGTCTGTCTGTCTGTCCGTCCGTGTGTCACAGCCACTTTTTTCCGAAACTATCAGAACTATGCTGTTGAAACTTGATAAGTAGATGTAGTCTGTGAACCGCATTAAGATTTTCACACAAAAATAGAAAAAAAACAATATTTTGGGGGTTCCCCATACTGAGAACTGAAACTCAAAAAAATATTTTTCATCAAACCCATACGTTTGGTATATCTATGGATAGGTCTTCAAAAATAAAATGGAGGTTTCTAATATCTTTTTTTTCTAAACTTAATAGTTTGCGCGAGAGACACTTCCAAGTGGTTAAATGTGTGTGTCTCCCCATGTAACTTCTAAAATAAGAGAATGATAAAACTAAAAAAATATATGATGTACATTACCATGTAAACTTCCACCGAAAATTGGTTTGAACGAGATTTAGTAAGTAGTTTTTTTAGTAGTATTTAATACTTTAACTGTAAATCCCCTTTTTTTAATCAAAATATTCGAAATTACCACCAAAAATACTGAATTGCACTCTAAATTTGCTCATCAAATAAATCAATTATACTTTACTGTTAGATCTTTAAAGCTTAACTGTTTTACTGAATGACTAGTTTTTTTCTATTTCTATTTTCTAAGTCGTAGAAGGTCACAGTTTTCACCTAACCTAACCTACCCATTTTTTTAAAGAAGAATTAACCTTATCTAAGTACTTAGTTGAGTTCCGGGTGACCTACTTAAAACAATATCTTTTTTTCTATTAATGCAAATCGTGTCTGGCCCTCGACACTAAATTTTTGTGTGTATCAGTATTTTTGTTTTACGGTGAGTGGAGAAATTTTGTTTTCTTAAATTTCTAAATAGAGGTGCAGTTAAAAAATCCCCTTTTTTTAATACGTCCTAAATCGTAATGGTACAGCACCCTCTGTGCGCGAGTACGACTCGCACTTGGCCGGTTTTATATATATTGATTCTCAATTCTCAAAGTAAAGCAATTGTCGTAAGAATTTAATATCTTTTTCAAGATCGCACCTCCACCATATGTGGGGAACGTAGCAGAGCGCCGGGTAGGATGTAAATAAAATATGTATTTAAACCAGTAACTGTGGTTTAATCTATATTAAGAGGGCGAAGCCCTAAGAGAACACATAAAGGTTACGTCGTCTTCTGACTGACGTCTCGGACAGTTTTACTTTTGAATTAAATAGATGATTGCTTATGCTTAATTTAATCTTTATAGTTTTATTATAAAAAGGTGTGATACTACGATCACCACAGTACCTACACTTTGGTGAGTAGATTCCTACCTGCTACTAAAACGCATAAAATTAAGTAAGCAGGTACTGACGTAAGCACCTACCTACCTACATGCTTTTGATGTTTGTGTAAAATGTTCGAGGTCAACGAATTACCGTTAAATTTACGAATTGAAGTTGGTAATCTACCTTACACATTTAACAGCCAATTTTTATTTTAATCAAATAATTTTCCTCTATCCATCTATGTAAATAATTTGCTAACGATTGTAGGTTGATTTTTGTAGTAGGTAGGTACATAGCAGAAGTGACACCGGCTAGATAGGCTACCGAACTACTTCATGTCTGTCTTAGTCTGGGCCTTTTGCATCTCAAGGAACAGCAACGCTGACCTATAAACTGTTTCGACACAATATAATCTTATCGTCAAATGATAACACGTGATTCATTATTTATCGCGAGTACTAAAAATGCACGGATGTGTACTTTAGTCTTCAACTTATCCGGTAAGTAAGTCCGTACCCGATACAGCGTGGAGTAAAAAAAACCTTATCTAAACAGTGACAACTCCATTTTCTAAATCAATACCTAAGTATAACCTATCCAAAGAATTAAAAATCTTTGAATCAATCAGACATAGAATCCTAACGCTATAAGAAACTTTATCAAAATAAAAGTAAGTACTCACACAAAACGCCAGTCAACTTGTAAAATCCGTGATGTAAAATAACTTCACAACTTTTCAAACACAATAATAAACACTGCAGTCGCGTTCATCACAAAAAGTTGACACTGATCGACGTCATTGTTGCACAAAACATCACTGTTTTCAAGTTTATTCAACACTACGAATTTCGGAATGGCGGCAAAGTATCAGGACAGCGACGCACCGACGTCAACAACGCGCGGCGATCGCTCGCAAACTGAATGAATGAATCGAATGTCGAGAATCGTGATCGAAACGAGACGGACCCGCGTGTAAACTCGATACAGAGACGCGTAAAGCGTGAAGAACCTCGATCCACCTCAAAGGCTTCGCAGTTTTTGTTGGATCATGAGAAAATTCAATTTTATTATTATCTCCTCCAATATTGTATTGGCCGAGGCAGGTCACGTATTCTGTTCACGAGCTGGTTTTCAATTTTATATCTAGGTGCCTTTTAGAGATAACTGAACACACAAATAGGTGTTTCCAGAGGTTTCTCAATTTCGTCTCCTTTGTTTAAGGAGTTGTGAAATATCAGGTGACTATTCTTACAGTAGATCCTTTATCACCTTCTTAGCACTAGAACTGTCCCACTGCCTCTATAGGGTCGAATACTTGCAGAACTTATCTTAAAGTGATGTATCCTGAATCATAAAGGATGTGTTTTGAGGTACATAATTATTCTTTCCATTAGCAGTCTAAGAATCAGCTTCAAGTTCCAAATATGAATTCATTCCAGAAGAATTGTTCCAAGTGACTTCTTAGCGCGTCTGATTCATCATTAATTCCGTCACTTCACTTCTTAGTTTCTCCACCTGGACGGCTGGACCTGTACGTAAAGCATGCTTTGCATGACCAATAATGGTAAAAGTTCTAAGGATATACTTAATTAATAATAAGCAGCCTATTAAATTCCTACTGGACACGGGCCTCCTCTAAGAAAGGGAAGGTTGAAGGCCGTGGTCCACAACGCTATCTTAATTCGGGTTTGGCAGAAAGCACCAGCAAGAATGACAATCAGGTAAGATAGTGGTCAAATGCAAGCCTATCCAATATAATTGTACTCGTAAAAAAACTCTAAAGGGAACGCAGCCGTCTATATAATATGTAAGATTAGTCTACTATCTTATTTGTGTTAATGCTATTGTACTGGAGCAAAGTTCGACAACTTTACATCAGCGTCAACTCGTGAAGCATAAAGCCTAAAATTACAAATACATAATTAAGTAATAAGGGGCTAGCTCCCATGCGAACGATATGACCTATTTTCCAGAAGATTCCAGTCACATCAGAATCTGATGTTAATGACCTGAGTAGTGATGGTCCATTATTCTGGCATTTTTCGAGTGGCTGAACTAAGCGGAGTTTTTGAACAAGAATTTTGAGATGTTTTTTCCTTATTGGGTTGGTGCATTGTCTTAAAAAGTCTGGCGTTACAAAAGAGTTCTTAGCGATATTTTTCATACGAACCTGAATAAAATAAGTATGATTTTTACTCTAACTTTATTTGGGTGCGGAATATCCTCATGGATCGTCTGTGACCAGGGTATTTCAGGCGCGTGCGGATTTTACAGGCAGTTGACGAACATCAGTCATGATATGTCACTATTTATATATTAATATATATATATATATCTATAGTTATTAATAATTATCCACCTTAATGAAGCATCCAGACATTCCGGCTTTACCGCCGGCTGTCAGACTGATCTGCCAGAAACTGCCGCCGAGCATGTGTGGATGCGCTGAAAAGGTAGTTTTATGTAAAGGCTGTTAGTAAAACCAGCGTTTTGGCACATTTTGGCACATATTGCGTGATATAGGTATTAACACGATCTTTATCAAACACATAATATAGTTATCTGCGAGGCTATAGTAGAAACTGCGATTTTCGTTTTTGCATATTTTACCTATAGGTAACGGTATAGGTATATTGTTGACTATTAAGTCAAAGTCCTAAATAATAATTCAGGCTTTTACTGGGCACAGAGGGATTAAGCTTCAGTCCACAACGCTGGCATAATTCTGGTTGGCAGCCTCGTGCAGCACACAAATACCTAACAAATCATATCTACCATTCTGCTAGTAGCATACCTTTACGCCTGTAACTCCCGAAGAGTAAGGCAGAGGGGTACTAATGCACCTTCGCTGGTATGTTAAAGTGCCGTTGTCATTCGAGCCTGTTGCCATTAACCGAAGCAAATCAAAACTCCGAACTGCTACTGAGAATGTCATTGACAAACCCAATAACACGTTGCTCGACCCTGTAATCAAGCCCAGGACCTCTAACGAAGCAGTTGCGCTTATTACTACTAAACTAATCATCATACAGGCAACTGCTAGTAAGGATTAGAATAATCCAATAGTTCGATCACTAGCTAAGCTCACAGATTTGAACTGAATATTAGAACGAATCTCTGCAAGCCCATTGTGCATTTTTTTAATAAATTTCCGAGCTAGGAACATAAAGCCAACAGTCAAAGGATAGAATTTTTATGAAACAAAAAAATCAACCGTGCAATGCAAATTTTTAGATTTTATTAGTATCTGACTGAACTCTGTATTGTTCGGAATTAATAGACTGCTAGCTGTGGCCAATATCAGAATTCCCATGGTTGTAACTATAAGGCATCGCAAATGAAATTACTTGTTACTGGTGTTTTTTCGCATTATGCTGATATTATTTAATTCCTTACCTCTCCTCATCCTTTCACCTGGGGATCTATCTCAAGGCCTCCAGCATAGCTGTCGCGGTTAGGACCACTAGACTAATGAATCAAGTCTTGCAATATTGTGCTTGGAATCTATAATAGGGGTACAACCCAACCGCCTTCCCAGGTGGCAAATAATCCATGTGGATATTCCATTCCATAAAAAACAGTAATACATGTGGTGAGAGAACACATGTGGTCATTACTGGTACAGTTCCTAGTTTAACCCCGCAATTACTCTCTGATTGTCCACATGGGGATTCAAACCAGCTCGGAACTGGAAACTCCACTGCAAATAGTGTGATTATTTTACTTACACAATTTAATGGAATATTACTTAAGTGTTGGCTAAATTAGAGGTCCTGGGTTGGAATCCCATGTACCAGAGCTTAGTGCTACTGCTTTTTTATCAAGAAATTCTCAGTAGCAGCTCGGAGTTAGGATTTGTGCCCGCTTAATGGCAATAGGCTCGCCCCCTATAATATGGATACAGCCTAAACACACCAGTAGAATGTAGATGTACATAGTATCTACACCTCTGCGTAACCTTTCGGGGAATACAGGCGTAATGGCATATGCCTAATTTTGATAATGGTCTGCACTGGAATGGTTTATCATATCAGCTGAAACTTCCAAGGATTTTGCCCAGATAGATTTCCAAATCCGCACTAGCCTAACTATTATGAAGAAATAAACAAAACAAAAAAAGTTGATTGAATAGTACTTATTCATACAAGAATATAATCTGTCCGAAATTTTTGCTCAAAACGCTCCATTCGAACTTCGAACGTTTAGACGCAAAAACAGCACAATATGACGTGCTGTTTTTGCACTAATTTGTACCAAATGTCAATTTGTACGTGTACATGTATGTATTAAATATCATGTGCGAGGGCAGGCAAAATAGCAAGAGGTCGTGACCGACTGAGATCAAAGTTTTACTGAACCCAACACACCTCATTAGTACAGTTAATGAAGTAAGCTAACTCCCAGTCCACGCTGATACGACTCTCATTGCAGAGTTGATGACGCAACAAGCTGGTGACCACAAAACCTAATATCTTTGGATAATATAACTTTATGAAAAGAAAACTTGTTGCCTGCCTCATCAGTGTAGTGCTCCTAAGCGAGTGCTACGGTATAGGTCCTGGGTTAAACGCAGGTCAAGAAAAGTGTTATTGAGTTTTTTCTATGAAATTCTCAGCAGCAGCTTGTGATCTGGATTTGTCACGGTTAATGGCAGGCCCCCTATAACATGGGACCTAAAAATACCGGCGAAGTGTGGGAGTACTTAAATCTTCAGGGAAATCAGGCGTGATTGTATGATGGTATAAAAAAAACTTGAATCCTAACATTTTGTCGCTTATCTTCGGAACAGACAGGAATCTTTCGACACTAGAATAGCCACCATTGTTTGTAGGTCATACAAATATTCTGTTCTGAGATGCAAATGAACCTATAAACTGACGTGCGGAACCCTTTCACGCAGTCACTACGCCAAATTTGTCGTTAATACAATACAAAATTCAGTATTGAATAATAAATCATTACTTGAGTAGTTTTGACATAACATAACATACTATCACGCCTGTATTCCCCGAAGGGTAAGGCAGAGGTGTACTTAATGTACACCCAGAGTTCGCCGGTATGTTTAGGTCCCATGTAATAGGGGGCGAGCCTATTGCCGTTCACCAGGCACAAATCCAGACTCCGCGCTGCTACTGAGAATTTCATAGAAAAAAAACCCAATAACACTTTGCTCGACCTGGGGACCGTTGAGTAGTTTTATTTGTATTAATTTAATAAAATCATACCATCATGCCTATATTTCCCAAAGGATGCGGCAGAAGTGTACTGTACAGGAAAGACACAATTCGCCAATATGTTTAGGATCCATATTATAGGGGTGAGCCTATTGCCATTAACCGGACACAAATCCAAACTTCGAGTTGCTACTGAAAATTTCACGATAAAACCTGGGAATAACCTAGGACCCCTAACAGACGCACTTGAGACCACTAGACTCAACATGTAATACCAATATTATCACCTATTCCACTATTGAATTCAGTTAACAATCTGTATTATTACCAACCACATTCTAGCAAAACCAATTAATTGATTAGAACAGTGTCAAAATTGTGCTCAATTACACTGTGCTCAAGAATCAATTTGAAATACATGCCTTTTTTGCCGCCCGTCAAGATAACACAAAACATACGGTAGGTACAGATTCGTTTCTTGCAATGATTGGCAAGCAAGGTCGCATTGTGTTAATACAAAGCGACTCTAATAAATCCGAAGTCTGTTTTTCGTTAAACTCCGATTAACTGATTTTAAACAAAAAGGCTCTATTCAATACATACATACATACACTCACGCCTTTTTCCCACAGGGGTAGGCAGAAACTATGGACTGCCACTTGCTACGACTCTTGCATATCTCTTTCGCTTCTTCCACATTCATACATCTTTTCATACACACGCGCCGGTTGCGAGTACTACGCACCTGACCTTTTTGGAGAACCTCGCCGATAAGATCGGTGTACGTCCTTCTAGGGCGACCTCTCCCGACGCTGCCACTAACATTCGCCTTATAAATTCCATTCGTTAATCGTCTTTCATTCATTCTCTCGACATGCCCAAACCATCTTAGCATATTCCTTTCAATACGTGTCACTATATCATCTTTCAGTCCGCAACGTTGTCTTATCACACTATTTTTCAGTCTATTCAATCTATCTTTTAAAAATATTCCTTTTAGTACCGCACCCAGACCAGAAAAACGTGTATGTTTGTGTATGTCATGTAAGATTTTTGTTTATTCACGCAACCACCAATATTTCATCTATTTCTTCTTCTCTTCTACCCTAAATTCATCCAATGCTGAGAGCAGAGCCTCCTACATTGCACGCCTCTCAGAGTTGCGCCTTCCTCATCCACTTTTTTCAGCAATATTTACAATGTCGTCAGTCCATCTATTCTACGACAGCCTACAATTCTTCGTCCATGCGTATGCCCCACCTGCCATAAATTCCCTAGCTAATAAATCCCGCTCATCTGCATTTGCATTGTGCAATAACATCGACAGTATTAGTGTGGTTCAGAATATCAGCATTCTTGATACTATCACGCAGTGGGATTCCTAATTGCTCTCTTTACTTTCATTGAGAGGCAGTGAGTTCCTGATGTTTTGCAGAGCCTTAAGAGCTCATACGAACTGCTGACTGCCTGAGCAGCAGATCGATAGTGGAAACTGGCTGTCACGCGCAAAAGTCAGAACATACGCTAAGGTTGTTTACGCCAGATTTTGACGCCTTAGGTATGAGTGGTCGCCAGCCAATCACATATCACCGACCAAGTCAGATATTTTCTCACCTTGCAAGATGATAATAATAATCTACAAAGTATTAATAACTGTGCATATTTTTTTAATTAAGGTATTTAGTCGGTTGTAGTGGTAACTGCCAATCACTAGGTCCTATCTAAAAACCAACGCTGCAGACCTATGCTTTTAATGTCGCACCATTATGCTTAGATAGATAGTTTTTAAACTTTCTACTTAATATATTATGTTAGTGTTCTGTACGATCATGTATACGATATCGGAATAAAAAAGTTTTCTTTCTAATCTGAATGGAATTTTAGTTTTATTCCAATCTAACCCATCCCCACACGCGGCAAGTGTACTTACACGGCCAGTTGTGGATGCACAATTAGTACACCAATGTCTTACCCTTCAACACGACAGACGTGATTGTGTTAATACTTACAGTACCTATTATTATCTACTGTGTAGTAATTCCTACTGATTTTTTTTTGACCTCCAGCCTACACAACGCTATCCAAACCGTACACATAAAAACCCGAGAGGTCTAATGATCCGTTAAAAGAACATATTGGACTTAATGCATCTTTATATAGGCCATCACACGTTTTATGTGGTCCGAAACGCGATCAAGCATCGATAATGATTTAATTGGTTCCTGCTGGAAGCGTGACGTCAGACCAGGGCACGCAATTATACATTGTATGCGATCTTTATGCAGATGGGCTGTTGTACGTGTTTAAATAGCTTTATTTTTTATGGATACTTTCTGATGGGAGTTGTGCCCTTAATCTATGCCAATTAACAAAATTGAAGTGTTTGTCTGTGATTTAAAAAAAATGGAAGGTTAGATATTATTAGCTTATTTATAGGGTATCTAATTATAAATGAACGGTACTTAAAATGTATGTTTGTTTATATGTACAAAAGTTTATATCATTGACATATTCTGGTATTTTGATAAATTTTCGTGTATGTACCCCATTTCGATGCCGTGAAATTTCAGAAGATAAGAATATAAATATTTGTGGGATTATTATTACTTGATTTTCAAGACACTGCTAGTTTATAATAATGTTTCCTATGCCTTACATAATTCTTATATTATTTCTTATAGTACCTAATAATACGATATACAACCTACTTGAATATATACCTATATGCCGGGTATGTTTAGCTCCCATGTAACAGTGGGAGAGTCTAAACCGAATTGTTACTGATAATTTTATAGAAAATCCCAATAACACTGCTCGACCTGGGAATCGATTCTTCTATGCTAGCAAGCTAGTCGCGCTTAGGACAACTAGACAATTAAAGCAGTACGATAAAATAAGGCCTATCTTATTGATCGAGCAGCAGATTTATATAATTCTCGTTTATTAAAAATGTAATAAATATCTTCCAAAATAGCTAGCTAAGAAGCTAAAGCTAACCTAATTTAGTTCAATGATAGACCAGAGACGTTTCAAGACCCTTAAGAGTGTAGGTCGTAAACATTGAGGTTAATGAACTTTATAGGTACTTGTACTTGTTGAATCTAGAATTAGCCAGCGCTGAACTGGTAATTAACCCGTCATTAGCCTTGCTCATTAAAGCGCGATGCGGATGCATGAGGTTCTGGTGTTAGTTCCTTTCCCAGGGTGAGCTAAGTATTGTCGAGTTATTCTATAAAATTCTCAGTAACAGCTCGAAGTTTGATTTGATCGGGATAATGGTAATAGGGTCGTATCTAAGTAATTACTAAGCTGAACCGATCTGCAAAGCTGCGCTCGCCGCAGTCACTGTGTGGATGGGTTACCATTCTTATTTCTCTTACAACATCAAGGCCCCTTCGTGTCTCGAAGAGCTCGTAAAGCTGTCGGTCCCGGTTGTCATACGAACACTTATGATAATCGTTAGTCAGAAGACCAAAAAGCCTGACTACCAGCCCATCCTCAGAATATCGGTATTGCCCAGTAATTGGGTTATGGAGGTCTGTTGGCAGTCGGTTCGTCTAAAATACTAATATTTAGCGGCATGTGGTTAGACAAGAAGCCGACCCGAGTGTCGTTTTGAATGACTAAGAGGATGATCTAACAACAAATACTTAAAACTTTCTGTTATTAAGTTGGTAATCTATCTTTCAGTGTTTTGTTATACTCAGAAGTATTTCAGGAGATGGAAAGTCTAAAACTCTGTTGTATAGCACAGTTCTTACTTCAATGGTGAGTCATTCATTCCTTTGCAACTCTACTGTAACTTGACCCAAGTTACGAAATTCTATTCATCTAGAGCCTCGTTATTCAAATTTTAGTTGACGTTTGCAGTTATTCGTTATGAAAATTTTATAAGAGAAAATGAATCACCCTTCCACGTTTCTGTTCAAGAAAATGTCCATTCTTAATTTTGTTACCGTTATCTTGAGGTACTTACCTTATTTTCGTAAAGAAATTACAGTATCTATAGTATAAATGTGCTTGTTTTTGATTTTCCCTACTGATGTCAAGCACTGTTGCGAAGTTTAAGTGAAAGTACAAATCGACGAAATAATCGAAACGAAATGACAAATGAGGCGTGCATAAATTACATTTCCATTTTTTTTATTCGAACCATACATTGCAACTTGTGCCCTACATAATTAATTACTAGTTTTTTATTTATTATTGAAAAACCAACAGCTATACAGACCAAATAAACAGCGAAGCATATGCTACATTAAGCAATTACAGGTTTTCATGGATAATGATAGAATATTTTTTTTTAAATTGGATGGATTTTTTGCCCGGTTCATGTCAATAGGCTCGCACCCTATTCTTCCGTCCTTACATGGGACCTAGACATACCGGCAAAGAACCTCTGTCTAACCCTTCGGGGAATACAAGCGTGATGGTACGATAGTTTGACAAGGATTAGGGTATGTTGTAATACTTACTTATTTAGTCTTGTTATGGCAACAAGTGGTTTTAAATAAATACATAGCAATATAGATAATCTTCCATAAGTTTAAGCCATTACATAGGTCGGTACAACATAACAAGATAAATTTACTTAATTAATTAAGTGATTCTCTAAGTCCCCGGATGTGTTACTAGTTTCAAATAGTTGCTTTGAATCCAAAGGATCAATTTAACTTTATCTATAAGACGATACAAACGCGTTTAATGTGTTAACGTGTATAAATAGATTATGTATTTGGTTTATCACTACATGTCTGATTAAGGAAGTCATTACTGCTAATAAACTTAGCTAAGTATACCTACTTGTGTTATTTGAGTAAACCTCGGATTCACAATGTAAAAAGATTTATCTCTCTTTCTTCTTTCACTTTTAACAAAAGAACCTAGCTCTCATTGCATATTTTTAAATTTTTAGGCAATTACATTATACAAGTCACTCATAAGTCTCAGCGCGACTGCTACGCTGGAGGTCTTGGGTTCGATCCCCAGGCCGAGCACTGTTATTGGGTTTTTCTATGAAATTCTCAGTAGCAGCGGAATCTGGATTTGTGCCCGGTTAATCGCAATACGCTCGCCCCCTATTACATGGGAGCTAAACATACCGGCCAAATGTGGGTATACATTAGTACACCTCTGCCTAACCCTTCGAAGGAATACAGGTGTGATGGTTTGTTATGTTATGTTATGTTATTGAAATAAAACTACTTTTTACGGATTTTATCGCGTTATATTGATATTTTTAAATTCCCGACGTTTCGGATCCTTTACAGCATCCATGGTCACGGGTGGACTGAGGTGTTGGTCGTCCTAATGTCAAAATTATCAACAGCTACCCTACATTTTGTTGATTATTATTTATGCCGGTCACGCAGAATGAGCTCACTGTATCCTTAGGTCTCGCAGTGCTTGGATTTAATGGAATCTATAATGGGGTTCCAAGCAGATGGTAAGACCCAGCCATCTACTCTATTGAAATTTTGATGTTTTTTAATTTCAATAGCCTCGCGAATCATCCTAGGTAGGAATCGGTTTTCTTTTGCAAGGACTTGTGGTTTATCAAATCTGATGTAGTGCCGGGTCTTGTCAAGTGTATGTTCACAAACTGCTGACTTCCCGGAACGGCGGTGTTTGACATCGGCGATGTGTTCTTTTACGCGGGTCCGTATGCTTCTTTTAGTTTGGCCTATGTATGAGAGACCGCAATCACAATCAAGCTTGTATACTCCTGCATCTTGTAGAGGTATGTGGCACTTGACAGGTGGTAGGAACTGACTAATCTTCTTCAGCGGCTTGAAGTAAGTTTTGATTGAAGCCCGCTTCAAGATATAGCCAATCTTGTCTGTGACTCCTCTTACATATGGTAACACAACAGGTAGTCGCTCAATATTCGCGTAAGTGTTAGAAACCAGTATGTTATGTTATCTTTTGACATTATACAAGAGGGATTTGGCTATGGTACACATAAGTAAGTAGGTATATAATTATAAAATGATATAATATGTGGACTTTAGCCTAACTTTAGGCTATAGTACGAGTATACAATTATAAAGGTATGTGGACTCATCCCCCTCGTTCTGAGAAGACACCAGCAGTAAGACAATGTAATAGGTTGATGATGATGATGAAAATATAATTATTATATTTAGTTCAGTATGTATTTCCAAGTGTTTCAGATTCAAATTACTCCGCCTGTCTAAAACTGTGATTCATCAATGAAAACCTCCATGCAAACATAAAACAAGTTAAATTATTACAAGATTTTTTAGCAATTTGCAATGCAAATAAGAAATTACAGAAATAAGTATACAAACAAGCAGACGAAAGGCTTAATCAGAGATCGAAAGTCAAAACAAACTTTCGGAAAACAGGAAGCCAGAGGTACGAAAATATTAGCCGGAAAAGATAAACTAATCAACGTTTGAAAAGTTGAAGAACTAATTTCGGGAGTTGTTGGAATATTAATCATCTTATAAAAAATGTCGTGTAAAACACAAATCAGAATCTATAGTGTCTGTATATTAAAGATGTAAAAAATACTGACTTCTACCGTCTGTATAAGAACAACAGACACTAAAAAATTTTTTTTGTATAGCTGTCTGTATGTACACGCATCACGTAAAATCTACTGCATAGAATTGAACCCGGCTTTCTTGGTTTTATTGCTGAAAGTCTTACTTAAAATTTGGTTTATGTTTCATCTTAATAAGTCGCATAGAAACCGATAGTAGTCATTTATATTTGTAGGAAAGTAGTCCATACGAGGACGCTCTTAAAGACTATTTTACGTTAACTTTATTACCAAGACATTTTAGGCTACAATTTACTATTTTAATATCAACGCCAGATCCACTGTTACTTATTAAATACCCATTATGCATTTATTTTATGTTCATTAACTAATCGACTCACCACATAATAAAATTTTAAAAAATGTTTAATAACTTCAGCGGTTTATAAAAGGTAACAGAGTTAATTTCACATTTTGGTATAACCTTTTTATGCGTATTGATTAAGTTATCTGACTGAGCTTCGTATATTTCTAAAACTCCATTATATCTGATTCTAAAACTCCAATTTTCAGTGCAAAGTGATCATAACGTAGCAACACTATTATATAGGTATTAATAACGGCACGCTCGCTGCCCGAGTTCTTTACGAGTTGGAATACGTACGCTAATTGCTGATTAGATGTGGGAATTGGGGGAAAGTTGCCAGTTGAAGTATGCAAAATCTGGCACATGGCACTTAGGCGAGAATCCTCCAGCGAGCACACACACATATTGCACACAACTGAAATATTGCTAAATTTGCTAAATTTTATGCATGGTAATGGTAACACTAAGTCAGTAGGGTAAGCATATTAAATACTTTAAGAGATAATACAAATTTTGTGGGAGAAAATTATAAACGGAAAAGTAAGTGTACCTACCTATGAAGCAAGAAGGAATATGGATATTAATAAAATTCGGATACTGCTTTTGTTAAATATTGCCTTAATTGACGATTTTGGCAGTTGCCAATTTTATGTAACGATTTTTAAACAAAGGTTTTAGTTCTCAGATGTAAATATTGAGAGAAGAAAGAAGAAGAGAGAAAGAGAAGTTGACTCGCGAGAGGGATTTATAAAGCGAATGTCAGTGGAGCTGGAGAAGGAGTCGCCCTAGAAAGATATAACATACCGACCTTATTTGGCGAGGTCCTTCAAAAAGGTCACGTGCTTAGTACCCGCGACCGAAGCGTGTGTATGAAAGATGTATGAATGTGGACGAAACAAATGAAGTATGCAAGAATCGTAGCAAATGGAGTTTCCTAGTTTCTGCTTACCTCTATGGGAAAAAGGTGTAAATGCATGTATGTGTGTAATGTTTATATTACTACTGCCAATTTCTATTAGGTGGGCTTAAAAACTACTTAATCATGAGGCTATCGTGGTTCTGATAACCACTAACAATTGTCGCACGTATTTGCATGACAAGACCGCAAGTGTGCGCGCTGCTTTATCATCATCATCATCAACCCATTACATTATCCCCACTGCTGGGCACAAGTCTCCTCTCAGTACGAGAGGGATTAGGCTCTAGTTCGCCACGCTAGCCTAATGCGGGTTGGCAGACTTCACACGCCGTCAAAAAAATCTCTCAGGCATACAGGTTTCCTCGTAATGCTTTCCTTCACCGTTTAAACGCTTGATAATTAGTTATTAATATGCAGAACGCACGCACTTTATAGTGTAAATAAATTTTAAAGCAGAAATGTATTTCAAACTCTCTTTCAACCTAGAGAACGCACCTTTTCGTTACTGCAAAATTTTACTCCGAGTGTTAGAATTCCTTGCGAGATTCTACTTGACTTTGAAGACATTTGTGATAAATGGTGTTCTGTCCAGAAATTGCATTGGTCCCTGTAAGTCAGCGTTGGTGCCCAGCTTAGAATAAGCCACATCATTTCTGACTGCGGCCAACGTGAGGATAACATTTTGATAAATGGATGTAATGTTCGTCAAAACACGTTAAGGTTGCACTTAATAGCTTCTTACTCCATTTTTATTAAGTTAGATAATTTGATAAACTTATATTTGTCTACGACTGCTGACGTCACAAGACGTAGAATTTGGAAGAAAAAGTCCATATCACAGGGAGTAATCTCGGTAGCTTAGTGGCTAAATCATACTTAACCAGAGGGACGCAGGTTCAATCCCAACCTGAGGACGTATTTTTCTTTTAAGTTTTCTCACGATTTTTTCATTCACCGTTTTAAACAAAATTGCTTTACAAAAAAACAGGGACGCTACTTAGGTTAAAGATTTAGCTAAAGATAGCAATGATCACGTTGCGTCTCATTTCATTTCAATTAACTCGCAACCCTATTAAATCCTAGCGAACAGAACAGAAGCAAAACGAAAAACACATATCCGCAGAACAGGACAGTATTATGCACCAAGCGTACTAATTTATTCGAGCAATTAGCAGCAGAATGTATTTTTCTCCCTGGAGTACGCTGGGACCTACATACTACACGGTATAAGATTTTACGCTGTACTCTTACATAATAAATTAGATCTACCGTCCTTCGGGGACGAAGCAACGAAAGCTCTTTTCCGACCATAATTTTGAAGATATGCGAATCTTGGTGCTTTGATAACAATATGAATTATGTGCTAGATGTATATGTGTGCGTGCCCTGCTTTGAAAACAAAAGAAGGAAATTCATTGCGTATGTGTGTGTTTGTGTGAATGAATGGACGCATTGCGTCGGGGTAGATTTGGCAAATTGATATCGTGAAGTTAAGAATATTTTGTATTATTAGAATTCCAAAGTTCGCGGAAAATACTTTTAAATACGAATATTTGTAAATAATGACAAGACAAGGAACTGCCAAACACCGTGTGGTTCTTTATTCGAGTTCAATTATTGACTATAAAAAAGTGACTGCTCGGATTTTGGATTAGTTCCGATAAATGGCAACAAGATCGCGCCCAGTTATATGGGACACAAAATATGACGATGAATATTTGCCTTATCCTTCAGGAAATAAATGATTTATTGATTTGATTGATATTGAAATACAGGCGTGATTGTTCATTAACATGTACTATTCCACTGCTCGACAAAGCTTCCCATATATCCGTCCTTGTCTCCCTAACCTTTACAAAAATCCCTATTTTCATAGTGCTTATTCGGCCAGTAGAAAAACAAGACATAATCTGCATACAAATTAAGAAGGCGTGCAATTCGGTTTGTTCGCATCAAAACAAACAACAGCGAGTGACGTTATTTATGCGCTGTCTTCCCGAGAATTCATGCTCGGCAACTTAAGCTGATGTCTTGTACTGATTCCGGGGTACACAACGATATCAAGCCTTGTGTTTCCCTGACGCAAAGGCCTTTTGTGAAACAGTGTGTGCACTGATTTTTGTGAATAATATTCAGATGTAAAACTAAGACCTACCACAATGTGTTAAGGCTGTTATTATTAAGTTGATAGTCTTTTTAGGGTTCCGTAGCCAAATGGCTAAAAACGGAACCCTTATAGATTCGTCATGTCCGTCTGTCTGTATGTCTGTCTGTCTGTCCGATCGTGTCACAGCCTTTTTATTTCGAAACTATAAGAACTATGCTGTTGAAACTTGGTAAGCAGATGTATTCTATGAACCGCATTAAGATTTTCACACAAAAATAGAAAAAAAAAACAATAAATTTTGGGGGTTCCCCATACTTGGAACTGAAACTCAAAATTTTTTTTTTCGTCAAACCCATACGTGTGGGGCATCTATGGATAGGTCTTCAAAAATGATATTGAGGTTTCTAAAATCATTTTTTTCTAAACTGAACAGTTTGCGCGAGAAACACTTCCAAAGTGATAAAATGTGTGTGTCCCCCCCTGTAACTTCTAAAATAAGAGAACGATAAAATTTAAAAAAATATATGATGTACATTATACACCATATTATACATATTTACATGTACCATGTAAACTTCCACCGAAAATTGGTTTGAACGAGATCTGGTATATAGTTTTTTTTAATACGTCATAAACTGAATATTTTGCTCGAGAGACACTTCCAAAGTGGTAAAATGTGTGTCCCTGTAACTTCTTAAATAAGAGGACAATAAAACTAAAAAAAAATATGATGTAGATTACCATGTAAACTCCCACCGAAAATTGGTTTGGACGAGATCTAGTAAATAGTTTTTTTTTAATACGTCATAAATCGTAATGATACGGAACCCTCCGTGCGCGAGTCCGACTCGCACTTGGCCGGTTTTTTTTATGGGATTTCTCGTCAAACGAGCAGGGGAGCTACCTGATGGTAAGTAGTCATCGCCGCTACGTTGCCGAGCATATTTAAGGAGGAGGAAAGAAGAAAGGGCACTGAGGAGGAATTGGGCCTCCGGCGCTCCACACTCACCGTACGATATTCTGACTTCCCCGGTCGGGCAGACCCATTCATGCTGGCATATATGATAAGCCAGCAGGCACTTCTACTACATAGTCATAAGCAGGGATTTAAAGTTGAATAGCGCTATCACTCTCCCAATTACTAATTTCAACAAAAATACACCATATCAGATTGTAAAAACATGCCAGTAGGTGGGTCATGTGTATTTAAGTATATGTAAATATCACGCGCTTAAAAATTAAGGAAAATATCACGAGAAAACCTGTCTCGGAGATTTTCGTGATGGCGTGTAAAATCTGCCAACCCTTATTGTGCCAGCGTTCTGGAATATAGCTTAATCCTTCTTAAGAGGGAGACTTGTGCCCAGCCACTTATTGGAATCGAGCAACTAAATGTATTTTTAGTGAAGGGAAAATACGACTGCGTGCAGAATCCGAACCTGCGTTTTCTGTTTAGATCCCAAACCAGACGCTATGACTGCTAAGCCACCGCGAACCCTACCAGGTCCAGGTCAAAATTGACTTCGCATTTTTAATTTTAGGTCTTTGAGGTGACGTGCAACTAGATTATGAATTTTCAATTAATAAATTGAATAAAACATTTTGACTGTGACTTTGAACAGGGGACACTTAATGGATTAATGTTTATGTAAGTGGAACTTTTTTTTTAAAAGCTTACTAGCAATTTGGGCCACACATTACTAGTATTCTTGTTAACCCCTCGTACTAAGCTAAATGCTTGTGTTACGAGTGGATTCACGTCGGTAGTGCAATGGGTGAACCCACTCTAATTCCAATTCAAATTTAAGCAAAATTCATCTCAGATATCCAATTACGTACATTATCAATTAAGTTACATATCTTATTATAGATAACGCATCCCGTAATGAGAATGCTAGAGCTCTAATGATAATCAAAACCCAAATGCAGTAACTTACTCACTTCTAACTTAGCCAAACTATATTCAGGAGGCTATTGCGTAGATATTAACTAACTTTAGTCATTTAAGTTCATCTGCTAATTACCACACGGTGTACTTAACATACTAACATAATAAAATTGTAACCTGCAGATTACTATAGGAATTATTCACGAAAAGTAATAATTTTATACCTCTTATAAGAAAATTATATGAGCGCTCTTTATCAGAGCAATAGAAGTAATTAATATCTTTAGAATTTTTATTTGTATTGTATTTCAAGTACGCGCATCAAAACAAACCATTGCAACTTAGATATAACTTTCACAGACATATTACTGGAAGTCTATCTTAAAATCTAGTGCATGTTTTACCTCGATACGCTTTCAGTCTAAAAGGCGAGTTATAAGTAGTACTTAAGTTTATTCTTTTAAGATGCGATTGAAGACTGCCAGTTACAACTGGTAGGTATATTATTATACAGGGTGTTTGGTGCATCGTTTGCCAAATGGAAATGGCCGATAGAAGAGGTCATTAGCTATGTCTTCAGGCCCAATAACTCATTCCTAGTCACACCAGTTTTTTTATAACAACTTTTGAAAATTTATTTGGAAAAATTCCAAAACTCAGCATTAAACCTTTAAATTAAAAAAATCTAATTAGTATTACGTTTAAATTTCAGTTTAATTTTGATGTCTACTCTTGTAAGGTTCTATTATATTCAAAATTACTTGCTAATAACACCTAGTTCCTTTTTAAAAGCATCACAAAGTTTTTTGAAAAAGATAAATTTTATTAAAGCTCAACTTCAAATTGTTGTAAGAAAATAACTAAAAGCGATTGGGATCTTCGAATTATTTTAAAAAGTTCTCTAGTCTGTCCCCTTTCTAACGGTATATAATAAGCCAAAAAAAACTGTTATTAACTTCACTAATTTGCTAAATGTGTAATCGAGGCACATCAGACTTATTTTCGATATTACGGTAAGTAGCACTAGTTTTCGCATTTAAACATGCTTTAAGTAGGTAGATAGTGTTATCTCAATCTTACGCAGTCTCTTATCTCTTTCTTACATATGGTACAGTCGCCAGCACATCATGTTATACATAACAGTCAAATTTCTTAAAATGATTTTAAACCTTAAAATGTTGACGATTAAGCTCAAAATCACTGAGAAAATTTGACATATTGTGATAGCTTGATATGCTGGCCACCGTACAAACTTTCCTCGAACAAGACAAAATTAAGAAAGTAGTAGTAAGTAGTAGCACGACCGTGGAAGTACTACCCTCCCACAGAATATCGACGTCAAGTAGCTGTATGCATACTGTTGCGTTTTGTCATGTGAGTGTAAAGCGCTGGAGGCCCAATTGCTCCCTCAGTATCTCTCTTTTCTCCTTCTCCTTTTGTCTTTGAAAGGGGGGTGAGGAGAAAAGGATCCCCCCCCCCCTTTCCTTTAATAGGCTCGGCAACGCATCTGCGACTCCTTCGGTTGTGCAGATGTCCATGGGCAGTGAACATAACTTACCATCAGGCAGCTTGCATGCTCGTTTGCCGAGTTATGCCATAAAAAAGTAAGAACCTAATTACAAATATTGTTCCAATTATCTGACTCTATTGCGTATGCACGCGCGACATCTTGTTTTGACTGTCGTTGTGCGTAAACGTATTTCTCTCTGCTTTGATAGTGACAAAAGCCCTAGCTTCAACTTCCCATGCGTAAACAAGTTCTTTCTCCGAAGATGTCGCGCGTGCATATGCAATAGATTCGGACAATTTTAATAAAATTAGTAATTAGGTACTTATTAATAAAAAAAAATAATGTTCCAGGATAGTTAGTTCCCTATGTAAGAAAGTGATAAGAAACTACGTAAGAGTCAGATAACACTATCTACCTACTTAAAGCATGTTAAATGCGAAAACTAGAGCTACTTACCTTAATATCGAAAATCCGCACAATGTGCCTCGCTTACACATTTAGCAAATTAGTGAAGTTAACAAAAGTTTTTTTTTTGCTTATCGCATACCGTTGGAAAGGGGGTAGACTAGGGAACATTTTAAAATAATTCGAAGATCCCAATCGCTTTTAGTTATTTTTTTACAACAATTTGAAGTTGTGCTTTAATAAAATTTATCTTTTTCAAAAAACTTTGTGATGCTTTTAAAAGGAACTAGGTGTTATTAGCAAGTAATTTTGAATATCATAGAACCATACAAGAGTAGACATCAAAATTAAACTGAAATTTAAACGTAATACTAATTAGATTTTTTTAATTTAAAGGTTTAATGCTGAGTTTTGGAATTTTTCCAAATAAATTTTCAAAAGTTGTTATAAGAAAACTGGTGTGACTAGGAATTAGTTATTGGGCCTGAAGACATAGCTAATGACCTCTTCTATCGGCCATTTCCATTTGGCAAACGATGCACCAAACACCCTGTATAAAGCACATCATGCTATATACTAAGACGTAAGTAAGACTTTTCAACAAGGTTTTTGTCGTACAACTATACTTTGTCCATTATGAGAACCGTTTTTTGACAGATGGAACTAGTGATTGCAGGAACGTAACAATGCGATTATCGACCCGATTATTGACACTTTCATTACTGTCTAGTAGTGATTATCGATTGTTAGATTATCGAATCGAAAATGGTGCAACGACGACCAATAATAAATAAATATGTTTAATATTCATCTGATTGTATTACTTTTTGTATAATATTCATTTTCCATACATTTCTTTTCAAAAAGATTGTTTAATTTATAATTTATTGATATTAGAGTGGATGCCATTTTCCGATACTGATTTAATGTCATTGTTCAAAATGATTGCAGCGAATATATTCGATTGCATCACTAGACACGGTAGAATGTGATAGAATGTAACTAAATTTAATACGCTTAACAATAATCATTTTTTTTGGAAAATCCGTTACATTAATGGTATTATAATGTCTGCAAGGAATCATAATTAAGATAATTGAATAACATAAGGTAGATAATACATTTATTTTGTTACGCATCTCAAAGTTAACTTTTACGTAATCTGGAATAGCTACGCTCTAAGGCAGTCTAAGGCATCTGTCAAAAAACGGTTCACATAATGGACAAAGTATAGAATAGATTTTTCTATAAAAATTATATCGATAATCGCACGGCATTCAACCGCTGAAGTCGCTGGGGACTGTTATCTGAACGCTCTAAAAATATTACCTACTTAACCATAAATATTTGACAAATATTGGCGCTTTATCTTTTTATCCTGGGATACAAAGATAAAGAGCCGCTTTACTCATAAAGTATTTCTAGAAAAGATATTCCAAAAGTACTAATCGATAGAGTAGATTTTACCGTTTACCTCTAAGTCATTTAACATCGTTTTGTCTCGTGTGTTTATTTACAATGAAATAAAACATAACATACCATCACGCCTGTATTCTCCGAAGAGTTAGGCAGAGGTGCACTTAATGTACACCCACAGTTCGCCGGATGTTTGGGTCCCATGTAATAGGGGGCGAGCCTATTGCCATTCACCAGGCACAAATCCAAACGCCGAGCTGCTACTGAGAATTTCATAGAAAAACTCAATAACACTGCTCGACCTGGGGATCGAACCCAAGACCTCTAGCGTAGCAGTCGCGATTGGGACCACTAGACCAACGAGGCAGTCAATGAAATAAATAAATACAAAAACCATTATTTTACACAAAAATTGCAAAATATTTATGCGAATATAAAATTCATGGTGTTATGAATGTTAAAAATTTAATTAAAGCCTACGTAACGTTGTCGTTACGACATTAAACATTCTTTTTTTTTTATTGTGAGTGTTCGGGAATGATACTCTAAAGTTAAATTGATTTATCACAGATAATGGTGTGCGAGGCCAGGGTTAAATGCCCGGTCAAGCAAAAATGTTATTGAGTTTTTCTATAAAATTCAGTAGCAACTCGTTTCTTTTTTACTATTCCATAAGTTTAATATTAATGTTTTTGTTGAGGAAAGCTCTGGGGATTTCTCCATGTGTCATTTCAATTGTAATAATAAACATCAGAATATGGAAAAAGATGATAGAAATATTAGTTGTTAATAAAATTAGGTACTCAAGTCAAAAATACAGCGCCCAATTCCTCTCTCAGTCCCCTTCCTCCTCCTTTTCTCCTTCCCCGCCCATTTCTTTAATAGGCTCGGCAACGCATCTGCAAGTCCTTTGATTTGGAGATGTCCATGGCAGGCGATGACTACTTACTATCAGGTAGCTCGCCTGCTCGTTTGTCGAGTAATCCCATAAATAAAAATACTTCACAGTAACAAAACAATATGAGATTTCCCTATTTTTCATTTCAATTGTTATAATAAGCATCAGAATCTGGGAAAAGATGATGGAATATTGGTTGTATATAAAATTACTCAAGAGAAAAATACACTGTCAAAAATACAGCGAAATATGGAACCTCATCATTTTTTGACTGCCTCATTAGTCTAGTGGTTCTAATCGCGACTGCTACGCTAGAGGTCTTAGGTTCGATCCCCAGGTCTAGCAAAGTGTTATTGGGTTTTTCTGTAAAATTCTCAATAGCAGTTCGGAGTCTGGATTTGTGCCCGGTGAATGGCAATAGGCTCGCCCCCTATTACATGGGACCTAAACATACCGGCGAACTGTGGGTGCACACTAAGTACACCTCTGCCTAACCCTTCGGGCAATACAGGCGTGATGGTATATGTTATCATTTTTTGAAAAATACATAAGTGAAAGAGACAGAGGAAAAAGACTCTTCCTCTTCGCAGACACTTAAAAACAGATGAAAGCTTCTTAAGAGGAGTGTCCCTCGCGAACGCAACAATGTTGCACAGTTGTCGCTGTCTCTATCCCTCGCGATGCGAACGCGTGCCCGAGAGGAGAAACAACAACATTTTCACGCGTATTTCGTATGTTCCGAATTTTGGAGATTACTCCTATAATATTGCTAATATGTAAAAAAAAAATCTTGTAAAAAAATATTCACTATATTATCTGGGTTTCCTTCGAATCAGAATGTTTCTGTATTGATACATTGTCGAGAAATACTAGCATAAAGTTGGGCCGTTTTTCAACGAAAATTGCCAATCTTTGAGCTCGTGTAACTTTTTAACCGTATATTGAAATGAAATTTTATATTACAGAAACACGTATATTAATGATAAGATTGTTACTGCAAAATTTCAATGACTTTCATTGTTTAAAATTCAAGCAAGGGCCAAACTGCGTTTGTATGGGGCGCGAAGCGGATACTATCCTCTTAAAAGTGCTCCAATTACCAACTAAAGGTAAGTGGGCCAATTTCCTATCAGTCTTTCACACATAGCTCTATTGTACTGATTTGAAGGCTTTAATCTTACGCACGGCTACACATCAAGCTGTACAAAAGCATAGTATAGTATCGTATAGGTTGACCTAAAATTGTATTTATGTTGTGGATCATATATCCCTGAATCTAATAATAATAATACATTCTTTATTACACAAACAGTTGTACATATAAACACTTATTAGGACACTGCATCGTTACAACAACAAGAAGAGTGGTTACGATGAACTCTGGTACCCAGTGTAAGATTAAACTTGTGTTTAGGGTACCAGCGTTCTCACATTATTTAATATACATTATAGTATATGGTACATAAAAACATAACAGTAGTTATAAGACGAGCACAGTCGAAACACAACTTGTATGTGCGATAATTAATAAGAAAAAAATAATAAGAATAAAGAAAAACTAAAATAATTAAATATTGGAATATTGCCTCTCACTGAAAATGAAAATGGACAAAGCATAGATAATTATAATTTAATTTGATATACATATTGGGTTTGGGTAGTGTTATATGATCGTTATATTAAGTAGCTCTTCAGTTTTGTTGTAGTCTAGTGATAGGAGCCACTTGGAAAGTTCGGAATCTATAAATGATCAAAAGTGCAGTGATACCTTAGTGAAATGACTAGTGATCGCCTAGTGATATACCTACTATAAAAATGAATAATATTGCCGATTAAATTTTGAAAAGATTAAAAAGCATAATACGACTACTAACTAATAAAAAAAAATTGCAGTCTTGAAAATATATAGGCATAGATAATGGAGCTTTCAATCATCTGCAAACATTTTCACTAAATGTTATGTAATTAGACTCCAAAAGCTTGAAGTAATTCAACCGTTAAATAAGGTAATTACTTTCATTCATCTTTGATGTCATATCTTAAGTGCTATCAAATTAAATTTAAACCTCTTTGCTAGATAACTAAGCGGTACAGCAAGTAATTGAGAAAAGCGATGCACTCGAGTTCTAGAAAATTCTCAGAAAAGCTTTTCATGTTAACAGAATCGTTAAACTTATATCTAAGTATTTTGGAATGCTAGTTATATACCGTGATGTTGCCTGTGTTAATATTCCCAAATACCGTTGAAATGTTTTTAAATCTTTTTTTAGCGCTGATAATTTTAAAGGGTCGTCTGCTACTTGGCCAAATATTCATAATTAAATAAAAAGACTAAAAAGCTTTTTATATAGGAGTACTAACTAATTTAAAAAAAGAACACAAAATTCGCAGTTTTAAAAATTTAAGGGCTGGAGCCCTTATATTTTTCTTTCAACTTGCAGCGTTTTTAAATCCAGGACTTTCTTCATGGTAATTATTTTATTCTTTTAGTACCTAGTACTATTGTGTCAGTTCTAAACTAGTTAGAAACTCTATCCTAGGTTTCAAACTAGATACTTAAATACTAAGTCCATAAGACAAAGGAAATAAGCTAGGTAAGCAGGGTTAGGAGTTTGAGGATGACTAGAAAGCTTATCGAGATTAATTGGCATTAGTTCATTGGAGATATATTTATTTAAGCATCCATTCGGACTTTATTTTGTGAAGTGGTAGAATAGGCTATTTGAGTAATATTTATATAATGCTAGACAGAGAGTGATGGACACAGCATCCACTGGCAACCAGGACTTTGATCGTTATATCTTAGAACTTTATTAGTCGATTCAACTATTTTTTTCAGTAAGTTTTATATTTATTTAGCAACAGTATTGCCAAATATTCTGTCACCTAGCAATAATGTGCTAATCAAGAGTAATGTGGGTACACACGGCTACACATCAACCTATACAAAACCAGTTTAGACTGAACTCCCATTGTAAAGGTTTTCCGCACAATTTAAGACTAGCCTTGCGTACAATTCGTTCGAAATAACTGCGCGTCTAAAATTAATATACAAACTCCGTGTTATGATTATAGGGGTCGTAAAGTCGCATTCGTCGCATTATTTAAATTACTAATTTCGACTGAATTGTAGCCAGTGAAATTACTGGGCATTGGTGTTCAAAGAGGACAACGCACTGTCTAGACATGTATGATACTACTGGTGTTGCTGACAACAACGATTATCGCTTGCCATAAGGCTCGTTTGTATTTTATTGTAATAAAAAAACATCTTCAGTTTATTTGAAGTCTTATTGCTCAATTCAAGTTCAAGTCCAAATGTTTTTATTTCAAATAAGCTTTTACAAGCATTAATGAAACGTTATGACTCTAGTCGCACGGTTCCAAAAAGTTGATCCTATGGAGAAGAATCCGACAAGAAATTCCTGAAACACTCTTTTAAAATAAAAGGTACAACATTATTAACTGGTACATTATGGCAATAGAGGATGGGAGGACATTGGAGGTTAATGTATTAATTAGCCTTAAATCAAATTAAAATTAAAATGTTCAATAACATCTAAGCCGAACACGTCACAACATTGAAAGGGGATCGAGAGCAAAAAATATTCGAGTTATTCACATGCAAAATGAAAGTCGCAGGGTGTAATAATGAACTGCCATACTCGCTATGTTTATTCTTCTTTGAAGAGAAATGAAAGGTGAGATGGAGCCGAAGAGATATATGTACAGACGTTATTGTATTCAAATGTGAATATTGGATATTGATTTTATGATAATACGTGCCTTTGGCGTGCTCCTCAATGCAGGGTGAATTTTCAAGTTTTAGTTGATGCATGTAAACTCGTATGTATAACGAGTTGAGTTGTGTATTGTGGTGATCGTAGTATCACACCTTTTTATAATGAAACCATAAATATTAAAGTAAGAATAAGCAATCATCTATTTTAATTCAAAAGTAGAACTGTTGGAGACGTCAGTCAGAAGACGACGTAACCTATATGTTTTTCTCTTAGGGCTTCGCCCTCCAAATAATATTAAATAAACCACAGTTACTGGTTTAAATACATATTTTATTTATAATCTCTCGGCGCTCTGGTACGATCCCCACAGTATGTACCAGTAAAGGTACGACATGCAAAATAATAGGGCAACTTTATGTCACCTACAGATTTTTTTTTATAACAGCCTCATTCAATCGACAGGAGTGACACGTGACCGTGGTGAAAGACACAAACTTAGGTAACCCAACAGTGGGTGAATTCAGGCTGTGGGTGATAATGATGATGAACAGCCTTATTTGAACTATTACGAACATTTTAAGACAAAAAATAGCCAAATCAGTCAAGTTCTCTAGTGATACGATAAGTCGGTTATCAACAAGCAGAATTTATATTGCTTATTTTTTATTATTTTGTAGCATTAAATATTGAGAAATTTTCACAAAGAAATGAATTTTCTAATTAAAGAAAAATTCTATTGAAAGAAAAATTCGATCTGAGGCAGGGTTTGAACCTGCGTCCCTCTGGTTAAGTACACCAGACGCTTTACCAATTAAGCTACCGAGACCACTGCCTGTGATGTCGAATTTCTCTTCCACCTTCTACCTCTTAACCAGAGGGACGCAGGTTCAAACCCTGCCTGAGATCGAATTTTTCTTTCAATAGAAATTTTCTTTAATTAGAAAATTCATTTCTTTGTGAGAATTTATATTTATTAATTGACAAGAAGATACCGTACTGCCTTATTGGTCTGGAAGTAGGGTACTCCCGGGTTTAATATCAAATCAAATCAAATCATTTATTGCAAACTAAGTGTACATATTGGTGTTACATAATTTTATTTGGTACTTATGACTTAGTGCCTTTTACAAGCATTGCAACATCGAGGGCGAAACAATTACCTACTTTTAATACGTTTTATGAAATACATATATAATAATTAATAATATTGTAATGCAATAATGATTTCAATAAGGAAATCACAATAATCAATCAATTAATATTTAGACATAATTGTATTTATATTAAAATTAATTTAAATTATTTATTGCATCTTGAGATTTAAATATTAGTATTTTACAATAATTATTTGCTTTGAAGGTATGCTGTAATTGAGCATTTTTGGGTTAAATATATTCTTAATTTTTCGTTAAATGATATTAATCTATCTTCATTTTTAATAATATTTGGAAGTTTATTAAAGATTTTTATTGCCATATCCACATACAGTATAAGTGTTAGATTCAGTTCCGCAGTGCAGTTTGGATTTGTGCCCGGTTAATGACAATAGCATAAACATACCATCACGCCTGTATTCCCCGAAGGGTGCTGAAGTAGATCCACAGCTTTCCGGTATGTTTAGATCCCATGTAATAGGGGGCGAGCCTATTGCCATTAGCTGGGCACAAATCTAAACTACGACCTGCTGCTGAGAATTTCATAGAAAAACCCAGAAACACTTTGCTCGCCCCAGAAATCAAATCTCTAGCGTAGTAGTGATAGCAGCAGTTAATGACAATAGGCTTACCCTATATTACATGGGACTTACTTGTTTACGTGCAAATGCGCAATACAGTCTTTTCCTTAAAGCTTAAGGAAGACAGGCTTGATATTATGAACGGCTAAAGAAGAAAGTCTATTCCGATTTTCTCTATCTACCAACACTTTGTTTGATCCAAATCACAGAAGCCACAATAGCCGATGCAACCTCGAAACAAAGCCAAAGCCCGATCAATATTAATAGTTAAGCTTCGTCTACGTAATATAACTATTGGCGTGACGCCAAAACGCGTCAGTGAGGAAATGGTAAGGAAATTTATAGTTACGCATGAAGCTGAAGGCGTTTCAGCTATGAGTAGCTGGCCGCAAAGTTTCCTCGAAAGGGGGGAAGCAGTCTGAATGCGGGGTATGAATGAGACAATGCTCAAATACGTCAGCAGTTATGATAGGTACGGTGGCATCAAGTTACCACAATATGTCAAATTTTCTCAGTTGATTTGGAACTTTATCATAAACAATTTAAAGTCTAAAATTAAATGGAGAAATTTGTCAGTTTTGTATAACTTGATGTGCTGGCGACTGTACTATATGACGTACCTCATGTCATATTTTTTATTAAAGATTAGAATGACGCCAGTAAGCGTCCGTATTCATTCAATATTACCTGCAATTTTTGTGACGCGGCAATGGCAAGGCACAAGTGAGTCGGTGCGTACATTGGTTGTCTCGAAACTCCCTTTTTGTACCTTGACTAATCTTCCGTCATGAAGGCCTCGTAGGTGTTCTCGTGTTTCTCATCATGACAGAAAATGTAGTGACGTACAGTTTAAATCCACAGTTCATCGCTCGGCTGGTATTTTTTTGGTCCCATGCAAATGAGCAAATTTGATATCTATTTTTGGATTTTTTTTTTCAGAAGCGCGAATATGTATGGCTGCATTTTCGCTTTCTTACATTTCGTGGATTCATTTTGCGTTATATACTAAATTTACCCAGGACTGTATTGTCTGAAATTATTTTCTGAATTATTACAATACTCACGGCGAGAACGAGAAACATAGCCCAACGACTTCTCTAAAGAAAATAAATTTGATCATTTCTCCTTCAATAAAAAATATAATAACGCTCTCTAGCGCGTCCTACTGATTCATACGCTGACGTTGGAGAGATAGCACTTGTGACCGTATCGGCTGTAAACACGGGTAATGGTTACTCGGCGTCCGAACTATTCCTACAAGGTTTATCTTTGTTTTTTTTTTTTGCAGATAAGATTTATTTATTTAGTCATTTACATGTATACAGTGGATTTTTTACATTCGTTTTGGTGATAAATGTAAAATATTCCAAGTTTCTTTGAAACTAAGCTCAACAGTGTTGCATCGAATAACGACGTAAGTCGCTGAACTTAGACAAATTTTGCAAAATCACACCACTAAAAATATTTCTTTGACTACTAACAGTAGGTAATTAAGTATTAAGAACTGCCCCATTAGTCAAGTGGTCCTAAGTGCGACTACTACGCTAGACGTTTTGGGAGTAAAGTATAACTGGGTTTTTTATAAGATTGTCAGTAGCAGCTCGGAGTTTGGATAAATGTTCGGTGGATGGCCTCACCCCCTAGTACATGGGACCTAAACATACCGGCGAACTGTGGGTGTAAATTAAGTAAAATTGTCCATAACTGATATATGCGTGCTGTCAGTTAGGACAGGTCAACTCAAAGCAACTCTGGCCCTTTTTTCGACAGGCCTAATATTGATATTGCCCTACATTGTATACCTCGCATTCTGATAATACTACTAGGTATTGTCGGGACTTTATAAAAGACCATAATTATCTGAGTTTAGTTCGACTTTTCTGAGAACTTTAGAGAGCAAATGCCGACTCCATCTAGTTAAAAACATTGTATTGGAAAGATGTATCTATCATTTATTATCTTTCTGTCCTTTTCCAAATTTGTTTGGGGTTGGCGTAGTATGTCCTTTTCTTCCACTCATCGCTGTTAACGCTGTTGAAAGGATGGATTTCTTTTCTTGTGCCTCCCTCCACATTCATATTCATTACTCTTTTAGTCACATGCGATTCATCCCTCCTCATCACGTCGTGAGCTATAAAAATCCAGTATACGTTGACCTATCATTTAACGGATAGCCTATACTATAAGAGGTCAAGGTATAATGAAAATAATATAGCTTGATGTGTTCTCCTGTAGTACAATTAGATCTGGGCAATAAGTTAACTAATTGTTAATTATAAGAAATACTCAAGATTTCAACTGTCTCATTAGGCTAGTAGCCGTAAGTGTCGGTACGTTATAGGTTCTGGGTTCGATTCTTAGGTCGAGCCGAGTATTATAATAACGTTAGGTTTTTCTATGAAATTCTAAAGTACTTCGTAACAAGCTAGTTTACAATTAACGCCTTGTTAGATGTTAGACAGCGATTTTTCCAGAAAAACAAAAAATCTAATACAGACTGATTCCAATTTCATCTTAATATTAAAAAGTTAGTAAACAGGCTCCAGTTTTTTGTGAACCAATTTCCTCCCTTCGATTTAAGGCTTCATTGCAAAAGTTCAAAGCAACCATTGATTAACTTGGAACGTGCAAATAGCTGTTTGAAATCGTTTTTGTTGAATCCCGATTGGTCACTTTGAATATCGAATGTGATCTCATTGGTTCTCTCATATATAAATTAAAATTCAGACAAAATAATAAAATATGTATTATTTAATTAGTATTAAATAATAGATATGTAATAATAATTGAGTAATAATAAAATAATAATACACCTCACGCGTCATTTACTTGGCTTCGGCCCGTAAATGTAGCTAAAACCAGCCATGAGCTGAGAATAAAAAACAGTTCCAAAATAATAATAATTCAAGAAATATATTATTCGATAGATAAATAGATATTAAAGTAATAACTTAAATAAATAATGTAATAGGAATTTTAGCCCTCCATATTGCAATGCTTGTAAAAGGCCGCTAAGTAATAAGAACCTAACAACATTTATGTAACACATACATAATTATATAGTATGCAACAAATCTTTGAATTTCTAAAGTTTTTATAATTAGTGCAGGTTTTAATGGCTATATTCATGTTACCATTTTATTCCCAAATTATAAGCCTTTTAATCTTGTGTCTAGGGTTTTAATTAGTAATTTGATATGATTTATTTTTGTATACCTATATTATAATTATATATAGTAAGGCTTGTCTAATTTTCCAAAAAAAAAAAGATTTTTTATTTTCATTCTACGTACACTCATTGAATTTTCATTCAAAGTGATCACGTCGTATTTATTTTTTATAACAAATGAAATTTTACAAAATCTCTTATATAAACTTTAAATTCTTTTAAAGAATTAATTTTAAAAGTGCCATGCAATGATGACATCTAGGAATTACATAAACTTTTTATCCAATCCAATTTAATCGTTTCATGAAGCAGTTTTTGTTTTCATAATCTTTTTATTTACATATATATGTGTATCTTAAATTCACAAAGTAAAGTTCTATTTCGTAATCAGCTATTCGCGGTTGTACACTTTTCTTACCCTTTGGCCCTCAAACAAGTTCTTTGAAAGTTTCTTAAAGGATTTTCATTGGGCATTAGGCGCCCTGAATAGGGCATTTGGGTTGTTCAAATTGTTATTACAACGCGGTTTACCTTTGAAATAACTGGTGTTAACGCGATAATGTGATTGCTTACTTTAGTACGTGGATCCGAATTAACCAGTTGCTAATGTGGCTTTTAGTGTAATATATTATTCTTAAATTACTTATAATTTATATCTAAAGCGTACACTATGCACTTTTGTAAAGGTTCCGTACCTCAAAAAGAAAGAAACCCTTATTAGATCACTTCTTTGTCCGTGTGTATGTCGATCCTCAAAAACCCTTTTCTCAGGATCGCGCGGACTTATTAACTTGAAATTGATGACAGTTCTGTAGTCTAAGGTCTCATATTTCGACGGTTTAGTGCATTCATAGCAGAACATCAGTTAATGAAATTGCCACAAGTAGCAAGTTGATACGGAAGCTTAGGTGTGCAAGTAAGACTTGCACTTGTTTTTTTATTATTATAAAGAAATGACCGCAATCCGTCACCGCAGCCGCAACATAGACGCAAAAAACACCAGTGAGTGGTTTCCTTTTTAGCAGTAATTTTCCTGGCTACATTTCCTTTCAAACAATAATGTTACGGTAGAATTATTTGGTGAATTATAATAATTATTATAAAAAGAGTATGGTTGATGTAAACTCAAATATTATAAGGACTGGCCACAAACAAGAACAATTTAAAATTGGAACATCACAGTGGACGTGGCGGTCATATTTGACAGGTGCACTTCGTGAAATTGAATGACTTTAAATGCATATTTTAAAATTACATAAATTTATTTTCAAGATTTTTACCTCTGAATGATTTTGTAATAAATAAAAATGCAGTCCGTTGTGACTTTTGAGAAACCTTTGCCGCATCTCAGTTTAGCTGACTGGGATGCCAGACTCTACGGCTTACAGGTATGTTTTTCTCATTCGGTAAAAATAAAACAATTTTGTAATTTTTAGTCGAAATATTACCTAAATTGTACCTATCTTTACACTTATGCGAGCCTCTTTTCTTCTATCAGCTGTTTTCGCCTTATTTGCGCCTAATTCAGCAACTGTAAGTAACGTAAAGGACGATTAACGTGTAAGGACGATTTGCTGTAAAGTTTGAAAATTGTACTTTTGCACTAGACGCCTTACCCGACTTGAACTAGTTGGTTTAGGTCATGGAACTAACTTTGTATACAAGTTTTATTTATTTACAGTAGTCAAGAGCTTGTGAAGCTTTACACAGTTGACTTTGTACCGTTCTTATAACATTTGCCGTAGAGTTAACACAACATTAGTGTGAACCTTCATGTACCCAAAATTCTTTTACACCCTTCATTTAAGTATATGAACTTGACAGAATTAAATTATCACGATACAGTGGTCTCTCTTCTCAAACTTAAGGGCCGAATTCGATAAAATGCCGTATTTTATCGATAAAGCATTTGACAGCTTTTAAGTATCACCTTTTCGTCGTATCGTCGAAACAATTTTGTCGGTTTCTATTCAATAGGTGCCACTGCTTGTTATGGAATAGAATATAGAATTTATCGTGCCGACAAATTTATCGATCGATAAATTTCGAAAGATAAAATTATCGAATTTTGACGTATTGCTCGCACCGCTGGCGCTATAGCGTCTATTTCGAAAATGTTATAAACAATTTTATCTATGTTTTTATATTTTATGGCGGCCTGGTTTCCGGGCATACCTAAATTAGAAAAGTTTTATAATGTCTCTCCGTGGTCCTGCAAATTGCCTGGAAGCCTACCGCGACCCGGGAGCACTTGATGTCTATCGACGTCTCTCTTGAATAATGATTTGTTTAGTTTTTTATGTTTCGTACTTAGATATTAAATTAATAGTGTTCTATTTCATTAAGGTTTACATACAGGACGCAGTTTCGTATCCTGACCCAGATGTTTTTTTCTCACTAAAATGTATACCTGATATCGTTAAAGATATCTTGCCTTCTACATAATAAAAATAACTCATTAACGGGGTTATCTCTCTACCTTAGCCACATTACAGTTATTTTATCGATAGAATAGTTTACAATAGATTTTCATATTTCATCCCTATAATCTACTGCTCAACAATACATGTCGAGAATCCGTTTTTTGGATGCTACAGGAATTTCCGATAGACTTAGTAATAAGCTAATGAGCCAATATAAATTCAATTACCTATGCTAGGTGCACGTGAAATTTATCTCTGTTCGAACGATTAAAAGAGATAAAAAATTTCATCAATTTATCATTCTCTTGCCGTTATTCCAATTTACTTAGGGTCGGCGTAGTATGTTTTTTTTTTTTCATAGATCTCTATCAGGCCTCATTAGTCTATTGGTCCCAAGTGTGACTGCTACAATAAAGATCCTGGGTTCGAGCAAAATGTTAATGGTTTTTAAAATTCTCAATAACAGCTCGTGAGTTTCTTTTATTTGTGCCCGGTTAATGTCAATAGGGCTCTTAATGTAAATACGGCTCGCCCTCTATTACAATGACACGTTAATATACTTTGAGTTTGCACATCTCTGTCTAACCCGTCGGGGCATACAGGCGTGATGGTATACTATGTTAAATTAAACCCTAGACACATAAAAAAATATACATTACTTAAAAGCAAAACGTTGCTATAACATATTATACAGGCGTAATATTTTTGTTGTACTTAGTGCTAATTGCTAACGGTATGAAGTGCCCACATATTATTTTTAGGAATACGTTTATTTAAAATGAATCCAACTATAAAATGAGCAAAGAGCATGGGTGATTGAAATAGGTAACTGGTGTTTATAGGACAGGAATTCGTACTAGTTTCCTTAATATATCATTATCTTCTCGTATAAATAATGAATTTTCAAATCGATCAGTAAATCTGTTTTAGAACTAGAGATAGGATTTTGACATTAGGTCCAAGTTTTGTCAAAATCATATGACAGATATGATATTATATATCATGATAACAAATGTAGATGAAGCGAAAGTAGTGTGCCAGGATCGTAGCAAGTGGAAATCTATAGTCTCTACCTACCCCCATGGGAGTATGTATGTAGGTATGTACAAATGATATGATATAATAAAATAAATACTCTTTATCGTACGTTATCCCATAACTCGTTACGTCAGTATCATCGGATTATGGTTTTCACCAGGAAATCACCATAAAATAGGGCGGGCTCGAATGACCGATTACTCCTTCACGTCAACCCAAGTTCCACAATATTCCTGTGTGAAAGTTTTGTAGCAAAGGAACTGCGCATATGACAGCATTAGTCAGAGGTATTAGTATTAATGTAACTACATAGTTCGCCGGTATGTTGAAGTCACATGTAATAGGGAGCGAGCTTTTGCCATTAACTGGACACATAATTATCTAAACTCCAAGCCGCTATTAAGAATTTCATACAAGAATCCAATAACACTTTTCTCGACCTGTAAATTGAACAAAAATAATATTTTCAAAAACATTGTCCAAACAAAATATTCTGTTGAAACTAGGTAAAGTATAAGTTATATTTTTTTCGATATCTTAAGTTTGGTTATTCGAACCATGTAAACAACATTTGTTCTTCTGTCCTATAGTAATATCCCAGGATTTCCAATTTACCCGATTACTTACACAACTTCGTATAAAAAAAATCAATCAACAAAAACTGTTATCGTTTTATTCGTGTGAATAGTCACAGAGGATAAAACTGAATATCAAAGCGAAAACAGAAAAAATATTTCGGATTTATTCAAATTCGATTTCATTCTTCTAAATTTTTAGACTTTTCAAAGAAAACTTCATTGAAAATTCACATGATCTTATAAGCAAATATAAAATAGAAATTGATCTGTAATAGTATTATGTACTTTATAGCATTACTTAAATACTTTGAATACATAATTCTTCACAAAGAAATGAATTTTCTAATTAAAGAAAATTTTTTTCTAGTGAAAGAAAAATTCGATCTCAGGCAGGGTTTGAACCTGCGTCTCTCTGGTTAAGTACACCAGACGCTTTGCCAACTAAGCTACCGAGACCACTGCCTGTGATGTCGAATTTCTCTTCCACCTTCTACGTCTTGAGGCGACGTCAGAAAAAAGAGAGAAAGTAGAGAAAATTCATTTCTTTGTGAAAAATTTCGCAATATTTAATGCTAAAAAATATACATAATTCTTAATTAAATATTCTAAAATGTATTTTTCTTTTCCATTTAATGAACTTATTTTGCTGTGGAATATGGTTTGAATATTAATATAATGAGTTAGCAATTGCATTTTTTTCTTAGTTTTAGTTTTTTATAGGAAAATTCCTCATGGATCTTCTGCCGTTCTCTCATGGTGCATTTGTAAAGATCACTCACATTATTTTTTCGTAAATATCTCCTACTAGACGTTTTCGTGTATTATTTTCTTTGCGTTCCTTCTACAAAGTATTAGAAAATTAAAAAAAAGATGAATGTAATGTTATGTCTTGAACCAGGGAAATAGGGATTTCATTTTTATATAGAAAATAATTATAAGACACCTCATTACTCTAGTCTGACTCTAGTAGACAAGAGGACTAGAGGACTGCCTCATTAGTCTAGTGTACCTAAACGCGACTGCTACGCTAGAGGTCCTGGGTTCGATCCCCAGATCGAGCAAAGTATTATTGTGTTTTTTTATGAAATTCCCATTAGCCGCTCGGAGTCTGGATTTGTGCCCGATTAATGGCAATAGGCTCGCCCCTTATTACATAGGACCTAAACATATCGGTGAAGTGTTGGTGTACATAAGTACACCTCTGCTTACCCTTCGGGGAATACAGGCGTGATGGTATGTATATATGTATATAATTATAAGACATTGCTCAGTTACGATTTGATTATATTATTATATGAAGTAAATAAAACTTCATCAAACAGGTATCATCAGACACTAGACGAGCGGATGCATTCGATCTTCGTCACAGCGCCCACCAGCTTCGCAACGAGACCCGTATCAAGACAGAATGGGACAGCTATCACAACAATAATCGTCTTAGAGCCAGGTGGGTAATTGAATCTTGCCTGTGAGGTGAATTGGCTTTGAAGTCAGGTTATTGCCTGTAGACAGAAGATAGATACGTTTGAAAGATTACAAACTACTGCACTTAAGTTGACTTCCATATATTTGTTGTCATTGGAATAGTAAATAAAGGAATTTACATAGTGGAGAAGATAATACAACAGTACATATGAAACTACCGCCTGTATTATTCTAAAGATCCACTTGAATATAGGAAAACTTCTCATACAAGTTAAGTAAATTGTTAAGTATCTAATTTCGTATTTTAATGTGATTTTAAGACAAGTAGAGGCTCTGGTTTTCATTTATTGTCTTACTAGCTGTTAATCTCAGATCAAATAAAAAGTTAAGATGAAACTTTGCGAACAAAGAAGTGAGGCCGGCTAAAACTACGCCTTGCCGTATACAAACACAATTACACGCACACACGTATACCGAAATTACGCCTTATCTTGTCAGTCGAGCAGAGTCGAGCTATCGCTACACGTCTATCAAAACGTCATTAACGTATCACGTGCGTTCGTGCGTGTAATTGTGTTTGTACACGGAAAGGCGTAGTTTTAACCGGCTTCACTTCTTTGTTCGCAAAGTTCCATCTATACTTTTTATTTGATCTGAGCTGTTAATTCTGCAAAAAATGCTACAAACTTTACGTCTTTATAACATAATAATTTATAAGTGGTATTATTCAACACTTATAGCTTCTGTCAGCAACTATCTATGTAGACTTCAGAATGCGTTCAACTTGGTTAAAAAATATCCCTTGTATAAGTCTAGATTTTCAATTATATGTGCCAAATTTCATAGAAATCCCTTCTGCCGTTTCTGCGTGATTGATTAATAAACATCCAAACATACGAACTTTCACATTTATGTTAGTAGGATGCATTAGTAGGGGGCTATATTCAGCTCGGATGTGTGACGAATTTGATCTCCCTTGACTGCGACCAAAAGGAAAGCACGGTTTTAGTAAGGAACTCCTGTTCAAAATTCTTCACAATGCTTTAGGACCCATAGATTTCAGATGGGGGGCATTTTCTGTCAGTTAAACAGTGTGAATTTGTGATGAGACATAATAAAGAAAAGTATCTAAAGTGTCAATTATTTTTACAGAGTCTATGAGATCGAGCAATGGAAGTCCACACTTCAAGAGCTACTTGATCTTCTGGACCGGGAAATGGCAGGTCTGAAAGAAGAGAAGGCATCAACTGAAAGAGAGTTGGAACAACTGAATCTCCCTCTACTTGTATGCTCCGAATGCTTGTCGAACAGAGATGGTAGAAGAAGCACGGAGTTGACTTACGATCTTGCTGATACTGAGTTGAAAAAGGTGTATATATTTACTGGTTATTTCCCGCATTTCCACTCGCATAGAAAATGCCTTTTTGTGCAAAAAAGTAGCCCATATCCTTCCCCAATCTAGCTTTAAAAATTATCAAACTTTAGGACTGAATACGTATTCAAGCAGTTAGTAACTTTCCTATAATATTAGTAAGGATTCTTTCGAATGGTATGGGTATGAGGTTATACAATATCTCATTAGTTTATGTTGCTGCAGACATATTGACAAACCCCTTCAAAACACCATTTGGGTACCAATTACACATTTAAAGGCAGTTATAATGATTTTGACTTTAGCGCTGAAGACGAAAGTAGAAATGAAGAAGTCTAATAAGAGTCTTAACAATTATTTCCTATTCTGTGTGATAAATACTCTAGCGATAAAATATTTAGCAGCAATTTATGTTCCTTTCATACTAAAAAATATGTACAAAACGTAGCAACTGTATGAATTTCTAAAAACTATATTCTAATTACTTAGTCTACAATTTAGCAGCAATTCATGTTTGTTTCATACAAAATAATATACGCAAAAAAAAATTACACAAATATGTACTTAGCAACAATAGGAATATCTAGCAACTATGTTCTAATTACTAAGTCTGAAATACTAATTGTAGTATCGTATTTGCTGATTGTTAAAGCTACGTATCACACCAATTAGCCGACAGCAGTATGCTAGGCTTAACTAGTTAGAATACATACATACAGGTATTTCATTGTTAACATAGAACTATAAAATTGTGAGACAATAATGTAGACTAGGTTTTGCGGGAAGATTCTAATTTAATTGTAGTTAGATCTGATCCTGATTGTGTATTTTGTGACCTATGAAGAATAAAGTACCGATTTAATTAATCGAACAGATCTAATAAGACATGAATTATTTTGTACCAGAGATCTACCTAAAAATATACCTAGGTAGGTACTTCTCTTAAATTTAGTAGTATAATCAGTAATTTTCGATTTGAAGTGTAAATATGGTACTTAATCTATACTATATAATATTATTAAGCTGAAGAGTTTGTTTGTTTGTTTGCTTGAACGCGCTGAAATCAGGAACTACGGGTCCGATTTGAAAAATTATTTCAGTGTTAGATAGCCCATTTATCGAGGAAGGCTATAGGCTATATATCATCACGCTAAGACCAATAGGAGTGGAGCATAAAAAAATGGTGCTAAAACGGGAAAATTTAAATGCAGAAAAGCCGAGAAACCACGCAGGCGAAGCCGTGGGCGGAAAGCTAGTGAATCATAATGTTTAAATTAGGTATACTTATGTTATGCCGCAAGATCGCTACAACATCGTGGCAATATTCTTTAGCCTCATTAGATTCACTACAACAAATTGCTTGTGTCATGAATTCTACAAAAGTATTTAATTCATTCTTTGTTTTTATACAGGAACTCTGCGTAACAGAAAGCAACAAGAAAATGCTGATCGATAGATGCCAATCTGCTTGGGAAAAAATCAACAAGTTGGAAGTGGTGAGGTTTAAACTCCAGTTGGATTTGAACGACAAGAACGAAGCTCTTGAGATTGATAAAGACATGCTCAACTTGGATAAAGACTGTGCCAATATCACTTACAAGACTGATTCCTTAAAAACTCCTAAAAGGTAAGTAATTTGATGGCTTCATAATAATATTACAGGCTTCCAGAAACAGGAGACTTGAAAACGGAATGGATAAAGCGTCTAATAAATATATATATTATGGTAACTTAATGTCTCGGTAAAATCAATCGATTTCATACTCGGATAGAGTAATAGGACTAGGAAAATGTTTTTAAATCGGGTAATAAAGTTCAAAGATAAGTTTTAAGGGATTGACAGCGAATGCATTATCCTTTTCTGCAAAACGAATGTTAATATATTATATTTTTTATAGCGCCCCTAAGTCTTGCCGTAACAACTCGCGACAGTAAGCTCTTTGTTTAGCATAAAGTTTAGATACTATAACTTCCTTATTTTGAACCAATTTTAATTTCGTTTTAATGATCGATTATATTTATAATAAAAAAAATTAAGAGGCCATAAAAAGTAATCAGCCAACGAACCTATTTGAGTAGGCACTACATACAGTTTGTTAGAAATAAGTAAGCCGATCGGAAGTTAGCCGTTCCGAACTACCGCGGTGATAAAATCGTAAATCTCCTCTGCTTTTTTGCCGACTTATGCAATAAAATGAAAAAAAAAAACATCGCATTTCTAAAGTGATCAAGATAAAAACATAGCTATGGCATAAGAAAATTACTGTACAGCATTACATCAATACCACAAACATTCCAGGCTAAATAATCTAAGATGTAGTTAGGACAACTTAGGAACAACATCACACAAGAGCTAACAAGAACTCCCACACAGTAATAAGGAACTTAACTTGATACTTCTGAACAATTAAATTTGTTGGAAATTATGATACTCCATTTAGTCTACTTGCACCTGAGACTGAGTTAAAAGGCTCCCAACAAGCTGCTAAGCTCATTATTAAGACAAGATATACGCAGCCGCTAAGAGATACAAACTTTCTATTTGTAGTCAAGATATTTTTTTATTATAGCACCTTTAATTAGCTAAGTGCTCAGTTAAGTAGTAAGTTTATAACTTCGATCAGTTTTTAAATGTATAGAAGTTTGTTTCTTTCTGGAGTCCATAATTAAGTCTGACGGAAGACTAGAAGCATCGCTTCTCCGGGCAATAATTTCAGAGACAAAAAATAATGAATAGAATATCCAACCTTACGTATTTGAACGACGAACCATTAATCCATCGACCGCAATAACTACGCATCTTCCTTAAGATATGGCACTACGGAGTTATTTTAGTTAAGGAAAAATACTATCTCGGGCGGGCTTCGAACCTGCGTCTTCAAGTTAAGTACACCAGACGCTATATCCGCGGTCGTATTTTTCCTTTACTAAAATAACTCAATAATATTTGCATGGAAAATGCCTACAAAATACAAAAACATATGTGGCACTACCTTTATTTATTTATATAAATTTTAACGTCATTCAGTAAGTCAATGTTTAGAATTTTAGTACTACTGATTCTGGAATCAGACGTTTAAAATAGAATAGTATGATTTTAAAGCAATTGAGTATATTTAAGAAATTAATTAAAATTCGTTATTAAAAGATATTAAGGGCATCCAAACGCTCATTGATATACCAATGAGCTTATGAAACTGAACGAATGAAAAGATTAATTATCTTAAAGGTATTTCAAAGAAAAGAATGTTATTAATAATTTTAATTTATATCTTCTCATTTTATAAGAGCTTTTCAAACATTATTACAAATAGCAACTACATAGAGAACATCATCCCAAATTGTACCTAATAAACACGAATTTTCTAAGTTTAATTACACTTAATGAGTTATTGATTGGATTATTTGAATAAGTAATGTTAAAGGGTCGTTAATCAAAGTACTTAGTTTAATTAAAATACATTTATTTAATGTTTTACGTGTTGACATAAATTTAGCAATTTCAGAATCTTATCTGTCTTAAATTTATTATCATGACAGTGATGCCTCGCAGTGTTTAAATGGGGAAAATTTTGATCAATCACAATATGTTACATAAGAAACTAAACTAAATATAACCCTCAATTAATATGAATTATTCCTGACTTCGGTTTAAAAAAATACTTCCAACGATTGGTCTATAATAATTAAACTTAAATTAGGTATAAGAAAAAAAGAAATAAAAGTACTTATTTAGAATGACGTTACTTAGCCTAACTGCTTAACCAACCATGGTCACCCGAAATAAAATGTTTATGAAAAATTTTAGCTCAATCGGTTGAGGAGAGCAGCTTTAAATTTCAAACATACATTGCAAGCTTTTCGCTTGTAAAAATAGGCCTCCAAAATCTCCTGAAAGGTGAAGGACGGTCCGTTACACCAACCCATGGTGCAAATTTAAAAATAATACATCTTTCCAGAATGATAACGAACCAGCAATGGCAAGATAGATGTGAAGCCACGAAGCAAATGGCAATGGCAGAGCTTCAAGATACGTTGCGTCTACGAGAGTCACTCTTTGTAGCCAGAGGTCGCGCCAGAAATGCACTAAGAGCTCAAACTGACGTCACGAATTACATGCTGCGTAGACGCATCTATGATACGCAGAGGGCTAGGAACGAGCTGGATTGGCAAAAGATGAAGGTAAGTGAGTGTATCTGTGGCTTAAATTTAAATATAATTTATTAAAAGTCTAAATTTCCCATTTTGAAACTTAAATTAAATAAAGGTTTTGATCTTTGATATCACTGAAAATCTATTGACTTTGAATTGTTCAAAAGCGGCAAACGAGCAGGCGAGCTACCTGATGGTAAGTAGTCATCGCCGCCCCTCATTGACATCTGCAATATCAAATGGTTTGCAGATGCTAATGATCAGTATTCTAGGAAAAGCCTTCAGCTTTAGTTTAGTTACAGAATAGAGTATGCGGCTATATTCAGCCACGAATGGCTATGCAAATAAAAGAACGATTATACAAATAAATGATTCTGATTCTGATTCTGAAAAAAAAAAACGATATTGCCAATTTTCAATTGCAAATTGCCAATTTTCGTTTGTAGCGGCTTAGCTTTATTGAAACTTTTCCTTGAAGATCCAGATTATTTGCAATATTTTAATTGATATAAAATAATATTAGAATTTTCTCTCCAGATGGAAGAAAACATGGATAAATTAGCAACAGAACTTAAAACTATGGGTGAACAGTTTGCTGATAAGGTGAACGCGTTAAAAGTGGCTGAAACCCGCTTGGAGACGCGAGGCTACCGTCCAGGGTACGAGCTAGCTGCCGATGAAGCTGACATAGGATTGAAAGATGAGGTACGAAGCCTGAAAGAGACTATCCGGCAGTTGCAAGAGAAGTTGGACTGTGCTAAGTGAGTATGAGTACCTGTTTGCTTGAAAAAAAAAACTTAAGAACCTTCCAGCAAGATTTATAGACGATTTAAGAAATACTTTTCTGACTACCCTGTGTGGGTTGCAAATTGCAACCTAAGAAAACTAAAGAGTGTCTCATCTATATAGAAGCCGTGGCCAATAAATTTGTTGTTTTTGTAAAGGTAGGCTTTTCATATTATTTTTTGGGGGATTATGTCAAAATCATAAGTCTAGTAGATAAGGAAACCTACGGACCGATTTGTCTCACTCATTTATCCAGTAGTGTGACTGTGTAATAACCAGAGATAGGAATAGGTAGAGATGTTTTATGTACTTGCCATAGGTTAGAATAATATGGATACTCCCCGAGTCCCGGGATTTGGTTGTTAAGTAGTAAAATCATAAAAAAACTATTCTCGCCTTCGGGACTAATTACGCGTCTCATCAAAGCGTCAACGTCGCGCGCTTGGCAAAAAGTTTTATAGCGTGCTGTTGACGTAAAATTTACAACGTTGCTCATGAGCTTATTGGCTTACATAAACCATTTTTATACATACTGACAAAAAGAATGAAATTCAATGAAATCTCGTAGTATCAGTCGGAACCCCGTGGAATATCCATATTAACATCAATGTTTGCGGTCAATCAACCTAAATAGCTCTACCTATTCCGATCACTGGTAATCTAAGCCTACTCGTAATACCCTCTAAGAATAAAGTGTGGATGTCACCGGTCGACCTGATGCAGCTGAATGATTAGTATTTCGGCAGCCATCAGACCTCTGCAATCTAGCTTCTAGGCAATACTGATATCCTAACGATAATCGGGTTCTCAACGTTTTCTGGCTTTTAATAGCCGATAACGATTCTCATAGGTATTCGTAAATGACTGCTATGCTATACGTGGTCTTACAGATCGAGTGATCAGTGTGGTTATTAATTATTTATCGGCCAATTCTCTTACTAATCAATCTAATTCATAATTATATTTCCAGGGCAACGTATAACGCTTTAGAAGCGGCTTCCATCAAAATAGCTATCGATTTGAATGACAAGAATCAATCCTTGGAGACCGATACTCGTGCCTTAGAGATGAGAGCAGCATTAGAACCAAAAAAACCTGTTGGTACCGATAAGAATTTAATTCTTGCTAGCATGGCCGACGAAGTACCGAAAATGGATGCATTCTAGCTTAAACAATATAAAAAATAAATAAGGAATTGTTTAAAAGTATATAAATATTATTTGAAAATTTAACGAGTTTTAGGGATGACCAAAATTGATTTGTTTGCGAAAATAAATTGTTTTTATCTAGAATTTGGTTTCATAAGCGTGGCAGGATACAATTATATATTCTACGCGGAATTCCGTATTTGATATTTTGTATCAATATCAACAATAATATTCATGGAGTTAATTACCCAAAATAAAAATTAATATTTTTGTTTGCGTTCACATCTTTTTCTAATTAATGTTTGTCGGACACAATTATTTTTCAAAGCTCTGCATGAAAGCTTTAATGAGTTCGCATTTTTGAAATATTCATTGAGAATACTTTGTCGATTTTAATCTACATATTATATGGTTTATTATTCATAGTATATATTATACGAGTTTATGATCAACTTTAATTTACGAAATAATTTTACTGTTAGGTATGATTTAACTTTAGAAAACTATTCCGTGATTATATAGTACAAATAAAAGGCAAAAACTATTTTTGTTTTTTAATTCATTCACACCTTTTTTTCAAGAGGGGTCGGCAGAAGCTACTTAATATATTTTCTAAATAGCTATTTATTATTACAGTATTCTATTAGTAGTTTGTTATTATTTGGCACATTTCCATAGACACTTTTGTTAACTAATAATAATCTATATTTTTAAAAGTGTATTATGTATACTAATATTAAAAAGCTGAAGAGTTTGTTTGTTCGTTTGTTTGTTTACTTGAACGCGCTAATCTCAGGAACTACGGGTCCGATTTCAAAAATTATTTCAGTGTTAGATAGCCCATTTATCGAGGAAGGCTATAGGCTATATATCATCACGCTTAGACCAATGGGGGCGGAGCAGAAATGAAAAGTGCTACAAAAACGGGAAAATTTTAAATGTAAAAAAGCCGAGAAACCACGTTGGCGAAGCCGTGGGCGGAAAGTTAGTAATATAATAAAGCTGAAGAGTTTGTTTGTTTGCCTCAACGCGCTAATCTCAGGAACTACTGGTCCGATTCTAAAAAATCTTTCAGTGGTAGATAGCCCATTTATCGAGGAAAGCTATAGGCTATATATCATCACGTTAAGACCAATAGGAGCGGAGCATAAATGATAAATGTTGCAAAAGCGGGAATAAATATTCCTTTTAAATACAGAAAAGCCCAGAAACCACGCGGGCGAAGCCGTGGGCGGAAAGCTAGTTATATATAAAACTGAAATAATATTCACGAAATAATCACGAAATCTCAAACTACATAAAATCTTATGAACTTGAAATTCCAACACGTATTTTTCCCTATAGTGTAGACATCCGCTACGAAAGGATTTAGGGGAATTCCCTATAGGATTGGGGGAAAACAAGATAAACGTCTACACGCCTTATCTCTTTTTTCGCCACGGCGACGTACATAGGTACTGCTGATACAAATAAAAATATAATAGAGAAATAAAACTACAAGAGCGCCAGAAATTTCGTCAATTTAATAAGATTATACGTATTTATTGTGTTATGTATTTACTGTATATGACAGCAAACATATTTTTAAATGTTATTAAAACATTTTTTTAAGATTTTAACACCAGCTGGCGTCACATGGTATTCATTTAAACATAATTCCGACTTTTTTTATAAAATAGTGCTTTGCACAATCCAACCAAGGCTTAACTCTACTCAGACGCAGATTTTTAACAAAACAAGTAGGTATTACATTTCCCATTATCCAAATCTAATTACCAGATCCATATAGATAATGGAAATCTCCCGTTGTCTCCAGACATGGTTGGTTTGTCTAGCTTTTCAGATTTAGTATAAAACGTCGTGCAATGGGCTCAGTCGTCACATTCAGCCTTCTACTTCTTTGGTTCATCTTCCCTACCAGCAAATCTACCAAGTAAGTATTTCTTTAATATAAATAATTTTCTTTATTTTTTTTGTAATTGTTTGGCAAAACTGCATTTGTAATGGGACCTCTGTTAATTCCATTTTAATCATTGTGTCTATAATCTTTATTTCGATCGTATTCTCTATACTCGTCGTTCGAGTCGATACCTACCTATTCTCTGAGACATCGTCAGCAACGTCAAAAGCTTGTTAACCTTTTATGAAGCGTTAAATCGAATAACTTAATAGTATTTTCATGGAAACTTTTGTTTGACATCAACGTTATACCATACTGTCTTTACAACTCTTACATTTCTTCTTTTCTTTATAATTCTCTCGCTCGTCAAGATCGCTCTCCTTACGCATCTCCAAGATGCCATACCTATTGTTGAAATACTTATTATTTCCTTAGGCTAAAAATAAATTTAATGCGAGACTTGAAGAGTTCCTTTGCTCTAGCAGAATCCCATGAAGGTGTAACTCCAATTTAGTGAAATGGCGTTATCTTGACAAAACAGCTACAGGGTGCGGATGTGGAGCTGTGTCGCAAACTATGGCTCACCTCCTATCCTGTCCTCTATGCCCAGAAACCTGTAGTATAGACGACCTCTGCGCTGCCACTGACAATGCTCTAGAGGTGGCTAAGTTTTGGGCAAAGAGTATATAACCATATTAAGAAAAAAAAACGTACCTTCGACACGAAGAAGAAGCAGAATCCCATGATAATTGGTTATCCAGGCCTTAGGCTATGGAGCTTTCCCAGATTTCATCATATAAGGGCTACTAACCTTAGAAATAGTTTTTAAACAAGAAGATCCTTAGTCCTGTTATCGTCATCTTAAAATGTATCTACTTAATGTAAGGTTAAGGATATGACGACGATTATAGCGTTATTTATTTTTAAATACCGGTAGTATTTAAAAATAAATTAAACTATAATCGTAGCATGTACTGTTGACATATTGAAATTCTGTTTTATCTGCATACCATCATCGATAAATCCGCACACCGGATATTGTTGTTGTTGTTGTAGACAACTTTATGTCGAACACGCATGAATTTCAAACGACTCGAAATGATAATACCCTAATCCCGTTTATACACTATCCATTTTACATACAAGACACGTATTTTGTCAGCATGATTTCATACGCGGAAACATTTTTTTTTTAAGTTTAGACCATTAGAGTTTACCATTAGCATCAATCACAACATCTTGTATCCGGCAGGATCGAGAATTCATATTTTTTAATTTAGGAAGTTGTATTAACAATAATTGTGATTAAAACTGATCATGTGATAACAAGATCCGCTTCCTAAAAGCAGCAGCGTGCACTCAAAAGTTAATTATCATCTAGACAATTTCCATTGCTCTGTACTTACGTATGCGTCGAATTCCCGCCGTATTTAAGAAGCTATGTAAATCCGGTAACGATTTAATCGGTGCTTATCAGCTACTTAGTACACGAACCGTGTCTAGAGGTTATTTACATTTGACTTTTGTACGTCGCGCGGAAGTAAAAAGCTTTTGTCCTAAATGTTGGTTTATTCTGCAACGCCAAACGCGTGATAAGAAATGTCGAAACGTTGCCTCACGCACGGTACTACACACATGATGCTTCATTTCCTTCTTATAATTTATCTACTTGAATAACTCTAACTGACAGACGCACGCCTCAAACCGGTGGGTTAGTCTAGAAGCATGATACTGTAGGTCTAAATCGTAGGTCGAATTATTTATAGAAAATAAAAATATTAAGTTACTAAACATAAATATATAAATTTGTATCGTCTCCTTTTAAAATACTCAACTCTATACAAAATTGTATAAATTCATAATTTATTTAATTATCAGTCAAACTAACTTTAACATTCAGAGGATGACAAGCAATAACTCTTTCGACAGCAAATAATATCCCAACTTAATTAATTCTTTGAATAAGTCAGTAAACGGTTATTGAATAGCCCCAAAAGTATCATCCACGTACAAACATTCAGGCGCCCCGGGCTACCGCTGAAGGCAAGCCGGTTGGTTCGGACACAGAAGCATAAGGTGGATAGGCTCTATTAATAAAATATTGCAGAAAACGTTGAAAATTAACTTTTATTTTCAAAGTATTGAAAATTAAGTTTTAATATGTAGGTAATAATCCAATTCTATTTATTTATCAAATTCAAAACAATAGTTTTTCTACTGCTAGACGGTAACTCTCAGGCATGCAGGTTTCCTCACGATGTTTTCCTTCACCGTTTAAGCGCGTGATAATTAATCATTAATACGCACATAACTTCGAAAAGTCAGAGGTGCGTGCCTTGGATTCGAACTCGAGACCTTTGACTTGTTGTCTTGACGGCATGTGTAGTCTGCCAACCCGCAGTAGGCTAGCGTGACGGACTATAGCCTAATCCTTCTCGTACTGAGAGGAGACCCGTGCCCAGCAGTGGGACAATGTAATGGGTTGATGACAAGACGGTAACAATAAAAGAAACCCTATCCAACTAGAGAGATAAACTAAATAGTCGTACGAATAGGAAAACGTTACCATCCAATTTACGCAACAATGATTCATACTTTCCTTGAAAAAAATCTAGCAATAGTTTCGCTATCAATCGAATAACGCACCTTGGTCCACTTAAACAGTTACATAAAAGCCATGTGCGGATTTCCAATGACCTTCTCTGGTATTCTGACAAGTTTTTTAAATAGCTGATGGAAGCATGCGGAAGAAATTGTCACATAATGCAATGATGTTCATTATGCAACCAGTTTGGATCGGATAAATGTCTATGATAATACAAGTTAATGATATCCTTTTGTTCTTTGATGTTAATGCAAATACCAAAATAGATACGTCACCCACTTCTCTTCATCAATCGTTTTTATAGCCCTTATTTTCTTGAAAAATAAAAAAGATAGTGCCTTATTCTTGTAAGGCAATCAATCAATCATTCACTAAGCTATCGTCAGCCTGTGAATCACAATTTAGGTTAAAGCGGATCTTCTGCTTTTTAGTCAATGCATTATTATTTTAATTAATAAAATTATTGAAATGATATTTATTTCTGTAAATAGATCTTTTCAGGACACTTTTACAAGTTGATTTTTTACATATTTTTTTTTAACTAGATGGCGCCGACGTTTCCTATCTGACGACCTCTGAGAAGAAACGTCGAAACAAACTCAGAGAATCATGGTCTCTTTTAAAGTCCAGACAATAGTTGTTGTTAGATATGCGAGTTTAACAATGTAGGGCAAAATCTGAACAGGCCTTTTGAAGAAAGAGCCATAGCAGCTTTGAGTTGACCTGTCCTAACTGACGGCACGCATACATCAGTCATCGTGTAGCTCAACCATTTTATTATTGATAGGTTTTTACCACATTAACATTATAATATCAACGTCAATTTCAGATTGCTAGTTGATAGATGTGGATAGTATTTAGTTAATTTAACGTCGTAGTAATCATATAAATCATTCCTAACACATCCAAATTATGACGTAAATAATAAAAAAATATTCCAATCGTAAATCAAGCTATCGCAATCCATGTTAACATCAACGTAAAGTCATCGACTTCCTACTTAGAACTTTCGTCTTTCGCAAAGGTACAGATCCGTTTCCTGGGGGTATCCCTTAAGCGCACGCGCCTCGCCCCACCCCACTTGCAGCTATAGTTAAGTGGTTACATATTTAAACAAGTTCCATTTACAATCGGTCGTTGGCAAGAATTTTCCGTTAACATACGTCCGTGCGATCGTCATTGTTGAGACTTTGTTTATATCGATATTGTCGGCGACGAAATGAGCTTTGTTTGTGTCGCGTCTCTAAGATTTTTCCCAAATGTCGAACTTTAAGATATCCGTGATTTGTGAATGAGGTAAGTTCGCGATGTTCGGTTGTTATTTTCGAGTTATTACTTTAAAGTGTTTATGTTAAGGTTGATATTCCGGTTGTGGTTTTAAATATGTTTATGTCATTTAATTAAATTTTATCTTGATTGTGCTGTGTGAAGTTGTGTGTGTTATGCCTCAGAATAGAAAACGCTTAGTAGAGAAATTCTTAGTGTAGTGTAAAAGATACTTAAAGTAAGTAATGACAGTCTTTCATTGGTTCAAAAATGCTAACACAACTTGAATTTTAAAATGTTTTTTTTTACAAAACAATCATCATCAATAAGATATAAAAATGTTTATTTTTGGTTATTTTTAAGGTGAAAGTATTTTTATATTCAACCAACTTTTTGTACAATTACTAACCTATTTAAAATTAAGTTTATTAACTTATTTTCTTTAAATTTTTTCATTATAAATATCCGAACAAAAATTTAGGAAGAACTTTTAGGTAATAAAACAAATCGATGGTCCGAAAGTAAAATACAAATAAAACTAAATTATTTCTCAGTAGCAGCTCGGAGTCTGGATATGTGCCCGGTTAATGGCAATAGGTTCGCCTCCTATTACATGGTAAACTGTTGGTGTTCCTACATACCTCTGCCCCCTCGGGGAATACAGGCGCGATGGGTACTAAATTCTGGATCTCAGTTGCTTGACTGATACACTCTCATATATATCTCATCCGTTTCCTAACAATATTAGGATCGGCTTCCAGTCTTACGACATGAAGCTGAATATCAGTATTTTTAACCCCCAACGCAAAAATGACGGGGCGTTATAAGTTTGACGTGTCTCTGTGTGTGTCTGTCTGTGGCATTGTAGCTCCCGAACGGATGGGTCGATTTGGATTTAGTTTTTTTTTGTTTGAAAGGTGAATTAGTCGGGAGTGTTCTTAGCTATGTTTGATAAAAATCGGTCGATATATTATAAAGCATTGTCAGGGGTCTTTTAAATTTTTTATTTACGATCCGACTGCTATCGGACCTCCTTAGTCCAATTTATGGGCCATACATACATATTGCCACGCCTGTCTCTGATGGAGGAAAGTAGAGATTATATACTTCCACTTGCTACGATCCTTGCACACCACTTTCGCTTACGTTCATTAACCTCATTTAGGTATGATCGTTGGTTAAGGGTGCTCCTTACCTGGCCTTATGGGCCGATTATCAAAAAATTTGAGTGTCACAATGTAGGGCCAATATATGAAATGGAAATGGAAAATTCTTTAAACATATTATATTTCAGATCGCAAAATGGCCGGCAAGATCACTGCTGCTTTCGTCGTCTTTGTCACCTTCGCATTCCTTGCCAACTTTGGTCATGTCGCCTGCAACCCTGCTATCGGTAAGTTTAATTGGAGAAAACCCAATATTACACGTTTCTAATGAATTCCTACACGAATGTTAGTTTGGAGATAGAGTATAGAGATATGCTACTTTTTGTCTCACACATTTTTTGGGATGCGCGTGAAACCGCGTGTTACAGCTAGTGTATAGTCGCCAGCAGGTCAAGGTATACAAAACTGTCAAATTTCTCCAAATATTGAAGACGAATTGTTGAAGATAAAGTTCGAAATCAACTGAGAAAATTTGACATTTCGTGGTAACTTGTACGACTTGTACCACCGTAAGTACCTAAATAAAATGCGATTAAATCCGTCCAAAATAATGTTGCACACAGACGAACATAGAACAACGGTAGGTGCCTAGTTTTTTATCGTTTATAAAGTAAGTTTATTTCAAACACACAACAATAATAAAATCACTGATTACCTATCCAGTTTTTTTTTTAAATAAACTTTATTATCATATTTAATAACACACTAAACGAAACGGACTCGGCTGCGTTTTTCAATTACAAAGGCAGTACTTAGACTCCTATATATTAATTCGTAATTTGCACGCAATGAACACGTCTACCGTTTACCAATCGACATGACGACTGGCGAAATCAACTTAAAATTTCCCGTCTACACTTGACTTCGAATTAGGTTTTCCTGTTAGGAAATTCTCAGTAACAGCCCGGTTTGGGTTTGTGCCTAGTCAATAGTATCCGCACCCTATTACATGATACCTACCTTTATATGTGGATATACATTGCTGCCTAACCTTTCGAGTAATTTAAGCGTGATAGACTCATAAGAGGGTTTAGATCAATAAGTAGATTTTATTGGAATCCCAGAAACAATTATTGTGCTAGTTAGATGACAACAAAAAATGACTAAATGAAGGCAAAAGAAGATTCTTGTCTGCCAAAAAGAAAAATATTGTCTTATCGACGAGAAAATCAGACCCAAATACGATTCTAAACATAATTAATTGTGATTGCATGAAAGCTAAGTAACTAGATTTTGCATGGTGTTTGTAATTAAATATTTGGGGGGTTAAGGCGCTTCAGTTGTTGTCTACGGGGCTCCATTTAATGGCGGAAGGCGGTACGAGAAAAAGGAGTTAAAGAAAAAAGCATTAAGTAGGTACATACTTCTATAGTATGAAGAAGAAATAAAGAAAGAAATAGTTTATTCAGCCGCAGTAAAGACAAGTACATTCATTATAAGCTATAATAACAAAAAAATATATAATAATAACGCATTAAGTACTATGCCCAAATTGCGCTGAAAGGGATCTAGTATCTAGTCCTTACTTTTGTTATAGATATAATAATTGGACCTGAGATATAGATATATTAGCTACCTTTTTATCTCTAAGGGGTCTTTGAGATGCCAGTGAAACCATAGAAAAAAGCCTGTCTATTCCCCTTATTTTTCACGCCTAAACCGCTAATTTATGTAGGTATCGATAAAATTTGTCGAATACCTACCTATATAAATTGCTTCCATAGTAGCAGCAAAGCGTAATAGTAAAATTTAACTTCCTTTTTGGATGCTATAGAACAAATACAAGCAATAGGTGGCAATGCTATATTTAGACAAACAGATAATCGCGAAATCGAATCGCTTAATATATCAATACACACGTGCGAACTTTAAATTCGTAAGGTCAAACGACACTAAAACTAAACGTGACTGACAGAACACATGTTTAAAACATTTCGTCTTTGTATTTAAATAAATCTTAACCAAAACTGAATCTTAATTTTTTATACTGTTCTAGAATTAAACTAACAATCCTGCTAGAGTCAAATCTGAGTATTTTTTGCGGCAAAACGGGACGTGGGTAAACAAAAGCGCACGCATACAAATCTCCGGCTTAGAGGCCTCCATGAGCCGTGGTGTAAGGGCAACTGACCTGAGGAGTCCAACACCCGACCAAACAACAGCCCCAGTAGGCGCACCCACTACCGACTGGGCCTACAAGGCTCTATATAAGACGGTCCAGAAGATGCTGGACTTGTCATGGTTGTGGCCAATGTCGCAAATCCCTTGGCCGTGGCAATATGGCAAGGGAAGGCAACTGCGATTTTTAGTCTTTACGGATCCCCAGTGGCGGATTAACCATACCTATAGCAGGAGTAGCAAATGCTACGGGCCCCACGGAAAAGAGGCTCTCTTTTCCTCTTTTGGAGCCTCCTCCACGTATCAAAACCCGACAACCTACGCCCGGGCTATATTATTTGAATGAAACCTATTAAGACACTAAAATATTATGAGGAGACTAAAAAGTCGTCAAAGTTCGCGCTTGCTTAATCCGGCACTGCGGATCCCACATTGTACCTACCTACTCTGCCGCCTCCCCTGGTGGCAGATGATCCATAGGCAGATGAGGATTTTCCATACCGATTATAAAAAAAAATAAAGGACATACTCATTCCATATTTGTGTTTACGCCTTCTTAAATAATGAAGTCCTTTTCTTTGCATTCCTAATATTACGATTTTCTTCAAACCGTAGACTATAGAGGATTAATTCGAACAATAACAAAAGTTGGAGCCCAATAAAAGTGTTATACCCATTTATTTTGGTAATAGCAACTGTCTAAATAATTATAGCTGTCAAACCTTAGGTATATTCAGCCGAATCTATCATCAGACAATTCCTGGACAATACTGAAACTTGTGAAAAGCAAGGCAATGGTAAGAAAGCAGACTACCGACCACCATACCCCATGTTTAAGCAGTTTTTATATATCTAGTTGATATTCTCATCTCATATCACAAGAGATGCGTGATATATTCAACGTCCGATCGCTGTGAGACAATGACCTCAATCCGATTCACAATTTGGACACCTCACTTTCGCTGGAGTTACGCAATTTCACCTTAGCCGCTTACACTTGACCTCGTAACGACAATCCGCGCATTTAGACCGTGTGTTATGGACATTATTTTTGTTAGAGCAAATAAAATTGCGAAAGTGGTAAAATGAATTCGTGTAAATTACCAACTTGGGTATTTATTTTTGCAATTCACGATAACTTGATAGGTGTTGGTCTGTGGCGAGATATTATTGCATACAGAGGAGAACATACTCGTGCAAGGCTAAGTTGTCTCCAAAAACGTAGTATATATAGTAGTTTTTTAGTAATCCTTTTGGAATACAAGTGAAACTGCGTGAAACAACTAAGTAGTTATGTTGGTTAGTCTATAGATATTCATTTAAATAAGACCTGGAAAGTATGCCCACCATTCCAAACATAACAAGAATTTTTCACAAAGAAATGAATTTTCTAATTAAAGAAAATTTCTAGTGAAAGAAAAATTCGATCTCAGGCAGGGTTTGAACCTGCGTCCCTCTGGTTAAGTACACCAGACGCTTTACCAACTAACTTTTTCTTTCACTAGAAATTTTCTTTAATTAGAAAATTCATTTCTTTGTGAAAATTTCGCAATATTTAATGCTAAAAAATAATAAAAAATAAGCATAATACGGTAAGGCAACATCGTTCGACATTGAACTACCTGTAAAGGCAGTCGTGTTGGTTGAAAAGACATAGTAATGTCTTCAATAGATGGTGCCGACGTCGCCTCAAGACGTAGAAGGTGGAAGAGAAATTCGACATCACAGGCAGTGGTCTCGGTAGCTTAGTTGGTAAAGCGTCTGGTGTACTTAACCAGAGGGACGCAGGTTCAAACCCTGCCTGAGATCGATTTTTTCTTTCACTAGAAATTTTCTTTAATTAGAAAATTCATTTCTTTGTGAAAATTTCGCAATATTTAATGCTAAAAAATAATAAAAAATAAGCATAACAAGAATTTCCCGCACTCCCGCAGTCTTCGAATAATGGGGGAACATACAAACCACTTCGCCAAATGATGCTTTTCGAGGGCAAATACACGAGTTATTAAAACAAATGTAATAAGTAGGTACCTAGGTGAGCCTATAGGTAATATTTGAAGTACCCTCGATTTGTCCAGGATCCCATCATCCGATCTTAACCTGATGACAATGGAACCACAACAAAAGCATACCTACCTACTTACCCTTTCAAACAAAAACGTAATTTCAAAATTGTTTCGCAATTTACGGAGTAGGTAATCGGTGAAAGTAGGTACATTAAAAAAAATACATACAGTCGAAAGTATAAGTAACCTCCCCCTTTTTGTATTTTCTAAAGTCGGTTACCCTTTTGAACACAACACAACCGTTTGTCACATATATGTGACAAACGAAATCTTACCCTGAACGCCAACGTCACAAATATATGACAAAATATACGTCGCCCATATTATAAAATAAACAATTTAATCATTACTTTAGTGTGTTTTCACTACCTTGTGTAGTTTGACAGAAAAAGTGGCCTGGCGTCAGGGGTACGGTGATACGTTTATACTCTGGCGTTCAAAAGGTTAATAAGTGATAGCGTATCAAAACTACAGATCATAAATTGATTCTGAACCTTTAGTAGGTACCTAATTATCACCTAAACCATTTTCCGACGATTATCATTGACGTCGAGTAATTGCATAATGACTGACAATAAATAAATACTTTAATATTACGGTTTTGACCTCTTTAAGTAGTTCAAGCTTTGCATAATCTGCCAAAAATATAGTCCAACCGTAACATTTAAGTTGGATGATAATTAACAAATTTATGACTCGACCTACCTTAATATACTTACATAAATTAGGTAAATAGATATATTATATAGACATTTTCGAGATAGATATTATTTATAACCGGCGGAAGGTTATTGAAGCGGCGGTAGCCTAACGGCTAGGGCGTCGGACTTGCGATCATGTGGTTGCTAGTTCGTAACCCACCCATTGCACTACCGACGTGAACCCACTCGTAACACAAGCATTTAGCTTAGCACGAGGGGTTAATGTGTCCCAAATTGCTACCTAGTAAGCTTTTTTAAAAAAAACTATAGGCGGGGTTATTCGCCACTTATTTGAATATTTAATTATATAAATAACTAAATTATTACTTATAGAGTAGGTATTTACAGTTCAAGCATTGTGGTCTAGCAATACATTCCAAAATCGAGCATTGTAGGTAATTGGTTTTAGGTAACAGAAAGTTCCCAAATCCGGGATATTGGACTGGCTTTGGATTGAGGTACCTATTACTTGTTTTCTACCTTTACACAGTAGAACTCTGCCACCTCTGCCAAGAATACAGGCTTAATGATAAATGACCTTCCCAATGAATAAGCTTTGCGGATCCATTTCACCTCTATTGTTACATTTCCTTTCAATAGATATTAAGCTCTTATCTAATATCTTGTATTGAACGTATACGAAACTAATTGGACGCCATAAACAATAGCCTTTCAAGTTAATCAAATGTTATCCGATGGATATTTGCATACAAACGCTAATTAAGCTATACATAATTTATCATCATCAACAATTTTAATAGTGACTGAATACTGCTGACGAAATTAATTATTATGTATTATTATTGCTTAAAGCCAATGAGCCGGAAACATCAAAAAAATATTGACTCTAGTTTATTTTAATTAGTAGAATGTTTTATACCTACCTACCAAATAATTAATAAACGATATACTTACATAATAACTTTAAAACTCCCAACAACGAAAACGAAATGCTGTTACGTAAAAATAAATGTTCACAAGTTATTTCGCATTACCCGCAACCAGTAAAAATAAAAGTACCTAGCTACTTACCTACCGTAAGCTGAAAGACTTTTTCCACTATAGGATGAATATATTCTATCACAGTATAAACCACTAGTAAGTATTAAGCTTTATACAGTAGCACTTAACAAAGAACAACTCACGTTCCCGCAGAATATTTAGAAGCGCATAAAACCTCCATTGCACTGCACGGATGCCCAATAGGAAGTGGAATATTGTCACTCACTGATTTTTAAACAAATTTAAAATTGGAAGAGATTCTCAACTATTTTACAGGTATTTTATATATTGTTTAATATTTACTTCTGCGACTAGATAATTAGGATTTATCTGATACCTATTGTATAACTTGGTTGGTGTATGACTAATGATACGTAAAATCAGTATTTTTTTATAGGAGTGTAAATATTTTAAAATAGTGCATATTTCTGTTATGTTATATTCACACCAATTTGGTCCAATCTACCCAATATCTCAGATCAAATAAAAAGTTAAGATGGAACTTTGCGAACAAAGAAGTGAGGCCGGCTAAAACTACGCCTTGCCGTGGACAAACACAATTACATGCACACACGTATACCGAAACTACGCCTTATCTTGTCAGTCGAGCAGTCGAGCTATCGCCACACGTCTATCAAAACGTCATTAACGTATCACGTGCGTGTGCGTGTGTAATTGTGTTTGTACACGGCAAGGCGTAGTTTTAACCGGCCTCACTTATTTGTTCGCAAAGTTCCATCTTAACTTTTTATTTGATCTGGGCCCACTATACATTCTAAAAATTCATTACATTTTTTGGGGTCGATTTTCTTTTGGACACCGCACGGTGTTCTGTACCAGAAAATTTCTCTCTTGAATACAAAAAATCAAACAAAACCAAACCCTTGGTCATTCATTCGTGGTTCCAGACCACCAAGCTTTGGGTCTTGGACAATGGTGGCGCGGCAGAAAATTTTGCGCGAATGTTCGCAATGAAATGAAATGATATTTATTTCTGTAAATAGATCTTTTAAGACACTTTTACAAGTCTTTTTTTTTAACTAGATGGCGCCGACGTTTCCTATCTGACGACCTCTGAGAAGAAACGTCTAAACAAACTCAGAGAATTATGGTCTCTTTTAAAGTCCAGACAATAGTTATGTTATATGCGATAAATGTTAACGAATTCGTAATGTGGACGCAGCTTTATCGGTCAAAAAATAATCAAAACGTATTGATTGTATTTTTTTTCTCTTAGCAACTAGCTACGATGCCATGGAGACCTGCATCGGAAACTGCGCCCTATGCAAGAAGATGTTCGGCGCATGGTTCGATGGCCCTCTCTGCGCGGAATCTTGCCTCAAGTTCAAGGGAACGCTGATCCCTGAGTGCGAAGACTTGGCTTCCATCTCACCTTTTCTTAACAAGCTTTAAGGTTTCAATAACGAAAAATTTATGGATAGAGACTGAGCCGCGTTCTTTATAATACTCACCGTGTTGCCACTGACAAAACAATTCCGTTTTTTTTTGACAGGTGCCAAGTGTTGCCAGTTTAAAAATATTTTTTGACTAAATAAATTAGCCTAGCATTTACATTTGCTACAGTTATAAAACCCAGTGCCATATAAGCCCAGTATATTAAAATACTCACAACTTTACATAGTAGCGAAATCATTACTTTTGCCCAACAATCCTTGTAACCAAATTCTAATAATTTTGTTACAAGGATTAGCATTATTTTGAACGAACCTTGCCTTATTGTTTTATAAATGTATTAATTCATATTTTCGTTTTTATTTTTTTTTGTATAACTGGATCGTTTTTGTCCGTCTAATGAAATTAAACGTAAGTTTACGTTTATATTCTAATTTCACAACTACTTAATTTCTTTGCGATACGTGGCTCAGTATATGAAATCCATATCTTTGAAATGTTTAACATTCCACAAACCGACGACATGCCAAAGTATTTGATACTCTATGTATTTTAGTTTTAAGTCGATACTCGTGTGTAAGTTTTATACTCGTTTTTTATATTACAGGGATTATTATAAGAATATATTGAAAAATAAATGAATGCTATTGAAATTTGATTTAATGTTTTATTTATTAACTTGAATGACAGCATTTTATTGGGATATTTGAATAAAGTGATACAAATCAATTTTGTAAAATGAAATTTACACTATATATTTGAATATAAATATATACGCTAACCTATTGATATTATTCGTCAGAAATTGTTACTGTTAGAAACTTTCCTAATTTGATTTCAACATATACAGCTATTCTTTCGCCATGGATTAGTAAAAACGATATTTTATTGAGTCTGTTACATTAATTTATTAAGTGTATATATTTGAAACATACATATTTGAAATGTGTACACCCGTGTGTACACATTTCAAATATGTGTCCGTGTGTATTGTATATTATAAGCGACATAAATATGTTTAATTTAAGACACAAAAAATATCATATAATATGCACTAAATGGTAATTTTTTCGATGACCGTGAAAAAAATGATATTTTCAAATATAACCGCGTTCCTGGGAATTGCATATGGGGGGGGGGGAGATTCACGTCACGGATAAAATATCATTATTTACTACTCCTAGACTTAAGCTAGAACAAAAAACATATCAATAACATCCACTAAGTGACGTCATAATAATAGAGTTGTCTTAAATCTTTCTTACTTCCCTCGTAGGTATTGCCAATGCAAAAAATCATACACATTATAAAGTGTATCCAATTCATCACACACAATCACATATTTAAATCCAATTATTATGTTTCCGTATAACTTGTTCCAAAAATATTTAAAAGTATAACTTTATACATATACAGTATAGTTTACATAATTCGTTTACGATATTGTAGTGACACTTATAAATTGATACTACATCTACAATGTAATAAATTGGTTTCGATAAAGTTATTAATCTGCGTGCGGAATGTAAGCTCAGATCAAATAAAAAGTTAAGATGGAACTTTGCGAACATAGAAGTGAGGCCGGCTAAAACTACGCTTACAAACACAATTTTACACTATATAACAATGCCGAAACTACGCCTTATTTTGTCAGTCGAGCTTTCAAGCTATCGAACGCTCGACTGACAAGATAAGGCGTAGTATTAACCGGCCTCACTTCTTTGTTCGCAAAGTTCCATCTTAACTTTTTATTTGATCTGAGAATGTAATTATTTCTATTTAGGAACAAAATATCATTGACTGAATATATAAGTGACACTACGGACAAAGCATCCCCTTATATTCCCAAAAAATTTCAAGAGCTTATATCTTGGAACTTTATAAGTCAATAACAACATTTTATTTCATAAAATTTTTGAATAGGACTGTATTTCGTGCACGTTAATCCTACAAGAGATCACTATTTCATCGAAACCAATTTAGATAAGAACATTTGCTTAATTTAAAGTATGCATATCATTGAAAATCTGTTAAAATCTTAAAATTATTACTTATTTTAATTCAAATTTCATTGCCCTCTCAATTGCTTATTCACTAATTTCTAATGTAACACCGGAAAAGTAGAAATAGAATCTGAATTTAAATTGTTGTATTCATGCATAAAAGACAATGGTTTAGAAAAAAACATTAACATTCGAGCGCGGGCAGGACTAAACTAGCAGGACTTCAAGTCCTGCTAAATTGTCCTCTATAAAACGGAGCACGCAAATGCGAGTCCTACTCGCGGTCGAAGATTTCTATCACAACATTGATAACTTGACTTGCCAAGTTTTTACGGGCAATAATTACTTACTACAAGAAGTAAAATGTAGATATTATGAACTATGGTATGTGTTTACAGTAGGTACAAGGCCTTAGAAATGTTGCAATTAGAGAATGCACAAGTTGGTACAGTTTGTTCGAAATAAGTAAGCCGATCGGAAGTTGTCTGCAAGTGGTTTAGAAGTGGTAAATTTTAATAGAGGGAGTCGGTTTAAAAATAATTAGAGTCGTTTGGGGTTCATATTTTTAATTATTTTGTTTACTAATTTCGATATTTATGTATTATAACACTTAATTAAACGATTTTATCACCGCGGTTGTTCGGGACGGCTAACTTCCGATCGGCTTACTTATTTCGATCAAACTGTATTATGTTACAATAGTCTCACATATTGTGACAAATAGGCACAATATACTTGACTGAATTAAATAGTGGCACATATCAAAATAATATGAACTAGCAAGTTGGTTCATATTAATTAAAGCCACTTTACGGAATTTATTCAATATGTCTAATATTCGCGTAAGTGGCAGTAATCAGTAGCAAATTGGTTCTTGACCGAGATTTCCAAAATTTCAATATTTTGACTTGTGCCACCATTGAATGCAGGCAAAGATTGTATACAGGATGCCGAATTAGTCACCTGCACCCGTTCAAGGGGTGATTCTACCCGTCACACTGACCAAGTTTCCCTATTAAACCCATTACTGATATGTGAAATTAAAAGCGACATTTGATATAATGACGACATGTGGTATGTTTATCTTTTTGTATTTTTTAGGCATTTTCCATGCAAAGATTATTAAGTTATTTTAGTGAAGGAAAAATACGACCGCGGGCATGATTCACACCTGCGTCTTCTGGTTAAGTATTCCAGACGCTATGACCGCTAAGCCACAGTGTCTAATGTCACCACAAAGACGTAAATTAAAAACGTGAAGGCAAATTTCGACTAGGCGGGTGGGACTCGCGGTGGTTTAGCGGTCATAGCGTCTGGTGTACTTAACCAGAAGACGCAGGTTAGAATCCTGCCCGCAGTCGTATTTTTCCTTCACTAAAATAACTGTGGTATGTTTTGCTTTTGTGTAGGAAGATGTTTTTATTTTTACGAATATGGTTGTGGGTTTCATAGTAAAAGTTATTGAATACGACAGATAGAATCACCCCTATAAGGTGACTAAATCTACATACTGTATAAACAAGATTTAAAATATACATTTAATTTATTTGGACAGTCTCTAGCACTCAATATTCGCTACTGCTAGCATTGTAAAACGATAGTCAGTTAACTGCCACTTCTATTGCCTGTGTCTCCGTGGTCGTGGGTACTTGGGACGTCTCTTCGGGAGCTGATTAGGAAAAAGACAAGATTATTATGATGTTGTATAAGCCAAAACTAAAGTGGCACAGTTTTAGTATAAGATCAAAATTTTAACTAAACTTAAACTCACATCCCCAAAGGATTTTCTTACTAAATGTCGGCTTCTAGAAGTATCGACGTGAAACATGCACTATCGTGCCGTAGTTTTTGTGCGATGTGTGTACAAACATACAGACATACAACATATAACCGGACCTCGTGAAAGTTAAGAAGAAGATTTTTGTTCAACAGTGGCCCTCTTATAGCTGAAATCATATACTATGTAATATAATCCAAATTCCAAGCTGTTACTGAGAATTACACAGAAAATTTCAAGACTTCTGGCGTTGCAGTCGCGCTTAGGACTACTAGACTAATGAGGCAGTTAAGAAATATTATTACGAATTTTAGCAAATACCTGTAGGTTCCGTTTGTAGATCCGCAGAAACATCCATTGGTTCAGCTGCTGGCGCTGCTTCTGATGGAAGCTAATAGAAAGATAATAATGATTGGTAAGAGATGAAATGAAGTTCCCTTTATTACTTACAATATTAACTGTATAGGTACACACAGCTACAGATCAACCTATAAAATTCCAGTTTAAGCTGACCTCGCACTGTATAGGCTTTTAATACAATAAGAGGCCAGCGTAAACTAGATTTGTTTTCTTCATTCCAGGAAAGGTATGGATAAAGGAATTCCATTCCTAGAATGGAAAAAGTAATTATCAAATAAAAATGATACTTACCGCAGGAGCGATCCTAGGGATCTTCCCGATCTTGTGTCTGACGCTAAACGGTGCGCATGACTCGTAATAATTAATCACGAAATCTGGATACGCCTCACCCAATTCATGGCCTGGTACGACATCGAAATCCGTGCAACCACGCCTATGAAAAAGATAAGAATATAATTATTTTGATACTAGTTTTCCGCCCGCAGCTTCGCCCGCGTTGTCACAACTTGGGTAATATTATTGCATTTTTAGTGGGGATCCCTATTTTTTTTGAAAATGTTTGTATAGCTTATGTCACTCAGTGAAGATGCAGCTTAATGATCTCTTCATTCATGGCTCTAATGGTGAAAGAATTTTTGAAATGGGTCCAATAGTTTTTGTGTGAAAACATTACAAACATTGATACAAAAACACAAATGTTTCCTCTTTATAAAAGTTTATGAGTTAATAGTGAAGATTAACCTGGCGCAAATCCAGACTCCGAGCTGCTACTGAGAATTTCATAGAAAAACCCAATAACAGTTTGCTCGACTTGTGAACAACCCCAGGGCCTCTAGCATAGCAGTAGACACTATAATTAATATAAAAACTCCTTAAATACTAAAAAAAATATATTAAAATATATAGGCAGAACTCCTTACCATTTAACCAAAAAGTACAATGAGCCATGGAACAGCTGGCCTGCTAGTATCTTTTCTGGTGATAGTCTTCGGGCAAGGCCACGTGGCTTGTCAATCTCTTGCAAAGCCTAAGTATAAATTAAATAAATAATCAATACCTATAAGGAAAATGTCAATTACGGAACTATGGACAAATGTACTGAATTCAACATTGTTGTGTCTTTATCAAACAACCTTTAAAATACTTTATGACATGTCTAAATGTCTCCTCAAAAAATTCAATGCAGTCTACGATGGCATTTCAGAGATATTTATAAAAGTGAAATTACTTTTTTGAGGTTATGTTCGAACAAATGATATTGAAAAAGCTATTTAGAGTTTATGAGTGAGCTTTGTGCATTTGAAGTACATGTGTGTAAAATATGTTTCGCTATGTCTGACATAGCAATACCGAGTGGTCACCAATGACCGCCTCACCAAGTCTTACTGATTTAGATTTAGGGCATTGTCGGTTCAAAATTTTAATAAGTTTTACATTATTTAATACAAAACACAATAAAAAATAACTCACTTCAACCTTCTTCTTCTTATCTCCTCTCCTACCTCGTTTGCGGCTACCCAAAGACTCTTCCATTGGATCAGGGGTAGTAACTGGAGGAGGAGCAGCAGCTGCTGCAGCTTCTCTCTCCCGCTTCATGCGAGCCTCCTCATATGCTGATATTAATTCTGGACAGTCCAGGTTGTCTTCTGGCTCCCATGTATTGTCATCACTGAAATTAAAAAAGTTGTAAGTTATTATCAATTACAGACCAATAGGTAAAAGAAACTAAGGCAGACCGTGATAGCGGAGAGCAGATTATATTATTGAAATTGCTGGGAAGAACTGGATGTCAACCGCTCAGGATAGGATTTAATGGTATAAGATGGAAGAGACCCAAAAGGGATAACTAAAACTAACACAAACTAACTAAGATAAATGTACTAACATTACTAACACTACATTTGAAATGTAAGATACGGAGAAAAATAAAGCTTATTATTATTATATTATAAGTTAGTATTAAGTTACTTTTTATTACAGCATACCGAGAAGTATGATATAACTTTGAGTTTTATTGAAGGCCAGTGGTCAGATCAGATGTGGTGTGAAGTCAGCTGCACCAGTTTAAGATAGGCATCATTGGTCAGTCAGAATTACATACCACCATCATACCTGTATTCCTCAAAGGGTTAGGCAGAGGTGTACTTAATTTACACCTACCTGTATGTTTAGATTCCATGTAGTAGGGGGCAAGCTTATTGCCATTAACTGGGCACAAACCCAAACTCCATACTGCTACTAAAAACCCAATAAAACTACTCTGCAGTAGACTCTAGCATAGCAGTCGTGCTTGTGACTACTACACTCATAAGACAATTAGAATGTCCACTGCTTAAAAAAAAGACATGTCCAAATACCATGTGACATGGTAACATTACTTACTCAGAGTATCCTTTCCATTTTAGTAAGAATTCAACCTTGCCATTCTTGATCCTGCGATCCAGAACTTTCTCAACAGAAAATTCCTCATGTCGACCACTCTGTGGTCCCATAGTAGATGGTGTTGTCATTGCAGGAGCAGTTTCCATTGGCTGACTTGGTGGAATGGCTTGGGTAAAGTTCAGATCAGGCTGGGCCAACGATTGCATTGCTTCATCCATTATATCTGAGGAGTGAAGATAGTTACTCCATCAATATGGGACAACGAAGTACTAAGAAATCTGCCTGCACATTAGATGTCACAAATTGTAGAAATTCATAAAAGCTGCGTTTTGGTACTTTATTTGGTAAGTAGCTATCATGTTGTGTTATTGTCCCGCCAGTGGCTGGAAGACGAGTAAATTGGCGTCTTGGCGAATTGTACCGACCTTCCTTTCAAAAGCACCGAAATATAAACGCAACTGTATATTGAAACACAACTTAGTGTAGATAGATAGGTCTAAGTAAACTAGTTAGCGGCAATCAAATTAAAATCAACAAACCACAACAAACAAACAAATCAATACTTTATACTTTCTATTGAACAATAGACAGAAACGTTGTCAATTTGACATTGACAGTTAATGTGACATATCGCCAAGTTGTTTTTCTTTTAATATTTTATCATGGCTTCAGAGGTCTAATTGTAAATGAAGGATGTTACTAGGTATGCCAAATAGCTTGAAATGTTGTCTCAGTAAAGCCTGTATGTATACAAATACATCATTTTTTTTTGTAGTAAAAAATACCTAGTAGTTTTGATTTTATGGGCACTCAAAGTTACGAAAAATATCGAGTCCTGCTAACCACGTGACCACCTGTGACGTCATGTCACAACGCGCCGCGTGGGGCGCGCGGGCCGCTGCCCGCTTTTCGCTTAGTATTAGGGATGTAACTTGACGAAAAAAAATCGATTATATAAAAATCGATTTTTAATAAGATATTAATCGATTTTTCTAAAAAAATCTATTTTTTTATAATTTTCTCTCAGATCAAATAAAAACTTAAGATGGAACTTTGCGAACAAAGAAGTGAGGCCGGTTAAAACTACGCCTTGCCGTATACAAACACAATTACACGCACACACGCACGTGATACGTTAATGACGTTTTGATAGACATGTAGCGATAGCTTGAATCTGCTCGACTGACAAGATAAGGCGTAGTTTCTGTATACGTGTGCATGTAATTGTTCTGAGAATTTTCTATAATATATAATAAGGTACACACGACTACAAATCAAGCTATATAAAACCAGTTTAACCTGAACTCACGTTGTATAGGCTTCCTATACAATAAGAAACCAGCGTAAACTGGATTTGTATAGCTTGATGTGTAGCCGTGCGTACGATTTCAATAATAAATAAAATTATCTTCGAGTAACCAATACGGAGAATAGGTACGATATCAATATTATGTTAGAGTAACAAATACTGAGAATAGATAAGTTAACAAAATTATGTTAGAGTAACGAATAATAGTAATAGGTATGGTATGCTAATAATGAGCTAGTGAATATATTCAATAATAGTATTACCTAAATATCACTCTTATATCTATAACACCTCTATTATATACGAAAAATTTGCAAAATAATATCGAAACACACTCCCTCCCCCATCAAATGGACTGGGTAGCGGTGTTGCATTGCTATTTTTAATAGCTGCCAGTTGAAAAAATTTAAGAAGGGTACGCTTAAAATAAAAAAAATCAATTAATAAATTATCGATTTTTTTACAAATAATAATTGTTCATAAAAAAACGATTTTTATGAAAAAATAATCGATTTTTTTTTATAATCGATTATTTTTTAACATCCTTACTTAGTATCAACTATCAAGTCGCCAGCGGTAGGGGTAATACCGCACCTACCGCTGGCGACAAAATACTGCGCAAGCCTTGCGTTTATTGCGTAAATTAGCGTCTTGCGTGCCCAAACCCTCAACATCCACTCCGGGTCGTCCTACTAAAACTTTTGATGACCTGTGCAATACATCGAAAAAAAGGCGACTCGACGATTTACTCCAAGAACGAGATACAAACCAGTTGACGGCTGCTGCTGAAATTTCAGCGCAGTTGGCTGGGCACCGAAATCTCGCCTGTGTGATTAGAGAAGCCAGCAACAGCAAAAAAAAACCATTTGTGCGCGTGTTGATCCGCAAGGTGCCTTTCAAAAGAAAAAGCTCTGCCTTACTATGTGGACGCCAGAGCTACAACCCATTCTTACAAACAAACCCGAAAATAGATCACGAAGGCGGAACATAATGTATTTCCTTCATTTAATAGTATTAGGCAGGCTAAATTAGACTGTTATCCTCCTGAGGAACAGATTTTGGTAACCGAAACTCGTGCAGAAATTAAACTTCAAGCCGCGTTAAACAAAACGGTCGAACGTCTAATTTCTGCACAGCTTGAGGTATTCAGATCTTTGCCTCCTGACTTATCATTCTCAGTTATAAGCAAGTGGGGGTGCGACGGAAGATCTGGTCATAGCACTTAAAAACAAAAGTTCGCATACAGTGAAGACACTGATGAGTTTTTATTTGTATTCTCATTTGTGCCGCTTCAATTACGTGACAATAGTGGTAACATTGTTTGGCAGAATCCTCGACTAAGCTTCCCTCGGAGGTTTTAGAATTAATTATGCCCCCTAGTTTAGATATGTTAGTTCTGACTTTAATATTGAAGATTCTTCTTCAGAAGAATATAGTGATGTGCTTTTATTAGTTTCTCTCAGTTTAGCACAAGGGCTGGCAACACTCCTGACTCATATTGTTAGGCTTAAAGAACTTGTATCCAAACCGTAAAATAAATAAATAAAAAACTTGTCATTGTCAATTTTTATCATAAACAAACATGAACATAACCTAAATATTTAATGTACTGCACCCACCGTACTTCGGACACTATTACTGTGCCTTGCCTTATTGTTTGAATCAGAATTAAGGGTTTTATAAAAAACAAAAACAACTTGTTTTACATTTGACTTGTGCGTTCTCCGTGTTTGGTGAGTTATTAATTTATTTGCCTGTGCAATGGTACAACATAGAAACAAATTCATTATTACATGGAATAAATACATACTTACGTATTAGTCATGCTATTCAAGAATTTTTACGTAATTAATAGATAACTACTTTGTTTATAAGTTATTATTATAAATGATTCATATCAACATTGTAAGTTTACGTAATTTGGCAGTCTAGTGTGTCTGTATAGCTGTGTACTGAACACGATAGATTGCGTCATGAAGAAGGACATAGGGTCAGAGAGTAGCCTTAGGCATACCTTAGGTAAAATTGTAGGACACATAGTTTATCAAAACATTGAACCAGTGCTGTTTTTTATAAAATTGTTTTTTTTTCTTTTTTATAGGCAATGGCAGACACTGGTCCATTTTCAAGCAGCACAGCATTCTGTGCGCGGTGTGGCTCCATACTTCCTCTGTTACAGGAGTTTGGTTCAGTAAGGTGTTATGCCTGCCAAGCCTCTTTTGATGCTGAAAGTAAGTTTATTTTATTAGGTATTGCCTACCCAAATTTAAGTTGTGTGTGATGTATAAAATTTAATTTAATTTGCTTTGACATTGCTTTCTAATATAATACACCTGATACATCTTTAAAAGGTTCCGTTTGTAATTGATAACCTATGACTACTGAACTAAAATTAAAAGCTGCGGTAGCCTAATGGCTAGGGCGCTTGACTTGCGATCATGTGGTTGCCGGTTGGAAACCCACCCATTGCACTACCGACATGAACCCACTCGTAATACAAGCATTTAGCTTAGTATGAGGGGTTAATAAGATTACTAGTAATGTGTGACCCCACATTGCTAGTAAGCTTTAAAAAAATTAAAAATACCTTTGATAATTCTTGAAATAGAACTGCCTTTACCCATGACCATGACCACCATGACCATAGACGCTGTTGATATAATGCAATAAAATCCATAAAAAGTTAGTAGTTCTAATAATTAATTATTCTTTATTTTTATTTATTATCCTGCTGGATAATGGGTATTTCTTTTTCGATTGATTGGAATCAGGATTTGGATTGACAGGCATTATGTCCACAATAAAGGGCTTAATGGGTTAGGAGTGGACCCAAGCGATCCAAGATGCCTTAGCCACCACCTAGATTGGGATCTAGCTGCCATTTTGGCATTGTTAGCAACCTAAGTTACTCTACTGCTGCATTTTGCCAAGAAACTACTCCCCTAAAGATCTTACATTTGTTATATTTTTCAGATTTCAGCAACCTGAAATTTGATTACACAATTCATTTCAACACAGTATCAGTGGTGACCAATGAAAACATACTCAACACTGATGGGCCCGAGGGTCCTGTTGTGGAGAGAAAGTGTCCTAAATGTGGTAATGACAGAATGTCCTATGCTACGTTGCAACTAAGGTCCGCTGATGAAGGGCAGACAGTGTTCTACACATGTATATCTTGCAAGTAAGTTGTATTTATACTAATAACATGTAATTAATAAATTATATACTTCATCACCGCTATGTCTTTAGATTGAGATTTGGTCCTGCCTGTTTATGAAGCAATTTATCTATATTTTGACCATAACAATTTTATTGCTATTAAAAATAAGATTTTGGTAATATTGCCATTGCAATTATTTTACCCAGAATCAAGAATTATGTTTTTTTTTTTTTTTTGTTTTTTAAAAAAGCTTACTAGCAATGTGTGTCACACATTACTAGTATTCTTGTTAACCCCCTTGTGCTAAGCTAAATGTTTGTGTTACGAGTGGGTTCACGTCGGTAGTGCAATGGGTGGGGTTCGAACCGGCAACCATATGATCGCAAGTCCGACGCCCTAGCCATTAGGCTACCGACGCGACGCTTTAATTTATTTATACCCATAAAAAATTGTGTCCCTTTTTTGTGATTGATTGACTTTTTTTTATAAATTACATAAAACCAGGAAAAATCTAGGTTGATTAAATAATTATTGATTTGGCCATACAACTTATTAATTATGTTTATTTTTATTCCAGATACAAAGAAACAGAAAACTCATGAAGAAAGTTTATTTCATATTTTTATGTAAGGTTATTTTTATTTTTTAGTAAATATTTGTTATATTTTTACCTATTTATTATTATTTACCCTTAGAAACCCAAAAGTTATATTTATCCATTTTGTTAAGTATGGTTTTTATATTATTATTAGATAGCTATGGTAGTTTTTTATTTATTTGGCACATGAAGGAAGTAGTTAGGTAATTAAATACTAGATCATTTTTTTATATGTTGATAAATATGATTGAGTAGTTTTATGTAGTTAATTAGCTAGTGTGTTGGTATTTTATTTCACCACTTATTGGTTTGTCATTCAATCTCATTCTGAAAGATTCTCTATAGGTACTGGACCCAACAATAAGTAGTAATGGGTTAAATGAAATTTCTGATATTACCTACATGGTACTCTCGTACTGAGAGGAGACCCGTGCCCAGCAATGGGACAATGTAATGGGTTGATGATGATGATACCTACATGGTATAGTACAGTGGGCTGTCTTTCACAACGCCACCACAACGGCCGTATTTTGCATGCAGTGATGATTGACTATTCGAGTACATATGCCATCACGCCTGTATTCCCGGAACGGTTAGGCAGAGGTGTATTAAGTAATACCCTCAATTTGTGGCATGCTAAGTCCCATGTAATTGCAAGTTTAATTGCCATTATCCGGGCCCAAAAAACTCCGAGCTGCTATTTACTGAGAGTTAAAAAAAAACCGTACAACACTGCTCGACATGGGAATCGAACCTACCACGGGCATAGATGTAGCGCTGACGACTGCTAGACTAATGAGGTATGTGTCTGATATATTATTATTTCTCAGAAGAAATTTCAATTAACCCCGTTGCCTGCAATACGTGTCATGTTAAAGTAAGGATTTTAGGTGACAGGACCTTAAATCGCAACTTAGACATACTTTTAAGCTAATCCCACTGATTAGCAAGTCAGCCTACATATTTTCATAAACACTAGTCATCACCCACATCACTATTCATTCAAGCCACAGGTGAAACTTACAGTTTCACATTCAGCACGCGCTGCCGCCGAAGAATCTAAGCATTTTTTTTATATAGAAAGAGACGGGTATATATTTAGGTGTAAGTGTGAAAGAGATAAATTATAGTTTTTGATCGAGAGCGTTGCGGAGTCGAGATGAGACGGTAATTAATTTGATCAGTACGTTGCTTACGTATAGGTAGTGATGTGGAATGTCGATATTATGTTTCGATGTTTTTTTTTCAGCTACCTGGTTACTTTCCCATTAAAAGGCTATTGCTCCATGATTTGTCACGGCTATAGCTATATTATTTTCAATTATTTTTGCTGCCTTTCGTATGTACATAATTGTTTTTCCAACGGTTCATTCTAATACTAACCCTTTAAGGACTTCATTATAGACACAAAGTATAACCTATTTTCTAGCTAACTCTAGCTAACTCCAGTTTTCTTGTTTTGCTTCTGTCTGAAGCCCTGTAAATTCTTACAGAATACCTACAATATGATCCTGATAAAATTCCACACGAAAACAAACTGACTATAAATTGAAGCTTACAACCACTACGTATCTCTACGCCACTATAGATTTATTAGGAGACTCGAAGTGTAACGGGACATTTAATCTGGCCGCGCATAGTGACCCCTGTTGATCTGTCAGCTCTGACACCCACGCCTTTGTTTACGGCTGTTGACAAATTGGTTCTACCATATATTAATAATGTTAAGAAGTACTACTGTTAACTTAATGTTATAGTAGACGAGGACTTATTCTCGACTTACCCGTTTAAACTTTATTTGCTTTGTTTATCAGTCCTTAATAACGAAAGCAATTTCTGTTTTTTTTCTTTGTTTAATCGTTGCAATCGTACAACATTGCGTGACTCTATATCCTTATGCGCTTCATGCGTCATATAGTAGTAGTAGTAGTAGTGTCTTACTGGCTAGGTCGTATGTCTACATACCAGCATAAATAGTTCGGCACGATCGGGGAAATACAACCTTCCCTTCCATGGAATATCGATATCAAGTAGAAGTATGCATGTTGCGTTTCGAACGGTGAGTGTGGAGCGCCGGGGGCCTAATCCTCCCTTAGTACCCCTCATTTTCAATTTCTCCTTCCCCTCCCTTTTCCTGAAATAGGCTCGGGTACGCATCTGGAACTCCTTTGGTATTGCAGAAGTTCCATGGGCGGTGCGATGACTACTTTCCATCAGGTGTCTCGCCTGCTCGTTTACTCGGCAGATGTTTATTTCAACTGTAAGACTGAAAATACTTACATAAATATAGAAATACGTACATACGTACGTTCGGTTTTCCGTTCACCTGAGACCGTTGCTAGTCAACTTGGCCGAACCTGGTATGAAATGTAGCAGCCTCTTGATAGCAACAATGAATAGCAGCCTCTTCATAGCAACATAGAACTGTCTCTTTCGAAGTGTACCTCCTTGCCATAAAGCCACGACTTTCAGTGGTTCCGGCTATCTATATCGATATCGGTATCGATGTGCCGTTCCACCTGTCACTAGTGCGGGGGCCGGGCGGCAGGTGCACGCAGACGCGGCGGCGCGCCAGTCTCCCGCGGCACTCGCTTCGACCACACGTCGCGACACACCGCACTACTATCGACATATTCGACACGTGCGTGGCGCAACCCTAATTTGTTGTTCTATATTCAAAACTGTGTTGTGTTAACCCCTTTTCGGCTGGGATTAATTGAACATTCTAATTGGTAAGTTTTTCTGTTAAGATTTTTTTTTATAATTACAGACAAGAATTTGGGTTATGTTTTGGTTTCAGTGTGATAATTCAGAAATGCGTTACCAATTGGGACAATAACGTGTTTTGATCGTGTGCAACGGTGAAAATCCGCTTTTCGCTTCGCTTTTAAGTATGTCACCATGTTAGCATTTTCTTCGGCGCAAAAAAAAAAACGAAAAGTTTTGCAATTTCAGTTATCTATACTTTCATTTGTCAAGTGCTCCTAGATAAATCTCATGAATTTGTTGTTACTATCAATAAAGCCGTCCCACATTATCTCAAGGCATAAAAAAAATGTATGTACTTACAAAGAATTGTTAAGACATTCGTATTTCGCGGCGGCAAGAAACATTTTGTAAACGATAAAAGATAAGGCAGACAAGGTGAAAACATGGCACGTTAAAAGCCTCATATAAAAGACAGCAACGCGCCGCGCTGCGCCTGCGCACCCAGTCCGTGTCAGAGGTTTCTTAGCGTACGGTTTTGTATACAAGTTAAGAACATGGGAAATGCTAATGTACTGTTTTGTTTTGTGGAGGTAATTGTTTTGTATTAGCTGTGAAATCAGAAATGAACATGTTTATCATGTTTGGTGTGGGAAGAGTAGGCAACGATTTTATGTAATAAATTCCATCGAAAACATATACATTTAACTACGCCTGTATTTCCCGAATAGGGTTAGGGAGAGGTTTATGTGGGTATGCCATTCGGCTCATAAAATTTCATAGAAAACCCCAATAACATCTTGCTTGAATCAAACCCAAGGCCTCTAGCGTAGCACTTAGGATCGTAGTTATTCGAAAACTAAACGCTAATTAGGGAAAATCTGAGATTTAAAGCACTTTTTCTTGTAAGAGGCATTTATACAGAACCTATTAATACGTATAGCTTATACCATCACTTTTAAAACCTACCTAGGATAAGTCATACCTATTTCTTACAAAATTAATAATTTATCCTTTCTTAACTAGTAATAGCGCATGTAAATACAGTGTTACCGAGGCTTAACGCCAAGTTTTACCACTCTGCTAACTATAGTAAAGTACCGAGAAGAGATAATATTTCGCCATTAAATAAAATGATTTATAGTCCAATTAAACTTGTTCCATTCTATCTTTTAGTCTACCTATTATATTAATGAAAGACATGATAATTATATTTTATTAAAGGAATATAATAGGCTTCTTTATATGCGTATTACGTCTCAAAAATATCCAATCAATTTCCATCTATAGCTGAACTCGTTATGGATTAGATGGAGGTTTTCTTGGCCTCTAATGAAAATAGTTTCGTTTCTCTTGAAAGAGAAAAAAAGACATTTTACCCTCAGTTAGCTCTGCCTAATAAACAATCCATTATCTAGGTTTGAAAACATTGTAAAATAAATAAATGAAAATACAGTTAAGTCTTTGTCATAATTGACAGTTAAAAGACGGAGAATGTGGCCTATTCTTTCTGCTTTAACAGTCACACGGTCTTCGGTCATGTTTTAAAAATTAAACTACTCTATTAAATGGAAACAATGTCTAGATACCTACTACGCTTAACCTCAATATTCTCGGAATTTAGGGCTTAGACTATAGATCTAGTTCCAGTTTAATGTCCAGAAATCCCCTTGTCGTTTAAAACTAAAGGATTTCTTTCTTGAAAGTAGCCAATAAGTTTGGTCACTTTAGGCAAACAAATAGGTGTCGCTAAACAGTCAGTGTAATCATTAATTGACGAAATTTCTATCAATTTCATCACTTTAATTTAAACAAGGAACACGGAGTAACAATATAGAGATTCCCTATAGACATGCAAACGAAACTTTAAGGAGTTATGCACAGATATATATTTCTATGGAGTTATGCCTTTTTATACTTTTGCTCAAGCTAACTCTTGGCTCTAGGCTCTTGTTGTGGTAGGGCCACGCTGTTCGCAACATGAATGGGCCGGCTCGACCGGGGAAGTACAACACTCTCGCAGAAGACCGACGTCCGAGTAGTAGCGTTTCGTTACTGCGCTTCGTTCGGTGAGCGAGAGGACCGGAGGCCCAATTCCTCCCCCAATCCCCTTCCTTCTCCTTTTCTCCTTCCCCTCCCTTTCCCTCAATAGGCTTGGCAACGCATCTGCAACTCCTTTGGTTTTGCAGATGTCCATGGGCGGCGATGACTACTTACCATCAGGTAGCTCGCCTGCTCGTTTGCCGAGTTATACCATAAAAAAAAAAAAAGCTAAGTTACGATTGGTATCGTAAAGAAGGATGTAAGAGTACCTAGACCTTAATAGTGTCTTTGGAACGCCTTCAGTCCCTCTGATATAATATACTTCAATGTATGGAGACTGCCTCATTAGTCTAGTGGTCCTAAGTGCGACTGCTACGCTTGAGGTCCTGGGTTCGATCCCCAGGTCGAGCAAAGTGTTATTGGGTTTTTCTATGAAATTCCCAGTAGCAGCTCGGAGTCTGGATTTGTGCCCGATTAATGGCAATAGGCTCGCCCCCTATTACATGGGACCTAAACATACCGGCGAAATGTGGGTGTACATTAGTACTCCTCTGCCTAACCCTTCGGGGAATACAGGCGTGATAGTATGTTATGTTATGTTCAATGTATGAGGACTTATCTATACTGTAGGTATCTTTTTAGTTATTTCCCTCAACATTTTACCCATAATTTTCTAACAATCTCAAATAAATACGTCAAGGTTAAAAGGTACAGTTTACTTGAAAGGCGGAAAACTTGTTAATCAATAGCCAAATCGATTTATCTAATCGAGTGAAGTAATCGATTGAACTGTTAATTGAATTAATCAAGCGATTGAAAAGCGGAGATAGTGGTATTGAATATCTGTTTAACTCGTTCTACCTAGACCGGTCAGGTATTATGTTTGTGACTAGTTCTAGGTATATAAAATCTCGCTTTTCATCTCTTGGTAAACAAACTACCGTAAATAATCACAATATTTGCCAATAAATGTGAAAATAACTGTCTGTTTGTCTGTAGAGGTACCAGATGATACTGAAAATTATCTTAAAAATTTAATCCAATATTTTTTTCACCCGATCTTAGAATGAACTTTAGAAAATATTTTATTTTTAATATTGTTTTTTTATAATTTTTGAAGCGGTGGTAGCCACTAGTTATCCTTTTTTTTTATATTCAAATTATCCGCCGCAGGCGGGTATCGGTCGTATACCTATTGCAGTTTTTAAGTCTAAAACTTTGTTATATAAAATTCAAGACAGCCAGAATAGCGGTACATTAGTAACTTAAATCTAATTAGATAAATAATTATGGTTATTATCATTTTTGAGCCGTTAGGTACTATGCTTAAACTGTTAATTTTAAGAAATGTTTTTAAATATATTATGAGTCTTCATGATCCAGAAATGAAGGTTCGGATTGGACGGAAGAAGTTTATGAACTGATATTTCTATTTTATGCCTTATTTTAGTCTAGTGGTTGTAATCTTGACTGCTACGCTAGAGACCTTGGATTCTATTTCCAGGTCGAGCAAAGTGTTATTGATTATTTATATGAAATTCTCAGTAACAGGCGTAGTAGCTTGGACTGTGCCCGGATTAATGATAATGGGCTCGCCGAAGTCGGATAAATTTTCTAAAAAGACTAATAATCATGTCATTTAGAGAGTCTTACTCTTAAGTGTTTCTCTCATAATTTTGCATTAAGCACATACATTAAGCTATTAGCTGGATAATTTACGCGCATTTTTCGACCAAAGTGTATGCCGTAGAGATGAAATGTTCAATTGGTGAAATTGAATGAATGCCTAAATTTGGCTTTCTCCAAAATGATTTTGATTTAAGTTTTCACGTTTAAGAATGTTCGGATTATGTAAATTTGGTAATGAAAGCATACGTATTGATAAAAGCTGTTACCTTCTTATAAAATTTGATTACGTATTGGTATTCTTATAGTACCGATATAATGCAAATAATTCTATATTAGTTCCCGTATCACACAATTATATTGCATTCTTTTCCCTTTTTCTAGCTAAATTGGAGTCTGCTTCTAGTCTAACCAAAGCGGTTGTATATCAGTATTTTACACGTAGCGACTGCCATCAGACTAAATATATAATATTAATTAAATTAAGTAGGTACAACGACACACACCGATCTTGTTGGTGAGGTCCTTTAGAAAGTTCAGGTACGTAGTTCCCCAACCGGCGTGTGTGGATGACCAAAGGTATGAATGAATGTGGATGAAGCAAAAGAAGTACCTGCGCAAAATTCCTCCCTCAGTTCCTTCTCCTTCCCCTCCCTTTTCCATAAATAGCAATTCCATAAATATTGCAAATGGTCATTGGCAGCGATGACTACTTACCATCAGGTAGGTCGACAGCTCGTTTGCCGAGTTATTTAATTAAAAAAATGGTGTTATGTAGTTTCTGCCAACCTTTAATGGGAAAACGTGTGAGTGTATTTATGTATGTTATTTAATTTAAAAATTTCTAAAGATATAATCACTAGTATAATTCAATTAGATTTATTAAGAGCATAAATTCACGAGAAGATTATAAAATGGTCGTAACTAAGCAGCGTAATAGCTTCGGAATCGAAGGTACCAGTCATATAAATTTAACATTTTTTTATTACATTAGTTTACATAAAGCTAGTAAATTAACAAGCTGTGTGGTACAAAATGTTGTGTGGTTAGTGTTTACTATAAAATTTACATTATTATAATACTTACTTAAGGATTTAATTACTACAACACGGCTTCTAAGCGGCGTGTCAACATGAACCATGCACCAGATTTTAAGTTAGACCTCTAGAAATACAACTGTGAAAACCTAATCCAATTCCGTGCAGTATTTTTTGCGTGATGTGTGTAAAACAGACAAACAAGTTGTTTTGGCTTCTGTTGGTCTACCTATACCCCCATATCTATTATTGTTTTTCAATATATATAATGTACAAATATCAGCCTGTTACAATTTCATGTATAGATAGATAGATACTTATCTATATCTTATATTTACCACCTCAGATCAAATAAAAAGTTAAGATGGAACTTTGCGTACAAAGAAGTGAGGCTTCTTAACTTTTTATTTGATCTGAGTTTACCACGTCTGTATCCGCAACCGGCGCGTTTGTATGACAAGATGTATAAATGTGAACAAAGCAATGAAGTATGAAAGAGTCGTAGCAAGTGGCGTTTTGTAGTTTCTGCCTACCCCTATAGGAAAAAAGGCGTGAGTGTATGTAACGTTCTACGTTTTTGGTTCATCATCATTATCAGCCCATACTCGTCCAGTACTGGCGTAGGCCTCTCCTAGTGAACGATAAGCCTTTGTTTAGGAGTGAACGCCGATCTTCGGCTTCTCGTTTTTTGGTCATCATCAGTCAATACTATTCAATAATAATAAAAATGTGTAGGTATGTCTTGCTACACGTGCTAAAATACGTCGTGATCATGCCGTGAGATATCATGATCATTATCTCAGGAAAACGGAAAGGACTATTAAAAACCTTATTAATGTTTTCCTGCATAATATTTACAGGCTTTGTATAACGTTAATAAATTAAGCTTTCAATTGCAAGGCTGCTTTCACATCTTATGAATGTTTATAATAGTAAGTGAATTTATAACTAACTTCTTGAATTAAAACACGTTTTTTATGTTATTTTTATTCGAGTTCAATAAAGAATTTAACATCCTGTAGTTAGTGTATTGTCTTGTCGTATCAGATATCTTGGAATCTTGATATTATCACCGGTCGTCCGGTCACGCTTATTTTGCCGTAATCGGCACGACCTCTGTAGAATCAATTATTATTATTCAATTTCATTTGTATTGATGTTATCAGTAGTTATCTAGTAAATCAAATTTTTATGTTAATAGAAGTGCAAATAGGTACAAGAAATACCTCGGTTTTAACAACGAAAACGTAAGTTAGATTCTTAGATAGTATCTACATCTTTACCTAGTCTTCGGACGATCTCTCGCGCGCGTGTATGTCTTAGTTAGTTCGCATGTTGTTGGGTTCCGTAGATAATATTTAAGGTACTGCCTTAATATCATCTTTGTTTAGATATTAATATATGAATCGAAGAGTTTATCATTATTAAGATACAAATTCAAATTTTCTGTATAAAAAAATTGAGAAATTAAATGAAAGTATATAATTAAGTCCTTTACATAATTTTTACACTTATCATTATCACCCAATTTACTTTCGAAAACAGACGATTACGACGTTTTTCCTTGTCACAAAAAGATATTGAGGTATAATAATCGCGGAACTCTAAATATTGCGGTGTGCTGCGAGCTAGCGGAATTCCATAAAATCATGATTAATTTATTAATGTTATACTGCTCATCGGCGCGCTCTCTCCTCTAAACGGGGCTTACGCTTCGGTGGCCCGGCCATATCCTCGTAAGAAACAGTTACTGTGTTGTAACACTTATAAACCGTCAGATTTATATTTTATTTGACACTTTTGGATTTTGACATTTCAACCTCGGGATTTGCGTGGTTATTTGAGAAGTACTTAATCTTGTACTTTTTCCTCTTATGACAATATTGTCTATTGCAGTCCACTGCCGGACATAGGCCTCTTATAGCAGTACAGCCACTACTGACATCACCCGGTCCTTCGAACTTTGAATCCATACGGACCCACATTTTTCATCATCATCGTCAGTTCATACAGTTGCTTGCAACTTTGACACTTAACGTAGACCTGCGTCTGTTGACACAAGACAGTCTACCTTGAAATACATATACGTAAGCTACATGTGCTAAGGAAAATAACACCAATACTGGCCTCAAAAAGCTGTTTAAAGTGGCTCCAAACAATTTAAGTCCGTCACAACTGAGTAAAGCACGTACAAGCACATAAACATTTCACAGCACCATTTCTCGAACAGTAACGGCTACGGCTACCGTACGGAATGGGCGTGCGAGTCCGAAACTAGCGGGACCTGAGAATAATTAGTAGGCATTATACTAAAACAGTGATAGCATAACATACCATCACGCCTGTATTCCCCGAAGGGTTAGGCAGAGGTGTACTAATGTACACCCACATTTCGCCGGTATGTTTAGGTCCCATGTAATAGGGGGCGAGCCTATTGCCATTAACCGGGCACAAATCCAGACTCCGAGCTGCTACTGGGAATTTCATAGAAAAACCCAATAACACTTTGCTCGACCTGGGGATCGAACCCAGGACCTCTAGCGTAGTAGTCGCGCTTAGGACCACTAGACAAATGAGGCAGTCAACAGTGATAGCCTAGTAATATTACTTTGAAATGCCACGTTGATCTCGTGTTACCTCTGACTTTTCGGTGAACTATCCCTAGCAGAAACGGCGGTGGAAAAAAAGTGAGAAATCCTGCATACCTGACAGTTTTCTCGACGGCATGTGAAGTCTGGCAACCCGCACAAGGCCAGCTTATAAGTGCCTTAACCCCCGCATTCTGAGAAAGCTCGTGTCCAATGAGTATTCTACGTATGGGCCGTGCGCTTATTGTGATATTAAACTTTTAAATTCATGTACTTATCATCATTCTCCTAAACAAAGGCTTATCGATCAATTGTCGTTGTGGTCAGCCATCTTCGGTAACCAAAGTTAAAGAAATCGTTCAATCTTCACAAGTTGACAATCGTAAATCTTTTTTTTTTATCCCACAATCTTGATAATGATCTTGCTTGATCGTCATTCTATGCAATTTCGCTATTCAATCTAACAGCATCGAAGGTAATTAAATTTACATAGTTTCACCCGTTTGGCTGCTAACTCATGCATGTTCAAATGATCGTGTAAATTGTAAATGTAGGATAAAGAGCTTTCTCGCTACGTTTTAATTCGATTTTTTAAGGTATATAATTTATAAGAAAAAAAAAACAGTAAAAAACATTTTCAATTTGACAGCTGCACACAAAGCCTAGTTACAACCGACACAAAAATAAAACAATCTCACCAACATAATGGCCGTCACTAATGAGACGTACCTAACAAAATGTCTCAAAGCAAATCGTCGAATCTGTTGAATTTGTCGCGGAAAACGCGTGTCGTGCGGCCTATCACAGCCATGTATGATACACGCAAGACGCAAGGTGTGCGACAAATGTACCGTAAGATTTTGTAACTAGAGAATGTGTAGAAAAGGCACGGGTCAAATATGTCACATGCTTTATTGCGTCAAACTATCTGATAGGAAATTGACTACAAATTTACACATTTCGATGTGCAACTGTTATCTGTTTCTCGAATTATTTGCATAAACCCTTCTTGTTTTGTTTATCTGTGTGCTGATCATTCTGATCAACTGTAAGAGTATATGTATGGAAATCAGAATCGTCAAGGAAGCGTTGATTGTAATTTATTTGCAATATTTTCTATTAGGCACACCAATAATGTTGGTAGAGTTTTAAATTTACGATCGGAGTCACGTTTCATAACACATTCAAAGAGAAATTCTAGAGGTAAGTATAAAATAATAAAGTTGCAAGTAATTGATATACGTCGCTTGCTAATACAATAGTAATAAATTGTACACGTAGTAAGTTGCCAACGATTTCAATAGTTTTTCCGTGTGAACCTATTAATAAAGTTAGCTTTATACTTAGATAATGACGATAAATTGCGATGTCTGATCTAGGAGAAGAAGAATTATCTCTTTGTTTAAGTTCGTGCGTGCAATGATGACATTAAGTGTGAGGCTTTTTATAACAAGGTTCCAAGTAAAATGATAAAATTAATATCGTACTTTGATAATATATCATTTTGCAATAAAATAATTATAGTTTATAACAGATAACTTAACAGTTGCTTCAACTTATTAGGTAAATCTCATTGATGGTAACAGTACCTAATTATTTTTGCCGTCTTATTCTTTGAACGATCATTATCTTATTTCTTTACGTTAATATTTTACATAGTTACTTAAATCTATTGTAATCTGTTACTAAATTAGACTCCAAAGCCCGAATTTAGAAAGAAAGAAGTATATACTTCTTCTTCTCAAAATGCATGCCGCCTCTATTCCACTCCTAGCACAACAATCCAGCGGACCAAGACATTTGAAATTAAAAATATAACGGCAGTGTGATCTTATAAACAATTGCTCTGATTTTCTTTGGACATTAATGCAACATCGCTCTCATTATCTAGTGTAGAGCTCGTTTATGTTTATTGCACGAAGATTCTGTGTAAATATAATTACGCATAATTATAATTTTAGTGCTGTGATAACCTAGTGAGATGACCATTAGACTGCCAAGTCAAAGGTATCGAGTCCGAATCCAAAGCACGCACCTCGGACTTTTCGAAGTAATGTGTGTATTAATAATAATTTGATACTGCGCTTCAACAGTGAACTAAACATCGTGAGGAACCTGCAAACAGCAAGCAGTAGGCTAGCGCGATGGACAATAGCCTCATCCCTCTCATTCTGAGAGGAGACCCGTGCCTAGCAGTGGGACACTGTAATGGGTTGATGATGATAAATTTAGCACAGCTTGCTTCGAAGCACAGTGTTGATAATCGAGTGTTGTACCGCATGTTAAAGGAGGTCTTCGTCCAGCAGTTTTGTCGCCGTTTTAAGTTTTTTTTTTCCATTAGCTTTTCAAATCTGACTACGATTTGTATAGCCCAGCAAACCAACCAACCAACATATTCGGTGGTTTCATAAAATAGGAATTGTCATGCCAAACAGACAGAATTCATGAGAAATACGCTTATGTTTTGGGGCACATGAATTATGTATATGTTCATATAACTGTAAAACAATGCTGTTTGCTCATGATGTCTTCCCGTATGATCGATGAGACGCTGTTGTGAAATAAATACGACTTGTGCTTCGTACTTCCGGCGCTACTAAGCTTTTGTGCCGAATTCATCGAAGCTTATTATAGTTAATGAATAGATTGCCTCAGGGTGGCTGGTACACCTGGCCCGATACAAGCTACACTAACCTAGTGACTAAATCTTCGGATATTCGACCAATATGTTATGAGTATTTCCGCACAATACCTACCTACTCCCGATATACCACAAAAACATGTATGAGTATTTTCCCCTACTGGAGGACCCCTTGGCGACTTATCCTCTTGTATGTCCAAAATATACGGTATAGTTTCTCCGTTTAATTGATACAATCCAGGTCTTACATTCAATAACATAAAACAAATCTTTGACAGCGGCGGTAACTCTTTGGTCGTGACTTTCTTGTCGTGTGTTTGTCTCCGACGGAATCTCGTGACACGATCTTCATGTAGACACTTAGACTATCCTATTAAAGCACGAAAGGTCATGTGTGTAAACAAACACTGTATGTAGAACAAAACATAGGAGCAAAACTGGAAAACTCAGTTACATGAACTCTTTAAAATCTACCTTCCGACTCTTAAAATAGAGATCATTATCTAAATGAATATATATTATGTTCTTTACTACTCGCTTGGATCATTTATTTTTCTAATGTCTTCATCAGCATAGTGCTGGCCTATTCGCTTTGTTATCGGCCGCAGTGCGTGCCTATTGTATGTGGTACTGTCATTATTCCGCCCACATGTTACTCATTTATGGGATATGGGATGTGAACGCGGAATCGAATATGATAAGAAACAGAGAAAAAGTTGAAATATCTCAATTTCAGTGCTATAACTTCATCTAATCCTTTTATGCAAAACATTGCCTGTGATAGAAGGCCCATTGTGACAAATAGCTCATTACTTGTGATAGAGATGGATCTTAGTCCCACGGCTCATGAGCCGTGGACTAAGAGGTATGTTTTATTATTTTCTTTCTTTTAATTCGAGTTGAAGTATCAGGAATAAGACTAAATAATCCTAGATAGTTGTGTCTTCATTGACAGATCTTCTATCACTCTTTGGCTAGATTCAGAAACGATTTTAAGCAATATGTCCAATGAATGGAAGCATAAGCTTACGGCTCTAAGCATGGAATTTCTTAATGGCACCATGAGGAATTGTCATCGTCATGTACACACGGCTACAGGTCAACCTTTACAAATCCAGTTTAAGCTGATCACGCATTGTACAGGCTTTCCATATAGTAAGAGGCCAGCTTAAACTGGTTTTGTATAGCTTGATGTGTAGCCGTGCGTACATTAAGGGTTTTAGAATCTCTAAGGGAAACTTTAAGACTCCCTTTTTAATTATACAGCTTGAAGATACTCTTACTACATTCAGAATTACGTTCCCGCTGACTACTATCTCTGCAATCGCTGAGTAATGTTGCTTTCAGCGTATTTAAATGAACAAATTAATCAAAATTAACAAAGGTAGGAATAATAAATTAAAATGATTTATATTTTAATTAAAACTTTGCCTTCTTAATGACATCGAAATCAATCAACAGAAACATTTCGGTGGGAAAAAGAATCTTTGTTCCTTATTAAAAAAAAAAGTGAAACCCATTCATTATTGTGATTAGATTTTAATGACCTGTATTTGTCATAGTGTTTGGATATTTTTGACTGTATGATTACACCAATCAATTATTTATTGATATTTTTTGTAATTGAAAGAATGATGTGAATGAAAGGGATACTGATCTATTTTATCTGGGCACACAGAACATCGTGTAATTTTTTTCCATTCCTTTAAATGTTTTTTTTTGTTTTACGGTCATTCAGGATCGCGGGATCTTCAAAATTTACATGCCATCTCAGTATGTCCTCTTACATACATACAGAGATGGGATCAAATTTAAATGTTGATGATCTATTCGGTTCAATCCAAATAGAAAACTAGATAGAGTCAGGCAAAACTAGCAGTATTGCCTGACTCTGAATGCGAAATAATAACAGTTCACGTCACCTATTACAAATCATTACTTCTTAAATAGACAGGTTCAATGTCATACAGGTTACTACCATTAATGGCCCGAGGTGTTTAATACATGACCAGATTAAGTAGACCTTTTGTTCTCTTTAATTAAAGTTGGAATAGCCTTAATTCGGTCAAACACGGAGGTCATTAAAACCGGTTATGGCTGATGATTGTGCCTCTCAGCTCATGTAACGAACTTTATATTTGCTCCATTTTTTTTCAAAATTGATCTCTATTTTTATGTTGTTAAGATTTATCAGCATTAGGCACCACCTACGCCCAGGTGTTCGATGAGAAAAAACAATGAGATATGATGATTAAATATTTTTTCTAAAAGTTTTATGAACGAAATTTCATTCGTTACGTGTATTAAGCTCAATTTTGTTTATGGTTGGGTAGGGCACAAGGAATTTTGAAATATAATCACATTTTTCTCATCAGTTCTCTGTCATTTCTCAATTGATTTGAAAAGTAATGGCCATTTTTTGCAGAACTACTTTTTGAAACCCTCTTTTTTGTATGCTTCATTGGGTTAGTGATGTAATATTTATTTTTGACAGATTTGAACTAGTTTTAAATATGAAAAATAGTGTCTTATCACATTGTGAAATTAATTAAAGAAATGGAACCTCTTTATAATCTACCTCATCTCTTTTTCTTCTATTACACCCTAATTAGTGTATTCATCGCTGATTCAGCGCTGATTTTCGTGTCTTTTTTTACGAAAACAAAGTACACTTATCTTGAATCGTCAGGTGTCTCTGAAAATTACCTTATTGGCCTAGTAGGCGCAACAAGCGAGGTTGCTGAGCCTGAGGTTCTAGGCTCGATTTCTAGGTCAATAGCTTGAAACTGTATTCTCTCGATTTTAAATCCTCGGATTAGGATTTAATTCTTTATTTGCAATTCCACACTGTAAATCAGATGATAATCTTAAAATTAGGTAGATAACATCATTATAGACCCTGTTTGGGTGCAGCAAATTAATTTGGCGATATAACTAACGACAGGTTTATTAGGCTATTTTAATAATCACCAGAAGGTATATTTCTTACCAGACAGGCATCTCCAAGCGTTGAAAGACCCAATTTATAAATTTCACAAACTTTTATCAACAACAGAATAAAAGTAACGCTTTTAATATAGTTGTTAACTTTCGCCGCTTTATCCTAGATTGTTAAACTGTGTAGAACTAGGCTGTAGTCAGCAAGATGGCGTCCCCACTTACCATTAACTCGGCTTGGCTCTACGAACCGCCTTTTTGTAAGAAATGAAGCCATAACATGTACAATATTGCAGTTTGTATTTAAGTTGCACTATTTGCTAACTGATAAAGACGTTAATCTGCCAAAATGACGAAGAATGAATCAGCCCTATGACCATTACGAAAAATATGCTCAGAATAGAAGATGCTGGATTAAGGACAGTCCTTTCCCCAGCCGCTAGCGGTGAGTACAAGAGGCTACAAGAATTAAATAATAATAAGACCATTGTTACATTTAATCAAAAATAAGTTAGTAACTCTTATGTGGCAGAATTGAGAAAATGCGCGTTGTTACAGCTTCAAATATTCCAGAAATTTGAAAGTTTGGATCTAAATAGTTTTTCCGTACCATCCAAACAACTAAATGGTCGCATCGATATTGATCAGTTGTAATTTTTTCAGAGCTTTAATCAGTGTTCTGCTTCTCTATATTTCGTTATTACGAATACTTATGCTTTTTTATTTTCTGGAAATCTTGAAGTGATTGAAATTGGAATGAATATCTCGTCAGATATTTAATAACTTATGGCGGAACGTACCTACCTTCTACTGGGTGGTCTTTGAACACATAAATATTATATAGGTACATAAAGATTCTAATCTTTTTTTCTAATTTCATGAGTCATAACCGTCATTAACTCCTCATCAATTATGTTCTGTCTAATAAAAATACATAATGACTTCCGTTCCCTAAGGGTTGCAGCTTTTATAACTGTTTCATCTACTTTCCCTAAGGCGGGCTACAAACCATTGTTGTCCGTGTTAAACTTGGCCCCGATTGATTCGTAAATATCCTCACTCTGTAATTATCGTGTGTAGTAATCAATGAGCGCTTTATGTTACAGCCAAAGATTAAGTATGTAGACGGAGCATTTGGTACTAAACACATATGTCGGATAGATATTTACCGATTTTTGCATCATAATTCATCTCTGTGTCATTCTTGAAGTCTATAAGATTATGTTACATAAAGTCTCCTTGTTAACCCTTTCTAACAATGTTGATACTAGAGATCTTTAAGATGAATTCCTTAAAAATTATACTGAGATATTTACTTGAATGTTCTTCTTGTGTTTTTTTTTCTTGCTTACGGGTGAATAAAACTTGAAATAGGTACGCAGGCCTTCACATTGAGAGATATAAATCCAGTTTACGCTGGCCTCTTATTGTATGGAAAGCCTACAAAATACGAGATCAGTCTAAACTGGAGTCAGGTTGAACTGTAGCCGCGTGTACCTGCCTATATAGAATTGAAATTTGAAACTAGATTAGGGTATTCGGTTACCTGCAAAAGTTTTTTTACCAGTAACAAAAAAGTTAGAAAGAACAGCTGCATCTGTCAGTTTGAAACATGTTATAAGAAGGCCTAGGCTCTAAGACATATCACTAAATTTAAAAGCGGTTTTTAACTGATGATTTGGTTTTACCGAATAGTTTTTTGACGTACGTAGCGAACCAGAATATTTATTTATCTACTGAGCCACTTCCAGATACGGAGGATGATAAGCCATAAAAGCGTGTAATGTTGAGTGTTAGGCAATTAACTATTTTACGCAACAACGAAAAAGAGAGGGTAATGAGTTTAGCAGTCGATGTATGTATATGGTCTATGTATGGAAGTTGGATAATAGTTTGTCTTGTATATACTATAATTTTGCGAGTATGTCATTGTCAGCCAGTGTCAAATAAAAACAAAAGTTTAAAAATTAAAACTCGGGTAACCGAATGAAACAAGAAAGTTTCCTATGTCCAGGAATATTCACGCTGTTTCATTCTTTTCAGTAACGTTTCTTGTCGTTGTTATTAAAATTTTTGTTTTTATTTATGGACAGATTTTTTGTCAACTGAAGTTGGTATCCACAAAACCCGCTGTTATGCTTTATCATCCACCTTGTCTGCTGATATCATAGGTCTTCAGTTCATAAATATCAGCTGTCTTGTCTGTACTATTTAAAATATTTGTGAACAATTTTAGCCCGCGGAAATGATTGCAATCAAATGAATATTATCGCTCTACATTCCGCACAATAGTGTTTGTTTTAAGAATTAGTTGTACCTTACTGTTTAAGTTAGTACAATAGACAATGTTATCGTGTTACACCGGTAATGGATATCTAACATAGATATATTACGAAGATCGTGAGATATCTGAACGTTTATTGATATTGTATGTAATGGAATTTTATTATTATAATTAATATCTTTGAAAGCGATCGTGATATACGAATTAGGTATAAGTGCAGTTAATAGGTGTTTCCGATTGATCTTTGTGGTATTAGTAATTTAGAAATAGGTTCGAGAAAGTGCTTATTATAATTACATAGATAAGTTGAATTTTGACAGAATATTTTTTTTTATGTCATGGTTTGGGTCATTTGGTCTATATTTGTATGGTAATTGATAGCCAATGTTTCATACCTACTTGAAAAAACAAGTATTTGTAACTGTGCAAAAAAAAAGCGATGAAGGAAATTTAGGCATGTTTAGAGAATTGTCGAGGTGTAGTAAGGATCTCCATCTAACTAAAATTGATTTATTAATAATAATTTATAAATTAAGGGAAACTAGTGACTTTCTACAACGTATATCATCACGATAAATAATAACAGTCGTAGAAGGGTTAACTAGAAGCGACAATGTGTAACGTTGAGGCGTTTTAGCTTCAATACAGTCTTAACGAGCTGACCTCATAGAACGATTACTTACGGTCATTAAGACCGATATTCACACATCACTCTGTTCACGCTTATTATAGTTCAGTGGGTAAAGAAGTGGCTGATTACTGTCCAAGATTTGGGCGCCGGGCTCAAATTTGGTTAGAATACAAATATTTCGAAGTTACTTCGAAAAAAGACGAAGGGACATTTGAGGGTTTTACATAACATAACATAACATACCATCACGCCTGTATTTGAGATGTACTTAATGTACACCCACAGTTCGCCGGTATGTTTAGGTCCCATGTAATAGGGGGCGAGCCTATTACCATTCACCGGGCACAAATCCAGACTCCGAGGTGCTGCTGAGAATTTCATAGAAAAACTCAATAACACTGCTCGACCTGGGGATCGAACCCAAGACGTCTAGCGTAGCAGTCGCGATTGGGACCACTAGACTAACGAGACAGTCTCTGAAACTGGTTTTAAACATAACAAAACATTATTTGTCTAAAAACTAAGACAGAACGCATTAACAATATTTTAAAATGTTACTATGCTGTGGAGAGTCAAAGGAAGAGCTGTTTACGGGTAGGTTCATTAGCAAATAAATAAGCATGCGAATGATCAACATAAAACTATCGATAACATTTGTAATCTATTGATAGATAAACCTAATTATACTGAAATAAAAAAAATAAAGCGGGCAGCGGTTGTTTTTGGAATATTTTCCAAGATTTTTAACGTTACAAACTTGTTTTGTCAAAAATGTGACATCAGTGTGAGATATGCAGCTTATAGATAATGGCTTTTGTTTATATATTATGGCGATAGACGTCCAAAGTGATGTATCGTTTCCGATTGTCATTTACTTAGGCGCGTGTTCTAGAAAGGCGTTTGAGCGGTCACAAATGGGCTCAAAGTGTGCTGTTATTTTATTAAAATCGTGATTCAATGACTTCGGAATTGCTGACTTACAGTTTTTTCTACCAAATCTCGCAATCCTTGTATAATTTCCTATATGTGAACAATCATTCTGATACAATTGAAATAGCAGACATGCGCCCTCGTATATAATACATATTGTCACGCCTGTGTCTCATGGGCGTAGGCAGTGAGTTGATTGTTTGAGCATTGAATTCTACTTGCTACGATCGTGGTGTAACACTTTCGCTTCATCTTTTACTACGTGGGTTGACTTGGTGAGTTCGTCGTCTGGACTGGGGGCAAGGCACCCTTCGAAGGGGTCACAAATCCTATATCCGTGACTATAGACTAAGGGAAGACACGTGCTGTTTTTAGTCGACATAACTTGCCACTGCCCCAGGTAGCAGACACTTCATAAGGATTTTCCGTACTTAAAAAAAAAGGGTGGAATTCAATTCAATTCATTGTTACATATATATCAGTGTAAATACTTTGAACATGTTGGTAAGGTGTATTACCTTATGGTAAACTACAAAGACCACATTGAAGCTCGCTTTCCACATGTTCGCTGTAACCACATCATTTCAAACAATGACTGGCTCTCATTTGATGGTGTTGTTGAACGGTGAAAGCAGTAGCTGTTATCTTTTTTAATGTGGGAGTTTAACATACACGCCGTATAAGGCAATGAAAATATGGTTTAATTCTATAGTGTAATTAAAAAAATGTAGGACATGTGTAAATAGGACTGTTAAAATATATGTATAGAAACATATAGGAAGCGCTCCGCGGCGCACTTAAGTTGTGACGTTTTTACCTAGTTAGGGGCAATTTCACAAAAAAAATGAAAGTATCCAGTAGCTGTGTCCTGTAGTATTTAGCTGGACTGCTCAGTGTGTTTAATATAGGATATAATATATTTTTTATGGAATATGTCATTTAGTACATGTGCCTACTTCTTTGTAAGCAGTTTTTTTTTCTGGATTTTCCGGACTGGATTAGGTATTCTACCTAATCCAATTTCATCAATAACCTTCTTCTTATGACATCTTCGGTACATACCTACACGGTATCGTATGAAAATAACATGCAAAATAAATATTTTTATTAAGAAATATATCTATGTACTAAAATAACAAATAACTTAGGAAATCAACCATAGATCTCTGTATGAATTAACCGTCAGTTGTCTAGAAACCGTACATATATGGAGAAATGCTACATAATAAATGTCACTAAAGTGTAAAGAATTTTGGTCTTTATGTGTTAGATTTACAGTATAAAATAGTGCGTATATATTCGACTGATGTTAAGAATCTGTGTGGAACGTATGAATATATTTCACGCTAAGATATTGGGGACTGGGGCGATATATACCGTTTATTACTGTATGCTCAGTTACCATTATTTCTGTTAATATTATAAAATATTTAGTAATAAACGTGACTAGATGGAAAAAGTTTGTATATAAAAATGTCTAGACTGAGGTCAAAACCAGAAAAAACATGATACAACATTTTGAGGTTGAAGTGATATAGTTTTAAATGGCAATCATGGACCAGATTGAGACAAATCATATTGTGCGAACTCGTATGTATTTAGAAATAATTTTGTTATGCTTTAGAAGGAAATCGTTAAATGAAAAAGACAGAATAGAGTGATAAGATGAAATGCTTACCGACCAAAACCAAATCCACATGAACCAGATACCAATTTGCTTCCTTACAACCTAAACCCCAGCCTTGAAAGTCGTTGAAAACTCCATCTTCACCAAAATTTACCACCAGGATTGTTGTTTGTGTAAAATATGCTTCATGCAGAAGTCGAAAATCACCTATTTTCGACTTCTGCATGAAGCATATTTTACAAGTATTGTATTATAGTTGGAAGGATATTTATGGAAATTTGGATTTGACGGATGCACTTGGGAACATCCCTCACTAAACTTCTGCTTAGGCTATTAGGATAGTGCTCTGGTACTTCCATTTATAACTCTCAATTATCTAGCAACTTCCTTTGCTACATTTTCCTCTAAATCTAAAAGCACTGCTCATGACTGAAGCATACAGGGTAGAAGGGACATCTTCGCACAACAGCTGACTATGAATTCAGTACATGATTCTAGACCCTCCTGCGTTGATATTTTTCGTCGGTTACTAAAAATAACCTATTTTTTCCTACAAAAAGTAAAAATGTATGCAACAGCTGAAAACATTCAAAGCATAGGGTCCAGAATCGGTCGGAAGCGATTATGCGTCGATGTCCACCATGTATACTGTGTACATGATCCACTAGTCGTTGAGACAATCTTGAAACAATCCAACCCGTTCATCTCCTCATCAGTACAAAAGTCATGTTATCCCCGTATGTAAGTCGCGGCGTACCGTAGTGTCGTCACACGTATCCCGTTATCGTCCACACGGCACGGTCGCGTTCTTGTCGCACCGTACGACGTGCGCCGACGCCGCCGGTTGCTCGATGACAGCCACATTTTTCGTACACTTGTTCGATATTTGAAAAGTATCGACATTGGTGCCTACGTATTATGCTTTGTAGTGATGTGCATAATGATTAATGTTGTACTGTTAAATGTGCTGATGAGAAAGTGTGAGTTATGGAATCTGTTCTCAGCGAAATACTTGCTGGGTGTAGGTTACTAGAGTAAATGATAAGTAGATGACCACAAAATTCTGTGCAGTGTTGCAACTTTCGGATACAAAACGCTTAGTATCCGAAGATATTCATTCATTCAAAAGTGAGGGAAACGATGACGAGGTATAAGAACAGAACGAATTTAATATTCAAAGAATATTAAATTGTTAGACCAAGAAATAAGTACGCACGGCTACAATTCAAGCTTTAAAGCTTCCAGTATACTTTTAACTCTCATTGTGCAGAAACCCTATACAATGCAAGGTCAACTTATACTGATATATATAGCTTGTTGTGTAGCTATGTGCACTATAAACTCGAAACTGCAAGCAATAAGACAATGTTAAAACCTTTTTACTACTACGCATACCTAACTCCTTAAGACAAGGCCTTGTTGCTATTTTCTACGCCCCAACCGAACAAAAATTTCTTAATAGCCCATTGTGTTAACCACTAACAACTTAACATGTTTAGAAGCTAATGTGCATAGCTACTCAGTTAACGAGTACCCCACCCTAGTTATGTACACTCGGCTACGGGTCAACAGATGAAATTCCAGTTTAAGCTGATCTGGCATTGTAAGGGCTTTCCATAAAATAAGAGGCCAGCGTAAACTGGATTCGTATAGCTCGACGTGTAGCCGTTCGTACCTTGCTTACCCGGTAAATGTATGTGGTAATAGTATTTATCTATCAATACTTCTCTTAGAAGGTAAGATGGAAAAAAGTTAAGAATGAGACAAAATATACAAAGCTTTGTACGGTCAAAAAGGAATTTGGAAAGAAAGTAAAAAGAAGGCAGAAGGTTTGTTTAGATCATTACATAAAGACACTGAAATAAATACCGGTATCGTGTGCACCGAACTTCCCAATCGATATTATTATCTCGAGTTCTATAATCAACAAACTTTTAACCTAACGAGATTCTCTCACGAATTCGGTTAATCGATAATCGATATCAATATATCTTTGTTTACCTTATATCGATTTACTGAGAATTAGAAAGTTGTATCGAGAACTATTGTATTACATGGCAAGTCGTACCGTTATATACAAATCTGATGATTCACATTTAGTAACGTGGTTATTTCACACTAGGTTTAAAACGATAAGACTTCCTTTGTCGTATATTTATAGGGAAGAGATAGATTAGATGATAGAACGAAACTAGCAACAGACAATTAAATCGATTCCATAAATGCCAATGAAGCATTACCTGGGGGACTAAAATGGCCACTTATGATGAATCAAGATATTATTCATGGACGGGCTAAACACAATACCAGTATATGCTGAACACGTAAGTGTAAGAAAAGCCTATACATTGGGAGGAGAGCTTATACTGGAACTGTATCGCCAGTTGCGTAGTCTTCGTGTTTGTTAATGATTTTATGTGAGACCGAGTTCGGTTTTTTATGGGTTAAGGCGGCAAACGAACCACTTGATAGTACCTGGACACCTGCAACACCAGAGGTGAAAAGGAGAAAAAGGAGCAAAGCAGAAGGAAGGGAACTGAGGAAGAAACTGGTCCTCAGGCCCTCCACACTCACCGTACTAAACGCAACAATATACTTACTGCTACTTCACGTCGATATTGTATGGGAGGATAGTACTTACCCGGTCGTGCCGACCCATTCATGTTGGCATGTAGACACGCCAGCGAGACACTAGTACTACAAAACGATAAGATTAGAAATAGCTGTTATAGTCACTTAGACGGTCAAGGAAAACTGAAAATCTCCTCCTATATCAGCGCGGTATTAGTCTGATGTCTTTTACTCGTGGAAAGAGTCTATGCTCACTATTTTGTCAGGAATAGGCTGAACTTACTATATTTATCCTTTGTGGTCCTTTTGGAAATATTTTTTGGGGTCCAAAGTGTTGAAGTATAGAACCCAATGAAGAGCTTTAATCAAAAATATGGAATTGGATACCTAATAATTCCTTTACAGAGTATAAAGCAAGATTAATGTCATCAATAATAATCCTATGTCTTGTTACAGGTATAGAAACCAGTTCGGACCGTGTGCAGTAAATACATAATATATTATGTACAGTGAGGCTATATACTTCAACCGTAGGGACAGAAGGTGACATTTGTGAAGTGAATATATGTCAGTGACTTGTGGATAATGATCGTTTGGCGAACGAAAAACACTAGTCGTCGGAAATACGGGGGCTGGTAAGTTTGAAACCTTATATTTATCCATAGTAAAATCATTCTCGTAAAAGCCGCCAAGTTTATTGCCAATATTTTGCAATAAACTTGCATGACTTTCAAAATAACCCTTTGCTTCGCTATACCATTGTATCTAGTTACCACTTTATTAGATAGAAGTTTGTAGCTGACTGTATTAGCTCTAACAATAGGGTCTGATTTGCACCTATTCTATTCAGAGTGCTTGATCAAAACATTATGTAGATATGTATATCGGAACTTAATTGATCTATACCTACTTAGTTGTCCACTCAGTCTGTTAGTTTCACATAAATTCTTTTAATAAATTTGTCTGTTTTGCCACTTATGAGACTCGCGGGAAATCACGCCATACTGAATTGATTTATTTATTGAATAGTGGCCTATTGGTCGGTCGTACGACGGATACGACTTGGCTGTAATTACAACAATAATTGTCACTGTCGCTGCAGTTTGTCTCGTTTAGTTCCAAGTAGTGACAGTTGCATAGGATGCTCTTCATCCTTTCCCACGCATATGGTCATACATAGTATCGCCTACCATAATAAGAGAGTAGCATTTGAATTTTATAGAGTAACAATACCGGTGTATCTAATCTCGCACGAAGAGGAAAATCCTTGGGCATCCAGCTCAGTGAACATAGCCATTCGCTATTCACCATGCAATATAGTCTGACAGGTGACCGTAGATGACATTGGTGTTATAATAGGGACGCGTTGTCTCAGGGCGGTTCTGGAAAGTTCAGTTTGCTTTGGCATGTGACTATATGCCGTAAATGTGTTTGAGAAGGCGTAGTCTTAAAAAGCGTAATATTGAAGGGACAAACGACACAATTTTTTATTGAATATCTGTAAATTTTTTTTTATAACATACCATCACGCCTATAGTCCCCGAAGGGTTAGGCAGAGGCGCACTAATGTACACCCACATTTCGCCGGTATGTTTAGGTCCCATGTAATAGGGGGCGAGCCTATTGCCATTAACCGGGCATAAATCCAGACTCCGAGCTGCTACTGAGAATTTCATGGAAAAACCCAATAACACTTTGCTCGACCTGGGGATCGAACCCAGGACCTCTAGCGTAGCAGTCGCGCTTAGGACCACTAGACTAATGAGGCAGTCAGTTTTTTTTTATATAAATCCCATATCTCGTTATGTATTAATTTTTATTATTTAATCAATGAACTTAATTATGTCAGCATTCAATGTTTATCAACTTTATTGAAATTATATAAACTTTAATTATAAATAAATATTTGTACACCATGACAATATGGTAAACATGTTAGCACAACTCCATGTACTTATTACCTAACACCTTAGTACTTAACACCTTGCATGCTTTTTTTCATTATAATTTTATGTACACACATGTTTGAGCAAATAAAGTCTGAATCTGACACTTGGTGGCGCGTTTCCAAAATTTTCAATTTCCTTCCATTTCATTATGAGATCAGAGAGGCGATGTAACCATCAGCCTTTTTGAGAAGCAGTTTCATTGTGCGTTAGAAAAAGGAAGGATATGTCCTCATACCTATTCAAACGAAACTTGTTCATTTATGCAGACATGCAAATCATCAAAGCCGGCGACACTCGGATATCCAATTGAGCAAGTTAAATAAACGCAATTATAAACATGCCACAGGATACACTAATTGATTAGAAAATAATCTGACATGGTCCGGAGTATAAACATCAAACAAATTAACCAATTGAAAATAATATTTCAATGTAAATCAAATGGATAAACTGTAAATATTTGTGCCTCTCTCTAGCTTTATTGGTTGATACTTTGTTAACAAAAAGCAAACTCATTTGTAGAAGATGATATCTCATCAGGGCTTGACTTTTTTTCATCAAGCCTTCATTCATGATTTGATATCTCATTGCCATTCAGGGGTCTCCTCTCAGAATGAGAGGGGTTACAAAGGCTATATCCTATCACGCTGGTTAGCAGACTTCATACACTGTCGATAACATCTTCTGTCCTTCACCGAATTAGCGAGTGATGAATTGGATACATGATTGCGAGAAGATAGGCACGCGCTTTGTATTTCCACTCGATGACTTACTTGGCAGTCCAAATCTCATATCACTAGGGTGGGGTAGACAATACATACCTACATTTTGAATAATCATCAATTATAGACAGCTGTACTTATGAATCTTATTTCTTGCTGACACGCTAGATGATGCTAATACAGAACTTACCGATATATCCAATGAAGCTGAATGAAACAGGTAAAGCAAATGATTATGCCTAGTAACTCTTCTGCATAGAACATAATAGTCTAACGAGAAATCTGTCTAATATAAATAACTACAACCATTATTCTTGCTCTGAAACCAGCATGAAACATTGCGTGGGAATTTCAAAGTCGGAAACACCCTATAGCGCAATTGTAAACCGGAGAACATGACATCTTAAAAACACTTAGAACAGGAGGAAATTAGGAATTCTTGTTGCAACGCATTATTGTATGGAAACTTGCCGGACGGGGCTCACTGTCAGAAATGGCGTGTGATGTAGGTGCATCATACGAGATTGCTGACTACGATGACGACCCGCGGCGGTATTGTAGGAATGAGGGTATAATAGAGGTAGGCTATCAATATACTCCAAGACATGTGAATTGAGCCGCCGTGCATTTTTAACTTAAGGCTATAGCGTCGTAGGAGATACATACATACATATTGTCACGCCTGTCTCCCATGGGGGTAGGCAGAGACTATAGATTTCCACTTGCTACGATCCTGGCACACTACTTTCGCTTCGTCGTAGGAGATTTAGGTGTAAATTATCATTTTTCGCTGAATCCACTATTTTACACCAAAATCTACGATGATAACGATTTTTAAGCAAAAGTTTTAATACTCAATGGTGAATAAGTTATTGTTGATGTCGCAATTCCTATTGCCATGTACCTAGAATGTGTCATAGCCGAATCAATTGAGAAAAAACAAAGAAAATTTGAATTTCGCGCCCAAGGCTCACGCTTTAGCCTTAAGTGTCTTCTAATTTTATCAACCGACTTCAAAAAGGAGGAGGTTGAGAACCTCCTCCGTCTTCGTCTGTATGTTTTTTTTTTGTATGTTTGTTGCGCGATATCTCCGCCAGTTGTGGATTCTCCGATTTTAATGATTGTTTTTTTGTTTGGTAGGTCATACTTCAGAGGTGGTCCCGTTCAAATTTTATCGAAATCGGTTAAGCAGTTTTGAAAATATCAACAAAAATCTAAAATTTGTTTACATCGATGATATTATCGTTTACTCCGAAACATCGCTGTCTTATTGGAGCAGTGCGTTTAGTTGGCTAACAAGTACTTCTAAACAAACTTTCCACAAAAAATTACAAAATAAAATTACTTTTAACAAAAAAGTTAAACCGCCTTCAAAAAATAATAAAATAATTTTGTCTAAAACAGTTTGGGACGTCGGTGGCGAAAATAAAAGACCCACTCAAATAGAAGTCACCGACATCCCAAACTGTTTTAGACAAAAAAAAAATATTATTTTTTGAGGGCGGTTTAACTTTTTTGTTAAAAGTAATAACAATTATCGTCTTATTTCAACCAATTTACAGAAAACAAATTATACACCTAAACCTCACTCATGAATGACTGTGTCTATTGGTGAAAACTGCATCAAAATCCGTTTAGTAGATTTGGGTTTAATGCGAACAGATAGACGCGGCGGGGAACTTTGATATATAATATGTAAGGACTGCTTTAATGTCTCTCTAACCACAGATACATATCTACGTAGGAGTTTTCATATTATAATAATTTCACATTAGTGCAACATAGTTCTTGTGAGGTATATCATTAATATTGTAACAGTTCAGCACGTGTTGCGGTCAACACTAACGGGGTGGTGCGGTTAGGCCGTTTACATACTTTGATGCGTGTCATGCTACTCATGATATGCTTTTCAAAAGTATACCTAAAACATACGGCTTATGGCACTTTTCACCACTTAGGTATTTATTATAATTTGAAGCGGCGGTAGCCTAATGGCTAGGATCGCATCGGACATACGACGTGTGATTGCCGGTTCAAAACTACCCATTGCACTACCAACGTGATAAAAACATAATAGCTAAGTACGAGGGGTTAACAATTATGAAATGAAATGATATTTATTTCTGTAAATAGATCTTTTAAGACACTTTTACAAGTCGTTTTTTTTATTTTTTTTTTAACTAGATGGCGTCGACGTTTCCTATCTGACGACCTCTGAGAAGAAACGTCGAAACAAACTCAGAGAATCATGGTCTCTTTTAAAGTCCAGACAATATTTATATTATATGGGAGTTCAATGTAGAGCAAAATCTGAACAGGCCTTTTGAAGAAAGAACCATACCAGCTTTGAGTTAACCTGTCCTAACTGACGGCACGCATACATCAGTCATCGTGTACCTCAACCATTTTATAGGGAGCCCAACGACCCGACGCACAACGATACCAGATCAGCAAGACATTTGCGTAGGTCATGGAAAATACTCAAAACTTTCAGAAATCTTTAATATAAATAAATGTTATACGAATTAAAACCAGCCGACATAGTACTCACATTTACATTTTGTATGGTACAGTGTACATTAATTAACAGATAATAATACTATGCATGATAACTATGACCTACAAGGCAACTCAGTCAACTCGTAAATGGAAAAAAAAATGTATATTTGAGACACGATAGCCAGCAAGCGACCAGTCACCACAAGCAGCACCCGTTCACGAGTATAACGCACGGATCAGCCATCTGATAGGGATAACTAGTAATGTGCAACCCACATTGCTAGTAAGCACAAAAAAAAAAACAAATCTATGTAGGTAAAAGGCGAAAGGAGTTTTATCAATAATGTTACAAATTATGTAGATATCTGTAAAATCTGCACAAATCATATTATTTTTTGTAAAAGATTAGTCGTATGCACTGGCCTCTGTGCGAATTAAAAAAGTACTTCGTGATCCTAAAAATCTCTGGCAAAGGTACTACCTTAACATAAACCCCTTACCGAAGGTCACGGTTGACATTTAAGTATCCTACTTTTAAATGCCAATTGAGCACACAATATAGATAGGTACTTAGGTATCTTTTATACCTTTTTAGCAAGAAACATACCGGAGTAAAGTTAAAAGTTTATAGCAAACCGAACCACGGATGCTTTCTTTTGTTTCAAGTCTTTTTTTCTTTTTATTACAATATCAACTGCTAAATCATGCCTCGACACCTACGTGAAATTTGCCAGCATTTGGCATAGTATTATCTATTCTTCGGCAAAGAACAAAGTTATAATTAGACACAATAATCTGTTCACTACATCAAAGATGCATCAAGCAGTCTCGTGAGCGAGCCGCCTTAAATTGCGTTGGTGTTCACGTAAATTTGATTGATGAAAACGTCCCACATACCTTGAACCGAACTTAATAATTCAAGGAAGAGGTTGAAAAAACAGACGCGGCTGTAACCACGCCCGTTTTGGAGGGTTCCGTCGTAATTGGAAATATTCTTGTTTCTTTTTTGAATTGAATAAAAAATCAAGATTTCATTAAGCTAATTATAGATAACTTTTTATGCATGCGCGCGTAGGGTGCACCAGTTCATGGCAATCTTTGCCAACGGATTACTGAAAAATAAGTAATTTATGTTCTATTGGTAATGCAAGTTCACACATATTCTTTCAAAAAATATCCATCAATCTTCGTGTCTTCTTCATTACCATTCATGGAAGTCGTTGAGAAATTTGTCCCTTGAAATGCCAATTATCGACAGATTTCGTCTTATTGCTTTGGCTGTATTTATCGAGATAAAGATCGGTTTACCACGGGAATAGCATTCAGGGTCTTGCAGCGAAATCGGTTATTGGGTTAGTAACAGTGTTCAAAAGGTTTTAGTTTATGGTTAATTCAAAGATTAGTTACCAAACTAATATTAAAAGAAAATATTCGTTAATTTGAAAGTGATTATCCAAAAAAATACATCTTATATTATGAGTCAATTTAAAGATAAACGTATACTTTACACGTATACATACATACTTATTATTATACACTAGGTTTCACCCACGATTTTGTAGGCGTAAGCTGAGCAACAAATGTTTTGCCAGATTGGTTTCACGGGATTAACAGGAAATAGGACACATAGGTTAAAATTAAATAAAAATGTGTTCAAAATTATTCTTCAGTTTTCGATTTGTCGAAATTCTCATTGATCCCTAACTTGGCGCGGTTTTCAAAAGCGCCCCACAACCGCGATAAGGCTGGCTCTCTGCCCTCGAAACTGTATAAATAATAATTTATACAAAAACCCGGCACGGCCTTTACTGTATACATTGTAACAGCCCAGTTATTAAACCACGGGATAAATTATCGCGGTATACCTACATAAATATACATCAAAATTTATTTTGTAAGTTGTGCGGCTGTAAAATGCAGTTTCAGTGGTATTTGTATTATTTATGTTACATTTTGATTGCGAAAATATAAAAGCTTATTCAGTGAATCTTTAAAATAACTTTAACCGAAGGTAATCATTATGTATTTTTATTCAAAGTTCACATCCTATGTTTCCTTTAGTTTTCAACAATTTAAAATCATTATATTTAAAGTTACCCTGCAATTTTACATGTTTTGCTATTTTAAAATATAAATATGACTTAGCAGTACTTACCTACTTATCTTAGCAGCTTATGCAGTTGTTGTGTGTTAAATTCGTACGGATACTCTTAACCTAAAAAGGCTGTTGAATCATACAAAAACAATAATTTCCACTACATTTCTAGTTCAAAAACATCATCTAACTTACACCAATGCTCAATATTTAGTACTCGATGCGCAAACGCAGCAAAAACAACAAAATTTATGCGCCACGATTTATGTAAAGTGCCATTTTAAATTCCACGATTTTAAAATTGATGTCACGCGCAATCACACACCCGTACATATTTCAGTGCTCGTATTATTATTAGGGGAAATCGGATCGATGTATTTGATATTGAGATCTAATCGAGTCGGCCGGGCGGCGCGTGCGTCTAGATCGCATCACGCATGCGCACGCTGCACGGTGGCATGATGATGGCTGACTTTCGTATTGAGAAAAATTGTAATACATTTTTATATTGGATGGGAAAATGTGTTTCGAAGCCTGAGTTTCTGAAACGAATAATTAAAAAAATATATAATTTTGTTAGCTTCTAAAATAATACTAACCTTAAGTAATGCATCAGTTTGAAATAAAACTACTTCTTACCGATTTTTTCGAGATTTGGTCACGATGGATGCTATAAAGGATCAGAAACGTCGGGAATTAAATAAAATCAATATAACGCGATAAAATCCGTAAAAAGTGGTTTTATTTCAATGTCTTCTATTGGCGTAAGTGTTAGAAACGCATCAATTTATTAACGTTATTGCTGTGACGTAGAGCGGCTTAATGTAAGGGAATAGCTAAGCTTATTAATTAATCAAAAAGCAAACAGGATGCAGGACCTAACACGCAGACAACAAATAATACTCTGCAAATATTAGTACATCTCACATTTGAAACGCACTCAGACCGTTAGGCTATCGCATGTTGGTCGTGCCTATTTGCCAAGCACACCATTTATTTGCCAAGAACACTGATATTTGATATAACCATCACTTACAGTAACGGGCTTTACTTATTATAATGTCGCGGAAACGGCTAGGACACACATAGTATTTCTGTGGCCGTCTATTACACCGACGTGTAATTGCTTCTCATTATTATTCTGTATGTCAGTCGTGTTACCAATATGTAAACAGTAATTATTAGCGTTGACGTAAGCATATTTTATGTTATTTAGATATCGTTGACATTAACTAGAAGTTTTATAACTTTAGAGATTCAGTTTTTACATGCAATGACTATGATTCGTTGATGTCCATTCAGTTTATCAAAGCATACAACTTTTGATTGATACTCTGACGCCCCCACCTGTCGCGGCATCACGACATTTTCATTATCTTGTTTAAATAATTGTCTAAAGTTCCTTAGAATCAGCTTTCGCCATTAGTCACGTGATGGGTAGAGAAAAAATATTAACATGTATTGCATCATCATCATTATCAGCCTATTGTTTCCCATTTATTGCATGAAACACGGTGTATATATGCTTAGGTATTATTATAAAATTAGGTTCACATGTTTCACCGATTTTTAAGGATGCAAAATTTGTTTATAATCATCAAATAGCTTGTAGGAAATTTTTAAATAAAGAAAAGATAAATAGGTACATTATACCTTCCAAAGTACATTGCCAACTTTCAAAAACTTTAGGTCAGAGGTGCATAATTTAAAAATAGATAGACAGGTAAACAAATTCTGATTTATGATGTAAGTTTGAAAGTTCAAACAGCCGTTACAATTCTGTGTGACAGATACCAATTTCATAGTATGATCGGCTGGAAATTCTACCATAACAAGTGTCGGTCAATGAAGACATTATTTTATGGACAACTGTCTATTATACTAACCACACTGCCTACTTTGTTGTTAACCTTATTCTCTTATAAACACCGGCTTATTTGCTATTGTTTTCCTTTATTTGTTTTTACATATGGATTTAATAGTAGCTTATTTCTTTAAATGCATAGAAGTAAGTGGTAAATAAAATCTTTCGACTATTGAAAATCTTGACAACTTAGTTTTTGTGTTAACAGTGTTCAATTAAAATAACAGTGTTTAACAATTGAAATTTCAATATTTTATATTACTGCTACGCTTGAGGTCTTGGGTTCTCCCAGATCGAGCAAAGTGGTTATGGGGTTTTCTATGGAATATTCAGTAGCAGCTTGGAGTCTGGATGTCGACCTCGCCCCCTATTGCATGGGACCTAAACATATCGGTGAACTGTGAGTTACATGAAGTACACCTCTGCCTTCCCTTGGGGAATACAGGCGTGATGGTATGTTATATTATTATAGCGAAATGCTATGGTATGAAAGAACTGAACTATATTTATTTCATAATAGTAATTCTTGGCTGATGGTTTACTGAAAATCTTATCTTGCTGATTCGAATCAAAGTTTATGTCTCCCTTTCATCCTCTTATATCTTATGTTTATTCAAATTTAAAACAAGTACCTAGGTATAACCTATAACTTAGCATGAAACAATATATTATATGTCGCCCATTAATTATTGGGACATCCAATTATTGAAGTAATATCAACTTGTAATAAATCTGTGTAATTGACAGCCGTGGTTCCACAGGGCGGGAGATAATTAATAGTTTTAATTTCTCAATATATCGAGATGCAATGGAATTTACGATTAATGCCGATAGATGTGTTTATAATTGAATTTAAATCGAATACTTTATATTTTATCGACTTTTAAAATGTTACATACAGTCCATGGAATTAATGTGTTGGATTTAAGTATATGTCGTTAAATTCAACACAATCGATCTTCGTTATTAAGATTTTTTGTAATTTTAATAGTTCAGACTTCCTCATTAGTATAGTGGTCCTAATCACGACTGCTAGGCTAGAGGGCCTGGGTTCGATTCCCAGGTCGAGCAGTGTTGTTGAGCTTTTCTATGAATTTCTCTGTAGCAATTCCGGGTCTGGAATTGTGCCCGGTTAAGGGTAAGAAGGTCGTCTCCTGCATGCGATTTAAAACCTGCAGACGGACTGTGCTAATTTTCAACAGGTGTACATTAGTACACTTCTGGTTAAAACATAAACCACGGTGTTTGTGTTTGCCAATGATCATACAACTTGTAAAGAATTCAATGTTCTTGCGTTGGATGTGAAAAGTATTTTAATTTTATAAAGATACATATATTTTTAACTTATAATATAAGTGTGATATTCGTGTCGAAACGCATAATTCAGAAATTAAAATTAGATAATGATGAAAACATGCTAATAAATAAGCTTTTTAGGAATCTCTAAAAACTGTTAAATCGAACTTTATTAATAAAAAATAGGAATTTCCAGTCTTGATATCATAAAAATGGTTGTGTCTGGCTAGAGACTTAACTGTCATTATTATTATTTCAGTCATAAACAGATTTAACTGCGACATATTGAGAACTCTGTGATGATGGTTTAAACAAAACAGGATTTCTTGAACAGATAAATTTAAGTACGTCTTTTAACATAACATCTAATATTTTGATTTTACCCTCTGACAGATTTTACTAAATAAACATAACAGCCTTGTTGAGTGGGTAATTTTAGTGTTCTTTAAATAGTTGGACTGCCTCATTAGTCTAATAGTTAGAGTTTCGTTTGGTATCGCCACCCAGAAAAACAATCGAGCAAATCAATGCCAAAAGTTGAATCCTTTTAGAACCAAAGAACAGAATATTTCAGGTGTAATATCTAACACACATGAAATATACTAATAGACGTTATTTGGCGAAAGGCTAGTCAGTCAGTCACCAGTCAATCGCTCACTTGCTAATAGCATTTCAACATTAAGGGACAACACTAAGTATTATAAATTCAAATTTTCGATTCCATAATAAATTCAGATTTAGAACTTTTCAGAAGAATAAAAAAAACCTGTTTGTTCGGTTTGCATAAGCTCTTTATTTATTACTTACCTATATCGAACTCACAATAATGCATCTAAAACCTCACCGGTACGTAAATAATAAAGTAAAACATTTTCTTTTGAAAGAGAATCAATAATTTTATCTACCATTACATTTAAGTCAAAGACTTCTCAGTCAAACGCTGTCAATGCAGACTAATAACAATATTCTGTAGTACGATCTGAAACGACAAACGCATCAGATTATCCGTCGGCGGCATTGACCGGGATCGTTTTCTACGAGAAAGCAAATTGTGCTGTCGTCAATTCAAACGGCTTCGTCTAAAAACTAGTTTAGACACTTAGCTTATTCATATATTTTCACTTATGTAAATTATATAAATTCTCCAGCTCCTATGTGAACTATACGTGAGGTTAGAAACGCATTAACTATAGAATGCTTTTCTTAAGTGTCGAAATAGAAACATAACATGAGGTTATTAATTTAAAGAAATTGAATCTTGACTTCTTTGCATATCAAAAGATTCTTTATTGCCTTTCGGCTACTTTTGGTATACCAAAATCGTGACTACGTGTTCTAATATAAGCTCAAAACTAAACAGAGATTGGATTGTTACTTCAGATCATGCAACATATTAAAATCAGGATACTATTTACTCATATTATGAGTGAAGCGGCGGTAGCGTCGGTCTTGCGATCATGTGGTTGCTGGTCCGAAACCCGCCCATTGCACTTTCGACGTGAACCCGCCTCGTAACACAAGCATTTACCTTAGCACGGGGGGTTAGCAAGGAAACTAGTAATGTGAAACACACATTGCTAGTAAGCTTTATTAGAAAAAAAATATATATATATGCTTACACGTCTAAAGAAAAATATCATTATCCAAGACCTCAGTATAACTTATCTGATGAAGATAACTCTTATTCAGTTAGTAAGATAGATCTGGGATAGTTGACAAAGGAAAAAAATCTCATATATAACCAGTTTAATGGCATTTATAATATAAATAGTACTTAGAATGTGATTAACAAACAGTAAGCTGAAAACTTGTCTCACTATAGGTGTGTTTGTAACTGTGACAAGGAAAGTAATGGCAAAGTCCAAAAGTTCAGAGAAAGGGCCCCAGATAAGATCGTGAGTTCCGATCCCGATGCTCGTAGAATTATATAAGTGCTATGTTACCGAGATTAAATGGTGAAATAAATTGGATTTAAATAAAGCTGTCGTGTGCTTACTGTGACTGGTTTATTTGGTCGTTTACAACACGATTATATTGACCATTTCTTTCGTTTTACTGTTGATCTTGTAATTTAAGATCTTCTATTTATCGTGTCGAGGGAAATGCACATATTTATAAAGAAAAATAACTTAAGATCTTAGAATTGATTTCTATTGAAGAAAATAGCGTCCAGGATAGAAAAATTATGTCAGTGTCCAAATATTATTATGTATGTGATATTTGTATATAAGAAATTTAGATTTGTAATGAAACAAATTTATAATTATTTTTTTTGTTTATAATATTTAATAATTGTAATCTCTTTCTTTCCAGGTCCAAAATGGCATCAGATGTCGCGTCACACATAAAAAAATCAACAGTCCTATGGCTTATCTTAGCCTTAACGAATGTAAGTAAATTAAGCAATTTGTACATTGTATAAGCGAAAGTGACCCTCCGGAGTCCCATAGAGTTCTACAGGTACATCGACAGCACTTTTGCGCCTCTTTGGTGTTATGTAAAGTCTAGGCTCATCAATAGACATACAAGTACTTGTACGAAATGAATACAGCGTTATTAAAATCTATGGTCAAGTAGACAACGCTTGATTAGCATCCTTAGCTGTTTTGTTGTTATGCACAATAGCTATGACATAATAATTGCTAACACGTCTATGAACTATAGTAATAATAAGCAATTATATTCAACACTTCGTCATTTGAATGTGAATACTCCTCAAGTTTATGTAACATTAACGACTTTTTGCATTGTTGTAACCTCAGCTTAAATTACCTTACTTAATGTAGGTATGCATTTATGCAGAATAAAGAAAATAATGTGATGCAAATGTTAAATTAAATAATACTTTGTTATTTACTAAGAAATTGCTAAAATCGCGTTAACAATAATTATGAGATAAGACTGTGATGATAATACTTAGATCAAAATCTTCGAGAACTTATTGAGCTTATAGGAACTGTAGAACAAAAAGCAGATACAAATAATTATAAAATAGAAGCTAAATTCGTTGAATAAAGAAAAGGTGGAATGACATTGTTACCCAACGCACACTTAGAGAATCGAAAGCATTTCCTAATCCGAATTAAAACTACAAAACACAAGAGTTGAAGGAATTTCAACGACTTTGTTTGACCTAAGAAACTAGCGTGAGAGCAACTCTTTGTGCCCCTATCACATAAATTGTAATCGGCTGTGACGGGCTCTGAAGCACCGAGGTCTTTTGCAATTGTATTTTACGACACATGTCGAAGGCTATTCTCCGGAGTCACGGTTGTGGACGAATGGAACATAAATCAAGGTATCCGTCCACAGGGAATATTTTCAAATTCTCTAGAATCTAAAGAGCTTTCAACAATGTTATCTGTCTTATGTTGTGTTGTTGTTACAATGATAGCGTTAGATATTTCTCTTTCTTTAAATCTGTTGTTGAATGACGTACCTGTTTGGTTTTATATATGCGAAGATAGAAATGATTAAAATTGTTTCTTCACCGTAACCATCTTCTATCTCAATTTTACTTCAATTATTTTAAAACTTGAAATGTTGTGTTCCGTTTTTTTTCTTACGTTTTCGCAGAAATGCTTCTCCATGTTTCTGTTTACAATACATGATTGTACTGTATAAATACAATATCAATGATTGACCATGTTTGATGCAGGAAAATCTATCATTAGTGTCAATAAGACGTTGATATTAAACTTAACAGAAATCAGTGGTGTAGTAATTTATATTTGTAGGTAAAATTAATTTGATATCAACTAACATATTAACGACAATTATTTAGGCTAATCTTTTATGAAATCATCAGTAATTTCTAAGTAAATCGTTTGCGTTCAATGATTTAAAAATTATAGTTTACTGTCTAGACTATCGTTTAGAAATTTCCTTTTGTTCAGTCTGCAAACAGCAAAATTTTCAAATGACTCGTGCAATTGGATATATCGATAAAACTTATGCGAATATAGATATCACGCTTTCATTTTCTTTTAGTGTGAGAAATAATTATTATTGAATTTAAAATACCGTAGTAAAAAAAAGATTGGAACTAATCGAATGAACGATATGAAAACGTACTAGTAATTTTTATAGTGTTTGAATGATGATTGTTATTTATTGATATTCAATTGAATGCAACACTCATACCTATAGGTATATAAATTAGTCAACGACTGTTTAATTGGTATATTATGTACCGAAAGTGATATATCTGTGCAATTGCGACTTCTCGACTTTCAGTTACCTACATAATAACTTATCGTTCGTATATCATTTACCATTTAAGTTAATTTTCTTTGTTTTACTGTAGTCTTTAATCGTCTTTCTTACGAGAAGCTGATGTTAATGTTGCATCAGCTATCAAGTGCATATCTTCTTTACATGAAATACTTTACATCTTATTTTTTTCGTTGAAATTAAATCTGAAATCGAACTTCAATCGTAGAAACTTTGTTGCAGCTCCGCTTATAACAAAAACCCGACCTAGTAGACCATTGAGTAAGCAGAATCGAAACGCCGTCCTTGGCGAGGTCGACGGTCCTAACCGGCCGAATACCGTCGATCTAACTCGCGTTACATTAGTGCATAAGCTTGCGACTTTCACATTCGGTCGGTTAGCCGTGTTCAGTGTCCGCTCCATTTGACGCGGTGTCGTCGCATGCGCGTCCGGCGGCACACATAGCGGACATATCGCACGCCAACTGGACCAAGTTAGTAAAAACATACGGATAGAGTTAGTACTGTTCGCAGAAGCAGAAGCACGGCTCAATTAATTTTCAATCGGTATGTTGGTCCTTTTCCTATTTCACGATTTAAATGCGTGTAAGTGGATATTACGGTTTATCTTTAGGATAGCTAAGAATCAATCGTAAGGTACTAAGAATAATATTAATGAATCTTTTGTAAAAATATTGTATGCAATGAATGATTTTCCTCAAGGAGAGCACGGAACGCCATCGGTCGCGGTTATTATAAAAATAGATATAACAATCGTTAGTGACAGTCAGGAGCCTAAACCTAACAACCAGTCTATCCTCAAAATATATGTTATTATTATTATGAGCCTGTAGTGTCCCACTGCAGGGCAAAGGCCTCCCCACTCTTCTTCCACTTCTCTCTGTCTGTTGCCGTAGAAGACCAATCTTTTTTATACAAGTCCAGCTCATCCCGCCATCAAAATATATGTATTTCCCAGAAATCGGATTGCGAACATCTGATGGCTGTCGCTATGTAGTATACTAGCAGTATACTTATATTCAACCGCATCTTGTTTGAATGGAAGTCTACCCTAATATAATTGGAAAAAGAAACTAGGATTATGATGGATATAACTAGAAAATTGCAAAATATAAAAAAAACGATTTAAAAGGATCTAAATCTTCTACTACAACTAACGGAATTGAGTGTATATACAGCTACACGTCAAACTAGAATTTGCTGACCTTGAATTTTGTAGACTTCCAAATACTGAGGGATCAGCTTATACTAGAAATGTATCGCTTGACTAGTAGCCTTGCATACGTCAGAACTTTGCCCAAAGATGACCGTTTAGTTTGAACAAATTATAAGTTTTTGTTTCATTTACAGCATCACAATTTATTTTTCTATCGTTACTTTGCGTTCCGGAATGTAAGCAATAACATTAAATGGATAATTGCTACTTATTTCGAGATATACAACTCCCAACTAAGTATTCATAGATTTTTTTCAATTCATAGAACTTAGGGCATTTTATTGGCTTATAAAATATTAATATAACATTAATTTATTTTTAGAGAATTTATTGAAGATTCCCCACATTAAAATGTAGTTTTATTGGTCGTAAATATTAGTTTTTATATACCAACATATTTAACTTACCTACCTACCTTGGTGTCCGCTTTCATTAACCAGCGTCTCCGCTTGAGGAAATTTTAATTCACAATTATTATTTTTCATATGGTTTATTAATTGCGTCGTTGTATGTCGCATATGCAACTTTGATCTGGCATTAAATTCAATTTTGTTGTGCTACCCTTTACAGTGAGATATTTTTTAATTTCACCCTCTGTTTAAATTTTGTCAATAATGTTATCGCCTTTTGTAGTTTAATTAATATTGTCGAATTCCTTCTGTCCCTTAACTTTGTGTCCATTATGTATTGTTGTAGCCGGTTCGAAAGGGTTAAATTTAATGTAAATAGTAGCAACTATATCAGCAATTTCTTGTACAAAACCATCAACTTCAAGCTGTCTTTCATTTTCAGGCAGAAAAACAATTTAAATGCTATGAAAATTAAGCCAAACAATAGAATTTGAGTCCGGATAGCCGTCAGCGATAAGACATAATGGTGTGTAATGAGGTCGTATCAGCTGCAACCACAGAATTGCAACCATAACATGGAACGTACTTAAGTCAATATAACCTGGTTGTTAGGGTTATCACTTCTAGTCCTGTCTGTATACGATAAATGACTTAGTAAGTCAAAAGGCATTAGAGCATTAATATTGGACTTTCAAGGTTTAAAATCGATTGAAAATGCTAAAACTATTACTAATATTAATCTTGATTCAAATAGACTACTTATAAAATTAAATGGAATGTCATCAAAAATTATCTACATAATTATTGATAATTAGATATCTCTCTAAAATAGATTTAAAATGTATCACTGCATAATGCAAATCCGGAAGCTTCAAAAGCCATTAGTGTCAATCGTTGCATTAATTAGCTTTTTCATACCAATTTTGTTTCTGCCGACACGTTAACTGATAGGGATGACAAGCATGATAAATGTATAGTGCTAGTAGTAGCAGATAGTATACAATATTTTATGGAAGAGTTTTTAACACCTGCTCGTATTAATTATTATATAATTTAAATAAGTAGGCTTGAGATACTGCAGCCATCAGAATGACTTTATTGAAGTTATTGAACTTGTCGTTAGGCTAGACGAACATTTAGTGAGTATCACATAAAATGTTTATAGTGGAAATAAAGAGATTATTCTTATATATAACTAGCTTTCCGCCCGCAGCTTCGCCCGCGTGGACACCACGATTTTGACTGTTTAGTTTTTTCCTATTCTGGCGGGAAATTGCAAATTATCCTTACATATCTTTCCGTCCGCTTTTTTGCTCGGGTAGACCACAAAATTTGCCCACCTATATTATTTACCGAAATATAAACTCAGCTTATATCCTTTCCCAAGGTCTAGTCTATTTTTGTACCAAATTTCGTCAAAATCCAAACGGACTTTCATCCCCTATTTCATACCCACACAGTTTGAAATTTCAAAAACCCCATATCAAATATTTATTTATTTCTTATCAAGTGTCTAAACACAAAGTTTCAGCGTTTTTCTTCAACAATGTCAAACTCCCATACAAATTTTCATCCCCTATTTGAACCCCTTTTTTACAACAAAACGTAGCTTATATCCTTTCCCAAGGTCTAGTCTATTTTTGTTCCAAACTTCATCGAAATCGTTTCCGGGGTTAAGCTTGAAAGCGTAACTTTGTTTGGACTTCTAAACGAACTTTCATCCCCACACAGGTCGAAATTTCAAAAACGCTAGAACAAATATTTATTGATTTCTAATCAAGTGCCTTAATATAAAGTTTCATGGTTTTATCTTGTAAAATGACGAACTCCCATACTAACTTTCACCCCCTATTTCAACCCCTTCAAAACTATTTTTTGCAATAAAAGGTAGTCTGTCCTTGCTTTAGTCTATCCCAGTACCAAATTTCATCAAAATCGGTAGAGTGGTTTAGGCGTGAAAGCGTAACAGACAGAGTTACTTTCGCATTTATAATATTAGTAGGGAAGTAGGGATTAAGACAAATAATTTGCTCGACTATATTATTTTATTTAAATATAAAAATAACATGTAAATGTCCTATTAATTCATTCATGTCCTTTTATCTAGAGCGATGGTCTATCATTCTGGAGGCCTCGTAGGGTGGATTAAAATTGCACTTCTTTGTATACGACATTTATGGTTTTACTGTCTGGTATCAAAACGACCAGAGTGCTATTAATACTGATTCAGTAACAGGCAAGGTAAAATTTCCCATGTGAGAAGCATTCTTCCCTTAAATCTATGCCTGCCACCCATAATGACTCACCCTGAAATTTATTTACAGTCATTACAAAGCAGATATTAAGGGGGAAATGTGATCCAGCACATCCAGTAATCACACTGACCTCTTTAATATTTATGTGAAATGCTGATACTCTCAGTCTAGTCCAGTTACATAGCTTAAATGGTACACGCAGCAGATAAGGAACTCCACAGGATAGCAAACTGCTTCGTCCGCTTGAAGCACTGAATCCAATTTCTGAGCCTTCCAACAGTTTAAGAAGTATGTTATTAATAGCTGCTGGACTGTTGTTTTTCGGAGTCAATATTGCACGTTTGCACAGCCATTCTATAGACTTCGTTTGTATATTAGAAAAATCAGAATACGCTCTCAAGATCTGTCATAGTCACCTGTCACTACTGTATTCAGGAGAGATGGTATACGCATTTTACAATCTCCATTTCCTATTTTAAGTAATAGCTCAGAATACTCTCCAGCAGACGCCTCTCTCTCGTATTTCTTTTTAAAGATAATCATTATGTTGGGCCATAGGTATGACGATGCTCTGACTTCGTCTGCTCGGATTCCTCTAGGTACAACAGAATCTGACGGAATTCCCTTGCCAGCAACACAGTAACTCCACGCATCACTCTATTACTGCCTCTAAGAAGGGTTCTATGGTGTGCCTATCAATTCCACCTTTGTGTGCCATAGAAAGCATTTTATATGTTTATCGACCAACGTCTCTTGAATATGAAGTCGTTTTAAAATCAAATTGAGTTTTCAAACATGACATGACATGTGTCAAAATAAAAAGTAAATTAAATCAAAAGCACTAAGGAGTATTGATATCAAAATCGAAGCAAATCATCCCAAAAATAACTTTCCCCCCTTTTTTAAGTCCGTTAGGGGATGAATTTCAATAAAATACGAAACACGTCTTCCATCAATTCTGTTAAAGAACGTTTATGCAAAATTTGAAGCAAATTGGACCAAGGAATCACGTTGTCCCATACAAACTTTGCCCCCCTTTTTCACCCCCTTAAGGGTATAATTTCGGAAAATCCTTTCTTATCGGATGCCTACGTTATACAAAGAATACACCCTCCAAGTTTCAGGTCTCTACGATCAGCGGTTTAGGCTGTGCGTTGTTCCGTCAGTCAGTCAGTCAGTCAGTCAGTCAGTCAGTCATTCAGGACAAAGGATTTTATATGTATAGATTGTCATGACTTCTTTTCTGAAAATCTCTATGAAGCTATTTGAGTTTCTAGCTAAAGATAACATCCGTCCTTAAAATTTTTGTTTTTATCTGAAAAGCAGTAATCTAATATTGTTAAAATTAACTTTTATTAATTATAGAACCTTGGCTTAAGTTTTTCTGAGGGATTTACCAACATATATTAGGGTCACCTATTTTTAACAATAAAAGCTTCTTTTTCTACCATACCTGAGTTATTTGATGAAGATGGTATCTAGGTATAAAAATTTGTCAAATTGTGGTAAAAATTGAGGACGTCTTGAGGCAAAAGTCACCAAGATAAACTTACGGCGTGTCTCAAAAATATTCACAAAATTTTGCGTAGTCTATCTAGAATCTTGATGCATAATCCCAAGAAACTGCATTTATGCAGCCCTGCACCCACGTCACGTCCCCGACAAACGTCCGTTACTACACGTCCTGCCTAACACGTAATGGTTTGTGAAAGCCGTGTGAACCCCACACATGACCCATTGTACCCCACGTACGATCACCTCAATTATCTACATGTCTACAACTAATTACTCCGCGACATAGTTTAAATACTAGTAGTTTCCTTCCCGCTAATTGTGGCAAATTGATGCCGTTTTACTGAAAGTCATCGATTAGTTTCTTGTACATCAAAATAATGACATAATTATAGTACAATTTCCCTCGGATGTAGGCAATTTTATTGAAGTGTTGATTGAGTTCTGTAAAATGAGATTGAATTTACCGGTTTGTTTTTATATTGAAACAAATGAACTTTCAGCGAACTTTAAGATCAATGCGATAACAGCTAAGTGGTCACTGTAGAGAAAAAGATAAAGTAAGAACCATCCGACCAATGAGGCAGATTAATTTTTATCTTGATAGTGCGGCGATTTTTAAGAAGGGAAACAACACGATAACTTAGAAAGTGTAAATAAAGCTATGGAGAAAATAAAAACGTTTAAAAACTAAAACATTCCAAAATCTGATCAGTAGTTCCAAACACTTCAATAAACGAGGCATGCATATTAAAATATGCAAATAATTAACCAATCATCCAAGAATTTTCTTCCTATTAAGATACAACAAAACTGCATGCCCTTAGCTTTCTTCACGTACATCTTAGAACTAATTTCTCTACGAGGTTACTAGTTTACAGGTTGGAAATGAAGCAGGACCTGCAATTACATGCACTGCATTTGCCATGAATAAAAGATTAGAGAGTAGCAAACAATAAGAGGGTAGCACGTGATCGGAATAGTTCGTGTAACGGTCACAAAATTTGCCTATCCGTGGATTCTGATGAATATGCAGATGTTATGGGTAGGATGACGCGTCGTCTTGGAATGCTAACGGTCGGTATACTTCGACAATGAATCTTGTCACATAGGTTTTACCATCGAAAGTAATATGGAGTCAGTTTTCGAAGATGCACCCGCGATTCGTTCTGAGCGTATTGTAGTGAGCACGTGACGTAGAATTGATGCCAGTGCACATTCTTGAAGCAATTTATGCTGTAAGGGGTACAAAAGAACTTAGAGAATAGTGACATAAACACAATCCATATCGTCAAGGATTGCGAAGGAATAGAGTATACAACCGTTGCGCTTGCTACGAACTCCTTGGATCGGATTTGATAAATAAATCTATTTCAACTAGAAAAAGTTGAAATGCCATCGCGCTTGTGTTACGAGAAGCTTTATCTAGTGTTAGGTATTCAGAAGCCCGAGAACATATCTGAAGGCTCATTAGTTAATAGCTTATTAGTTGTGATACCCACAGGGGATACTCAGGTAATTCGGCACGCATTGTTAATATCAGCATTCTATTGAGCCGTACTTAGCAAAGAAAAGATTTATGATGATAATGATTGGTATTTGTGCCGTCCATCCGCACTACACATGGTAGATGTTGAGTCCTATAATTTACTGTGTCTTATTTGAACTTCCGACCCTTCAATCGATAGCCAACGCCGAGCCTATTGTTTTGATATCTGAGAAGGTATTTTACCTCATAAACACGTCATTTGTCTATATAAGCAATTAAGTTGATTTATTATATTATCTTTTGTAAGAGCTTATTCTTGAAAAAGATACATCAGTAGGTATAATGGAAAACGATAGTAAAAGTAGTACGTGGTAGTACTGTGAGTTTAAATGTTATTATATCATAGCCAATAATGATAGGCTTTTGAAGAAGCCTAAGAAATAGATGGATAACTCTTCAAAATATATGGTATTGAATTAAAATGTTAAAAGCTAATAAGTAACTACGTGTTAGTTTAATATTTGTTACTATTATAATTATTTTGCTATGGAAGAGCGGGGCCTCCTAACACAGGCAAAAATTGCTTAAAAGAAGTCCCCAAACACAATCACCCATTTGTTGTAACAAATTTCTTGAATAAAACATTTTTGATTCTTTTGATTTTTTTGAAAAGCATTATTAAAATTTGCAACAGGTATTGCTTGTATTAACAATACCTAGAATTATTAACAATCTGGTCTGGTCTGTGACCATACCCAACATTAGACATGATGAAAATCTGTCATCAAAAATCATCAATTGTGTTGATATGAATCCAAATCTTCTCTTTTAAGCTAAGCAACTGAACTTCTAAATAAAGATCTTCTAAATATTCTTTATTCAAACGAAACAATATTAAGGAAGAACCGTTTTAGTTGCTGAGGTTCGAACATCAAAACATTTTAAATTGACTTCTTAAAAAAAAACTATGGACACTGGCCACTCACTGAGAGTGGTGCCGTCAAGTGTGAATTGACACTAATTGTTCATGAGTCTAGGCTTTCCACTATCGCGATGTTATCTGCAGTTTTCGCACTAGTCGTACCTACGTGCAACTGCACTTGCCGTTTATAGCTATCCGTTTTGTTATCTCTACGGCTAATGGCGTAGGCTTAATTAGGATGACAAACCGGATTTCTATTATAATTTCCATCATATTTAAATGTTCCGCTATGATCTGTCACTGTTTTAATTTATACACGGTCTCTAGAGTTGGCATTTTATTGTGTTACGGTTTTAGTCGCATTCAAAGACGTAGTATTAAGTTTATTGTTTATAGAAGAGTGTATCATAGTTATCATTTATATCGAGGTATTTAAAATATAATACCCAATTACCCACTAATAATATCTCATCGATACTAAACTTAAATTGTGTATATTAGTGTGTAGTAGTAGTTGTGTATAAGCCATACGCTTAGATTTTTTTTCAGTAGTGTGGAACTTATATCATAATATATTTAGCTTATCATATGATCAGATTTACTGTACAGTAGACAGCGGTTTATTGGAAAACGAAACCTCAAGTCCAATTCAAATTTCGTTTAATGACCACAGTAAAATTATAATTAGTAATAGAAGCTTATAAAAGTGTGGCCTAAAGCGGGAGATACTGCAAGGAGTTCATAATAATATACATATGTTCGCACTGGACATTTTGAGATATATTGACATCATAATGGTCTGCGCCTCTGAGCACTTCAAGCTGAAGGAAACCATCAAGCCTGAGAGATTTTTCTTGACGGCGTGAGAATTCTGCAAACCCGCATAAGACCCCCCGCATAAGAATCCCTCACATTCTTAGAGGAGACCCGTACGATAATACAATGGGTTGTTGATGATGAAGACTACGCTAAAAATGACCGCAAATTGGGTGTATATAATAATTGTGTTGAAAATTCTACTTTAAGTTATCATCAAATCTTGAAATATCTATTACATATTATGAAAAATATTTCTCAATATCCACAAAAGTAGACTGCAGTAATTTCCCTTTGTTAACGACTATTACTAGGCCAACTGGACTTAGTAACCTGAACTCACAAGAACGATCTATAAATGTTCTAGTAAGTTGCCGCTAGTATCACATAAACCAGACTTATCTTATTGAATGAATCAATAAATATGTTCCAATAATTGATCGTCATTTACCATTTCATGGCCTTACATTGTAACATGATGGGACATTCAATTGTATACCACCAATAAATCCACAACTTGTGTACTTTGCAGGGAATCAACTAATTGCGATCTTGTATAGATAAGCGAAATTAATGTTTAGTTTTCCATTCATACTGTATTTGAATAGTGAATAAATTAAACACAACACCAATAGACGCTGTCGTGTTGTGCGCACGGCTACACTTCTACCTTATACAAATCCGGTTTACGCTGGTCTTTTGTTGTATTTAAAGCCTTAACATTGCGAGGTCACTCTACACTGGTATATATAGCTTGATCTGTAGCCATGTGTATTTAAAGAACGAAACAAAACAACCTGTTGCTGTGTTCTCACGGCTTCATGTCATCCTATACAATTCCAGCTTAAGCTTATGTCGAATTTTACTTATTATTAATGTTATTTTATTTGAAACTTTAATGTGAGATCAGGGCGCAATTTGACAAACTGAAGTTTACAGTAAAAGTAATTCAAGTAACAACATACCATCACGTCTAAATCCCCGAAGTGTTAGGCAGAGGTGTACTAATAGATACACCTACATTTCGCCCGTGTGTTGAGGTCTCATGATTGTAATAACGAGCCCTATTGCTATTAATCGGGCACAAATCCAAACGCCGAGCTGCTACTGAGAATTTCATACAAAAACCCAATAACATGCAAATAGGTCCATAAGTATCATATTGTCCAGGTTAAAAAAAAGGTTTTTGTCGGAAAAACTTTACACCCATACCTGTTCTTATAAATAAAACACCTACTTTAGAAAAAAAAATTCTACGCCAATAATTTTCAAAGTATTAACATAGAACAAAACAAAAACTGTATACAAAAAATTGCTTCCTGTGTTTTCCCACATAGCAGCAATATCAATTTGTTAGATGTTCCGTGTTAAAAGCTATAATTACAAATTACGCGGCAGGTGGTAAATATAAAATATTAACATACACATCATAAGTAGGAAGAAGGTACTAAATGAATAAATTTATTAAGTTTTGAGCCGACTATCCATCAAACTGCTCTTACGGAGAATCAAAGGCGGACCGAACTAACATTTGACAGCTATGGAAAATTCTATTTAACTTTTTATATATGAGTGTTATCGTTTGTCAAAAGGGCTCTTATTTCAGCCAAACAATAATATAATCAGTCTCTCGAAGTTCTAGGAACCTATGGACTATTTCAGGCTAAATATGAACTTTTTAAATGTAAAACTGTAGTTTTAACATATGCCGAATTCTATCAAGCGACACTTTTGGCAACATTGAGTAGGTAAAATAATTTATAATCATGCTATGTACCTACAATCTACATATCCAGAATCATTTTAGAATATTTTTAATTACAAATGTTAACTATCATTTTGTATTTTTTAGGCATTTTCCATGCAAAGATTATTAAGTTATTTTAGTGAAGGAAAATACGACCGCGGGCAGGATTCGAACCTGCGTCTTCTCGTTAAGTACACCAGACGCTATGACCGCTAAGCCAAAATTTGACGATAATTAAATTGGTTCCAAGAGTCGGCCCACTGCTATTTTCAAGGAGTATTTTTAAGACTTCTTAAAGTTCCAACCTCTGTTCTTAAAGATTTGATACTTGAACGACTAGGTAACACACGTACCCAGCAACTACTTAAATAACTATTATCGATGTTTACAGAGCAAAAATTACCCATCCTTTAATTTGTATACTTACATATATTTTCACAGCGGCATCTCTACTAAAACTAACCACTTGCTATAAATGATGCCTTTCAGTTGCTTTTGAAGAAAACAAAACGATTGAAATGCCTTGCTTAAGTACCGGTAGGTACAGTCGCCAGCAGGTCAAGGTATATTTGCCAAACTTCTTGGCAGTATATGATTAGGTATAACTGAGACAAAGTTGTAGTATAGTCTGGTTATAATTATCCAAAGGTGCATCTTATATACTAACGACTACGTGTTGATCACGGATAGTAGAAACATTTAATAGATATTGAACGTGCGATAAAGATCATAAGATTGCGATGTAGATTGTAGATACAGCACAAAGATATTGTACTGTAACAGTACACCCCCCTTTAAAAAAAAAATTATTATGGTAATAGTGTTTACAATATAAATTTGACCTAAACCTTACTAGTTATTTGCTGATGTATATAAATAATAATGCTATTGTACGCGGTGGAATTTGATGACGCCTGTTGTGGTGTGATTTGCTGACGTATGTAATTTTGACTTAGCTGTTGCACGAGTGTTTATTATTTTTTTCCGTTAAACTCTTCATTCTTCTGTCCAGTGTTTTCATTATGCCGTAAAGTAGGATCACGCCGATTGTTAAAATAATCTGTCCCATTGCAACATTTCTTGTCCACCGTAAGTCCTCCTGGATCAGGTTACGGAGTTTGTCCGCTTCGTTTTGATTGAGGCAACTGTCCGTATTGTATGTTATCTGGTCCTTAGAACTTTGATTTCCCATTTTAGATGTCTTGTTGTTACGAGTAGTTGTGAATTAATGGTATATGTTAAGATCTATGTTAATATATATACGAATAGCTTGCTTATATCAGCGATTTTTATAGACGTACTACTGGCTTTACTTTACGTCCCGATCGTGTAGTGTACGTGTGTGAATGTCTGTAGAAATCCTTTGAATCTGGCACGTAGTTTGATTCGTCATTGATCATGAATGCTGGTTTCAATCTATCAATTGATATCACTGTCTCTTTATCCCTAATTCTAATGCAAAATGTTTTATCTGTTTTACTAATTACTGGGTAGGGTCCTTCATACGGCGGTGTCAGGGCTTTCTTAATTCTATCACACCGAACAAATACGTGTGAGCATTCTTTGAGTTCGGGATGCACAAATATAGCTTGGTTGTGGTTTTTTCTTTTCGGAATTGATGTCATTTGTGTGATGTCCTTTTGAATTTGTTTTACAAACTCTTCGTACGTTGATAACTGTGCTGCTGATGACTCAAAAAATCCTCCAGGGAGTCGTATTGGCGTTCCATATGTCATCTCTGCTGAACTATAACCTGTGTCTTCTCGCAAGCTACTCCGCAACCCGAGTAAAACTGTTGGAATTTCTTTTAACCAATTTTCGTTGGATTCTCTTGTCATTAACGCCACCTTTAAAGTTCTATGAAATCTCTCTATCATTCCATTGGATTGCGGATGATAAGGTGTTGTCCTAATTTTATGTATTCCCAAAAATTGTGAGAGTGACTCAAATATTCTTGATTCAAACTGTCGGCCTTGATCCGTAGTAATGCGCAATGGACATCCAAAACGAGTAATCCATCCTTCGAAAAGTGTCTTGGCTACTGTTTCTGCAGTTATATCTTCTACCGGAAATATTTCGGGCCATGACGTACAACGATCTATGATTGTGATTAAATATCTCTTCCCTTGTGAAATCGGAAGTGGTCCGACGATGTCAATATGTAAATGTTCAAAACGTTGCGCTGTCATAAATGTACCAGGAGGTGATATCGTATGTCGTTGTATTTTTGATTTTTGGCAGGCTATACATGATCTACACCAATTATGATATCTTTGTTCATATACGGCCATAAATACCTTTGGGTTATCATTTTTCTCGTAGTTCTTTTTCCTGGATGGCTCATACCATGAATGGTATCGAAAATTTGTTTGCGAAATTGCTTTGGTAAGTAGGGGCGGCTTTTTCCAGTAGACGTGTCGCAGGTGATGTTTATTGTGGAACCCGGAAGCGTAATGTTTTTGAATTTTAATCTTTTATTGTCACGTAATTTACTTAGTTCATTATCTGTTGATTGACATTTTTCCAATTCAGCGTAATCGATAGGTGATGGCACGTATATTTCCTCTATTCGAGATAAGGCATCGGCGGTAATATTGTCACGTCCGCTTATGTGTTGAATGTTGGTACTGTATTGTGAAATGAAATCTAACTGCCGGACCCGTCGCGGTGTATCGTTTGATGATGGTTTTTGGGAGAATGCGTATGTCAAAGGTCGGTGATCCGTAAATATTGTAAATTCTTTTCCCTCGATTAATCTGTGAAAATGTTTGACGGCCATGTATATTCCTAACAGCTCTCTGTCAAACGTAGAATATTTTTGTTGAGTTTCGCTCAATTTTTGTGAAAAAAAACCTAATGGTTCCCAATTGCGTCCGGATTTTTGTTGTAAAACTCCACCAACGCAAGTAGCACTAGCGTCGGTCATGAGCGCTAGTGATGCGTTGCGGGAAGGATGCGCTGTTAACACTGCGTTTTTCATGCTTTCCTTGCATTTTTCGTAAGCTTTGTCTGCTTCCGTTGTCCAAGGAACAGGTGAATTATCGTTCTTTTTTGAACCATGTAGATATTCGTTTAAAATTCTTTGATTTTCCGCTGCGCGTGGAATATTACTTCTGTAGAAATTGACCATGCCCAAAAATCGTCTTAATTCTTGAATTGTTTTCGGTTTGGGAAATTCCATGATTGCTTTGTAATTTTCTTCGGTAGGTTGTATTCCTTGGCTCGTTATATGATAACCTAAGAAATCTATTTCCCTTCTGAGAAATTCGCATTTTTCGAGATTAATGGTTATTCCATTCTCGTGTAAACGTTTGAAAACCGTTTCTAAATGCTGATAATGCAAATCTTCGTTGTCCGATGCGATGAGACAGTCGTCTACAAATATAAATACGAAGTTTAAATCTCTAAATAAGGAATCCATGAATCGTTGAAATGTTTGTGCCGCATTGCGTAATCCGAAAGGCATTCTTAAGTACTCAAAAAGTCCGAAAGGTGTGATGATGGCTGTTTTTTCTATATCTTTAACAGGAATACAGTGGTATGCTTTGCGTATATCTATCTTGCTTAGTATCTTCTTATTTTCTAATATGTATGTAAAGTCAGTTAATCTTGGTAGTGGGTATTTGTCCGGTACTGTCGTGCTATTGAGCATTCGATAGTCTCCGCACGGTCTCCATTCGCCATTTTTCTTTTTTACCATATGTAATGGGCTTGCCCATGGGCTATCTGACGGTCGGCAAATTCCGAGCTTTATCATATTTTGAAATTCCTTTTTGGCTATGTCGTATTTTTCTGGAGGTAATGGTCTTGCTCGAGCTGCGACGGGTGGTCCTGTAGTGATAATGTGGTGTTCAATCTTATGTTTGGGCGCATTGCGTAGAGAGGACTCCTTCGTGATGTCTTCGTATTTGTTTAAAAGTTGCGTAATACGTGAATTCGTTCCCACTGCGATAGTACGAATTGTTTGTTGTGTCGCTTTTTCTGAAATTACATGCGTTGTCAGCTCTGTAACTTTGTCGATAAGTTTGCGACCTGCTATGTCGACTAATAGTTTATAGTGCTCTAGAAAATCTGCTCCAATTATTGGTTGTGTAACATCGGCGATTATAAAATTCCATTTATAACATCGTTGTAGTCCTAAATTCAAGGTAAGCGTCTTCTCGCCGTAAGTCCTAATTTTAGTCCCATTTGCAGCGTATAGTGTGTATTGTTCATTTTGTAAAATTGAATATCTCTGTTGCTTGCTAATGACTGAAATATTTGCGCCCGTGTCAATCAAAAACTTCATACCACTTTTTCGGTCGGTAATGGTGAGGCGATTGGATGGGTGGATTGCACAGAGTTTCGCCGTTGTCTGTGCTCTTATTCGTTTCCCTGGTTCCGTACGTAAGTCATTGGTTTCCAACCGCATGGTTTAATGCAGTTCCTTGCATATTTTCCGAATCTTTCGTGGTAGTAACAAAATCGATTTGCTCCTCTATAGTTTGTTCTCGGCCTCATAATCGGGAATTGTTGACGTTTCTTGAAATGATTGTGCGTGCTGGGTCGATAGCCATATTGACCTTGCTGAATTGCGTCAATATCTATCTGTAATTTTGCTAGCTGGGCTAAAATGCATGCTGTATTGTTGTCGTTTGAAGTGTCGTTGCTAACAGCTGATATTTCGGTTACTTTTGAATTCATTATTATTTTGTCTGCAATTTGGCTCAGTTTGTCAATTTCCATGTCTTCCGTAACTGCTAGAACCGTAGTAACTGATGTTGGTAAAAGCCTGAACCATAGTAGTTTAATTGTTTCGTCACTGATTTTTCCTCTCCCGAGGACTCGCATTTGACGTAATAACTGCGAAGGTTTTTGATCACCGAGTTCTGTCTCTGATATTAATTTTTGAAACTGTCGCTGTTCTGTTTCTTCGTAACAATCAATTAAACGTTCCTTGATGTTTTTATATTTATCTGTAGTCGGTGGTGAAGTGATTAGGTCACTAACTTGTAGTATTTCTTCCTTGGATAATTTTGCTATTACTGTACAGTATTTGTATTCGTCTCCTTGCTTCTGTGGTGCTAATATGGCTTCTAGTTGCGTGAACCATAATCTTGGTTGGTCTTTCCAAAATTCCGGAATGCGAGATAAAACCGAGGTGCCAGCAGCTACTTCAAGTGTTCCTTGCTGATTTATGTTCGCCTTGCATGGTGATTGTGCCATGTTTCTTGCTGCGTATTCGTTCGTCGGGGTCACCAATTTGCCAAACTTCTTGGCAGTATATGATTAGGTATAAATGAGACAAAGTTGTAGTATAGTCTGGTTATAATTATCCAAAGGTGCATCTTATATACTAACGACTACGTGTTGATCACGGATAGTAGAAACATTTAATAGATATTGAACGTGCGATAAAGATCATAAGATTGCGATGTAGATTGTAGATACAGCACAAAGATATTGTACTGTAACAGTATACAAAACTGACAAATTTCTCCAAATGATTTTAAACTTTAAATTGTTGAAGATAAAGTTTAAAATCAACTGAGAAAATTTGTCATTTTGTGTAACTTGATGTGCTGGGCCACCGTACATACCTTTGCAAGTTTATTACGACTAATTTTCTGTTGATGGCGCAATTACATTTCACTCATTGTTGGCCAAACGCGTTCGAACAGAGTAACTTAACACTACCTATCAATACGAGCAATTGTGAACAACACTAACAGCTTATTTCCTCAGCCTCAAATCACATAGTTAGCGGCAATTTCCGACCAAAGCTCGAACATCAATGAACCTATCAAACCTATAATAAATATCATCGCTCGAAGAAAATTTGACTCGAGCGACATTGCTGGGGCCTCAATTAGTGTCATTACGGCCCAATACGACGATAAGACAGATGTTAGAACGTGTAATTTATAACTCATAACATAGGCTGTAGTAGCGAGTCGATGAAAATTGAAGAAATGAAATGTTAATCATCCAATTACACTTCACAACGTGCGTCTAAATTGTGATACTTATTGGGAAAAAGGTCAAGTGCATGTTGGCGCGCAAAAAGTTCTGGCACTTTCTTTTAGCAATATTTAATTCAATTATGTAACTGTTTCCATCGTCCATTTCAGTTGGCAATAAAACATTTGGTATACGTACTAACTTTAATTAAACATCGAAAAGTATAGCGACAGCATAAAAATAGAAGATGTACGAGTATGTAGGATGTTTTATAAATTCCCGAAATCAGCACAATAAGTTGTTGTGTAAAGATTCAAGTCATAATGAGGCACATGACTTTCAATCTACAGCTTTCCTAGGTATTTTCATAAAGTTTAATGAAATTCATGATGACGTCACACTTTCTCTTAATATAGTATCCACTAACAAACGTGCAGTGAGTTTGAGATACCTATTTTTGTAGCTAGAACAATTTAACGGCGAATGACATGATAAACAAATAATTATTCACGTTGATTTAATTATGATTTTACGGTTTCATCATCATCATCATCAGCCCGTACTCGTCCACTGCTGGAAATAGGCCTCTCCTAGTGAACGCCACAGAGCCCGGTCTTCGGCTTTCCTCATCCAGTCACTGCCAGTTGCCTTCCGCAAGTACACTACGTTTGCCTAGACGCGGTCTCCACTCGAGAACTCGCTTGCTCCAGCGTTTGTCAGTTCTCCGACAGATGTGACCGGCCCATTGCCACTTCAGCTTGCTAATCCTTTGAGCTATGTCGGTAACTTTAGTTCTCTGACGGATAATTTAACGGTTTAGCTGACTGCAAAAATTTCACATTTTGTGGTAACTTGATGTGCTGGCTAGCACAAATGTCAAACTTTCTCCGTTGATTTTGAACTTAATCATTAACGCTTTAAGATTTAAAATCATTTGGAGAAATTTGACAGTTTTGTATAACCTGATGTGCTGGCGACTGTACAATAAAATAACATAACATAACATACCATCACGCCTGTATTCCCCGAAGGGTTAGGCAGAGGTGTACTTAATGTACACCCACAGTTCGCCGGTATGTTGGGTCCCATGTAATAGGGGGCGAGCCTATTGCCATTCACCGGGCACAAATCCAGACTCCGAGCTTCTACTGAGAATTTCATAGAAAAACTCAATAACACTTTGCTCGACCTGGGGATCGAACCCAAGACCTCTAGCGTAGCAGTCGCGATTGGGACCACTAGACCAACGAGGCAGTCTTAATATAATATCACTTAATATATATACAATAAAATAGTCTTAATATAATATCGTTTGAAAAACATAGAAAGTGCGAACACATTTATTTGTGTCATATATTATATCAATAAACAAATAAGGTTCGTTAAATCCATTCACAGCGATTGCAGCTATCCAAATATTTTATACAAATAATAAATTCGAGGAATTCTGTACCAATCTTGAAAGTACTTGCGGTTGTCTGAGTACCTAATCGATTCGAATTCTTTCTGAAGAATGATAAGTAGGTACCTAGTTATTTTATGGTGCCCTGGTATAATGTACGCAATGTGATATGCTGGTCAATAGAATTTTTAAAAGTATCCTTGGACTTGGGACAATGTTGCTAAAGAAAAAATAAGGGTTTTTTGAGAGACAGTGCCCGCGCTTGGGAACAACTAATGGGATGCACAAGGTTATGGTATATTGAAATATATTTGTATCGAAGCTGTTAAATGTCAAATCATCCTTTGTACCAGTCTATCATAGACGCTGTAAGGATAAAAAAAACACCCAAAAACCTTAAAATAATATCCGTAAAGTCCAAACAGTACTTCTTTAATCACACTTGGTCTATAAGTTTGGTCACCGTTGTTTGATCTTTAGATAAAATATGCAAACATCTCGTGAGGAACCTGAAATGCATGTTCCGTATAAGAAAGGACAGGACAGATGATATACATACATACACTCACGACACCCACTGCCTTTTTCCCATAGGGGTACGCAGAAACTACAGACCACAAATTGCTACGACTCTTGCATACCTCTTTCGCTTCTTCCACATTTATAAAACTCGTCATACACACGCGCCGGTTGTGAGTACTACGCACCTGACCTTTTTGGAGGACCTAAGAAATGAGATCGTTATAATAATGTCCTGATATTCCTATTAGTTGTAATAGGAATGTCAAAAATGGTAGTGCAACAAACACCTTCACCACTGTTGGTACCTGCTTCAAACAAGGTCAAATATTTGAAAAAGTAAAGCGTTTTGTATAATAGATTCATATTGTTCAGTTGTGAAATACTTTCACTGTTAAAGATAACTAAATTATGCTGTTTCATAGCTAGATGTGGGCTAAGTGTTAGTTTCAAGTTCAGCGCTCGGTTTAACTATGCTAATGTTTAATTAAAACTAGACTAAAATTTAGTTTACATTTTAAATTTGGCGAAATATGTAAATTTATTAGTATTTCAATGAAATGGGGTAAGATTAACATAATACTTTTATTTTCATATCAATTAAAATAAAATACTTAATATCATTATTGAACACTTTCCTTAAGTTAAGTAGGTACTAAGTCGAGACATAAATCCAAATATTTTCCAAAAATAAGAATCTGATGATTTTCACTACATTGAAATATTGTTCTGATAATCATAATTGACCGTCAGTGATGACTCAGCCTAAGGAATCTATCCAATGACTCCGGATTGTCTAGGTAATATTAGCACGTGCCAAATCTAGTGCAGTAGCTATGTCGATATCGATAAACTATTGCGATTCGAATAATATGAAATGTTCGTCTGATTATTTTTTGTTTAGCATCGAGTCATTACGATTCTCCCATCAATCCTTGGATTAGCTACGTCAAACAATAAGCGGTTCCATTCACACACGACACATCTAACAGTTCGGACACGCGATTTTTTATCGTTTAACAGTAAAATAATTATCTCTTGTATTCAATTAGCGCGGTGAGAAAATGACATGTCTATCCGTAGATGGACCAACCTATCATTATCATTATGATACGTCGCCGTCGACGGATCTAGAGTGTGACTAGATGTGGCATGAAGACGAATCGAGTGAATGTTCAAGAAAATGTCGGCCTAATTGTAATTAGCTTCGTAGTGTGGCCGTTGTGTTGTATAACGTAAATTAACAAAATACTGCGCAAAGTTGAGATAAAGCTTCCAGGTTTCTGTGTCACCAGGATCAGGCTTGTGGGTGATGCATTATTATTCTAGTCGCAGCTGCACTTGGAGCTGGCCTACTTAGCGAAATAATGCTTGAGACAGGCGGCCAAGTACAAATTAGCTAATTGAAAGTCTGAAGTCTGAGTGTACAAACTATACGAATGAAAGAAAATAACTTGGTTCCGCGTTACGCGTACAGTTAAATAGTAATACTGAAAAAAAATAAACTTACAATACTAGTGATTGCTAAGTCTTTCTTGCTCAACTTTATAGAATCGAAAGTCATAGTAATTTAAAAAGACCGCCAGAAACTAAAAAGGACGTTTTTGATGAATCACATTAGAAATTTGAAAAGGATCTACTAATGGGTTCTTAATATGTTTCAATTGATTCCATTCCAACCTGCTCGATGTGGCATTTTTAATATCCCCGGTTCTCAACTGCGCTTACAACGTTGTTTCTCTACACCTTCCATAATTCTAATTCTTCGTCAAAACCCACCTGGTGCGATGCCATTGAACCTGCGAGCCGACGTAGTACCGACGACACTGTGCCAAAAAACTTGATATAAGTAGGCACGAGTACATACGATACACACGTATAGTAGATAAAGATAAATATATATAGAAAACCCGTTTTAATCGTCGCGAGTGTTTTGATTGAGATAAATACTTGAGTAATAATAATAATAGTGTCATCGTTTTGTAGTACACCCGCTAACTAGCTGGACTGACGAATGGATAAAGACAACCGAAGATCGGCCTTTGTGGAAGAACCCTACATCCAGCAATGGATGAATGAAGAAAAGTGACGAATCATCTTAATCTTCAGTCACGGTCGGGTCTAGAACAACCTATCTATGATAAAAAAATACCCGTCAATACTAAAGATTTTGATAAGTAATGTCAAAATCCTATCTCTAGTAAGCATAATTACTGACTTGATTTGTTATTGAATTCGGCCTAATCTAGATGAAACTTATATTATGTTTTATGGTTTCATTTTTGTTTGAAATTGTTGTGGGTGCGTTAGATGTGCGCATAGTCTGAAAAAAATATTGTTATCATGTACGGATATTGGTATAAAATACTTTAGGTTAGCTTAGCTTAGGTAACTAATTCGGTAATTAATAAATATGTTGTAGATCTTTTTGTACAATTTCATGGCACTAATCTCGAAAGTGCCTAGAAAGAGGTGGCGGGATGATTTGGATGCGTACTGCGAGGGCTGGTTCGAGGTGGCGCAAGAAAAGAGCATCTGGAAGGAATTGGGGGAGGCCTTTGCCCAGCAGTGGGACAGTAACGGCTAGAGAAAAAAAAAAAACTTGAAAGTACCAAGTTTCTGCTTTATATGTCGAGGTTACGGCTTCTATGTACCTTTTTTTAGTTGTAAGTTTGCGTGACAAAGAAATAATCCTAGTAGCCGATCTATCTCCCAATATTGCCCTTGATCTAAATCATCAACCCATTCATTGTCCCACTGCTAAATGTACAACTTCGTTCATTACAGATAGTTCTTATTCAAGCTATTAAGTTGTGTCTACACAATTCAATGACGTCAGACGACACTTAAAACTAGCAGCTGCTCACAGGTGGCCGAAGTGATAACATGCTTTGCGCTTTCGGCGCGTACGCATCTTGAACATCAAGTGAAAAGATACAGAAAATACATTCCACACTGTGCACGATATCTATTTTACTGAACGTACGTGTAGTCAACAAAAGAGGTTATACAGGCAGCTGACGAACATCTGTCTTGATATAGATTTCGTTATAATTACCCGCCGAATGACCGTTTTGACACATTATTGTGAGATAATTGTAGGTATTACAAAATCGTTGTCGAAACACATTGTGTAGTTAGCTGCCTGTATACCTGTTTTGTTGAACGTATGTCAGTTCATGTGTCATTAGTGTCAATACACTAAAAAAGAGGCTGGGACCATCGGGCTCGGTTTCGTTAGTTCTTATATGTAAGCCATTTAATTTTGAATTAAGGACCTACAAGGAATCATCGTCTGAAATAGCAATGTTCGCTTTCATCATCTTCAGCCTATATTTGTCCACTGGTGGCCACAGGCCTCCCCAAGTGAGCGCCATTTCACCCTGTCCTCCGTTTTTCGCATTCAGCTTCTGCCAGCAAAATTTCGCAATGACTGCTTTAACGGACATCCATTAGTAAACCTTCTATATTTTCCTACTTTAGCGGAAACTTCGCGCCGTTGTTGTTGCTATGGCGAATGGGCGTTTATTTCCGTTTATTATAAATCATTAGATGTGCTGCATTAGAGGCTTCACAAAACTGGTTTTAATTATAAATATTGCCATAAAAAGTAGGCAAGCACTAAGAGCCGTTGAGTTTTGTTACTGAAAAAAACTTTTGAAGATCGTATGATGCGTCTAGATCCAAAACTTGTGTAGCAGCAGATGTGGTCGAACTGTGTTAGAATATAAAAATATGTCACTCTACTGTGTCATCATTTGAGCTGATTAGGCAGCTACATTCCACATTTTAAAATACCTCTAATTCAAAGATTGTTGAGGTCCAGAATATCGTAATTCTGAAAATAATGGAAGCACTACAGAAATAGCTTCTATGAAATTATAAACTTCTTCGCACAGCAAATGTAATAAAAGTCAGAATGTACAGGAAAAGTTTAAGATCTTCACGTGATAACTTAATAGGTAGGTACCGTATAAAACGTTTTCGGGAACGTGCATAAACAAAAATTCTTAGCGAGAGAGAAATTTAGATTCACTGATGTTTTCATCTCAGTTCGTTGTTCCGGAAGTGATTCGAATACCTCAAGTTCCAAGGTCCAGTCAGTAGGCAGGTCATATTTAAAACCTTATTTAACAGTGACTCATGCGCATAAATCGCTTTCTTTTTGCATCTACCGACTCCCTACTTAATGTGTTTTTCACAACTTCATTTCGTTTTAGCGAGTGTTTTGTTTACTTTTTGTTATTGCGATCTTTTGTCGCGGTTAAATTTAACTAATTGCATCGTTTACTTGTATACGCAGTTGAAGAGGCGACTCATTAGTTCTCTGAGTTCTAAGTGGTTCTAAGTGATAGAAAGAAAAACTATCGTCTCATTTCGAAATGTGCAAATGCTCCAAACCAACTGAATGATTGGTCCGATTTCTTAAACTATTCACACCTTCAAAATATAATCATGGAAATTTAAATTGTCTCTAAATATAAACAACATATTCAATATAAACTACAGAAACTACATTTATCAGATCAGAAGTACGGTGGCCAGCACATCAAGTGACCACAAAATGACAAATTTTCTCAGTTGATTTTGAACTTAATCACTAATATTTAAGGTTTAAAACCATTTAGAGAAATTTGACAGATTTGTAAAACTTGATGTGCTGGCGACTGTACGTACTTAAGTTAAACTTCAAAAATCTTTTAACGTTAAAAAAATTTTGGGTGGTTTAGAGATCTTAAATTTAAAACTTGTAATACTTAAATATGTGACATCATCAAGAATGCCAAGGAGTGACTAAAATGCGTAGAATATTCGAACCAACCCAAACTCAATGTGAATGACACCAGTCTTTCTCATATGCTAATAGACATGAGTAATGTTGACGGTGAAAGTGGGCCCGCGTTTGATTAGGAACTTTTTTTAGAAACGGTTATAAGAGAGGACAATTATCGCTTGTGTGAACTGGGAGAAGAATGTCGGATCTTTGAAGTAACGAGTGAAGATAGTTGAATGACTGATGAATTGAGTTTTGTTGTGTACTCATTCTTTTTATACTAACTGGACTGCGGAAAGTAACGCTAGATTTTTTTAGGGCCTTCTGTGTAGGTATACCTACATATCTTCTTTTTACTATAGGTAATTATTTTTTCATATTACTTGGGCCCGATAATCACCTTAATTGCGGATCAGTGGAGTCCCTTTAATTCTTTAATGGTGCAAATATAAGTAATGTTTGGGCACTTAAATACCCAGTTTCAATACCAAATCTGTCACTAGATTTGCTTACTAAAAATAGGACTTCGTTATTACTTGACCTTATGTTATAATCCTATCGCTCGTAAGCAGATCTACTGACAGATTATGTCAATTTAATATCTCTAGTAAGCAGATCTACTGACAAATTATGTCAATATACTAACTTTAGTAAGCAATTACTAACAGATGATGTCAATATCCCATCTTTTAGTAAGCAATTACTGACAGAATATGTTAATATTCCATCTCTATCTTATATTAACCCAGCTTTAGATTGTAGTTTTTAATCTCGGAAAATACCGTGAAAAGATAATATGGCCCTATGCTTCTATTTAATTGAGAATTTATTGGAAATATTAAGTTTTTTTTTCGGCGTCGTTCTACTACTGTGTGTACATGACACACAAATTGCAATTGCAAAAACACTGGGGCTGTATAGAACGTTTTAATTAAATAAGTAAAAACTAGACATCCACACAATGCTATTGATGTTCATTGAATTTCCTCAATGGTGAGTCGTAAGAATGAGCTAGTGAAATCTTAAGTGTCAATTATGAATGATTTCGTAGGTATGTTTGCACTAGGAGTGCTTGAACTCATGACCTCTCAACCGCCAGTCAATGACGTAGCTGTCTGACCATTATAATAATAATATTCAGATCAATATATGTCCCACTGTTGATCATAAACCTCTTATTAGCATGACAAAAACTGGTCTCTTAGATTAAATACGCAATCATAGCTTACCACACTAGTACAGTGAGTATTAGCCCTTTAGGGCGAAAATTAGGCTAATCATATAATAATCTAGAACTGCCCCACGGTTTCTCCCGCTTTGCCCCTCTTCTAAGAATCATAGCGTGATGCAAGTAGCCTTCCTCATAAATGTGGCTATCATATACCAAAATATTATTTCAGATACGACTGGTAGTTCCAATGAGCTTTCGTCTCTTTAACATAGATTAAACTTTTAGGTAAGTACATAGTAGAGTTTAGAGAAATGAGTTCTTATTAAAGTATAAAGAGCCGGCTAGAAACGGACTATCAATCATAGTTATTTCAATTAAAAATTTGAACTAGTGTCTAAAAGAAAAATTCACCAAAGTTGTACTAGAGAATTGCCATGGTTGCAAAAGATTAGATGTCTAAATTCATAAATTGCGCACTTTTATTTAAAAGCGTAGCTCAGACCCTTAAGTAAGTCGGGCCTCCACTATATACCGGGCCCAGTATTCTTATCCATTTCCGCGTAAGGCTCTCCTGACTAATGCAAAACGATAAGAATGAAAAATCATTTAATAATTTCTTATCTTTATATAAACTTTTGAACCGACTCTTAAGTGAATGCAGAAAGCTAAAGCTTAGCAAGTTATCATCGTGACGTCTACTTTACAATCTACGTTAAATAAAGGAAATTATTATGTTCCCTTGTAGGTTAACATTCCATACAAAATATTTTTTCTAAAAATGTTTAATAAATTCTTTTGTTTGTTGTATCCATTTTAATATTGGTGTCCAATATAATGTACGAAAAATGAGAATGTACATAAGAATGTACAAAAGATACAAAAAATATAGATTATACATAATGCTTTAACGTTCGTAAGCTTGTTTATTTTGGGAGATGTGTGTGCGTGATTTATAATTTATACCTAATTAATAAATAAATAAAGCGGCTGTAGCCTAATGGCTAGGGCGTCGGACTTGCGATCATGCGATTTCCGGTTCGAAACTCACCCATTGCACTACCGACGTGAAGGGTTAACAAGAATATTAGTATTGCTAGTAAGCGTTTTTTAAAGAAAAAAAAAACATATCCGCTTGTTAACTTTTCCTTATTTTTGTACCAAGATACCAAATCAGTATGAGGCGCCTACTTGAAAGCGCGGCAACCACAACCTTAAGACGTCATAGCACCTAGTGTTTCAGCTAGCAACACGAGGTGATATGACTCGCGCATTGTCATCTTGACAGCTTTATTTTACCAGTTATTTCTACGAATAATTTATTCGTAGAGTAATTTCACTAGCTACAAAGATGCAATAAAATAAGCACAATTATTTTGCACTTACAATAAAAAATATATAAATGTTATTTTGTATGGATCGTTCCAACGAGGAATAATATCCAACGTGAATTGTACATTTATTTCTGAGATGGCAATTTCGTGGGAACAGGAAATTGTTAAAGGAACGTAAGATATGATTTGTGGTGAAGCCGCAGCAGTGGGCATAAATTACATTGCAATTAATTTTGTGAAAAACATGTTTTCCAACAGAGAGACATGTTGACGAATACCACTGGTGCAATTTATTTCAGTTTTTCTTTATTGAATTCGAACAGCCTTTGAAGTGACACGATTACTTTATTAAAGTTGTATTTTTTTACTTTACTCTTCTAACTGAAAATTATTCCATTCCATGTAAAAGAGATAGGAAACTAGAAATGAAAGAGACACACACTTTATCAGATATTATTTAAAAGCGCGTTGTAAAAGTCTATTGCGCAACATAGCTTATTGAACCGCTTATAAGCAAGTTGATTTGAAACCAGCTTTAGTCATTAATAAAAAATTGAATGACTCCTATAAAATATATAAGAAGTAATAATACAAAAATTATAAACCCGAACATTTCTGGGTTTGGTTTATCGTAGTGATCGTAATGAAAATCTTGAAGAGGTATGTTGTTAAGATAGAGCATGACCTTCAAGTAAGGCTTCAATGTTCTGTGGGAGGTAAAATCTAATATTATACATATGTTCGGGATTCGACAAAAAAGCTCCTCAATAGATAGGGGCAGTAGGAATCAACCCGTCAGTACCAGCCGAATATAAGAAGTAATAGCTTTGGGTCGGTTTTTTAAACCGAATTGTTCGCTAATAACAATATTGCCCAGAATTGGACCGTAGGAAGGTAATGTATTCATTTCTGACACAAAAATGCGTGCAGAAAATAGTTGAAACAGCATAATGCCAAGGCGCCGATGTTATAATCATCGCCATCGACGCTGGTGCTCAATGTCAACCTTATCCAAAGCGTATAAACTTCCAGTACCTAATCACTAATACACCTTGTACTTAATACAGTTCTCAATTCAAAGCAATCAGCTTTTCACCATGGACAGCAAAAATCACAAACGGCCAGTGAAACTAAAAGAAACGCGCATCTAATGGTACACATCTCCTGTAATGACAGTCGATGTAAACAGCTGTGCACTGATTACTGTATATTTTCTATACGATACGACGCATCATTATCGTAATAGTCTGCACGCGTCCGTTTGTGTTCACTAGCTGTAGTGATGTGAATGGTAACAGTAACAATTTGAGAAGTCGATTGTTTTGCTTTTGACTCGATAAAATCGACAAATATTTGAGTCAGTCACTGTATGCGGAACTTAAACTTATGACGTTTTACATTCCTTATGTAGTACTAAACATCAATAACTGATCAGTATATCGTGTCTACTTAGGGTATTGAGATTTTTTATTTTATTTTTATTTTATTTTATTTGGTTTACCAACAATTATATACACTGGTATAAGCAAACAAAACAGAAGCAACAAATCAGAATAAAGTGTAACAATCACTTATAGGTAAACTCTGCATGCACATAAAACGTTGTCGTAACTTACAAAAATTAAATACCATATTATAAAAGTTGCACTACATAAGAATTAATGAATTAATCTAACTTACATTAAAGTAGTTAAGTAAAACTAGGCAATACAATAAAAAGGTTAACATGGCCTCAAATTCACGTTCCCAGTGAGACAATGCAGGGTTAAGAAACTCAGTTTTCGGGCAGATACTTGTAAAAACTGGTTTTCAATTTGCCTAAACTGTCAAAATGGAGGTCGATCTCATCACTGCAGCTGTTTACAACCCTGCAAAATCTCGCGTAGGGAGAATTAGCACCTAAGACCGTTCTTCTCTGCGGAGGGCAGAGTGGCGTTGGTATGGTATGGTATGGTATAGCGGGCTTTTTTCCGCAACTCCACGACTAAGCGCGTATTTTGCGTGTGGGTGGGACGATGTTGCGTTTTCAATCAAACCACCCCAACTCCTCGAGAAAGGCCGTCAAGCGCCCAATGTTGCCTACGGCCTCTCGGAGAGTACTCGGGTTGCCGAGGTACTTTGCCCTGTATGTGGCGACACCAGGACAGTGCAGTAGCACGTGGGCCGCTGTCTCGTCAGCCCCCAGGCAGGCTCTGCAAAGGGGACTGTCTGTGATACCTATAACAGAAAGGTGTTTGTTGAAAGGACCATGGCCGGTAACGGCTGCAGTGACTATCCTCAAGTGTTGTTTGGACAGCTGTAATAGCTGCCTGGTGATGCGGTCGTCAATGGAAGGGAGAGCCTCCTTAGCCTGCCTACACTCACCGTGGTTTGTCCAGTAGTCGTTGTGTCTATCCCTAGTCCGTTTTCTTACCAGGGTGCGTATCTGGCCGAAGGGGAAAGGTACTATGGGTTCAGGGCCCACAGCCCCTGCGGCTGATCCCCGTCTGGCAAGCTCATCCGCTGCATCATTGCCTCGGGAGTTGCTGTGTCCTTTGATCCATTGGATGGTTATATTATTTAGCTCACCTACCTGGTTGAGTCTTTGGTGGCATTCGTATATCAACCCCGTATTCACCGTGTGGCTGTTCAAGGCTTGTAGGACTGCCATGCTGTCTGAGAGTATTCGAATAGAGTAATTCTTTACCTCCCTTGCTGCAATGGCTGTAGTTGCCATTAGGATACCCATACCCAGAGTGGCGTTATAGGATGGCGAGGAATTCTTGAGGGGGCACGGAAGTTAAAATTATTTAATATTTGCGGGCAATCAATTCTGTGGGCCATAACTTTGCACACAAACATCGCGTCATTCAGACGTCGACGTTTATCCAGGGAAATCATATTAAAATGTTTGAGCCTATCACTGTATGAACGTATTTTTTTAGACAAACCGCTAGCATAGGCTAGGTGCCCCAGAAAACGTTTTTGTACACGTTCAATACGCAGTGCGTGAGTGGCATAGTGTGGCCGCCAGACCACGCTACAATATTCTAGTATGCCTCGAATCAGACAATTATAAAGGATGGTTTTTGTTCTGCAGCTTTTAAATTGTTTTGTATTTCTGATAACAAAACCCAGCATTTTGGAGGACTTCTTAACTATATTATCTATATGAGGAATAAAAGTTAATTTCCGATCAAACATAACACCAAGGTCTTTTATTGTATCCAATTCTTTTATTTTTCTTCCATCAATATAATAATCCTGGTCAATGCAATGATGTTTCCTGGTAAATTTTATAAAGTAACATTTGCTAGGATTTAGGAGCATCTGGTTTATTTGGCACCATATCACCAATTCATCCACATCAATTTGTAATTCGGAGGCGTCATGCTTAGATTTAACTATTTTAACAAATTTTAAGTCATCGGCAAACATAAAGACTTGACAGTGGCTAAAGCATTTCGGAATATCGTTAATAAAAAAGTTAAATAAAACTGGCCCCAAATGGGACCCTTGTGGCACGCCCGAGGATATGTGTCTGACTGCTGATCTAAAGCCATTGACTACCACAAAGAAAGTTCTGTTCTTAAGATACGAACTCAACCATGACAGTAAAGTTCCAGCGATACCATAAGTTCTTAATTTGTCAATGAGAATTCGATGCGAGACCCGATCGAACGCTTTGCTGAAATCTGTATATATGACATTAGCCTGGTGGCCCGAATCAATTGCTGTCGTCAACAACTCAGTAAAAAGTGCAAGATTGGTACTAGTGGATCGGGACTCCACGAAGCCATGTTGTCCCTCACTTAAGTAAATTTTGAGATGATTCTGAATGTGAGGCAGATCATAGACTCAAAGATTTTACCTAGGGTTGACAGAATTGAAATGGGTCTATAGTTCGAAACTAAGTCCTCAATGTCGGATTTATGGATCGGGACGACCTTTGCTTCTTTCCACTTTGAAGGGAAGACTCCACTAGATAAAGATCTATTAAAAATAAGCAGCAGAGGCGTGACCAGCTCATTCGCACACTTACATATGAATATTGGTGATATGCCATCTGGACCAGCACCTTTGCTGCAGTCTAAACTTTTTAGCTTCTTGTATAAGGCTTCACTGTCAATAACTAGTTTGTTTAAAGATATGCTACTGTCGAGAATAATATTAGTATTTGTTGTTTTATGGGTACTACAACCGTTTTCGGCAGGGGTGTATACAGAAGAAAAGTAAGAAGCAAAGAACTCACATATCTCCGTTCCATCTGATGAAACAGCTGAACCATCCGTCATAGACAAAGGATACAAGCTGGATCCGCCTCGTTTAGTTTTAACATATGTCCAGAATGATTTAGGGTTGTTGGTTAGAGTGTGTTCAAGATTTTTTAAATAATTATTATAGCAAATCGTAGCCAGTGCATCACAGCGTTTACTGATTATTTTAAACTCTATTTTGTCCAACGGGTTATGGTAAGTATTGTAACGTTTCCTAATCTTATTTTTTGTGTTTAATATTTTAATAAGGGTTTTGTTAAACCACGGGGGATACTTACTGTTTTTGGGTATTTTAACAGGAATAAATCTTTGAATAGCACCATTGATAATATCATAAAAAGCCTCAACCATATCATTAATGTCATGATGTCCCTCAAGTACTTCCTCCCAGTCCTGTTCTTTTAGGTATTTTTTAATTGGTAAATAGCTTGTTTTACGGAAGTCACGTAACTCAGTCGTAATATTATATGGAAGTTTGGCTTCTCTTTTAAGGCAAATATTTACATCTAGGGGTGGATGATACTGATCGATATTACATAAGGAGCCAATACTTCGAGTGACATTACACAGTGGATGATCAGATAACACAAGATCTAGTATGCGAGAGGAGGCATTATATACGTTATTACATTGGTTGAGCTTATTAACATATGTGAAATCCAACAAAGCTTCACAAGTATTAGGCAGTTTGAGGTTTTCATTTAGATTACTGTCAAGTTTCCAATCTAAGCTCCCCAAATTGAAGTCACCTATGATACATGTACATGATTCATTAAGTTGTTCAAAAACAACGTTACAATTATCTAAGAAAATTTCCAAGTGAGAGAGGCGTACTGGCGGCGGCAAATACACAGCGCAGAGAGCTATTCGACGAAAACATTTATTGTAAGGAAGGTCCAAAGTAACCCAAAGGTCCTCACACTGACTCTCGAAATTTGCAGCTCGTTTAGGATTGAATTTATTTTTGGCAGTTATTAAAACTCCTCCACCCTCTTTACCAGCTAGTTGGGAGGTTTCTCTATCTCTCCTATGTACTGTATATCTGTCGTTGAAAAGCTCACTGCTCCGGATGGAATTGTTAAGCCAGGTCTCCGAGAAAATTATGACATCATAGTTATTAACACAAACATTGCGAAAAATCATATGCGTTTTTGTTCGCAATCCTCTGCAGTTCTGATAAAAAATATTTAAGTTATCGAATTATAAAATTTTAAATTTCACAGGTGCATGGATTTTTAGGTAAGAATAGAGAGAAGCCTATTTTAAAACTACACTAACTTATTTAAGGAATCTAAATTTCTTATAAAAATATGTTCGTCTTCGGTAGTTTTCCGTACAAAAATCCTGCTGTTTCTCACCCAGACAAATTTATATCCCTTATCCTTGGCCTTTTGTCTAGTTGCTGCATACAGCGCTTTATTAGCAGGAGATAGATGTTCAAGCACGAATACCGGCATTTTATCGCCAGCAATACCTAGATCCGCAGTATTGAGTTTCTGCGAGTTAATTTTCTTATTCTTGTTATGGTTTATAACTGACGCCAGGAGGGTATCTCGAATTTTTGGGGAGGAGAGCTGAACAACGATGGATCGGGGACGGGTATTAGCGGCTTGCTGTTTGGCAACACGGGTACAGTGAAGAATGTCATTCTCACTCAGGTTGCACCCCACCACAGATCCCAGCTGCTTGACGACAGTGTATAGGTTTTCGTGTTTGTTTTCGGGCAGGCACTGAATTTCAAGGTTGTTTGAGCGAGTCTGTTGTTCCAAGTAGTTTACACGTAGACTAAGGTCCGTCGTTAGTATTTTTAGGTTAGAATTTTGTTCTGTTAAGTCCTTCACCGTTTTTTCTAGTAATTTATGATCTGATTGGTACTCTTCGAATTCTTTCGTGTGAAAGGTTAATGATGCTGTCAACTCCCTGATTTCATTTTTAATCGGTGCAAGTTCCCTATTAACAACACTAAGTATGGTGCTGTTGAGTTGTTGAAGCATGGAAGTGAACTCAGTTTTAACAACCTCTTGGACTATGGTACGTACATCCTCAATAGTAATAGCTACAGCCTGAGGTGGCGAGTTCAATGCAGGTCTTTTGTTTCCTCTTGTAGTTGAGACATTCCGGCTCGGAGTAGCAGTCTTAGAAGCATTTGCATTGGTAGTCGTGCAGCCTGAACAATTCCATTTGCAGTAAGCTTCCGTTTGAGAAGTGATTTCCGGAATCGATAGACAGACGAAATGAAAAGATCAGGATAGCAAAGAATTTATAAACTGTATGCATGTCATACAGTTTATAAATTCTTTGCTATCCTCCGAACTACTTAGATCGTTGGTACAACAGCCCCACGATTGTGTTAAGGACGCCATTATATACTTAGTCTTATGACACTTCTTTGCTTAATTTAGCCAGTTCACAAAAAGCAGCTCCGTAATAAAGGCCCTCCCACCGGTAGGAACAAAAATTAATATTTTTAATTAGTTGTTTACAATAAAAAGTGCACACTAATAAAGGCCCGTGTCGGCTAGTTAGCGAGAAGAACGTCGTAAGCGCCTTGTTGTGCGGGCGCTTAAGCGTTATATCACAACATGCATATATTTAACTGACGATGACGGTAGGCAGGATTTCTTTTTCAATGTTAATTTGGTCTATATTTCTAAAACTATGCACTAAAACACTAAATTATTATCACAAGTTTATGTCAGTTATCACCTTCTAACAGATTTGCACTTTCAATTGCACTTTTAATACGTTTTTGCACTGATTTTTAATAATTTAGTGGAGCAACAACAAAAAGCAGTTACACGCACAACGTCCACAGACATATTCGAGATGGGCACACATATAGATGCATATTAAATTATTAAAAATGATATTTAGTTCTGTAAATAGATCCTTTAAATACATTTTTACAAGTCGATGCTTTACATTTTTTTAAACTAGATGGCGCCGGCATTGCTTATCTGATGACCTCTGAGAAGAAATGCCGAAACAAACTCAGAGAAACTTGGTCTCTTTTAAATTAATATTACAATAGTTAATAACAATAATTTTATTATTAGATATGCGAGTTCTACAATGTTAAATCTGAACAGGCCTTTTGAAGAAAGAGCCACAGCAGCTTTAAGTTGACCTGTCCTAACTGACGGCACGCATCCATCGGTCACAGTCATCGTGTAGCCCAACCATTTTTTTCTGTTCAGTTAGTCCAGTTCCTATTATAGTACTAATACTACTACTACTTTCTATATACATAAGTATATAGTAATAATCGGCACTGATACATTTATGATTACAAATATCTATGTTACGGAACCACCGCACCGGAAAACGCCGTGTGGGACGAGCTTCGACGAGGGAGTCGTTGGATGCAGGCGGCATATAATCAGTCGTTGTAGAAGTCTATCGGGGAGGCCTACGTTCAGCGGTGGATCTCATTTGGCTAATATGATGATGATGTTACGGAATATAATTTTGATTGAAGAGTCCAGCGTTTTAGTTGAAGTTTCATGACGTATGAAGTTCGAGAATTTGAAATAAATTCTTGTAAGTAAAGGGTACTCCTTAACATTGTTCCTTGGATTTTATATACATTTCCTATTATAATAACAAAAATTCTTGAGGTGTTAAATGGTCCACAAAGTAGCCGCATGATGCTACATATTCGACCGCAAGCAACTGAGTGAGACAATCAGGTTAGTCAAACTGGTATCTTCTATACAAGCACGTCATTACAGTAATGGTGCGCACGCGACGCTGTTGCGTCTAATGACGCTCTAACATTAATAGTGACAATTTAATTTGTCAATAACGAATGGACTTCGATATAGATTTACTTTTAAGATTAATGACGCAAGGATAGTAGATAGATTAAATGGCGCACGCTGGGGGAGGCCTACGTCCAGCAGTGGACTAGTATAGGCTGATGATGATGATGATGTTGCTGATGAAAGGATAGTAACTAGTCTGGATAATGTTTATGAGTGGATGGTTAAACCTCGTGATTTGAAGTTAAGCGATGTTAATTTATCAATTATAACTCTTCAAAGTAAATCTTATTAGCAATGTGGGTCGCACATTACTAGTATTCTTGGTAGCCCCTCGTACTAAGCTAAATGCTCGTATTACGAGTGAGTCCAGCTACAGCCGATTCCAAATTGACAGCTGTTAGCAAGGATTAATTATTTTTTATTGGTTTGTTATAAAACTTCAAATAACTATAAATTGTTGGTAGGAAGTAAGGGAATACGGGTGTCCCTGTTTAATAATCCAAGAATCTGTAGACAATTCAAAGTATTGAAACTGCATTCATGTAAAAAAACATTTTCAAATAGATTCACTGTCGCCATCACTAGTGATTTTCACGTGCCACTGTCGCGTGCGCAACGGCTCTACATTAGGGAATAATAGAAAAACAAATTGAATTAACGAGGTTTTCTCGTACGCACACATAAAAAAATACAATGTCGGCCGCGTCGCTTACTGTTATTATGGTAATTTTATACGTCACGTCAAGGTGATTCAGAGGTTATTGTTAAATTTGTTTCACTTTACTGCTATTTGATTGCAGTGACATTAAAGGTAGCAATCAGTTAACCTTTTTGGTTAATGTACATTACTATCATCCTCTTGTCATGGTTCCAATTTATTTGGGTTTTAAGTATCGTGTTCTTTCCCTTCATGCATCAATGCATCCCCGTCAGCCACCATCTCAAGACAATCTGCGTTTTTGTTACTATATAGATTTGCCTTAAAATAGTTTGTAGTAAAAAATATGGTTTTATAATTTTTTCAGACACTAAATTTCAAATTCCCTTTTAGCCTTTCATCATAGCCATCTCCTCTGCATGCAGTCTTCTTACATCAATCCTTTTTACCTTTTATACGCCCAACACTCTGATCCATAAAACAGCTTGTGAGGCATTTGTCATGCCCTTGAGCTCTCACAGAAATCTTATTATTACTTCAATCATCTTACTAAATAACAAAAACATTTCCATCAACCAAATACATTTCAACATATAAATTTGGGGACCTACTAAAGTAATAACTGAACCCTTTTCGATTACTCATAATGATCCTTTCTAAAAAAAACTTGGGATTCCTGTTCCTCTATGGTATCCCAACCTATTATTCTTAAGGTGCGTGTACATTATACGTTGTTTTTCATTACATATCTATTATACCTATTACTATTCAATGAAGAGTTAGATTGTATTCCCAATAAAGTTATGTATTGCTGGAAACGTCAATTATAAGATATAGTTATTCCAAATATTCTATTACAAAATTCATTTACTACTATCTACATTTACTTTCATCCTATAAATCTTTGTGGTGAACTTATAGATGGAAATGCAGTTTTGCAAAACTAGCTTTAATTATGTACGTATAATAAACAAATTACAATAAACCATCACGCCTGTGTGCCTGAATGATTAGGGAAAAATTCTGTGGTATGCTTTTAATGGCAACAAGCTGATCTCCTACTATAATGGACCTCCTATGTTCCTTCTTCCCTGCCAGCTGGCAGAACTCCAAACTTCGAGCTGCTACTAAGAATTTCCTAAAAAAAACCTAAGAATGAAATCCAGGATCCCACGCGCACCAGCTGCGCTCGCCACCACTAGGTTTTTATCCAGCAGTAAATGTGTATGTCTGTAAGCACATTAACAACACGCACATTAGTCGGTACGCACCTTGAAGGATGCAGCGATTATAACATAACTAACGTATTATTAACACCCGGTATCGACGGAGATCATATTATTTTCTCTAATGCCTTTAATGTCTTCTCAGTCTTACGATGGACGATTTCGAGTAACGAGTCTGTTATTATAATTATTGTAATAGGAACTTTTTATTTTAGAACTTGTTGGGTCTTATACGGTTTTTAGTGTTGCTGCTAGACTTGGGCTCCAAGTCTACTTTTTTATTGTGTCAAAATCGTCATTGAATGGCTCCAGAATTATTGATTTTGGACAGTTTTATTTCACTGAACTGACGTTCTGATGTCATTTAGTGAAATAAGAATTGAAATAGGCCTCTTTCTAATGTATAATGTAGTTCAATTCGACATTTATCATTATGCATGTCGTGATACTTGGTACGAACGTCTACACAAGAAATTAGGCAAATCTAGTAAACAATGTAAAGAACTTCTCAACTGTAGTAATTGGTTCCAGAGTATTTTGACACCTGTCAAATTCGACCTATAATATTTCGAGCTTTTAAATCTGAAGCTACACGTGCGATGTGCTTTTTGTAACTATGTCTATGATTTAATTTGACAAGAAAGAAAGAAAAAGCGATTTATTGGCATAGCTACGCAAAATAAAATAAAAATAAATTATTGTATGTGCCAAATAAGCCTAGTTCGAGTCCGATAACATTTGGATATCTATACCTACTTAGCTTGATTTGTATCCGTGCATACATTCAAAGTTACATGTTGTTTTTAATCCAATGGGTTACAGGTGGGGTCCATAAAGTTATTTATGTATAGAGAAGGCATTTGCAGCCAGTTTATGCATAAACTGACACGTGCCGCTGCCTTTGAATGACGCAAATATTCGCGATTGCGAATAGCGCATGACTATTTTATTTATAGTCTATAGATTCTTAGAGCTTCGAGAAAAGTCCTGTGCGTATTAATATTTAATTAGATATTACACGCTTAAACGGAGGAGGAAAACATTGTGAGGAAACCTGTACGGCTGAAAAATCTTCTCGACTACGTGTGTAGGCCGTCTACTAGCTTTAGGCTAGCATGTATGACTATAGCGTAATCCCTCTCATTCTGACAGGAGATCTTTGCCCAGCCAGCAGTGTAATTCAAGTGCAAAATAAATACAAACAAGACAGATATCAGTGTTGCAAGGACCTTTTCTAAATAAAATCTTATTACTGAATTTGTAACTGCTCCAGATAAAATCTAAACAATCACTGAATGAAGATTTATGCTTTTTCCATAACCATATCAATTTATGATCCCCCATATACAAGACTTTACATCATTTTATACGATCGTAATAGAGACCACACAATGCTAAGTATGCAACGATTTGCAGCAAGACTTGATCTGTGAGTAAGATTTGTGATTGTATTCATGACCTAACCACGGACTATAAATATATGCAGCGTTCCATTATCTTATCTGTCACTTTTATAACATAATAAGACACTTGTAATCCGTTAGTAATTCTATTGTCTAGTTACTTTATTGATTGTGCCTGTAATTATTGTGCTGTTTAGCCATTTTGGAATCTCCAGATTCTATTGAGTTTGGAATCTAACGCCATTTGTTTGGAATACAAAACTAGAATAATCGGAAAGGGACATAGATATGATAAGTTGTAAATTTTTAACCGACTTCAATAAGAAAAAGGAACAGTATTTAACTACATATAATTATAAGAAAAAGTATATTTTAATATAAATGTCTATAAAGTAACTTAAAGTGTACTCGAGGCTTACTTTCACTAATATGGAAATGAATACACGCAAAAACATAAATTATAAGTCTTCGCGACAGAATTCAATTAATTATATCATTGACATTTACTGCTAGAGAAATTCATAGAAATATAAATCACAAACTGATGTAAATGATACATTCAGATCTGTGACGTTACGCTACCTTCAGACGTTATGAAGTACCCAATAAGTAATTAGATATCAACATATATCTCTATGAAAAAATAAAGTTTCGCATCGATTAATAATTTATCGATTAGTATCTAATCCGATGCGCTGTGTATATTACCTTGTTTCATATCCGTGATCCAGGAAGCAATCGTGTTGCTAAGTTTAACAATACTAATTATTATTATACCATGTAACAAAACTGGATGGCACAATAAAATAACATCGTTATCGAACACCAAATTTAAAAAATATATATATCCTCCGCGCTGTTCGAATTTGGAAAAAGCTTTGTAAGCAAAAATGAAAATTACAGAGAACTCGAAAATCGAAATTGTGTTATCTCCCTCGTGATTATTAATTTCCGAATACGCCTCTCTCGTTTTGAGAATTCCTTGCTGACGCGTGGGAACGTAATGTGCCCGCGCACTGTTCCTGGAACGTGCACTCGCGATTCAGATTTGTACATAGATTAATCAATGAAAGGATACAGACGGGACCTAGTCTTCATCGTTGTCTCCGAAGTCAATGAATGTATGGATTTCGATATTAAACTACTAATTTATTGTTAAAAATTACAGACAAATTATGACATTACGAAAATCAAATTAAAGCCAAAACTTTCATACATCGGTATTTTGTAGGTTTGATTAAATGATTGGTTGAAATCTAATGCTCTTCCATCAACATTGACACCGTAATTAAAAGCCTAAAGCTGTAAAAATACAATTCGGAATGTTATATTCATCGGCATAAATCTGCTCATTTCTGCGTTTTGTTTAGTTTTCTCGGCACCATATTTTGCTTGGCCTTGATCTTGAGCTTCTCATCTGATTAGTTCTTCTTTTTATTTTTCTTAACGTAGTATAACTATTTTATAATTATAATTGCAATTGTCTTTGCTTTCTCTTGTTTTTTAATCTATTTCAAATTGTCCTGTCTCTCGAATCAACAACTCTTTGGCATCCGTCATTGTAGCGCTCACCAATCATCCAATTTTGGCGTAAACTCCAGTACAAAAATTGTTCTTTGCCCATTTATTATGTTTACACTGCTGTCTTTCGCAGAAACCTCTCTTTACATGTCGACGGCTCGTTGAGAACTGTACGGGAAATACAAATTTACGTTTACTATTGCAAAAATTGTTGCTCGAAGAAAATTCATCCTTATACCGAAGGTGTAAAAGTAATGAAATAGTTTGCGAATGGGGAAAATAAGGTTGCATTTATTGACAAGAATACTTATCCGCTTTCCACATAAAACCTTTAATTGATGTTGATGGAAAATGTTATTACTTTGTCATGAGATAAACAATTGGTATGTTATAGTTCTAATGCTAGGAATTAGAGATTACTTATTTACAGTTGAGTTATTACTTATATTTTACGTTGCAGCAGAAAAAATATTAATAATTTATGTTTTTAACTACAATATTAAGGTAATAATTTCATCTTATATTAATATTTAGATACCGAATGCTTTAGCTACTTAAGCTACCGAGATAACGGGCAGTGATTTAAAATTTCTCTTGTAATTGTACATTCATGAGATTACGTAATGTCATCGAGTCATACCTGAGTTTGAATAAAGAATATTATCCCCCTATTCGACCTCCTCAGAAATTATTGAAATATTTATAATCCCACACTTTACTCATGCTGCCATTCCTTCACAGACGCGAGCGCGAGCGGGCGAGTTATGGCCGATGGAGAGGCCCGAGGGCATGCCAGTCATACAGTCACTAGAGGTCATGTGCGGGAAGGACCACATGGACGTCCATCTTACCTTCTCGCATCCATTCGAAGGCATTGTCTCCTCGAAAGGTATGTATTAACTTATTATGCATACAGGTAATGTTTCTTTTACAATTTGTTGACATAAGAAGGATTTAGTTTCAAGATCGTTAAAATTTAATTTAAATATTACTTGTCAAAATCGAAACCTTTTAACAACCTTTGCAAACCAATATTGAAACTTAGAGATGAACGAAGGATACCTTTTGTCTTAAAAAGTCCCTTGAGATGTGAGTGAAATAACAGACATCAGAACACAAAATTGTTTAAAAGACGTAATTTTAAGTAACAAATATACGGACAAAATATGTATAATAACAGAAACAACTCTAGACGACAATAGCTGCACTACAAACTATCAATATCATCTAAAGAGCTTCCAACTATGAACGTACTAGAGGAAAATCTTAGAAACCGGTGTATTCAGACCGCCACTAATTGTTGCGGTAATTGCTAAGGTTTCACTCACAATTATGACGGATACATACTTAGTGAATTATTAATAACACACGCTCCAGTTGCTGAGCTTTTAGTACGTGATACTGTTACATACTGTACTTGGATTTTGTTTAATTCAATTTATTGTAACGTAGTAATTTTGTGATGATATGAGTAGTTCTTTTTTGTTAGCAACTTCTGTAGTATCTTCATTTTTAGTAATTAAAGATCTTTGCACTGTTTTATATTTAAAGAAAATTGATAGAGAATACAACAGCTGTTATTTTGACTGATAAACAATTGCAGCTGAAATCATAATGATAGCGCAATGAAAATGCGGCGTTGACAATGATATCAATAAAAAAATCTAAAGATTTAAAGCTAAGTAATTGAGAATTAATTAGTATTGATAAATAATAGAAAACGAGCATGACAGTAGCATTATAACACTTTCTTATAGATAAGAAGATCTGAATGATAACACACAACTAGTAACCATTAGATGCATCCGCGTCCTTATCTACAATGTTACTGGTTGCAACATTGGATTAATCCGAGAATCTGACTTCTGTTTTCTTTTCTTTTTGAGATTAGCATTACAAAGAATGTCGTAAAGCGCAGTCCAGACAACAAGTTCACTCCATTACACAAAGTCTACGGTAATAATAACAGTGAAATTACATGTCTAGATCTCCACAAAGATGTCTGGGCATATGTTATACTCTATTCTGGACACTTTGTTCTATGTTTTTTGTGTGTTCACACACAATAAAACATAGAACAAAGAATATTCATTCATTGAATATAATACTGCTAAGTCTTTGTTAAAGTCTTTAATTTTTAATGTTAAGGAAAATCGGATAAAACCTTGCAGTGATAGCAGTGCAGTGCAGTGATAGCCTAGTGATATGACCATTGGACTGCCAAGTCAAAGGTCTCGAGTTCGAATCCAAGGCATGCACCTCTGACGTGAAGAAAAACATCGTGAGGAAACCTGCATGCCTGAGAGATTTTCTTGATGGCATGTGAAGTCTGCCAACCCGCAGTAGGCTAGCGTGGTGGACTATAAGCCTAATCCCTCTCGTACTGAGAGGAGACCCGTGCCCAGCAGTGGGACATTGTAATGGGTTGATGATGATGATGATGATGATGATGGATAAAACGGTCTACCTAACCATTAGGTATGAAATATTATGTTGTTCGGAATTAATGCACTACAATACTTTATATGGAGGCTCATTTCGAATCGTTACTATCTAATGACACAATCATGTTCATTCCTTATTGGTCAGTAGACAAGCTTTCGTACAGTTTTGCCAATTGTCCTTTATCAATTACTTTAACTTTTGTAGTAATAAAAGTGCCGACAGAATAATTGCTGTCAGCACGATTCCTACTCCTGCAACTCCTAAAATTTCTCTAGATTAATAATTGTTTAAACATTAACATATTTTTTCATAACTTTCATACTTATAATTGTAACCATGGTATTCGGAAACTTCTTGGGACACACCTACAAGCAATGTGAATACAATATCACTTTCGGTAAACACTTCCCATTTGTAACGAGTACTGCGTTTAACACTTTCGTAACAAATTTGAACAACAATAGTATTAGCATTCCTTAGAATTGGTGTCAGTACGTGGGCATTTTACATCTAAGTAATATATTAAGAAAATTTTTGAAATATTTTCTCTCCAGTCATAAATCACTCTCATGTTTATAAATTACTTGTTATTGAGATATAATGTGAAGTTTCATCAACGTCGTCAAAATTAATACCTATTAAAGTAATTATTTTGATTCTGATATTAGATTCTACGTTTGATTATAGTTGGTCGACAGTTTCATAAGAACATTTTTCACTCTTGTAGTTTTATTGGATTAAACTTCTTGGTTGTTATTTTGTACAGACACTGCGTTATTAGTTAAGATGAAAATTTATTTAAACCCTAAAGTATTTATTTATTACATATCAACTTTATACTTCTAATAAAGAAGCCTTGAATAGACAATCCTGGACAAAGTTAGGGAGGCCTTTGCCCAGCAGTGGGACACAAAAGAGGCTGCATATAAAAATATCAACATAAACGTTAACATTGATAAGGTCCATATGAAAAAGATATAGGGTAGTGTTTACATCAGTAACAGACATGCAATTAGGATAACAGCTGAATAGAAACACGGAAAAACCACATAATTAATTAGACATTGTAAATAAGTTAAATTATATATCATAATTTCATTTTAATGAAATCCGTAATTGCCAAGGAGTCCCAAAACACCTAAAAACTAACTTTTATTTACACAACGGCAGAAGTCGCTAACCGAAGCCTCTTAAAACATTCCCACGAATTGAAACGATGGAATACTTCAATAGACTCGCGTGTCTATGAAAATATCTCAGACATTCAGACTAACAGGCCCTGTTATACCGTATCGCTACATTTACCAAGCCCATTAGTACTGTTTATCTTGCTAACGATATTGCAATTAATGCAGCAGAGGTGTGTGCAAGCACATAATTAGCAATTAGCATAAACGGAGCCTTTTATTGCAGTACTTCGCTCTCTATTTGTTAATACGGACGTAAAGTTTTAATGAACTGTTTGTATTTTTCCTTCACTAAAATAACTTTAAAATCTTTGCATAAAAAATGGCCAAACATACAAAAAGATAACTGTTTATATTGTAAAAAATGTATCCTAACTGATATTATTGCAGTAGTATAATTTGGCAGTAAGTTGGAAAATAGTGAATCAAAGAAACTTAAAGGGTTAATTGATACAGTCACGGACGATGTAAACAATACCATAAAATTTTTATGAACATAAAAAGATACTGCACGAAGTCCGACATTACCCTGCCTAATTGTATTAATAGAACATTCATCATCATATCAGCCTATTGTCGTCCATAACTGAACGTAGGTTTCCCCCAAAGAGCGCCAACCATCCCGATTATGGATAGCTCACATCCATCCGCAGCCATAAGAACATTAATTAATTAATATCGACGTCAAGTAACAGTATGTATACTGTTGCGTTTCGTACGGTGAGTGTGGAGCGCCGGAGGCTCAATTCCTCCTTCAGTCCCCGTCCCCTTCCTTTTCCTTGGCTCGGCAACGCATCTGCAACTCCTTTGGTATTGCAGATGTCCATGGGCGGCGATGACTGCTTACCATCAGCTCGCCTGCACGTTTGTCGAGTAATCCCATTAAAAAAAATAAACTTTTGCAATCCGCGTTTGTCTTATAAGCCAGTAAAAGTCTATGTATCGTATATTTTCTGCCATACCAATATATTACCACAATTTTGTTTTTGTTCTCAGGTCAACACGGTGACCCCCGATGTGTGTACGTGCCACCGTCAACGGGACAGACGTACTTCTCATTTCGGATCGCATACGCCAAGTGTGGCACTAAACCAGGTAATTATATAAATAAGTATCCATTAATAGAATGTATTATTAAGTTATAAACATTTTGCTTATTTGTTCTGAAATGGTCGCTAGTTTATAGTTAGTGGCTATGATAGGACACCCAGCGGGTTACACCACACTTGAGACCAAAATTTGAACTGGCCAAACTGGCCAATGATCGCTACAGATGGAGAGATCGTCAAACAGTTTAGTCGGACATCACGAGGCTCAACAGTAGGCAATCGACTGAAGGATTTGAGCGTGACGTACTAAGTTTTATTCACAAGGCGGGTGAAGTCATATTTGGAAATCCTTAACGCAACACGGACTATAGATTTGTGTTTAGTAAGCTCGCTTTATATTACATTGCACTTAAAACAATAGGCAAATTGATTTTCCTAACCCTTTGCGAAATACAATTTGATAGTATTGTATGTTTATTAGTTCCCTTTCATTGTGTTAATGAACTATTGGAGTTCATTTCTTTACCACAATTTCACAATCGTCCTTTATTTTGCAAACATCGTAAATTCGAACTCGTAAAAGTTTGAAGAAATAAGGTAAAGTTTACACAGTTAAAGTAATTAAACTCGTCTCGGTTGGTTTAGTATAAATGGACCGTGAGTAGTGGCGTGAAATCAATAAATGTATCCGATGCCTAATGATGCGAACTTACACCATTAGTCGATATAATAAATCGTTTACTCAAATCGATTTACCGTACATCATTCTGGGATACAGTATGCTCGTCCTTCACTTTTTTTTTGTATAGGTACCTTATAGCGATATAAGTAACTCAAATAAAAAAAAAAAGATTAATGATAAGCTATGAACCAATTATAGTATAACTTGTTCATTTAGATACAAGAAATAGACGTCTCACTTCGTGGTAAATAGCCCCAATGTAGCAAGAGCAAATGGTAACTTTTTTAAAATGTTCTATCAGATGAAATATACTTTACAAACTTATTGTGAATTAAATGTTCATCGTTCGGTGATAATGCCGGCCACAAGAATACAATTCGATGGCTTCTTAATAATGTCGCTGGTAGCTCAGAAACATGTCACATAGGTTAAATAGAATAAATAAATAAAATACAACAAATACTGATTCGCTTATCATAATCATCATATCTCTTCTTGGCGGGTCTTAGGCAGCTCGCGATTGATTCGCGAATGCACAGGATTAATTTTAGTCTTCTCTATTATTAGACTTGCAGTATTTTTTTAAAGAAATCATAAATCTTTTAGCCAAAATTATTCGCATAACACATGTTAAAACTTTCAAAGTTTTAACGGTCTTGATTAAAATGTCTGTTGATATACATTTTTGATTTATGCTCCTATAAACTTAATAACTACATAACAAACGGTTTTAATGTGAGTATTAACAACTTTACTTTAAAATCAATGAATTTGATAATAGGATTTTTCTTTTTAAACGATGTTTACTTTTCTTCGGTTAGAACTAGAGTATATAACCGCACTTGGGCCTTTGGCCGTAACAGATATAAATAACAAAACGAGGAAGATGACATTTCCTTTTATATTATAATATTATATTATATATCCTGGGAGGTCTTAATTTTAAGGTTGTGGTTGAAGAAGTTGGAAAAAGCTTCAACTTATTTATAGCCAGTAGTCCATCAACATAAAGTCTGATTGGGTAATGACATCAAATACAATTTTACATTGATTATTTTTAAAACTTTTAATTTATAGTTACATTTTCTTACACTCTAACATACCATCACGCCTGTATTCCCCGAAGGGTTAGGCAGAGGTGCACTTAATGTACACCCACAGTTCGCCGGTATGTTTGGGTCCCATGTAATAGCGGGCGAGCCTATTGCCATTCACCGGGCACAAATCCAGACTCCGAGCTGCTACTGAGAATTTCATAGAAAAACTCAATAACACTTTGCTCGACCTGGGGATCGAACCCAAGACCTCTAGCGTAGCAGTCGCGATTGGGACCACTAGACCAACGAGGCAGTCTACACTCTAAAAAAGCAAATAAAGCAATCCAATAGGTTCCTTTCACATAAAGTATCTTAATATAATGGTAAATAGTCTTTAACCTTTTGAACGCCATTGTCACATATATGTGACAAACGAAATTTTACCCTGAACGCCAACGTCACAAATATATGACAAATATACGTCGCACCATATTATGAAATAAACAATTTAATCATTACTTTAGTGTGTTTTCACTACTTTGTGGAATTTGACAGAAAAAGTGGCCTGGCGTCAGGGGTACGGCGATACGTTTATACTCTGGCGTGCAAAAGGTTAATCTAGATTTCCAAGCAACAAATCTATCTTTGCAATACATTTTGTGGATACTCATGACCTATTACAATTCGATAGGAAAGCTATTGGATAACAAAGTGTTGTTCAGAAAATAAACGATTAAACTGAAGCAATGAATAAGCCATTCAAACTGTCGAATGATAATGTCTTTAAAATACGAAGTTATCGCCGGAAACTGTAATGTGGACACCCACAAGCGAACGTGGGTTTTAAATAGATGAGGATATGTATACACAGGTACAGGTTGACATAGGGCAATGGGTATCTATGTATAGACACACCATAGGGTCATTCATACATAGGTTCGCACTTGCGCATTATCTATGAATCATATTAATAGTGAACATAAAACAGTTGAAGATGCCTTGAATGAAATGACTTGGTAATGTAGAAACCGTTGAATGATGAGGGATTTGAATGATGAAAGGAAACAACAAACAAAAATGAATAAGTATACTGTGTGTAAAATAAAATTGCAAGGACAGAATATCGCCAAGAAGTAGTTGGATTGGATAGATAAATAAGCATGGAATTCAAATAAATTGACATAGAAGTAGGATAAGGTCTTCAATTCAGTTTTTTTAAAAAAGATAGTCAATACATTAAATTAAACCGTTTCCTTCTATTTACTGAGTAGGATGGATAGTTTAGCATGGAAAAATCTGTAATAAGTACCTAAAGCGGATTGCCAAATCTCAAGCGTCAAAGGATTTCTTTATAAAAGAGATTCGTATCGTCTGTAACAATTTACCTTTTCATGGCTTTCTATAATACCACATTATTTTAAGAGATCGTATAATGAAATGTTATTACTAAACATGGTACCTATGACATTGCTGTAATCGTCTCTTTATAGGCTATTCCTATTATTACTGAAGCATCTTCTATCTTCTATTGTTGGCGCTTATCATATTTATTGTTGATAATTAGCAGCTGCTACAATGCTTCAGCGCCCGCCGAACTTATGGAGGCTATAAAATTATCCACTGCTGCGGTCGTAATTAATACATATAAAATCAACCAGTCATCGGACTTTCTATTATACGCATTTAACGGTACATAAATGGTAAAGTCCTAATCATTTATCAATTTTAGATTATCATACTTATCTAATGTTTTATCTTTGACCTTCGGATGTTCCAATCTTATTTATTACATTAGAAAATTTTGAAAATTTGTTTTGCTCAAGGCTCGTATAAAAGTTTAAATTAAAATTGATTTTCTAAATAGGTAGATACATACTGCATAAATTTAGTCTTTGAAAAAGCTACAAAGGCAATTTTATTTAGTATCACTCTTATTTGCAGTAAGTTGATCTGTAAGACATTACCATATATCGTAAAGCCCAATCTCATGCAGGCAGCATTTAGATTCTCAGTAAATATCGGTAATTCGTAACAATTTCGCAATAAATCTCCAACATTCAAGTTTTACGGCACATTGGTCTCATTTCAACAAAGTCAGTGAGTTTTTCTCATGCCGATTCCTAGTTGCGTCCACTATGGCTAGTGTGGAGTAACGGACGGCGCATGCGTCCCGCTCCTTCTGCGAACATTGCGCGCGCATTGTTTCTTGGAATCACCACCCGACGGACCACATAACACCGCACACAAGGCTCATTTTCGCTCACAATCCCGACTAAAAGACGCCATCCCTCAATCCACTACTTTCAAGTGTATTTCCTTCCAGCTATGACGTAGTAATGTGGACTTTAAGTGCTTTGAGCGAAAAGTATTGTGGGTGTCAATGTGAAAACGATTTTAAACCGTATAGAGTTAGAGTCTGAATATGTCAAACGCGTGTAAACTTGGAAGATTAATGTCCTAATGGATTGTTGTTCTAAAAAGGAGTTAGCTAGGCGTATTCAAGGGTCAGTTTTGCTTGTCTGATGTCGACCCAAGACCACTGGCACGATCCGCGTTCTTCCACTTTTTGCATGAGTACATCCGTGTAGCTAAAGCCCTAGCAATAATAAGGATTAAAAATCTATATATAAATGCTAAATACTACGCACTAACTAATCCCGAGATCGAAACTTAAAATGTGTCAAGTAGGATTCTTTGTGCTTTAGGGCTAAGACCGGATTTAGGGACTTTTTTATCTCATATGAATTTCGAGACAACAAAACAAGATCTATAAGATTTCGGAAGAAAACGAGATAACACCGTGGAACATAACTAGTGAAGATAGTTCAAAGATTGGCTTTTCAATATCCGTGATATACGTTCCCCTTTACCCCCTTACCATTTGTAAACAATACTAACCATTTTATTTTATTAATGTAGGAAAACTTACAGCTAATACAGTACGATATAAAAAGTTGAATAAAGCGTTAGATGGCCAATTACAAGTTTTCACAAAAATACAATAACATTATCTGTAAAATTTCAGTAACATGTAGACAGTGTTAGGTACTAAGTTAATTTAAATAATTATAAAAACAAATATGATATTACGGATGAGTCCGTAATTCCAAATGAGAGTTCTAAAAAGTCCACTTAAAAATATCTCTCTTTTTCCAGACCTCCACGGACAGTTCTATGAGAACACGGTGGTGGTGCAATATGACAAGGACCTGCTAGAAGTGTGGGACGAAGCGAAGAGACTGCGCTGCGAATGGTTCAACGATTACGAGAAAACTGCCTCCAAGCCACCGATGGTCATTGCTGATTTGGATGTGGTGCAGTTGGACTTCCGAGGTTAGGAAATAATATACACATCACTGGTACAAACGACTACACATCACCCCATTGTGAAGGTTTTCCGCATAATCGAAAGCCATCCTATACTGGTTATGTATAGCTTGATGTGTAGCCGTACGTACTATCGATGCGCGATGATGCCATAACTGTTCTAACGCGACTGCTACGCTAGAGATCGCGGTCAAGCAGAGTGTTATCGGGTTCTTCTATGAAATGTTCTTGTATGAAATGTAAAGAGAAGAAGATACTCTGTAAACACCAAAGAAGCAGTTTTCAACCTAATATGAACAAACCGGATAAGATTTATCTACTGTTACTTATAGGAGACAACGTGGATTGCTGGATGGAGATTCAGGCAGGGAAGGGTCCGTGGGCGGCGCCGGTGTCCGGCATTGTCCCTTTAGGATCCACCCTCACTCTGGTGGTCGCCATCAACGATTACCGAGGTAAGTCGCAATCACGTCCTAGTTATAAAATTTACTATTATTAAAAAAGAAACTATTAAGTATTTGTTTTTTTTTTTTTTAATTTGTCCTACGGCCTACTCGATTCCTACGGGCTTCCCTTTGATACTAATAGTGAATGTATGAAATGTATTTGTCAATACAATTATCAGTAGCAGCTCGGAGTCTGGACTTGTGCCCGTTAATGGTAATAGACTCGCACCGTATTAGGTACATGGGACCTAAACTACTGGCGAAGTATAGGTATACATTAGTACACCTCTGCCTAACCATTGGAGTGATGGTATGTTATTTATTGAAGATAATAATATTTAAATGATATGGTCTTCTGCCAAACTACAGAGCATTTTGTCGGCAATTTGGTTCTTTGTCTTTCTCACCAGACGATCCTTTGATAATCATTGATACCTGCAATTGTATTTCTATTTTAGGCCTTTTGTTAGTTGTCTAATAAATACCATACATTTTATATTAATTTCTATAATTAACCTCTCCCACGATTAGAATGCAACCTATGCAAAAATGTGCAGTATGCAGGTGCATATATGACTATTATTGCCATCCATTTCCTTTCCCTACAATTTTTGCAAATTAGAGCAGGAAAAATATAGTTTTACGAATTTCCATGATAAAAAAAATCGCAACATTTTGCACACTTAGTGTGCAAACTACGTTTGCCGGGTTAAATTCAATTCTACAGCTGCTTAATATCAATTTTCTCAATCTTTTTTATCATTATCTTGCGTAAATAAATTTTGTTTTGAGCTGTAAAGATTAAAATTTTTAATAGTGCCATTATTTAACTACCTACTTCATTTTCTATGTGGGAGCAAAGTTCGAAACCCATATTATTGACCACGTTTGGGTGAGAGTTCAGTGCTTAAAATTGCATATAGGTCAACACTAGAAAAGTATGTCAAAAATTATATTATCTCAATTGAAGTGTAACTGTATGCTGTTATTCTCTAAGAACAACACATTTATCTTATAATTACGTTTTAAAAGGAACCGCGCTTGAAATTGCCTATTGTTGTTTTAAAAAATATATTTCTTTAATTATTCAACAATTTTTTTATTGCTCTAATTTCCGTGGTGCGTGCAACTTTGTCTCGTTAACTTTTTTAGTACGTGGGATTCTAGTCATACTCATATAAGGTATTTCTCCAAATATGGTTTTATGACACCGAATTAAGACGTTTAGCGCAATTTACAACTATGTTTTGAACGTTTATGTCAAGATTATTGCCGGATGTATTTTATACTTGATTGGTGATATAGTTGCTATAAACGATTGAGACTTAATATGAACACATAAGACTATGTTTAGTACCAAAATAGGACCGGCGTTGTCGTAAGAAATCCTCATTATTTCCAAATAAGATAATTCTCTGAAGCTATAAGAAATGCTAAACTTTGCTATAAAATCCATAAATCTACCTACTAATTGAAACCAATTGCCGCTATAAAGTTTTCAAAAATGTATCGTAAGTATAATAAAATCGAATGAGCTGTGAAGAAGTCGTTTCGGCTTTACTCTAATGGCGTCTCAAAAAACATCGTGAACACACTATAAATTACCTGGATATAGAGTTTACAGTTGCCTACGTATCACATAACAAGCTTATTTACCTACTTTACAATATAACACTGTTAATTCGAAATATTCTAAAAGAAGATTTCTATGTCAGTCTAATTCGTAATTTTAAATTTAAATCCTCGTGTGTATGTACAGTCTCCAACACATCAGGATATACAAAACCAGCAAATTTCTCCAAAAGATTTTAATCCTTAAAATTATGTTCAGGTATAAAGTTCAAAATCGACTGAGACAATTTGACATTTTGTGGTAAATTGATGTGCTGACGACCGTACTCATATTATTTTATGCGAGCGAGAACGAGACGGAACCGAAACAATACCGACATTAAACTGTTAAATTGTCACTAAAATACTGGCACAATTAATAGATAGTTCTCGTATTTGTTTTGTACTAGTAATACCTCCATAAGTTGCGCTTGCACAAAGTAAATAGTTATGACTGAACGGTCTTCATGCCGCGCTTAGGTTTTTTAATTATCAATACACAACTTGATATATTGTGGTAATGTAATTACTGTTAGACTTACAACCATATAGCGCTCGGTCCCTGGAAACTAACAGATTACACGGGTTAAGACCTTGTTTTATTTACGCGAACTAAGATTAAATAAAGTATCCGTGTTATATGATAAATAATACTTAGAAAACAAATTTTCGGGGAAAACAGGCGTGTCGGTATGTTTTAAGTGAAAATATTATTTTTTACCCTTTAATTGTGCGGAAATCCTTAACAATGGTAGGTTAGAGTAAACTGGATTTGTATAGATGGATGTGTAGCCATGCGTACAAGTAATTTGTTGTCTATACCACATTGGGGCTTAAACGGGCCGTTAGCCGGAGGCCCAATTTCTCCCTCAGTCCTCTTCCTTCTCCTTCTCTCCTACCCTTCCCGTTTCCTTAAATAGGCTTAGCAACGCATCTTCAACTCCTTTGGTTTTGTAGATGTCCATGGGCGGCGATGACTACTTTCCATCAGGTAGCTCGCCTGCTCGTTTGCCGAGCTATACCATAAGAAATTTTTTTCTTTTTTTCATGATAAAGTAATTTCATTTCTCCCATTGTAATTACTTTAAGCGAAAGAGCTGAAGATCTATGGCGTTCACTTAAAGAGGCAGGTCTGGCAGTTGACGAATATAGGCTGATGATGATGATGATGACTTATTTTATTAACTTCTGTGGTATCCACGTTTGTCTTAATGTGAAAAAGAATTTGAATTAATTATGGATAGTAACATGATTTATTTTTAAAAAACACTACCCTTTCGCTCGCGACTTCGCCCGTGTGGAGTATACGTTTCTTGTCATTTTACTGGATAATATATGGCCTATGTCACTCAGGAATAATGTAGCTTTCTATTGGTGAAAGATTTTTTCCAAGCTGTCCAGTATTTTTGATGGGTTTTTGGTTAATATAAACCATTGATGTATTATATAAGATAAATTGTAAAACGCACACACCATTAGAAGACACAGAATATAGAGAGAGTAAAAAACAATACAACAGCCACAGACACTAAATACTTATGACAGTGACCAACCAGTTCTAATATTGTCATAGTTTATACTACCTTGTTACAATAAAACTATTAATTTTCAGAGCCTATTCAACGCAAATAAACAAACAAACAATCAAATCTTTCCTCTTTGTAATATTAGTTTAGATTAGATAGCATAGTTACCATCACGCCTATACGTATTCCCTGTACCCAGAAGTGTACTTATGTACACCCACACGTTGCATGCATGATTAGGTCCCATGTAATAGGGGGCGAGCCTATTGCCATTAACCGGGCATAAATCCAGAGCTGCAATGGAGAATTTATTATTATTAGAATTAAATAATTTAGTAGAACCACATAAAATAAACAATAAGGTAAAATTGAAAACCAAGAATGGCTAGTAAGGAAACGTTTATAGTTCCACTCTGTGGTTACAGCGAATGAAAACTATTTTAACTGAAATGTACTAAACCACAAGATTTACAAACTTAATATAAATATATACACCTGAATGCTTTTCGCAAAGTAAGACAATCTCAGAATAATTTTAAATGCGTTTTCCGAAATTATGGAATTGCCACAGTGATATCATAGTGATACCAAATTTTATAAATAAATATAGTTTTAAAATAAATGTGTATTGCGTTACATGCGAAAAAAAAGAATACTCATTGGAATATCTATATACTTAATATAAAAGTGAATCCCTGCTTCCCTTGGTCTCGCCAAAACTTGAGAACGACTACCGATTTCATTCAACAATTCCTCCCTAAGTCCCATTCTTTCTGCCTTTCTCCTTCTCCTCGCTTCTCCTTGGATCAGCAACACACCTGCAACTCCTTTGGTACTGCAGATGTCCATGGGCGGCGATGACTACTTACTATCAGGTGGCTCCCCAGCTCGCTTGCCGAGTTATCCCGTAAAATATGTTGCAAATACAAATATTAAAACTCAAATTGAACATGAAATGAAATGAAATGATGAAATATGATATTTTATTTCTGTAAAAAGATCTTTTAAAGACACTTTTACAAGTCGATTTTTTACATTTTTTTTAACTAGATGGCGCCGATTAGAAATGTGTTAGAAACGGTGATTTAATACAAATCCGTGACTGGAATTTAGCACCATTTTATAAACCTTACTTGAATGTGCTTTTTAATGTGAAGACAGTCTTTACCATTGCTATAAAACGAACTCCGGTCATCTTTGCAATGACGTGATACAATAAAAGTGACACTTTTGCTCCGCCCACGTTGATACATTAAGTATAAGTATACGATAGTTTAAAGTTTGTTAACGGTTTACCGATGGTTAAACGATGGAACGTTTTATGTCACTTACTTGTTTTAATGTCAATTTTGTTTAATACATTATTGTGCCTTTTGTTGATTTGCCAAATTAAATTGAGAGAAAAGAAGTTGGGACTTCAAAACAAATTTTGGTAGCTATAAAAAAATATAGACTGCCTCAACCCTTTAAAGAATACAGGTGTAAAACGTACCTTATTTACAAACGCTATTGTTTTCCTAAAGTCGACATTTTCCGAACAAATTATCTACTATATAAAAATAAGTCGGGTTTTCCTTCCTGACGATATAACTCCAGAACGCACGAACCGATTTCCACGGTTTTGCATTCGTTGGAAAGGTCTCGGGCTCAGTGAGGTTTATAGCAAAAAAAAGTCCGAAAAAAAAACACGGGCGAAGCCGTGGGCGGAAAGCTAGTTATTATATATTTTTTGAAAAACTTTTTCCAAACTTCCTCAAACTAAACGTAAGCAATACAAAGTAAATTTCCGCCAACACACAAACACACATAAGTCGTGTTAACTCGAAAACTCGTAAAATCACTAGCAGGGTAATGACAGTGTTTACATGACTTAACGGTACCCGGTAATTGTAAAAAGTGAACTGGACAAATATGTACGAATGAGTTTGCTTAACGGGCCTACAACTATGGGACACAGGACTGGATTCAACGTATGGATCACTTAAACGACGCGCGAGTATATTTTGTAAAGGTTTTATATGTATGTATGTTTTAAGTGTTATTTTGATCTTGATATAACATACATACCATCACGTCGGTTGTCCCCGAAGGGTTAGGCAGAGGTGTACTAATGTACACCCACGCTTCGCCGGTATGTTTAATATATATGGTACTGCTTTAAAATTTAGTTGCAAAATTTGATCCAAACAAACATTCATACATTGCAAGTAAATAAAAGCTTGTAAAATAATATAAACTTAACCCGCTAGTAACAACTGTATACATTAGAAACCTATCATTTTATTAATTGTAAATTTCCAGTACCTAATTTAGTATCTGTATCTAAATAAGCTCATAATATGTCTTAATTTATAATATGTACGAAACCTATAAAGTAGGATTATTCGAATTCCTATATATCATTACAATACCAACATTAAAGTTAATATTCAAATTTATTTAAGTATTTATATTTTATCTCATTTATTCCTGTGCGCAGAGGCTTGTAGGGTCAAGGGTTAACTGACACTACCTCTTGCGATACGTGAGTGCCCACCTACGAACACAAGTGACTTAGGCATTTACTTTGAATGTTTATAGCGGTTATAATCTTTGATCTTGGTTTAGTATCAGCCAAATAAACGTGTTTCTTATGTGCGAATATATTTTTACGTTCCATATAGCTAATGTACTGGACAATATTTATTGGTGTGCAATAAAGAATATTGTATTCTAATCTAGTTTATTTACATAAAAACGTTTAAAATTTAAATAACAACACGTTTCTACTTTGCTTTTTTTCCTTTATTTTTTTCTCTAGCCGTTACTGGCCCACTGGTAGACAAAGGCTTCCCCCAATTCCTTCCAGGTACTCTTTTCATGCGCCATCTCGAACCAGCCCTCGTGGTACACATCCAAATCATCCTACCACCTCTTTCTGGGTCGACCTCGACGGCGCCTTCCATCTTCAGGCACCCATTGAGTGGAGACCCTGGCCCAGCGGTCAATATGCATGCCACTGACATGACTCGCCCAATCCCATTTCAGCCTCGCCGCCTTTTTGCCTACGTCTATGCCCGTTTTGTAGCGCAGCGTGGTGTATTGGTGTTTGTTTTTTTTCTTGTTAAATTAAACCTCTCCTTTTATTATTTTTTAATACTTTTAGCCGTTAAATATTATGTATCTACCGTTACTTAATCTTCAGTTACAACAATATATCTGCGCAAGCACTTAATGAACAATAGTATTTCTTTTTCACAATGGAACGCATTAATTCAATTTCATTTGAATCAATAGCAGTTGGCAGTCGTGCGTTATGAGTTCTTTTATCTAATTGACAATGATTAATGGTTTTAATGTGATCGATCTTCTACTAGAGTTAATAAGCTAGACTATGCGTGTGCGCACTTAACAACTTTGTTACGGGGAAATTAATTCATGCTGTGCTAATTTTCAACCGACTTCAAAAAGGTTCTCAATTCGACTGTATTTTTTTAATGTTTCTTACCTCAGAACTCAGGTCAAATAAAAAGTACTTTTTATTTGATCTGAGCCTCAGAACTTTCAATTGTTTGAGCCGATTTTGATGATTCTTTTTTTATTGCGTTAAGTGGAGGTTTACTAATTTACACACAAAATTCGCCGTTATGTTTAGGTCCCAGGATAAAATCCTTAGTACAATTTTGCCTACTACTGCCTTATTCTTCGGGGAAAAACAGACGTGATCGTATGGAATATTCATGCCAAACAATACATTGTCCAAATCCGGAAATTACTAGTTTCCAAACAGCGGTTTCAAGCACGTGCGAGCTTTCTTCGGTTAATGGAATACCTGTTGACTTAACCTAAGTGTTTGTCCATCCTTTAGACTAAACGATATTTGTTTATACGATGTTAAGATTTCACTTAAGTGTAATAATATTGGGAAGTTGTTGGCTGGTGTAAGTGTTCGATTATACTTAAGTTAAAGCTTACAGTAGGGAGACCTAAGTGCGGGTCAAGTAGCTAAGATCCTCGAGGTACTAAAGAAATAATAAAATAATATACAATGACGCCTATATTTTCCGAAGGGTTGCGCAGAGGCGTACTAATGTACACCCACGCTTGCAAATCCAAAGCAAGCACCTCTAACTTTTCATCGGGTACGTCTTAATACTTAATTATCACGCGCAGTGAAGGTCGTGACGAAACGACTAAGAGATTTCCTTGGTGGCCTGTGAAGTCTGCCTACAATAGTCCATCGTAGCGGACTAAGTATAACCTAATCCCTCTCATCTTGAGAGAAGACCTGTGCCCATTTAATGTTCCATTGCCGGGACATTAAATGGGCATAGGCATATTTCGAGCTTTTATAAGCACATCAACTTTTACTAGTATATAATATATTTTCACATCTAATCCATGTTTACAGTAAATTTTATATGAAGAAGAGTAAGTCTCACAAAGCTATTTCAACCCATTTAGAGAATCAGCAGTGTCATGTTTCGCACAAAGAGCTTTGATATTCCTTACGATCTATCGGTGACATCAATGGACCTATGTCATACCTATATGGTTAAGTCTATAATCCATATTAGTGCATTTCCAGTCGTGAATAACACGAAACATTGCTACATAAAATCCCAATCACACTTTCCTATTCCAAGGAACATAATCGATTGTACCTAATAAGTAAAGGCGACTAAAGGGATTTCTATCTGTTCCCTTGAATTTTTATGTGTGTAGAGTTCGTAATTTACTGCACGAAATTGGATGTGGTTATCACAGTTGTATTGCTGGAGGTCGAACTAAATCCGGTGCATGTTTCATCAGAAACCGCGGGCACGGCTAGTCATCATCATCATCATCATCAACCCATTACATTGTCCCACTGCTGGGCTCGGGTCTCCTCTCAGTACGAGAGGGATTAGGCTATAGTCCGTCACGCTAGCCTACTGCGGGTTGGCAGACTTCACTCGCCGTCAAGAAAATCTCTCAGGCATACAGGTTTCCTCACGATGTTTTCCTTCACCGCATGACTTCGACAAATCAGAGGTTGGATTCGAACTCGAGACTTTTGACTTGGCAGTCCAATAGTCATATCACTAGGCTATCACTGCACTAGTCGGTACTCGTCAGCTTTTTATTAAATAAACAAACTATTCTTTCCTATTCTGTGCTGTGCTTGGTACAAAAATAAAACCACTAAAATATATTCACAAACAATACCAAAATGTTATTTTTTTCACACTTATAAATGCTTCTAGTTGATAAATGTATCACGTCTTGAGAACAGCTGGTTCATCATCATCATCATCATCAGCCCGTATTCGTCCACTGCTGGACGTAGGCCTCTTTAAGTGAACGCCACAGAGCCCGATTTTCAGCTCTTTTCATCCAGTTACTGCCAGCTGCCTTCCGCAAATCGTCACTCCACCTGGCCAGTGGGCGTCCTACGCTACGTTTGCCTAGCCGCGGTCTCCACTCGAGAACTCGTTTGCTCCAACGGTTGTCGGTTCTCCGAGAGACGTGACCGGCCCATTGCCACTTCAGTGTGCTAATTCTTTGAGCTATGTCGGTTACTTTGGTTCTCTGACGGATGACTTCGTTTCGGATTTTATCCCTCAAAGAGACTCCGAGCATAGCTCTCTCCATAGCTCGCTGTGCGACTTTAAATTTGTGAACCAGTCTCGTCGTGAGTGTCCACGTTTCGGCTCCGTAGGTCATAACTGGTAGGACGCACGCTTCGAAGACTTTCGTCTTAAGGCACTGTGGAATGAGCGACGAGAAGACTTGCCGAAGTTTGCCAAATGCTGCCCATCCCAGCTGTATTCTTCTATCGGCTTCCCTCTCGAAGTTGTTTCTACCCAATTCCATTATCTGGCCGAGGTACGTATATTCCTGAACAACTTCGAGAGATGCACCATTGACCATGACCGGCCTCGGGGTAATATGGTTGTTAAACATAACTTTAGTTTTATCCATGTTCATCCCAAGACCGATCCGTCGAGAAGCGTCAGCTAGGTCGACCAGCATTCGTTGAAGATCCTGCAGCGACTCCGCCATAAGTACAATATCATCGGCGAATCGTAGGTGTGAGATGTACTCGCCGTTTATATTTATGCCCGTTCTTTTCCAGTCCAGCGTCTTAAACATATCTTCCAGGGCATTCGTGAACAGTTTCGGGGATATTACATCCCCCTGTCTCACTCCCCTGCGCAGCTGGATATGTTTCGTCCGCTGGTTCTGTACCTGAACGGACATAGTAGCGGCGGCATATAAGCATCTCATCACCTCGATATATCGCCAGTCAACTTGGCATCGCTGCAGGGCCTCCAGAACAGCCCAGGTCTCGACTGAGTCAAAGGCTTTCTCATAGTCCACGAAAGCAAGACACAGCGGCTGGTTATACTCTTCGGTCTTCTGTATAACCTGCCGCACCGTGTGTATGTGGTCTATGGTTCCGTAACCCCTCCGAAACCCAGCCTGCTCTGGAGGCTGAAACTCATCAAGTCTTCTCGCTAGACGATTCGAGATCACCCTTGAGAAAAGCTTATAGACGTGGCTCAGAAGCGAGATGGGCCTGTAGTTCTTAAGAAGGGTTTTGTCTCCTTTTTTGAAGAACAGTACTACCAGACTTCTGTTCCACGCCTTTGGAGTTCTCCCGTTGTTGAGAGCCGAGTTAAACAACTTCTGGAGCTCTCGAAGTACAGGCACACCTGCTGCTTTCAACAGCTGGTTAGATTTTCTGAATTACGTTTTTAAGCAAAGACCTTGTTTTTTTTTTGGTTTGTGCCTAAGCACTTTATTTTCCAAAATACCTAGGCATTTATCAAGCCCATATACCTAATTCATCATTATTTATAATACGTAGGCATTAAGGATATGTTTTCTTATCTTCCAGGTGAATTCGACATGCGGGTGAAGTCGTGTGCCGCGTCCGACGGCTCCGGACATGTGATTCAACTGTCAGATGAATATGGATGCGTGTTGCGACCCAAGATGATATCAAGGTACGACGCTAATGTATGAAGCTCTTATCTAGGCTTGGACATCATTGCGCTAGGGCTTGGACCTTGGAAAGTTGATTGAAATGATAATCAAGCTATACAAACATTATAGGCAGGCCTCGTATTGTCCAGTCGCAGCACATCAGGTTATACAAAACTGTTAAATTTCTCCAAATGATTTAAAACTTTAAACTGTTGACTATTAAGTTAAAAATGAACTGAGAAAATTTGACTTTTGTTGTTATTGATGAGCTCGCGACCGTACCTACGTTAAGCCTTTAGGCAACGTGCTCTACTAAATCTGTATAGCTTGATATGTAGCTATGTATATGCATAATTATTCCCTCTTTCAAGTAGTGGGAAGGGAGGACTTTCCCCAGCAGTAGAACGACACGGTATAGAAGAAAAATATGATTTTTGTACCTAACTAAAAAAACTTAGATGAAATATTTAATCCATATTACAAATACCTACACCAAATAATACGATAATTACGAATTATTTGTTGAAGTAAAGCTGAATCATCTTCAATAGATTGCATAAATGAACGAGAGATCGCGGCTCCCGATCCGATGTGGACGAAAGTGCTATTATTTTCGTAAAATTCTCAGTTTGGATTTGTGCCCGGTTAACCGACTCTACCCCTATATTCCCCGAAGGGTTAAGCTGATTTGTACTTATTTACACCTACTGTTTGCTGCTATGTTTAAGGTCCATATAAAATGGACGAACCTTGCCAAAACTAAACTACAATCTGGTATCGAGAAATGTATATTTACTCTTTGGTTCAACCTGAGAATCGGACCTCAGGACCCTACCATCGGTAACCGCGTAGGGACCAATAGACTTCAGTACTCTGCATCTTATATTTTTCTTTTCAGATTCCTCAAAGCCAAAGCGGTAGATGAACGGGCTTCCGTCATTACCTACGCGTTCTTCCATGCTTTCAAATTCCCTGATGCTCTCAGCGTTCACATCAGATGTAAGGTCGAGATCTGCAGACACGGCTGTTTAGACCACTGCCAGCTGGCTGGAGTTACCCCTCAAAGACATGCGGCTCTGGACAGAAAGGATGACAGGACACATCAAGATCACAACGAAATTAAGTAAGTGTGCTCGTAGTCCCTACATATATACACTAACGTCTTTTCTCATAGAGGTAGGTAGTAAAAAACTACAGAACGCCATCTGCTACGATTCTAGCATACTTCTTTTCCTTCGTCCACATTCATACATCTTGTCATACACATGCGCCGGTAACGGTGCACCTGACCTTTGTGAAGGATCTCAACACTAAGGTCGTGGTATGTCTTTCTAGGGCATCCCCTCCCGGTGACTCCACTGACATTCGCTTCATAAACCATTTAAGTTATTTTCACCCATTAAATAGGTTATTCTACCGGTTGTACTCAACAACTTTTCCCATGAAACCCCACTATTTGCGAGTGAACACAAAATATTATCTTTTTGTAAAAACTCATCAGAGAATCATTTTTTTTTATAACCCTCGCCTAAGAGACTGCCTCAAATTTTCGTTTTCCTTTAAATATTATTAAAAACCCAATCAAATAAATACAACATATGCAACTACCTTTACAGTGACTCGTCTGCTGAAGATGGTGATCTATCCGACCTATCAGATGAAGCTCGTCTTCCTCTAGAAGAAGCTTTCGGTGATGCGGTGTCAGGAGACGTAGTATTAGCACCGGCGCCCCTTCCACAAAGGGCCCCTGCACCTGTTAATGAACCTGAGAGTGACCATATGTCTGCCGTCGAAGAATTGGTTGAAGCACTTGCTAGGCCTTTCACTGTGAGTATATTTCTAAACAAGGCAAAATTAATAATTGTAACCCCCCGTTCGCACTGACGACAAAACATGTTGCAAATATCTATCTTACTCTAACTAACACTCAAAGAGTGACAGGGATAGGTAGCTGTTTGCAACATGTTTTGACATTGGTAACGCAGGGTAATAGTATCACTAAATATTAGCAACAAAAGTCGTTGAACACGATTTAATGTTACAAACTTTGACATCTTTATTATTATCAGAAGGTAGTACAAGTTCTCTTTATATCCGACAGTTATAATTGTGTTTTACCCAGATTTTACGTTGCAAATATACTTTTTGGTGTCTTTAAAGATAAGCAGTCAAAGCGGCAGATTAATACGATCGCCAGCACATCAAGTTACCACAAAATTACAAATTTTCTCAGACGATTTTGAACTTAATTGTCAACATTTTAAGGTTTAAAATCATTTGGAGAAGTTTGACAGTTTTGTCGCTGGCGACTGTACCTGCTATGTAAATACAGGGAACGACATTCGAATACAGCAATACGTATCCACAATATAAGAGAATACTTATACTGTGACGTAGCTATAAACACTGCATCATTGACCCTTGCTTCGAATAATCTACCTTTACTGTATAAATTATGCTTTGTTATTTACTACCCTATTTTTTCCAGGACCGTCCTACAAATATAGATCGGGACCGCTTCCCGCACGGACCCCGCAACCTAGGCACGAACATGAGCCCTGAACCTTCAGGAGACAGAGTGGTCCCTGCCAAGCCTTCAGGTCCCGCCGTAGCAGGTCCCAGGTCCCTCCGCAAGAGGCGCACAGTTCGCGACGCGAGATCAGCTGATGTTGGAGTATCCGGTATATACGATGTCGTTTCTGAGGCCGACCTGGCTTTTGGACCGTCGAGGACTGAACCAGTTACTGTGTTCAGTGGAAGGATTCGTGAAGAGGTAATTTTTTGACATACTACCACAACTTTGCGAAAGGCGATGAAATTATGCATTATATACACTTACGTACAGTTCGCCAGTATTTTAGTTCTTTTTGTGTTTTTGAATAGTTAAAATTATCGGAGTATTCCCATCTTCCCCCAAGTGTCTTGGGAATGAAAAAAATATGAAACTTTTACTTCCCATCTTTCCCCAATTATGAATTTGGGGGAAGATGACACTAAAATTCCCATTTTCCCTCATTCGGGGAAAGATGACGCTAAAAATCCATTTTTGGACACACAGAAGACCGTGGGGAAAGATGGGAATACTCCAGTATAAAACAAATTCGCTTCCCTCTGACCGTCCGTCCCTAGGTATGCTTACATTTTTAAAACTACGCAACGGATTTTGATGCGGTTTTTTTTAATAGATAGAATGATTCAAGAGGAAAGTTTATATGCATAATACATACACGCGGGCGAAGCCGTGGGCAGAAAACTAGTAAAGTTATATTAGTGAAAAATTCGACTGTAGCGGGATTCAAACCTGAGTTTTCTGGTTAGATACACCAGACGCTATCTATAACTAAGCCACCGCGAGTCCCACCCGCCATGTCGAAATTTATTCCATCCACGAGTTTATAATGAGACACCTAGATAATATATCGTCGCTTTTTATCAGGTTGTCTACGGAATTTGCATGGGTGCAGTGAGCTTCGGAGCACTGTTCGCTTCAGCAGCGGGAGCAGCAGCAGGCGCAGCGTTGGCTGCAGCAGTGCTGCTCCAGAAGCTTCGATCGCGGATGGCAGTGCAGCCAGCCCTCCCGCCCTCGCCCGCGCCGGCCTCGCACTCCCTCGCAGCGTGGATGGCACTCCGACTCCTCGGCTCACAACCTCATCCACATCACTCCCGTGATGGTTGACCTCCCCCAATTAAAATTCTACCGAAGACTGTTCTTAGATGCTAAATATTCCAATTTATATGACGTCACTGTTCTGAGGGCCTAGATAATGTTACATTTCCATATCGAAAACGAAGATAGATTAATCTGAAATGTATGGAATTGTCATAATTTTTCGATATGTCACGTGATGAAATTATGTCAAATTCATACAAATTGGATATCTAACTTCGTCATCGATAATGAAGATGTGACATTGTCTAGGGGCCCAGTTTATAGTCAAAGAGATTTAAAACGGTTTTAAAGCGGGCATTGAGAACATTTAAAAAAAAAAACCTGGATCAAGGTTTTTAAGCTGACGTCACGTACACGAGACAGTGATTGTAGTAGATTACAATTTTGTTCCCAATGTCCCGTTTAAAGTAAGCGGCAATTATATTGAACAATGAATTAAAGGGACGGATAGTGCTCCATAGTATGAACTTTCACACTTTATTGTGCTAGCTATCTCTTTCTATCTTTGCTCGAGATGTGTGCCGGGCTCTGGAACGCTCGTAATATTTATTTAAAATACTCTTCCCTTGTGTATATTATAGAAGAAATATCATTTTCTTCCAGCTAGAGTTAGATACCTGATAAAATGTAGAACTTTACCCTTGGATTTGGTCAGTTGCATCCGTTAGATGACTCGCAAGAAAATTATTTAATATATGCTTATAATTTATGTTAGTCGTAAGATTATGTTTCTAGATCGCCTTAAATAATGGTGCTAGGTCGTGCTACGGACGATGTCCTAAGAAACCTGATATTGAACTTTTCACTTTTGTGAATATACATATATTTATATAGATAAGTTTTGTACAGAATTTTTCTATTTTTTTAATGACTAACTTATTATCATTGTCGTATTCTTTAGTGTCTAGAGGATAAGAATAAACGTCGAGTCATGCCATTAGTGTAAGGTTTAGTTAATTCAATTCATTACGAGTTTCACTTTTAACTCAATTTCGTATCGTATGAAGCTCTTCGATTTGAAAACAACATTGATTTCGCTATTATCGAAATCAGTGTTGTTTGTTGTATTATCGTAAGGTACTGAAACCTTTGAGGCTTTAAGGCGAACCACATCAGTAGGTACCTGCTCAATAATAATTATTATATTTAACTCTTATTTAATAAAGATTTACATAATTCATCACCTTCAAAAGAAATAGCAAATTTATTCCTGTTTCTAGTTTCGTTTTAAAAAATAACGTTCTTATTAAATTAATTTTATATTTGGAATACATTGAAAAAATAATAGTTATGCCGACTACTGTGCTTTACTGTTATAAATAGCTAGTTTTAAAATTACAGTTAGACCAAATATGATATTCAGACGTGGAAAAAAACATTTTTTCTTTAATCTGTCTGCTGTCCAAATTTGGTACAACTGTTTGTATTTAGAAATTAATTTATATGATTGTATATTATATTATTTCAGAACTAGGATAAAGACATTATAACTGTATATTACGATTGTTCACACACCAATGAGTTCTAAGTAATAGATTATTCTTTTCATATGGAAATTTTGCATTTATTTAGTAATCATTTATTTTTATGTTGCTCAATATTAATTGTATCCATCTTTTAATTGCTATGAATAGATAGGTTTAATTAAGTTTTTAGCTAGATCGAAATATGGTTTGAGAGATCGACATAGCCCGTCGGTACGTCATAAATTCTCAGTTATTGCGAACGAAAATTCTGTTACGGTAATAATTTCGTGTCCCACTGCTGCTCCCACGGGTCTCGTCTTAGGGTGAGAGGGGTTGGGCTGTAGTTCTACGTGCTAAGCCACTGTGGTTTGGCACGATTATTATATTAATTCGATGATGATTTTATACTGAAATATTTCGATTTACTTCGATGATAAAAATAAACATTTATTCAATAATAGCCTAGTAATAAATCAACACTATAAAAATACAAGTACAAGCTACAAGCTTTTAACATGTAGTAAATAATAAAAAGACAAAGATTAAACTGATTAACTGAGGAAGGATTAAAAATATCGCAACTGAAGTAGAGAATAAAAGATAAACATAAATACTTCTGGAAGTTACGGCGAGCGACAAAATCATTGAAATTTGAACTTTATCTGAGTTTTTAGAAGTTAAATAATACCTCTATGAAATTGCAATATGACGCGGTGAAATTACACGAACAAAAATTTCCATTGCCTTTGTATAGCATATATTTACGTATATTCAAGAACAAATAAATTGTCGATCATCAAACCATAATAAAATATGACATGCCACCCAAAAATCTTGCATTTATTATAGAAATACTATTATTTAGTAAGTTGAATACGAGTTTTCGTTCGAAAACTGTCTCCCTAAGTGCAATTTTACTTTTTATCATTAATTTAATATTATTGTATTCTTTATTTGAAATATTTCCGAGGTTATGGTACTTTCTTGTCACACTTTCTTTTATAAATAATATTCTGGGGAGTATTAATAACTTTGAACAAAATGTTTTAAGTTCCACTGTATGGATGCGGTGACAATGTGTTTTACGCGTAAGCACCTGTTAATTTGTTTAATGGATTAAAAATTATGTTGAAACATAGTTTTGCTTGTTTTTTTTTTATGCAACCCTAAACCAACATTTTAATAAGTATTCGTGGAACATTTTTGAAGCTAAGAGTGTTACTGGCTAAACAATTCCCTTAATTTTTAAAATTTGTCATATATATTTTTTTTATAAGTGTGGGGCGCAGATATAGATATCTGACCTTATATTTTCTCAACTAGCATATAACTTTTGATGATATACGTGCTTTTTGATAACTGTTTGTTTGTTAACTGGCTCATTAGTAGAGAATTCCTTTTTTTTTCATTTTTAGGGTTCCGTAGCCAATGGCAAAAAACGGAACCCTTATAGATTCGTCATTTCTGTCTGTCTGTCCGTCCGTATGTCACAGAATTTTTTCTCTGAAACTAAAAGAGCTATGCTGTTGAAACTTGGTAAATAGATGTATTCCGTGAACCGCATTAAGATTTAGAACAAAAAATTTTGGGGGTTTCCCCATACTTAAAACTGAAACTTGTTTGAAATGTTGAAATGTTTTTTTCATCAAACCCATACGTGTGAGGTATCTATGGATAAGTCTTCAAAAATGTTATTGAGGTTTCTAATATCATTTTTTTCTAAACTGATTAGTTTGCGCGAGGGACACTGCCTAAGTGGTAAATTATGTCCCCCCCCCCCTGAAAAAAATATATGATGTACATTACCATGTAAACTTTCAACGAAAATTGGTTTGAAAGAGATCTAGTAAGAAGTTTTTTTTTAATACGTCATAAATCGTAATGGCACGGAACCCTCCGTGCGCGAGTCCGACTCGCACTTGGCCGGTTCTTTTTATATTTTGTAATTTCGACTCCACTTCAGCTGTCTTTTAGAATTTCGAAGCAAGTACCTACCTACCTCTACTTACTTTTTTATTGTAAAGTAAGTAGACATATTGCAAGTAATATAGATATCAACATTTAAATAAATAAGTAGGTACTTTGTAATAAGTAATTACATGTTATTCGGTGACGTTTCCGAACGTCCTTAAGAGCGACAATTTGCGGGTAGCTTCGAAATTTATTGACAAATAAATCTAGTTAGATCTGTCATAGTTGTGTGCTTCTGTCAGTGCGTTAGGGCGGCGGGTGTGTATGGATTTTTATGTCATAGTTTTAGTGTAGGTACTGGTTTATTTATGGACTCATTGTCGGAGGAATCCCGCTCCCGAACAATCCCTTTGACTCTGCTAGTGTTGTGAAAATTGAGAATACCTTATTGTGCCAGAACTAGTGAATATCACAAATTCCTCAGTGGGCTCATTCTTGGTGAGTTGAAGCATGACTATTATCATGTAAATAAATAAATTTTCTGTATTTCTTACGACTGACCGTACCGTCACGCCTGTATTCCCCGAAAGGATAGGCGTAGTGTAATTAAGTGTAGGTACTAATATAACTACACCCACATTTCACCGGTAAGTATGTTTAGGTCCCAAGAAATTTTCGGAAGATAGATTTTTCAAAATCGGTTCGTATTTTTGATGGAAAATCACTAAACATAGGTACGTAATAAAATACACACCTACAGGCAAAGATAGAACCTCTTCCTTTTTGAAGTTGGTTACAAATTATGTTTAGGTGTACCTACCTACTACAGCAAATAGATGGGAAATATACAAAAATAAAAACCGAAGGAAAAGATGGAAACCACAAGTAATGCTTTGGCATTTGTGACACTAGAGGGCTCCAAGCGCTGGTTTTCAGCACACACCTTTGACTCCCGTTTACAAAAAACAAACACCACGGCCTTACAAAAACAACGCTTACTTTGTGTTTCACCGAGGGAGTGAGGATACCGGAGGCACAAACTTTTAAAGCCGGTCATTTAAAAGTTTGGGCCTTCGGTATTCTAACGGTAACGCACTTGTGGCTCCTCTGGTGTTGCGGATGTCCCTTATCCCATAGAAAAAGCTGTCGAGTCACCCAGCCACGAATCCAAACACCAGACTGATACCTACTAAGTAAATCCAACAGTACTCGCTACTATCCTACCTGGGACTTGGACCTGGGATCTCTATTTTTGCCATTAGGACGTAGTAAATGACTCATTTACAATCACTAGACTGTTAAGGCAATCAAAACAACAATAAATAGGTAGGTAGGTAGATATTAAGTCAGAATTAAAGTCAGATACCTATTGATGTGCAGTGATAGCCTAGTGATATGACCATTGGACTGCCGAGTCAAAGGTCTCGAGTTCGAATCCTAGGCACGCACCTCTGACTTTTCGAAGTCATGTGCGTATTAATAATTCATTATCACGCGCTTAAACGGTGAAGGAAAAACATCGTGAGGAAACCTGCATGACTGAGAGATTTTCTTGAAGGCGTGTGAAGTCCGCCAACCCGCAGTAGGCTAGCGTGGCGGACTGTAGCCTAATCCCTCTCGTACTGAGAGGAGACCCGTGCCCAGCAGTGGGACAATGTAATGGGTTGATGATGATGACCTATTGATGTATGATGATCAATAAGCGAAGTGGCGGTAGCCCAATGGCTAGGGCCTCGGACTTGCGATCATGTGGCTAACAAGATCAGCACAAGACAAGCACGAGGGGTTAACAAGAATAGGTACTAGTAGATAATAAATTGTAAGTTTGGTTGAATAAATAAATAAATAAATAATGTGCGACCCACATTGCTAGTAAGCTTTTCAAAAAATTGTTTATGAGAAATAAAAACTAGGCAGCATAAGAGCGTTTGTCCACCGCCACCGTCACCGGCACGTCACCGTCAACGAGATTATTTCTGGCCGAGATCACGTTAACGTGACGGCGATCGTTTATCCACCGCGACGATCCGATCTCGGTGGTTCAGTCACTTGTTTGATAACTTCTCTTTCTGCTTTGGTACGTAAGAAGGCGTAGGCGATGCAAAGAATTTTGGATTCATCCGATAATACGAGAAAGATACATTACAGGAGCGTTTTATATATTTTTATTTTATGTTTTATTAAAGTTGCGGCAATTTCTTGGGCATTTTTATTGTACCTAATATATTTTTGATATAAATAATAATCAAAAGCTATTACGGTGCGACGACGACGTCACGGCGCCGGCGTAGATGGACACGTTTAAATGTGTTTTTTATTGCCGCCACTTCGGCCCGTCACAATCTCGGGCCGAGTTCTAGGGGTAGCGCCGAACTAAGCGAAAAATCGGCGGACGGGATGACGGCGCTCGGGTGACGGGCGTGCGGTGGACACGGGGCCATAGTAAATGTATGGCCGCTAAATCGGCGACGTGATCTCGTTGACGGTGACGTGACGGTGACGGTGGCAGTGGACAAACGCAGTAATCCTATCATATTTTATTCATACTTATTAAACTGTATTATATTTCAAATAACAAATAAAACTACAACATTTTCTTGATAATAGTTTAATTTTTCAATAAAGTGATCGAATATTTCATATGGTACAATTTCATTTTAAATTATTCAACTCGTTTATAAAATTAAATTAATAAGAAACATTTAAATTCCATTGTACAACAATTCATAAACTTTTAATAAAATGCGAAGAAAAACAATAAAATAAGGAGAAGAGGTACTCAGGTGGTATAAAAATAAATAAATCGCTATACGTACTCGTAATAATGACTAAAACTTAACTAAAATAAATATATTAATACTAATGACAAGTTATTTTAAATTACAATCTAGCGGTTCACCTATGTTGATATTCCGTGTAATATATTTTCCGTTGCCCCTACTTCGAATAAACATTCGAGAAGAGGTAACAGAAGATTGTACTTAAAATATTTTAATACTACAATTTGTGTTTATAATTTGTTTTAACATCATGAAAACAACTAAAGCAAAATAAACAAATCAACTCTTTAGTTGGAGTCAACAACAAAATTGAAACGAAACAGTTAAATTAAATGTCAATTCAACTGTTTCATAATAGGAATCAGAACGATACAACTGAAGTTCAACGGTTTGTTAAGCTATACATAGTTTGAAATTAATACTAAAAAAGGTTCCCAGATTAACTACATTCATTTGAGCACTCATATAACACGCAAATAAATAATTGGCATGGTCTATATACTTCAGTCTCATCACACTAATATGTACAAATTATGTTATACACGCTCTGTTACGAGTAGAAGCGGCTTTTTGAAATTACATGTGCGGTCGGTGGGTGCGGCCGAGCTATCGTCACCGCAGCCGTCTTCTTCTTCAGACTCGTTATTGGTCGTAGCTTTAAGAAAAGAACTGCTGATACAGCACAAGAACATAACAACGTAGCGAGAAGAGCTCCTAAAGTTGCAGCAAAACCAGGTGTAGTCATACAAACGAGACCCGGAGTGGGTATAACTTTGGGTGCTGTGCTTTCTTCTGAAGTATCCATATTTAAGTCGCCGGCAGATACTACACGGATCACTCGGTTAACGCCAACTTCCTTCTCTGGGGAAGTAGCTCGTCGTTGCCTCCTCACTCTCCTTTCATCTCGTCTGGCTTCAATACCAACTTGTTGGTAAGCGTCAATCTGTGGCGGCCCGTACTCTGCGTGAGGAGCAATCACATTTGGATTTCCATCTGAACACTGCTCGGGACATCTGTATCTGCAAATCTGAATAGTACATTGGAAGTGCACTTCCATCGAGTCGGGGAACTTGAATGCTTGGAAATGAGCATATGACAGCACACTAGCGCTGGCTCCGAAGTTCTTGATCTTTGTGAATCGAGACATTAGTTTTGGTCGGGTTACACAGCCTCGCCTATCGACTAATTGTATAGGAGCGCGTTGACCGTCATGAGCTACGCAATCTCGGACCAGCATATCGAACTTCGCATCGTCGTCCTTGATTGCAAGAACCATTGTCATGGTCTGACCAATCTTCACGAGACCAGATACTTCAGAAGCCCAAGGTCCTTTGCCGACTTGAATTTGCATCCAGCAACCCACGTTGTCACCGGCGAAGTCAGCTCGTACAACATCAAGCATATCTACAGGGAATGGTCGGAATGTGACTGCCTTTTCGTATTGATCGTGCCACGTACATCTTAGTTTTCGTGCTTGATCCCATACTTCCTGCACTTGTGGATCGTATTGTATAACAATGACATTTTCGAAGTATGTGCCTGCTGCTGCAACGTCTCCTCTATACCTTGGGTCTCCACTTCCCGCAGTTCCACAAGCATGAGCACCAATTTCAAAAGAGGCAGAAGTCCTTCCTAGATTCGGCGGGAGATGGACGCACTGATGGTTGGAGTAGTGTCCTTTTGAGAACACGATACCAAAGAATGGTTTGTCGAAACTGAGGAAAACTCTCATTGCGTTCTTCTCACATTTTACATCTAGGGAAACAATTTTGGGCATGTCCGGTGCTGGCGCTGGCCAAACATCACCAGCTCCGCTGAAGACCTTGTCGCTGGCAGAAGCCTGTGCGTCAGCGGGTGGTGCAGGAGGTGGTGGTGGTCCCCGGAATCCAGGACCGACATCGTTCTTGTGGTGATTTACCGGTGGGCCCATCGCAAATGGTTTTGAGTGGATTTGATGGTGGTTCGGGATTCTCGGCATGCCTGAAACGGGATAAGTCTTTGTTATTTATCTGCAAGACCATATATTTTCATATTATTGGTAATAAAATTAGGGCTACCAAGATTAAGCCTTAAAATTTTGACCTTTTAAAAAAATCAACTTTCCATTTCAACGTTGCTTGTCTAATTTTGAATTATATAAATTGGTAAGTGGTGTTTTATGGCTTACCTATTGGGTGATGTGCCTGATGATGTGGTGGGTTCTGCCTTCTATTGTGCGGCGGTGGCGCGGGAGGGGGAGGGCCGTTGTACGCGTGACTGGGCGTGTCTCGTTCTGAGGACTCCATGGCTAGCTGATCGCTGGACGGTTCGGCCGCACTGCTGGTGTCGGAACCGGCTCCTCCACCACCGCCTCCGCTCTCATTCGATGACTGGTCGCTGAGGGTGCCACTCTGAAAATAAGAAAATGTTCACTTTAATATATCATTATCATCATCAATATATTATTACGTGAAGAGAAGACATTGTGCCCCTTTTCAACTCATTAATTATTGCTTTTCAAATTTGATTAATCTTAATGTTGTTAAAACAAAATGTAGTTTGTATTTGAAGATCAATGTTAATATCTCAAAATAGTACATTTTATTTCTGGTATTATCACTTTTCACACCAACACACATAGAACAACCGTAATGACACTACCAAACACGTTACATTAAAGTAAATGGGTTTCTCAAATATAACTTACATATATGTATACCTACCGGACGCGGAAAATTTCTTGTTTTTGCTGTTCAAAACCAGCTTTCACTATGCGACGTAGGTATTATTTTAAAATGTTATTCAATACGAAACACTGACCGTTTTACAGCACATCAAAGGTTATGCGATAGCTTAAAATAGTTGTTCGAGGTCATGAACGAAGAAATGCAGAGGTTAAACATTTTACAAATTGTAAACTAATTGGATGACCTTTAATGGAATGGATTTAAAAACAGTAAGGAATTTTGTTGTTTCTCCTTAAGTATGTTTAAAAAAATATTTGTTGACATCGAAATATATTTGACTGCCTCAATACTCGAGTGGTCACAAGCGCGGCTACTACGCTAAAGGTCCTGGGTTCGATAACCACGTTGAGTAAAATGTTATTGAGATTTTCTATAAAATTCTCTGTAACAGCTCGAAGTCTGGATTTGTTTGTTTTTACCAGTACGCCTGTTTTCCCCTAAGGGTTAGGCAGAGGTGCACTAATTTAAGTATACCCAAGTGTTGTTGCCCAATATGAAGAAGGGGCGAGCCTATTGCCATTTAGCAGTTTGGGTTTGTGCCCAACTAAACTCCGAGCTGAAAACCCAATAGCACTTTGCTCGACCCGGGAATCGAACCTAGGACCTCTAGCGTAGCAGTCGCGTTTAGGACTACTAGTCTAATGAGGCAGTTTTCAAATTGACTAGCAGAAATTTTACATTATTATTATCATCCACAACTCTGATCTCGCTAAGTACTCTCTAAAATTTTGCCATGGATTTAAAGCTAAGTAGTCCAGGTTTGGTCCACACTGGAACGATTAAAGGGTTGTACCTGTCATTACTTCCTGTACCTTTGACTCCGCCACTTTATACTTAAGTATTTATTGATAGCCAACATCCTTAATTACATAGAAAACCGATTACTAAACTTGTATCAGTTGAGTATATCAGAGCTTTTATAATACTACTTCCTGGGCAAACAAATAGATGCTCACGTGAAAGTTGTTCCATAAATTCGGTTCCCGTCGGGTCGCTCCGGTTTACGAAAATTTTCTATACCAACAGGTTTTTAAAATTGGAACCAGCTGCACGGAATTTTTGGTGTTAATTGTGAATTTAGACTGCTATTTTTTTTGGGTGTGGCTTTTAGATTTTTGGGTCTGTAGGTTGTATATTTTAGCAATTTTTTATGCTAAAAATATGTAAGCGGTGAATAACTGAATGTTGTTTTTTTTGTTTGCTTTTCTTTTATTAAAAGAGTGTTACTACATAATAAGATAGTAGTCATATAGATAGACAAAAGTAAATAGGTTTAATTATTTTAGTATTTGCAATTTTGGTACTATCATTTAACTAGTGTCTATTTGTAACCGATGCATGTGTATGGCAATATTAATATTTATAAAGGAGATGACTGCCTCATAAGTCTAGTGGTCCTAAGCGCAACTGCTATGCTAGAGGTCCTGGTTTCGATCCCCAGGTTGAGCAAAGTGTTATTGGGTTTTTCTATTAAATTCTCAGTAGCAGCTCGGAGTCTGGATTTGTGCCCGGTTTATGACAATAGGCTCGGCTCCTATTACATGGGACCTAAAAATACCGGCGTAGTGTGGTTGTACATTAGTACACCTCTGCCTAACCCTTCGCGAAGTACAGGCGTAATGGTATATATAAAAGAGGTTGAAGCAAAATGAGTAGATACATAAGAAACGAAGTAAATAAGTAGGTACCGTACTGTCTGCTTACCTCTATAGGCAAAAGGCGTGAGTATTCCATTTACGGGCTGACATGATGCATTCGATAGCTGTGAGATTACGCCGAATATCGAGGTTTCGGATGAATTATACTCGATTAAAAACTTTAATGAAGTTTCATATCATAAAACCTGTCCTCAATATTAACAGTAAAATGCACAGTGGGTGTTACCACGTGTTCAACAACTATTTTATTGGATGGGTCGCAACAGCTTTACAACTCTCATTTGTTTCGCCTCAGGCTATGAAATTAGAAAGTATTCGCTTGAAGATACGTTTTTCGATAAAGATTTATTCGAGGGCTTATTCGAGTGATCCCAGCAATTATTTCTGAAGGGATAAAAGATTGATATGGATTATGTAATGTGAAGAGAAAGTTCTCGGTGTAATTGTATTGGGATATCTAAAGATTAGGCGTGTGTGTGGTAATCTTGTTACGGAGTAGATGGATTTTGTTTTATTGGTTTAGCCCAATCATGTTATTAGTCACAATGGAATATGTGGTTATATTGTGAGACAGTTCCCCGCTGTTATGCCCGTAGAATCTCGGTAATCCCACAGGTAAATAAATTATTATTTGATAAATAAAAATAAAAACCTGTATTATTTGATAATAATGAAGCTGTGTAATGGTGAAAGAATTATCAACTTCGAACTTTCAGAGTTTATCGATTATAAATAAACAAATCTTTCCATTATTATAATATTAGTATAGTTTTGACAAGAAGTGATGTGATTATTGGACTGTCAAGTCATATGTCTCATACCTATGACTCCTCGAAATCATTTGCAAATTAACTACATCTAATGTAATCTTTGTTGTGGTAGGGCCACGCTGTTCGCAGCATGAATGGGCCGGCTTGACCGGAGAAGTACCACACTCTCGCAGAAGACCGACGTCCGAGTAGTAGCGTTTCGTTACTGCGCTTCGTTCGGTTAGCGAGAGGGCCGGAGGCCCAATTCCTCCCCCAATCCCCCTTCCTTCTCCTTCCCCTCCCTTTCCCTAAATAGGCTCGGCAACGCATCTGCAACTCCTTTGGTTTTGCAGATGTCCATGGGCGGCGATGACTACTTACCATCAGGTAGCTCGCCTGCTCGTTTGCCGAGTTATCCCATAAAAAAAATCTAACTTTAAATATCGTGAGGAAACCTGTATGCCTTGTTTTTTATTTTTTTTATTTTTTGTTGTTTTTTTATTTATGTAATAATGGCCTTTTAATATAGCTTTAGCCTACTATAAAAAGCCAAAATGTTGAACTCCCAGCCGAGATTACAGTACTATAATACCTACTTTGCTTGACCTAGCGATGGAACTCGCGAATTCTCGCTGAAGAGCTGGCTTGCGCGCACTAGACCAATGAGGCAATTGTAAGTGTTGTAACTGATGGAAATAAAAAAAAACTTATCTTTCAGACATTTTTACTTTGATTGTTAAAACTCCATCTAATACAGACACGCGCTGAATAAGATCCGGTAACACGCTTGTAGAATTACGCTAGTAGGCTCTGTATACACTGTTGATTTATTTAAGTTGCCTGTTAAAATAAGTATCTATTTCATTATACTTCGGCTAAAAAGTCGTGCTTATAGGTACATATGTAGTTTATCCTATACGTCCTTTTGCATCTTACCCCGCGTTTCCCCTAACGACAAAACATGTTGCAAGAACTTATCCCGCTAACTCTTTGAGAGTTATAATATAGATTATTATAGTGAAGGAAAAATACGACCGCGGGCAGGATTTGAACCTGCGTCTTCTGGTTAAGTACACCAGACGCTATGACCGCTAAGCCACCGCGACTCCCATCCGCCATGTCGAAATTTGCCTTCACATTCTTAATTTACGTCTTTGAGGCGACTTCAGTGACATCTGTTGAAAATTTGTTTCTCAACCGACATGACTTAACCAGAAGACGCAGGTTCGAATCCTGCCCGTCAATGAGATGAGGTGAGTTTCTGACAAAGCATTTTGGGCATACCTACTCATAAACCCAACTCTATTACTAATATTTTGACTTATGCCACTGTTCAATTTAGTCAGTCATATTAATTGCTTTGCTCAGTCTCAGGTACCTCAACGACCCATTTTCACGATACTATTAAATTATTCAAGACCAAAAGTTACAGGTTTAGTCACCCTTATTTAAACCCATCGGTACTTACCTTATGTACAATGTTTTAAGTGCCTACCCTCGTACTATAATTTAAGGGTTCCAGGGTCAATCCCGTCGTAACAGTTGTTCATAATTATGACTCTCTTTCGGGCACATGGTATACAAAAATAAGTGTTGTAGTTATGGATATTAAAATATTATAATAATCTAGAGAATTGCCCGTGGCTTTACCCGCATGGGATCCCAATTATCTCATACCATCACGCCTGTCTTCCCCAAAAAACAGAATGTGGTGGAATTATCCCGCGGGTGGGAAATCGTCTATATTAACCTAGAATAATGAAGCTTTCCAATGGTGAATGAATGATCTATTACAATCGGTTCAGTAGTTTCAGAATTTATTTCGTTTACAAACAAAAATAATATACTTTTTATAATTTAGTCTCGATAACGTCAAGGCCGTATCGCAGGTAAAAGTATTGTGTAGTCCTACACAACCATATCAAATGGGATATCTACTATGGACCTGTACTACAAGGCCCATCGTAGATATAAAATTCACATTTGATATGTTTTTGTACAATCACGAGCAAAACTATGTACACATTCACTCAAATTCGAAAGCAATTTCCTTCTAGAGTATCGTTAAAATGTCGAAATATTGTACAAAGTATGTGTTAACAGACTCTGTCAACACAACATCTCATAATTTCAATCAATAGTTGCAGAGCGACTGCCTCGTTAGTCTAGTGGTCCCAATCGCGACTGCTACGCTAGAGGTCTGGGGTTCGATCCCCAGGTCGAGCAAAGTGTTATTGGGTTTTTCTATGAAATTCTCAGTAGCAGCTCGGAGTCTGGATTTGTGCTCGGTGAACGGCAATAGGCTCGCCCCTATTACATGGGACCTAAACATACCGGCGAACTCTGGGTGTACATTAGTACACCTCTGCCTAACCCTTCGGGGAATACAGGCGTGTATGTATGTACGTATGTATGTGATACTTGCAGAGAAAATCGTTATTTAATTTTACTGAATATTTGTGCTCGTGACTGTACTTACCTGTACTAAGATATATAAAAAAACACCGGCCAAGTGCGAGTCGGACTCGCGCACGGAGGGTTACGTACCATTACGATTTATGACGTATTAAAAAAAACTATTTACTAGATCTCGTTCAAACCAATTTTCGGTGGAAGTTTACATCATCATATTTTTTTTTTATTTATCGTCCTTTTATCTTAAAAGTTACAGGGGGGGGGGGACACGTCATGTTTTACCACTTTGGAAGTGTCTCTCGCGCAAAATATTCAGTTTATGACGTATTAAAAAAAGACTATTAACTAGATCTCGTTCAAATCAATTTTCGGTGGAAGTTTACATGGTAATGTACATCATATATTTTTTTTTGTTTTATCGTTCTCTTATTTTAGAAGTTACAAGGGGGGGGACACACATTTTACCACTTTGGAAGTGTTTCTTGCGCAAACTATTCAGTTTAGAGAAAAATGATATTAGAAACCTCAATATTATTTTTGAAGACCTATCCATAGATACCCCACACGTATGGGTTTGATGAAAAAAAATATTTGAGTTTCAGTTCCAAGTATGGGGAACCCCCAAAATTTATTGTTTATTTCTATTTTTGGGTGAAATTGGTGATTTTAATGCGGTTCATAGACTACATCTACTTACCAAGTTTCAACAGCATAGTTCTTATAGTTTCGAAAAAAAAGGCTGTGACACGATCGGACAGACAGACAGACAGACATGACGAATCTATAAGGGTTCCGTTTTTTCCATTTGGCTACGGAACCCTAAAAACAATAAACAACCAACAAAAACAATCCTACAAAGAAATCCGTACTGCGTCTAAGAGCTTATCGTATAAGGCATTGTGACTGAGGCCTTACTAACAACCGGCAAGTGCAGTGTGTCGCGAGGTCGTTGATCTCCGCGGACTAATTTTACTTTCATTAAACTTCTGAAGACGGCCTCTAGTGAATAGTCACGTTGTACTTAATCTGATTTGTTGGATAACGTTCATTTATTATGATCATATAACTGGAGCAGATTTCACGGTGAAAATTTGGTGATTATAATAAAAATAAATCTTAAAATAAAAGATTTTGATGACCTACTTAATTATTATGATGGGGTATAAGATTCGTGATCCGACTATTTAAACTTAAGCATCGATAGTTTTTTTTTGCTCTTCGTAAGTATTCTTCTGCTTGAGTTGATTTTAACATCTATATGATGATCACACGAAAACGCGTAACAATGTAATTTTTATAAAAAGTTACCAGTCGTTTTTTTTTCAAATAGAAATGTGACATTTTAAAACTTAAGAATTATTTTAAGGTCAATGTTTCCAACAATTTCATTCAAAAGTAACAATTCATGACGACATCGACAGGGTGAAACAACCAATTGTCGTCCGTGACAAAACTGAGCAGGATTTCAACTCTGATGTGTGTCGTCGCTGTAGGTCGCATTGCGCGACTGGGAAAGCTAGCTTTTACTCTTTCCACGACGCCTGTCTATTGTCATAAACCGTCATGAGTAGTGTGCATTTCATTACGTTGTCTATATTTCTATCTCAAAATCACGACTGGTTCGAAGCAAAACTTCTCGTTTGTAGGGCCAGGTAATATTTTCTAATTTTAATTTGTAATTACGACTTACTGACTTTGAGTTCAGCATTTACCGGTTTGTTTTCTTTATTATAAAATGACCTGAATTCTCTTTTAAAACATTTTTGAAATAGTAAGTATATTAATTATTGAAATATTTTAATGACTGACTCATTAGTCTAGTGGTCCTATACGCGATTGCTACGCTTCAGATTCGATCCAAAGTCGTACAAAGTGTTATTCGAGTTTTTCTTTAAGTTTTTCAATAGCTCGGAGTTTGTTGAGCCTGGTTAAGAGGATAGTATCCGCTTCGCGCCCCATACAAACGCAGTTTGGCCCTTGCTTGAATTTTAAACAATGAAAGTCATTGAAATTTTGCAGTAACAATCTTATCATTAATATACGTGTTTCTGTAATATAAAATTTCATTTCAATATACGGTTAAAAAGTTACACGAGCTCAAAGATTGGCAATTTTCGTTGAAAAACGGCCCAACTTTATGCTAGTATTTCTCGACAATGTATCAATACAGAAACATTCTGATTCGAAGGAAACCCAGATAATATAGTGAATATTTTTTTACAAGATTTTTTTTTTACATATTAGCAATATTATAGGAGTAATCTCCAAAATTCGGAACATACGAAATACGCGTGAAAATGTTGTTGTTTCTCCTCTCGGGCACGCGTTCGCATCGCGAGGGATAGAGACAGCGACAACTGTGCAACATTGTTGCGTTCGCGAGGGACACTCCTCTTAACGGCAATAGGCTTGAACCCTATTACATGGAACCAAAAAACCTGCGTAGTTTGGTTGTACACTAGTACACCCCTGCCTAACCAGAATACAGACGTGATGGTATGATGATTTTAATCAAAACTTCGTAACAAAACGACTCATTCAAGATACTCAGTGGTAGCATTTCTTACAATGTTTGTTTTGTGATCGAGTTCAGTAGCCTTCTTACTTTCCACAGTAGGGTAAACAGGTAAATAGTGGACATAGACGGAACTGGCTACGTCCGTCAGCGCAGTGGGTCGACGTGCCCATATTTGGGGGTCCTACCCGGTGACCGTATTAGATTCTATCTCCTAGAGTTTTCCGATATCATAGGTGCGTGATTTACTGTACCGATTATAAAATTTATGGTTTTAAAAGAATGGATTATGGTCTTTTTTAACTTGTATTCTTTGCTTTATTGTCCCAACTGGGTAAATATTATAATTTCTTGATATTTGTAAATTCGTTAGTAATTTAGGATACTACTAAAAATGAATCTTATCTCTTATATTATATTTTTTTTCAGATGAATTTAAAAGTTTTATTAATTTCATAATTTTTAAAAGTGATACCCAGTTAATAAGTATTTTTTTTTTAGTTTATAAATTATTGATATAATTATTTACTTTCTATTTCAATAATAACCGTTCTACTTACGCAAATAGTGAAAACGTTATTTATGCACGATTTTATTAGACTTATCACCAATATATGCGCGTAGGCACATAAAACTAAGCATGCGTCATTGAGACGATCATTGACTAGAAAATCGTTAGCGTTTAACTAAACGATGCAAGTAAATTATAGCAATTTTTGTGAAAATACGTACCTAATGTAAACAGTCGGCACAGTGATTTCTTAGCGGTTGCTAGTGATGTGCCGTAAACGGAGCCGATTAAATTAATTAACTTTCCAATGATCTAGGAATTAAATTAAGAAATAAAATGTAAGTAAGAAGTTTAAGGCGCAATAGGTTTTATTGTGGATTTCTTTTTCTTAAACTCTATCGTTTATTATAAAGCGAACACAGTCGGTTTACCAGACGGAACTTCAGCATGTTTCATTGCGATTGTGTTTACTTAGAAAAAAGAACAGAAAATAGACTGAGCTACAGTCCCACTGCTAAGCCCGGGTCTCCTCTCGGAATGAGAGGCAGGGGGAGGAAGAGTGAAGACCACTGCTCCCAAAACAGTGAAGGAAACATCGCGAGGGAAGACCAAAAATTCAAAGGCACATGACATCTACCAACCAGGACTGGGCTTGCGTGGTGGATAACGGCTCACTCCCTCTCACTGAGAGGAGGCCTATGTCCCAGCAGTGGGACCATTATAGGCTTATTTTGCTATGATTACGAAAGGTCAGTGCAGTGATAGCCTAGTGATATGACCATTGGACTGCCAAGTCAAAGGTCTCGAGTTCGAATCCAAGGCACGCACCTCTGTCTTTTCGAAGTCATTTGCGTATTAATAATTAAAATTATGCTTAAACGGTGAAGGAAAACATCGTGAGGAAACCTGCATGCCTGAGAGATTTCTTGACGGCGTGTGAAGTCTGCCAACCCGCAGTAGGCTAGCGTGGCGGACTATAGCCTAATCCCTCTCGTACTGAGAGGAGACCCGTGCCCAGCAGTGGGACAATGTAATGGGTTGATGATGATGATGACGAAAGGTCAGTGGTGCATGTCTTGGTTTCGAACTAGAGATCTTGGCAGTCCAATGGTCACTATCACTTGGCTATCACTGCTTCACGTACCACGGGTTTAACTACTACAATATAGGTACACAAGGCTACATAGACAGCTAAACAAATCCAGTATCGACTGACCTCGTATTGTAAACGCTTTCCACACAGTGCGAGGCCTATACTGGTGTATAGCTTGATGAGTAGCCGTGTGTACAACACTGCTGACTATAAACTCACAAAAGCGTGATGCACACTTTCTTGTGAGCGCTCCAGTTCCACGATACGGTTTACTATTCGGATTAAATATATTAAGAGTTAATTAGCTGTTTTAGCACCGAGTTTAATAAAAGAGGTTTGTTAGTAAAAATCTTTCTGTTTTCTCTTGGCTGTGGTTTGGATATATAAAAAACTCGTACACGTATCATGGTAGCGTTTAATGGCAATTACAGGCCATTTTCTATATATTTTCATACTTGGTATTAGGTATATACTTAATATGTTTGACTTTCTGTAGTTTTTTCTATGGTATAGCTATTACAGGTCATTTTTAGTAAGTATGTGTTATTATAAGTATGGTAATTTAACCTACTTTGCTAAGAATATACTTATAATATGCTTAAAAGCATGTATTTTATCATTCAAGAGCAAAAATTAAGTGATTGTGAGATCATTTGTGAGATAAAAAGATATTGGATTTTTATCTAAGTTTTTATTCTACTTTAATCATATCGATTAAGCAGTTTTTCCCAGCTTCCACGATAAGTACTCTAGGTCTTGCAAGTGCTATAATTAATTTTTAGTGCATAATGAACTGCTCTAATACTGTTCATATATTGTCACTAAGTTATGAATTGTAGAGTTAACTAAGGTTCAGTTAACACGATGCTAAAAATTAGCAATGGGTAAACGCCACTTAACTAAACTAACTGTTACTTGTTACTGCAAATAAAATATGACAACAACAATAGTAACTACATAGTAATATGTAGTAGGTAAGTAGGTAAAATGAATTTATTTTTCATAAGTTTTTTTTGTAGAATTTCTTCAACTCCGGAATTTATTTGATTTATTTTATTTGTTAGGGACAATAAACCGTTACATACCAATTTATACTAATCTTATATTAAATAAAAATTCTTAAATTAGCATAATACTTAGAAATACATAATCTATTCCATCTATTATTAGCCCACGAATTTACAAAAAAGGAAGTTAAAAGAAAATCGGACATACAGTGTGCATCATAGAAGACTGTCGTGAAGAAGAGAAAATAACGAAGATTATATTACGAAGTTAGTAACTCTATTGCTCCCTCCTTGAGTAATTTTGCCAAAAGTAACTTATATAGATAAGGATCCATCTCATATTTACCATCGTATAAAAAAGACCTCTAACCCACAGTAGGCTAGCGCGGTGGACTTAAATGTACCCAACCACATGTGATTAGGAGGATGATCATTAAAAAAATAATAACTTCCGAAAAGTCTTGTTAGGTACAGTCGCCAGCAGGTCAAGGTAAGTATACAAAACTGTCAAATTTCTCCAAATGATTTCAAACCTTAAATTTTTGAAGATTAAACTCAAAATCAACTGAGAAAATTTGACATTTTGTGGTAACTTGATGTGCTGGCCATCGTGCAAATGTGACCGAAATTTTATAGGTAAGTGTTTAGGTAGGTATCACAATTAACATAATTTTAAAATAATTAATTCATCATAATTAAACTTTGTTGTAGTGATAGCCTAGTGATATGACCATTGGACTGCCAAGTCAAAGGTCTCGAGTTCGAATCCAACCTCTGACTTTTCGAAGTCATGTGCGTATTAATAATTAATAATCACGCGCTTAAACGGTGAAGGAAAACATCGTGAGGAAACCCGCATGCCTGAGAGATTTTCTTGACGGCGTGTGAAGTCTGCCAACCCGCAGTAGGTTAGCGTGGCGGACTATAGCCTAATCCCTCTCGTACTGAGAGGAGACCCGTGCCCAGCAGTGGGACAATGTAATGGGTTGATGATGAATTAAACTTTTCCCAACTACCAGGGTCGGTTAACTAGATTTAGATGAATATCAATATTTTACACAAAACGACTGCCATTAAATCTAAAAAAAAATCAGTTCCCACTGATCGATTGGTGGGTCTTTTTTTAGCTTACTAGCAATGTGGGTCGCACATTACTAGTATTCTTGTTAACCCCTCGTACTACGCTAAATGCTTGTATAACGAGTGGGTCCACGTCGCTAGTGCAATGGGTTGGTTCCGAACCGGCAACCACATGATCGCAAGTCCGACGCTCCAGGCTACAGCCGCTTCTGTTTCAAAATATGCGGTTACAAATTCGCATCTTTAATATCTTTCTAAGTAACGGATATCTACATATATTTTCCTCTCTTGAAAAGCGCACAGATCCGTTGGTACGGTCCGTTGAATTCTTAATCACACCAATCTTGCATGGTCTGTTAATTTACGTCCAATCATTTTTAAGAACTTGTATAGAATTCGATATCAACCGTCGAAGATGTGAAGTCGAGTATAAAGAAGATTTTGTTGCACAAAAATTTAGAATAACATACCATCACGTCTGTATTCTCCAAAAGGTTAGGCAAAGGTTAACTGGTTAACCGGGCACAAATCCAGACTACGAATTGCTACTGAGAATTTCATAGAAAAATCTTATAACACTGCTCATGGGATGCCCCTGGGAATCGAACCCGGGACCTCTTATGTAGCAGTCACGTTTAAGAACATTGGACTTATGTTGACGTAGTTTCGCATAACTTCGCTTAAAATTGAGAATCTTGTTATAGTATACAATATACCATCAGGACTGTGCCCTCGAAGGGTAAGGCAGAGTATAAGTAGGTACTGATGTACAATCACAGTTTCCCGCTCCATAATCCGAGCTGCTACTGAGCCATTATAAAATAAAATATTCACTAACACTGCTCAAGCTGTGCTTGCTGAATAGCTGCACTTGCATGCGTATGTATTCATTTAAAATAAATAAAAAATGACACGGAGTTTGGATTTTTGCTTCAATATGCACGCCCTAAATATATATGACTTAAAACGTTAACGTTAGGTTACGTTAACGTTACGTTAAGTTTACGTTTTTCTCTACAGGGAAGCCAGGCTTGACCGAGTGTATTAATATCATTAAACACACACGGATCCGAGATGTTAACGTGTCAACTTACTAACCTAGTCATAGTAACTTATTAGCATTAGTAGGCTAAGGACATTCCTGTCTTAACGCCAATGAATTCTGCTTACACTATTGAGGACAGTCAACCAATACCTAGGTCTAGGTACATAACCAATACTTCGTCTTTTCAGACTTCGGGAATTATTTTAGTGAAGGAATAACTCGACTGCGGGTAGGATTCGAACCTGCGTCTTCTGGTTAAATACCAGACGCTATGGCCAACTAAGCCACCGCGAGTCCCACCCGCCAGGTGAAAATTTCCCTTCATATTGTAAATTTACGTCTTGAGGTAACGCAGGTTCAAATCCTACCCGCAGTCAAATTTTTCTTTCACTAAAATAACTTCTTGATCTTCTTAATCTTGCCTGAAAAATGCATAAAAAATATACAAAAACTACTTCGGGAAGTTATAAAGCATCAAAGATACCTAACTGTGGGTGCTAAGCGTAAGATTCGATTCCCAGGTCGAGTAATGTGTCAAGGGAAGGCAATTTTGGTTTTCAGTTTGTATAAGTCCGACATACTTACTCCTACCATACCACTTACTCAGGCAGACGATCCATAAGAATTTTCCTTACACCACAAAAAGTGTTTTTGGATGTTTTCAATAAAATATCTCAGTAGCAGCTCGGAGTTTCCATTTACATACCTACATACATGTACACTTACGCCTAAATCCCATAGGAAGTTAGGTAGAAACTATAGAATGCTATTTGCTTTGATTCTTGAATACGTTTTTTGGTTCGTCCACATTTATTCGTTTAGTGTGCAATTGTACCCGGTTAATGGCAATAGGCTTCCCCTTATTACAAGCAACCTGAAACATACCAGTTACCACTTGGGAAAACACATACTAACCCTAGTTAGTATGTGTTTTCCCAACTGGAAATCAGGCGTAATGGTGGATGGTAGAAATATCGTTCGCGATACTAAAAGTGAAACGGAATTAGGTCAACATAAATAAAAGCAATGATTTAACTGAAATCCGGACTCCACTAGAACACAGATACAATTTACAAAACCGCATTGCTCCAGATAAATTCAATTTGCGCGCCGCTTTGCCGACAAATGGAGTTCCATAGATACGATAACGTCGTAGTAGGTAGTACATACATACAACACATTTTATCGATATACTGACTCTTTCAGTAGCGACATTTCGCAAACTTTTGTGCTATCGATATTTAATCGCATTGCTAATTTTTCCCATTCATTTCAAAATCTCCCTTACTTCCGGTTGTCGGAGATTATCGACGGTAGAAAGGTAAAAATATTAAATATTGGTAATTGAATTGATACATAATTACATATTGTTTACATAAATAGTCAATTGTCAAACAATTAAAACATAATTATCTCCGGTAAAGTTGTCAAAGTAGCGCTTAAGCATTTTTACTTTTTCACCATCATAATACTAAATGCCTAATGTTAGTAGGCTTTATAGTATCCTTTATGTACCTAGGTATACAATATAAAAAATATATACGTACGTAAAGGCATATTTGTTAAAATTTTCAACGTCGACATCAGTAAACATGGGACGGCCCACTTGACAAAATTTAAGATTACCAGAGCGATATACTCGAGCACGTGATATTTCGCGATCATGATATATGAAGAAAAATAGCACTAAAATAAATATTATTTGACTACTTAGTAAATTTAACCGAAAGTTAAGTAATTAATTACGCAATGCATGGACACCGCACACGTGCTGTGCTGTCAACATACAATAGATACTATGTTTACTTATACTGAATCAACTTCATCAGCGTCGCGCGTCGGGAATTTATCCGCACTTCATTTATTTATAAGTACTTATTTTTTTATTACATACCTAATTAGAACGAGAATCGGATAAGTACCGAATACGAATATAATATAGAAATGTCCCGCCCAATAATAACCATTAGCATGAACAAATGGGCCGTCCCATACTACGTCCCGGGTATTTCACAACTATCTATTAAACAATAGGCAGTAGGGATCTTTTCATTGGGTGAATTTATTTGGTTCGAAGTACGTGATAAGAATATTTGTATTGGTACCTGTTTAATTGGCTCAACATTTGACCAATAAATGAATATTTATATTGGCAAAACTGTCTGATAAAACAGCGCCTGTTATTGAAATGATGATTATTATTGGAGACTAGTTTTCTATATATTATTTATTTTTGTCTTTCTTCAAAAGGCCATTTCAGACATCTCAGCATATTGCTATACCAGACGTTTACAGGGACCATGATTCCCTGAGCATTAGTTTGTGTTTCTTCTCAGAGGTTGTCAGTTAGAAAATACCAGCGCCATCGACTTAGTTTTAAACATTGACTTTTGAAAGTGCGACGGTGATGTTTGTAATAAAAATAATCATTAAACAATGCAAGCTTACCATGTGTATTATGAGCAGGACTCCTATAGCCAAGCCCCGTCGAAGCCGCATCCTCAACTGTAAACAACGACACACATATTAGTAAAATAGTTTCACTTCAAGCAAGCTAAACTAAACACGGTGGGAATAATAGAAACTAAAGGTAAAGAAAATTTTCTATAAAAATTGCATACCTATTTTGATATTTTTCTCAATAAATCAATAGGTAATATTTATTAAATTCGAATATGTAAATAAAAAAAAAATATATAAAGGCTCCAAAAAGCGGACTTTCATCATCATCCTATTTCCCTATCATTTATTTCTCTTAAATATGAATAAATCCAACAGACATACAGACATACATACATACACTCACGTCTTTTTCCCACAGGGGAGGCTGAAGATATAGAATAAATTACTTAAAGCGAGTTAAAAAAATATTGATTGGATAAATCATTGTTTTATACTATAGGTATCATCAAGTTTGCTTCTGTACCAGGTTTTTTAGTTGTGTACTTTTGCAAATTTATCCGGTTTTAAAAAAGTACCTTACGTCGGGGTGAAAACGTTACCAACAACTTTTAATTTTTATGAATTAATTGAATGTCGATTCCAAAGTCCGATATGTTTAGGAAATGTAGCTACATACTTATCTTTATTTACCTAAAGATATGTAGGTGAACAAAAATATCTGGTTATAACAATGTTGTAAGTATTTACATTAACACTTAGCTTGAGAAAGTGCATTCATATTTTATAAATGTAATGCTACTCGAGTCTAGTTTGTACCTAGGTTATAATTTGATAATGACCTACTTACCTATTCCAAAATTCAAAAATAAATAAAACAAATATAAAATTATAAGTGGAACGCCAATTTGTCTCATAAATGCGCTCCATCTTAGACCACTTCGATGGTTAACAAGTTGTGGTCGAGCGTAAGCCTATCAGTGATAAGAAAAAAATTTTGAGGTTTGCAGTTGTTACCCGCAGTAGGCTCTAGCGTGGTGGACTATAATAGCCTAATCCCTCTCGTTCTGAGAGAGGAGACCCGTGCCCAGCAGTGGGACAATGTAATGGGTTGATGATGTATGCTGTTGCAGTTGTTTATGAAAAATTTTTTTTCGTATAAATTCGTCTTCTATTCGTCTATTTGTCGCTTCCTATGTAGAAGAATTACCATGGTGATAATGATCTGCGAAAACAAAACAATTTCTGTGTAAGCACTTGTACAGTAGAGCACGTGCCAAGTTCGTAAAACATTTTTTATTGTTACCAAAAACCATTGGTACTTAATATACACGTGCGTAAAGTTGTACACATTTCATAAACGTAACTCGCCTTTCAACTTTCCTGAGGCATTTTTCTATTGCACTTTCAAAAGCTGAATAATGTTTTTCGCACGTAGCAGCGGACGGTTTATTCTAATATGGATATTAAGTGGAGTGTACACGTGAGACAGTGAGAGCAATATAAAAATAGCTAAACGATGTGAACTTCTGTAAAGTCACAATGATGTACGCTACACGAGATGGATCGACCATTGTTACTATGCAAAACTTCATAATCATCATCATCATCATCAACCCATTACATTGTCCCACTGCTGGGCACGGGTCTCCTCTCAGTACGAGAGGGATTAGGCTATAGTCCGCCACGCTAGCCTACTGCGGGTTGGCAGACTCCACACGCCGTCAAGAAAATCTCTCAGGCATGCAGGTTTCCTCACGATGTTTTCCTTCACCGTTTAAGCGCGTGATAATTAATTATTAATACGCACATGACTTCGAAAAGTCAGAGGTGCGTGCCTTGGATTCGAACTCGAGACCTTTGACTTGGCAGTCCAATGGTCATATCACTAGGCTATCACTGCACTTTGCAAACTTCATAATAGTTAAGCATATTTTGAGAAGGAAAACGAGGAAAGGGGAAATTTAGACGAAGCTTTGTACAACAAGAGAACAAGTGTCATAAAAGTATAGAGGATAGAGACCACAGACGGTTATTTCTCCGATAGGAGCTGAACTCTTAGATTCAAGTCAAGTATCCCAGACTCATGGCCCTTGGTGTCCTGGTTGACATATTAATTAATTAAAGAACGGTGACCTTCCAGAGGGTTGTACCAATAGCTTTTTTCTATTTGTTCTGCTAGAGGTTCCTTGACAGTCTAATATGTACCTTTGTACGATACCGACGTACATACAATCTCGCCTATAGGAGCTAGGGCAAGTATTTCCATCTTATGATCCTGAAATCGGTCCTAATCTGCGGTTTTCACTTCGGTATGGTCTTTGTGTATGCTGTATGCAGTAATGCTTCATCTTATGCTCTGTTTTTCTTTTCATCAAGCAAGTCTATTATGAAATGCCAAAGTAGCTCTGTTTCTCTGCTACCTTTGACGCTAAAACACTAAACAAATTTCGTTAAAATTTTGCAAAGAGATATACCTATTGCATCTTGAAGAAGGAAATATACTATACTGTCTCAATTTGTTTTAGTCAATAAAATAAATTGGGAAATGGGCAGGAAGATGATGATGAGTCTTTTAACCATCAGCTTGTAAAGCACCTACATAACATTACAACAGTGTATACAGAGAACAACACTCAAACAATCGTACCATTATCCCATACAAATGAACAGCCGTCATCGTACTCCCATGATGAGCCCACTTTGTCAGCACCTTGGTACAGTTTCCATGATGTAGGACAGAATCCGGTGCGGTATTGTCATTCTGTACCCACGGGCCACGACAGTTGTTTGTGAACGGTAGATAAGAATTATGATTATTACAATTTTAAATTCTTTCGTAGATGTCGACATTAAAAAAGGTTGTTGAAAAGATGCGAAGATTTTTGGTTAAATTAAATATTTACTTAGATCTTTTAGAGAAAATTTTACGAGTTAATTTGAGGTTTTTATTTTTTTAAACTAGATGACGCTGATCCTAACTGACGGCCTCTAAGAAAAAACACTGAAACAATCTCAATCATGACGCCTTTTAAAAGTAAAGACTAAGATAGCAATGTCTAAGATGGCCTTTTTAGAAATAACAATATTCTTTGAATAGTTTGGTCCCAAATGAGCTTCAGTAACCCCAGCAAATAATGGCGTGGACGTAGTTTTAGTCGGTAGGTCACCCAGGATGGGTGGAGTCCGACAGGCCCCGTCGCCTTCCCTGGGCGGCGGAAGTCCATGAGAATTAATTCTCATAATTAGCGTGTGGTAATTACCACACGCTAAAAAAGGGTTCCCCTCGTTTTTTGGTGCACCTATAGATATATACATAAATTGGTACCTATTTATCAATGCTATGTCTAATCTCTCTATATCCAATAACATAATTTAACGGCAATTAATTAAGTCAGGTTTATTATAGTAGACAAAATTTAAAAGTTTTACGCGAAAATTGCTTTTTTCGAAACATGTTACGGACTTTCGCTTTTCATCGGAACCGGAAAACATTTAAGTAAGACTGGAAATACCAAAAATTCCAATAATGAACTCATGGAAACAAAAGCAATTTTACTTACTTAATGGGGGAAGTAATTTGGGTGAGTTTTTTGAATTTGAAACACTTTTACTTTTCATTTTTACGCGACGAAAAAAGGAGGAGTTCAAATCTTAGGTCATATCTTGGAAAATATTTTTTTTCTAACGTTTTAATTAACGATAGTAATTTTAAATCGACGAAAAAAAAGGAGGAAGTTCTTAAATCATCACGGTTATTTGTTTTTTTTATATATCTCCCAACTTTCTATAAAAAATTATGTAACTTGAATCATCTCAGTGTATTATTAATCACAAAGTATATGTTTTTAATATTGCTTAGTAAAAAGCGATCACGCCATACATTAAAACTCAATCCCACAATGTATTTGCATTAATAATAATGTTTATTTCACTGCGTCCATAAATCAATGCGAAGTAGATCCTTATCATGTTTGATCTTTCCACTTTCGATTGCCGACGTACCGAACGAATACATTTTAAATAATGCACCATCTTCCATTAGAAATTGTGGTTCAAGGGTGAATGGGTCATAGACCCTGCAAAGCCGATCGGATCTCGAAAGGAATTTACCCACTTATTTCCCTCGCTTCACTAAAAAGGGAAAGTTTTATGCTTACTCTGCAGCGTAGTGGTCTCCTGAGATACTGGAATGCAATTTTGTTTGGTCCCCTATATCTGGCATGCTATTACGGAAACTGTGGTATGTTTCATTAAGTTCCGAGATGTTTATCGTTTTCCGTATACGATATTGTTTGTATCACCGAAACCGAAACGGATTTCTAAATACATTAATGCTTCCTTCCGATATTTAAATGTGTGAGAATTATATTCTTTACAATTCACGCTCGTTTGTTTTGTGTTTACATACTTAATGGTTTGAATAAGGTGTTGGTTATTAAAATAAGTTTTTATGCGCACAATAAAGCCGGAATTGAGCAACGAGCTTGCAGAATAATTGCCTAGGCTGTTCAAATCTCGAACATCTCATTTAGCGCTGCAATAAAAACAAAACACTGGCGGCCGCTTAATTGGGCGCTCGCGAAAGTAAAGACGTAGACACACCGCACCACTTTAATCACCAAAATTTTGGGCGTTCCCGTTGAACAAGTTGTTTTTCGGTGCAAGTGGGCCGTGGGAGCACCGGGAGAAAGTACCAAAGCACATACGGTACCGGAACTCTTTGTACATGCCACTTTAGAGTTTTTGCGGTGCATTTTCGCTTGTAAAGTATGCGGTCGCACTGCGTCCATTGTATAATTAACAGGGAGCGGTGGGCCCACCTTTATTGCACCTCCACTGTTCACTACGCAGCATTTTTCACTACGGTCGCAGGCACTGTTTATTTGCAGATTAACAATTAATAAAACGATCCATTATTTTTATGGCTGCACGGTTGTTACGAATTATTCTCGCAAGTTTTAAAGGTGTGGTAATAAAATTTAATTTTAATGTTCCTTTATGTTACCGTATTATTTTTGGAGAAAACAAAATGTTCAATTTGTGTCTGAGTTTAATGCTTTGCTAAACGAGTATTAAAGACAGAGTTTCACTTTATTATCAAGTATTTATAGCTGATTAGTTGTCGTTGTATACTTTAACGTTTATGGTTGTTTGTCCATTATTATTCATCAATGAGGCTCATGGGTGATTAAATACGTCAATAAAATATTTGTATAAAATGACACCGTCAAACCTAAGAATCATTGCTATGATATTTACTAACCCAAGCGCGACTGCCACTCAGAGTTCTGGGGTCGATTCGTAGGTCGAGCAAAGTGTGATTGATTTTTTTTATGAAATTCTCAGTAGCAGCTCGTGGTCTGGATTTGTGCCGGGTAAATGACAATAGGCTGGTCCTAAACCTAAGTAGAAACCCACAAAACAATGTCCACCAAATTATCTTCAGACCCAGTTAATTTTACTGCTCCAATACCATTATCGATTAATACAAATCAATAACTCGGCATACATTTACTTAAAGGAAAGCTATTAAAAAAAAATCATAACATGATCATCATTCACTCAAAGGTGCGTTTCTATGAGCTCATCATAAATAATACATAATAAGTACCTATCATGATTTATTATATTTTTGGTGTTTCTTTTATTCTTCTTCTTTGTTTTTGATGTTTCTTTTATTTTTCTACTCTATAATTGATGTTTCTTTCGTTAATTTTGAAATTAAGATTATTTTGTGCTTTTGTTTGAAATGTTTCTTTAGTTTTTAACGGCTTAACAAAACTAAATGTCATCCAATGTAGTAGTTATAATCATTTCAGATGTTTTCTTTGTATTTCTCTGTACTCTAAGAACATGGTAATTCAGTAAAGCCTGCTTAAAACGAAAGGGTAGTCCAAGACCACATTGAAACTCATTACCATCGAACCACGTGTCCGTCATTACCCGCTGCGCCCGCGCCGGATCATTGCCGTCGTGCGCGCCGCCGCCGCCGCCGTGAATCTCTCGCGCCCACCTCTTACTTTCACTGCGGACTTGACACGATTATCCGAAGCCCTTTGAATTTATTATGTGAAAGAATTTGTTTATGTTGTTATTGGGTATCAAGTTTTTATGTGATTGAGTTGTATGTCAACAGAATGTCGTCAACGTCATGCTGAAGATGAATGTATGAACTACTAGCTTTTAATTAACGCGGTAACTGAAACATTACTCAGATTCAGTCAATACTTTAATACGTTAATTGCCTACCTTATTAGTCTAATGGTCTCAAGCGCGACTGTTACGCTGGAGGTTCTGGGTTCGATTCCCAGGTCGAGCAAAGTGTTAAGATTTTCTATGAAATTCTCTGACTTCTATGACTGCCTCGTTGGTCTAGTGGTCCCAATCACGATTGCTACGCTAGAGGTCTTGGGTTCGATCCCCAGGTCGAGCAAAGTGTTATTAAGTTTTTCTATGAAATTCTTAGTAGCAGCTCGGGAGTCTGGATTTGTGCCCGGTGAATGGCAATAGGCTCGCCCCCTATTACATGGGACCCAAACATACCGGCGAACTGTGTGTGTACATTAAGTACACCACTGCCTAACCCTTCGGGGAATACAGGCGTGATGGTATGTTATGAAATTCTCTGAGGCAGCGGTTAATGGCAATAGTATTAGTAGGTATTGGCAGTAGTATTTTATTTGATATTGTTATATAAATTTATATTCACGCCGGTAGAGCGTTAAGACGAAGGTGAAGTAGAAGCATTAAAAACATCTTTGTTTAACCTACATTATGTTCATTATATTTTATCCTGTATCATACTGAACATTTAAAAGCCTTTACAAAATACAAACATCTCTTTTGATTTTCGCTATCCAAATATATTTTAAACTCACCCAAGTAAATGACTGACTTTCCAAAAAATATACTTAAACCACAGACTAAAAACCAATCAAGCAGCCTACAAATCATTGCTAAGTATAGACTAAACGTAAACAAAATCGTTGAGTAAGGGACCTATCGCGCACTAGATCTCACAGTGCATTGACCTTCGCGGGGGCATACAACGAAACTGAAAGTAAATCGCGACAATATAAACTCCATAGGCACTGCGAGTGCTTTTAATGCAATTTATTATATACCACCTATACATACCACCACGCCTGTATTCCCCGAAGGGTTAGGCAGAGGCGAACTTATGTCCAACCACAGTGAGTCGGTATATTTAAATTCCATGTAGGTAATAGGGGCCGAGTCTGCTATAGAGGATTTCATAGAAAACCCCCAATAACACTTTTGCTCGACCTGGTTGGCTCTTAGGCGCGCAGGAGGCCTGATTCCCTCAGTTCCCTTCCTTCTCCTTTCCCTACCTATTCCTTAAATAGGCACGGCAACGCATCTGCAACTCCTGAAGTATTGCAGATGTCCATGGGCGGCGATGAGTTCTTGCCATCAGGTGGCTTGCCTGCTCGTATTTTGAGTTATCGCATAAATAAGGCAGGCAGGCAAGGCATCATTTATTATTCAAGATTAATCAAGCGATTATAGCGAGGTAGTGCTTGAGAGAAAATCCGTAATAAGGATTAAAAGCTTTGAATATTTAAATACGTCGCTTAATATAAAGCTCTTTAAAATAAGAACAGTAAGTACCTCATGTAACAAAACCAATGATTTTTTTAAAGATTATTTTTTTACTGGCTCAATAGTTTAGTTGTCGTAAGTGCGACTAGTTCGCTTGAGGTCTTGCGTTCGATGCCCAAGTCGAGCAAATTGTTATTAGAACTAGCGCATCGCATGATTGCCAAGACTTCTAGCGCCATTTCATGGTTGATGATGATAGGAGGGTGATAAGCGTAAAATACTTCAATAATTTGCCCAATAATTATTACATCTTAACTCAAAGTGTCTCACAACCTAAAAATGATCGGTGTAATAGCCTTTAAAGTTAAAATTGGATGATGTTGACGTCAGTCATTCTATCTCATAAAACTTTGTTCATCAACGTTATGAACGTTTAAGTTTAGATGACATCGCAGTGCCTCAGAGAACTTTCGTTCTAAGAAACTTGACAAACTTATGTGATTGCTTTAACTTCTTGAAACAGTCTTGAACAAAATTCCTTTAGCGGATTAGGATTATTAGTGTAGCTAAATGTAGGTGTACTATTTATACCCACATTTTGCCATTAACCGAGCACAAATAAAAACTGAGCTACAACTACAGATTTCAGAGAACAGCCCAATATCATTGCTCGAACTTGACTAGACTATTGAAGCAGACTATTGAATGAAATAGGAAATATTTATAACAAGTTAGACATATGTATTGAAGTGCATCAAAGGCATTTAATGATTACGAGTGATAGACGGGATACATACCATTACGTCTGTATTCCCCGAAGGTTAGGCAGAGGTGTACTTACTGTAGGTACACGTAGACTTGACTGGTATATTTTAGGTCCCATGTACTTAATAGATTGCCATTTACCGGGCACATATCCAAACTCCGAGCTGCTACTGAGAACTTCATAGAAAAACCCAATAACACAATTACATGGCACTGAGAGTGCTTTACAAGAACTGCAACATCATCCTCGTAGTTTTTCCCAATTCTGGTGGGGTCCACTTCCAGTATAACCAGATGCAGCTGAATATCAGTATTCGACACAAAACGAATGCCATCAGACAATGATACGGAGCCCCTGGGCTACAGGGGCTCCTAACATGTGTAAGATTATCCCAGTGGAGCTATGAAAATAAAAAATAAACAGAAAACGGAGGAAGTTATAAAAAAATGCCTAAAATCTTTAGCCGTCATTTGCTAATCAACTAGTTTTGATACAGGGCCCCTCCGAGGCACGCTACGCTACTGTTTCTAAGCAACGACGACATTCGAAGTTACAAGAACTACCAACACAATATATAAAAACATTACCTATCTTTTAAACACACAAGACGCTCTCACACGAATCTTTATTTACACTTTCACCGACGCCGACACTTCTAGGATTTCGAGGTCCTATCTCATGTCAAACTGTCAGTGAGACATATGTCATGGCTTAGAGAGAGACAGACTTACCCGTCAATCAAGCGTGCGACGGAGGCAGATAAATGTTACGTTGGCAGCGTTACAATTTCGTCAGACAAATCAAAGTTCAATGACACCACTCGTACTTTTGCTTTCGCTGAATCCTAACAGAATTATCTCTGGGTATTTTAATTGGCATAGGTATTAGTTTCACGAATTCACGATGTTAGGTAGGTTAAGTGTGTTAAACTAAATATTTGCTTCGAAAGTTATCAATATTTAGCTACGTGAATAAGAATCGAGTATTATTGACTATTGGGGACACACGAGTCAAGTTTCTCGTTCTTTTTTTTGTAAGTTTTCATGTCACTTCCTATTCATATTTCTTGCCTTTGCCATACTTTGCGTATATATAAAGAATCTACTCGTAAAAATGGCAATAAAATAACTTATAGGTACTTAAATAGAATACCTAAATATTTTGTGTATAACTACTACCTACTTAGGTACTGAATAAAATCAAACATAATATTAATTTGTTTAACACAATTTTATGTTATAATATAACAACTATAATCTATTAAAAATTAAAGCCACTTTTCGTTGTAATTTTATAACTCAAGAACGGGATCACCTATCCAAACCAAATGTTTAGGCTTTGTTTGGACTATTTAGTGGATGGTTTATGTGAAGTTTGCACTAAATCGGTCGAGCGGTTCTTAATATATTATAGTACCTACAGAAAATCGAAGAAATCACGCGGGCAAAGCTGTGGGCGGAAAGCTAGTATAACATAAAATTGTGTACGATTGTAATTTGAATAGAGCAATTGTAAAATTTTAACATGTTCAGTCGAAAATAAACAACAATTTTAACGAAGTACAAAAACAACACTTAGTGCCCACCTAAATACATTTCTTATCACAACAAACCAGATAAACAATTACAATAATTAAATACAACAATCCCTATTGACGAGGCATTCACATGGAATCCTAGGAAACGTTGACAGTTAGAGTTAATTGCTCTACACAATGATGGCACCCACACCCGCTGGGAACCTGTGAGGCCGCGTCATAAACCCACATCGCGGACCCGCTGGCCCACAATACACTAGGTCGACGAGACTGTTAGGCCTCGGAACACGCGGACGACAAAAACGTATCGAGTTCTCGCGTTTTATGGAAGTGTGATGCTTTTGTGACTGTTTTAACGGAATTTAACAAGAACATCAGGGCCGACGTGTAGAGAGGCGATTGGGTGTAACAGACTTTGCCTTGACTGAATTTAGAATGACGTCACTTAGCTAACCATGCATTGTCATCCAAACTTAATGTGTATGCAAAATTGCAGCTCAATCGGTTGAGGATAACTGCTTTAAAATTTAGTTGCAAGATTTGATCCGAAAAAATATACATACATACATACGAAGTTAAGTAAAAGCTTGCTAAAGATTACAAGGCTTACAATTTTTATGTATTTCTTGCAAGAATTTCTTGCTTTGTCCGTCTCTGGCAATCCTTGTACACGACAAGGATTGCCAGAGACGGACAAATCATTTCACTGACATTATTTCTGTCAAAGTTACTAGTGTACAAGTACTAATGAACACACTACGCCGTTAAAAACGTAGTTTTTTATGTTTAGGTCCCATGTAATACAGGGCGAGCCTATTGCCATCAACCGGGCACAAATCCAAACTTCGAGCTGCTACGGAGAAATCATAGAAAAATCCAATAACACTTTGCTCGACCTGGGTATCAAACCCAGGACCTCTAGCGTAGCAGTCGCACTAAGGACCACTAGACTAATGAGGCATTCATAAAAACAACATTTTTCAAGCTTATACTTAGTTGCTTACACTCGTTGCTTCTAAGGCCTGATTGCACCAAACACATCACAACAAATTAATCAAGCTTGACGTGCGTTTGGTTATATTTCGACTCGTTAATTGACTATTCGAATAAATTCGACTTTTTTCACAGTTAAATCAATCATTTTCATAAAAGCTGTTATACTGTTTGCACCTCGTAAAACTATTTTAGTCATCAAAATATTGAATTTGTTAGAACTTTTAATTGCTTTGTTGTTGTGTTAATAAATGTAAATATTCACAATAAACGCATTTACTGTTAGGCAAGTATTCTTTAAGAATGAGAGTCAAGTGTAGGTTGGCAGACTTCACACGACGCCGCCCGCCGTGGAGAAATACCTATCCCAGGCACTAGTATGCGATATTTTCTTTCAACAAAGGAAATTATTATTCTCAAAAGTCAGATTTATTAATACCTTAATTCAAAGTTCGAGAGCTACGATTTCACAACTTTGACTAATTTTGACGAACATTTTGAGTTTCAAAAGTTTTAAAGGTCTTATTGAAATTAAACTAATGCTATTAAAATTATGCTATTTAACCTAGATAATAAAATTAAAATATTAGTATTAATTTGTTTAACATTCTAAATCTCTTCTCATTTATGAAATTTAAAAATTGCTCTCTACATTTTAGGCATAGCTTTGTAATTATTCGGATAACTACAGGCGTGATTGGATCCAGCTAGTAAATAAATATAAGTACAACATATAATATATTATGGTAGGAAAACCTTATGGTAACTATAGAAAGAAAGTATTTCGACAGTCTCAAGATGGCAAAATAATAAAAACTTATTTCACTAACTCCCAATAAACCGCAGGCCACACTGTCAGCTAGCGACTAGCGAGCGCGCGAGCCCGTCGTTTGTATCTTAGTGTAGTTCGGGATATGACCCGAAGTATGAAAACAAGTGAAGCGATGCTCGCCGGGCCTGCTCGCTCGCTCGCTAGCTGGCAGTGTGGCCTGCCCTTTAGTCCCGGTAAATTACTCGGCAGTTTATTTGTATCCAAAATGTGTTTCATTTTTTAAATTATATCTGAGAATAGCGGATATTTCGATTTCTGACATTGTGAAATGCAGCCTAAGTCATCTAGTGCGATGATATAATAGGCTTATATCTCAGCACTATGCTGCGGCAAGCACGGACGAGATCTAGCCCTGATATTCCGTTAGGGCTTTCTGGTGAAGCCAGGCACAGTATAAAAAAATAAATAAATAGCAACAAACCGTCGTATTCATCAAATATAAAATGTCTAATATGCCTCTTTGTATATTGTTTTTGTCTGGTTTTGACACGTAATATTTTATGACAGAGAAAAAAAGATAAAAGACCATAGCTATAGGAAAATTGAAGGGTTTATATTTTAATGAATAAGGCAGTATCTAAGTGTATAGTAACTTTGCACTCTCGGTTTAATTACATCGCTCAGCTTACATCGCAAATGAATATCAGCAGAAATTAATTAAACTCCGACCACGCCGCGGCATGACTGACCGCAACAAATTCATAAGCAAATGTATAATTACATCTATGTAACGTAAGCCCGAAATAAATCATACAATCGACTTGTGGTGAGCGGTAAGTAAGAGTAGTCAAAAACGAAAGTAGAATCGATCTAGAATCGACACAGCCGAAACATCGGACTCGGATTGTGGTCAGTCGGTCGGTGACTTTCACCGGCGACTAATTAGCGATACCGAGTATCGATGTTTACAAGACCACCGCTGTGAATATCGATATCGATGTTACGCACGTTATCTATCAGCGGATGACATTCCATCTAATTTGACGTGGGAAATGAAGGTATTCTAGAGATAAGACCGGAATGACTGGCTTCTGTATTGATGACTTTGTGTGGCCCTGATGACACTAACGATTCTCAAAAGGAATGTTTGAGACTTTAAAGCCACATTAAAGCCTTTTTAAATTCTTGTAATGTCTTCACCGTCAATAAATAAATAAGGTATAGGTATCATATTAATTAATATATTTTACTTTTAATATTCCTAATGACACATTTTGAGTAAAATAACTAACTGTTATAAACATAGAAGTAAAGATACTAACAATTTTAAAATTTTTCACAATAAGTACATAATTTGCTCACCAGAAAAAAAAAACTATATATTTTAAATTCTTTATTCAACTACCGAATCTGTAAAACAAAGTCCAGAAACATCAGTTATAAATGTATAATTTATTTTATTGTCGATAGATCGATGCATTTACACGAATAAGTAGCGCATAACTATCAAAAGCTCGCCGCTGACCGGGCGGCGCGTACGCATGCGAGCCCGCCTTAATCGATTGGGCGGGCAGACACAAGATACCTACATGACGTTACAACATACCTACCTATAATGAAGCTATCACTCAAATCTTTAAGGTATTTTATCTTAGAATTGAAAGAAATAATTTGAATAAAAATAACTACATGACTTATAAGCACATACCGTTCTATTATTTCTTGGAAAATCTTGTGACAATAGAGCCGATGTAGTTATAAATATTATAAGTGAGACTTAAATTATCTGTAATATTAAGGTAGTCAATTATTTTTCATTACAACCAAGAATGTAATAATTGCATCATTAACACAGTTATTAACAAGACATTGTCATCATAAATTCAATTCCCATTGAATTTATCCCGCATAAATTTTGACCGGAACTGACCATCATAAAAATTACGTGTAACGCGCAATCATAATAAAAAAATATTATCTGCAAAGCTAACATCACGCAAGCGTGTGCGCATGCAAGTGCCATTCCGTTTAGGAAAGCGGATAAATGCAATTTAATATAATAGGCATCTTTATTAAATTAATCACACGTCGAGACAACAGATTAATCATAAATTAAACGTTATCAAAGTGTGGACATTCCTTCAACGCCTTAAGACTCCTACAACTGTTTTGGACACCTGTACCAAAAAAAGGTAAAGTTGTGCTGTGTTGTATGAATTAGGTAAACCGATCATTAACAAAATGGCCGATTTTTTTTATTATTAAAATAATAAACAAGCATACGGATTACCTCTCGGTACGCGGCAACCACAGCGTAGGGAAATATGATAACAGCAACAACAGTATTATCACTAGCGCGTTGTAAAGAATCTTGAGATCTGGTCAGTACCTAATTTCATTGGCTATGTTACCCTTGAACCTGGTTATAGTTGTATCATCGAAATGCATCCATAGTTTACGAATGCATGCCTTGTCAGTTTGACAGCTAAATAATAATAATAATAATAAAACATAGCCTTAAACTCATAGCCCTGAAAGAATCCCTTTATATAGCCCTACAAAAAGCCACCATACTAAATACCTGCAGAATAGTGAGGAAGTTCATGCAAATAGAAGAAAATGAAATAGCCCCACAACACAGCACACCACAACCCAGTACATAATACACCTCACGTTTCATTGACTTGGTTTCGGCCGGTAAATGAAGCTAAAACCAGCCATGACCAGCACTTTGCCTGGACCAACGAGATCCGAATTGTTTTAATTACTTTGGTTTGCCCAAGTCTTCATAAATACAACAAAACTAAAACACTATAATATTAGGCTACACATCGAGTTATATAAATCTAGTTTATATCGGGCTCATATTATCGTACGGAAAGTCTTTATAATGCGAGATCAGCTTATACTGGAATTGTAAAGATTTACCTGAAACCGTGTGTACCAATCAAGACAAACAGCGGTGGAGTTCTACAAATACTTAGTTTAATATGGCTTCCGTGAAAGAAAATGAGTGTGAAAACGTAAATTAATTAAGAGATAGTAAAATCAAACAATGATGTATTACCTAAATACATTGTTCTAAACATCGGTAGTTATGTGAACAAAAGATCGTTTGTTAATGTCAATTAGAAGCTGCCATCGATCGCTTTCCCTTTAGATATGTTCCCATGCTCCTAAAGTCACTTTTTTGAATTTCGTGCATCGAGAATGTTGTGGGTGTTGCCATAAGCCTTTGTCATGTTGCCATTGTTTGTGGGAAACGTTAATTAATTAAAACCACATTTGCTGCGATAATAAAACAGTGTAATAAATTTAAATCAATTAAAATAGTACTATTTTTAAAATGATTTTAAATATATTGGTTCACCTTTTTGGGTCACATTTTATATCTAAATAAGTGAAAAGTTAACCTAAATGATGACGAAAGATAAAGCCAATAATTAATAAAATAACATTAATTTAAATTGAAAAATCCATATTAGCATTGACCATCGTCAATTATTAAAAAAATCACGACAAACTGACAAGTGACGTTTGTAAAGGATGCCGAAATGTCAATGAGCAAATTATATCACTTTCGCTGTCAGTGCGCAGTGCCGTAGCGGTTCGGAACTTCGGACTCGTTTCGTCACTGTTCCGGCTACGAGCGATTGTCCTTTCAATCACTGATGTAACAGCTGCCAGATAACATTGAACTTTCGTTGAAATCGATTTAATTTGAAGATACTCTTGTCACATGTTTTATCAAACTATTTGACGTTTTTATTGACACGTGAGGTTACACTACATAGAAAGATTTGACATAAGTAATTAGTTTTATTAGTTTTTTTTCCAAGCTCAACAGGTGCCATAGTAAATAATTAATTATTATAAAACTTTACTTAGGTACTTCATTAAGTTCGTGCGAAGTGTAAGATGAATCTAGAATAAAATATTTATTAATCTCTTTCTAATATCACAAGTTGGTATTGTCACATAGAGATATTTCAGACTATTGAAATCCTAGTTTTTTCTGGGATTATATTCTGTAATAACCCCGGACTATCTTTTAAACTTTAATGCGTATGTAATGCCATATTATGTAAGGGTTTCGAATTTACTTTCATTTGCAAAGGTCACGTCACGGTCGAGTTTATTTAAAACAAGGATTGTATGGAGCAATCCTATATACTTCACTTTCATGCATTGTATTAAAACAAATATAATATACTAGCTTTCTACTCACGGTTTAGCCCGCGTGGTTTGTCGGCTTTTCTCTACTATAATATGCATGCATACTATAGTACATACGCATCTACACTTCATACCTATAAACCTTCCTCTTGAATCACTCTATCTATTGCTGAAAACTGCATTAAAATCCGTTGCGTAGTTTAAAAGATCTAAGCGTACAAACAGCGGGAGTAACTTTGTTTTATACTGTGTAAAGTTATTAATCATTGAAATTTACGAATGATAACAATCCAAAACTTCAAAGCTCTACAAATCAAAAGCAATTAGGTATATCAAATGGTTAATTGTTTAATTTCTTTCATTTACGCTTAATCATCCCACCATAGTTGAAGCCCCATTCAATATCAACCTGTCAAAATGTCAACTTGTTCATTTACATACAATCGCCAGAACAATCTATACGTTTTTTGTACCACACATCGACAATCGAGTTTATCTATCGACATAAATGCGATGTCCGATTAACACTATTCCACTCCAATTAATCCGAGTGACGTCGAAATCGAATTGTATTGACGTTGACAACGAGGAAAAAAAGATTCTTTTCTCAAATTTATTTTTGCGCTGCGACTGTTTGATTTAAAACCTTTCTAGTGTGAACATTGACGGCCTGTATTCGACATCTCTATTCGTTTTGTTGTTTTTTGTTCACTTCTTTTTTCAAACTTGAATGCGAAGTACACATTGTTGTATATATGTACTTTTTTTTTGCGCGATTCAATGTTGATTCTTTATTTGTAGGTTTTGATAGGTTGTGATTAGAATCTGTACTGTAAGCAGAACCTTTTCAAAAGACCAATAGTTTTTGTTTAATTTTGTTTATCGGCTGCTTCATTGATTTTGTGGTTGCATGAGCTACTGAGAGTACTACTAGAAACTACTTTTATGTAGGTGTTTTTCGAGGAATTAAATTTAATATTATTTTTTTTCCGCTTAGAGCAATTGTCAAAAATATTGAAAGTTGCTCTAAACGGAATAAGTACCTAACGTGCTATTCGCTCAGGTGCTATTCGGATGGGTGATGTAACTGGAATACACCATTTTATTGGTTGTTATTTCTTGCGTTTCTTCTTAGTTTAATACCTACATAACAATAGGCTCAAAATCATATCGACTTACTGCGGCTAATAGGTACAAGCGATAGTAAGCAGCAGGCCTACGCCCGAAATCAACTCCTTCAGAATCCTTGGTGAATCTTTTGGACTGGGTAGTGAATTAGGCGGATTGTTGGAATGACGTCATAGTCGTAATCTGTAGCGAAATGTATGTCTGTCTGATTTATTTACAATAAAAAACATTAGGTGTCTATCTTTCCTAGATTTATGATTCGCTTTACGAAAAAAACCAGACATACCTACCTACATCCATACTAATGTTATATTTGCATATGAAAGTAATTCTGTCTATCTGTTTGTTTGTTATATATTCACTGTTAAACCGCTGCATCAATTTTCATGATTTTTTTGTATAACCTTGGAAAAGGACGTTAAGAAAAGTTTGAAAGTGAAACGGAGGTTTTTTTAAAAAGAAGCTTACTAGCAATGTGGGTCGCACATTACTAGCGTTCTAAGCTAAATGCTTGTATTACGAGTGGGTTCACGTCGGTAGTGCAATGGGTACCGCCGCTTTTTATTCATAATATTGCCTATATATTGTATGAGTATATATAGAGATAGTATATAAATTTCGTATTTATTTGTTATCTAACGAGATGTCGCGGGCAATTCTCTAGTAAAATAATAAAATGACGGCTCTTTTCATGTAAGAAAAGGCTCACTTCACAGACATCCGCTCACGTTCTCACGATGACGGAAACGATACTCATTGGGAGCAATTTACATAAAGGTTGGAGACGCCGCGTCTGCCGCTAATGGCTCATTCGAACCGATATTGAGCGAGGCCTTATTTTCAACCAAATTTAAAAAGGAGGAGGTTCTCAATTCGTCTGTATGTTTTTTTTTCTTTTTGTATGTTTGTTCCGTCAATTATCGATCGATTTTGATGATTATTTTTTTGTTTGGTAGGTCATACTTCCGAGGTGGTTCCGTTCAAATTTTATCGAAATCAGTTCAGCGGTTTTAAAAATCATCAAAAATCTAAAAATTGTTTACATCAATAATATTTTTACTCTGAAACGTCGCTGTCTGATTGGAGCAGTGCGTTAAGTTAGCTTACAAGTACTTATACACAAACTTATAATCAAAACATTCCACTAAAAAACGAAATAACCACTCAAATTGAAGTCATCGACTTCCCAAACTGTTTTAAACATAAAATTATTTAATATTTTTTTTAAGGCGGTTTAACTTTTTTATATAATTATACAGAATGGCCCAGTCAAAGTGATCCCAAACTACCAATACCAAATTACCATTTCATCCAATTTGGACCATTACGACTATTTTCGCGACAACTTCACTGCTACGCTAAAGGTCCTGGATTCGATAGGTACCAAGATCGAGCAAAGTGTTATGGGATTTTTCTATGAAATTCTCTGTAGCAACTCGGAATCTGGATTTATGCCCGGTTAATGGCAATAGGCTTGCCCCCTATTACATGGGACCTAAATATAGCGGCAAAGCGTGGTATAAGTACATTAACATCTCTGCCGCCCTATCGAGGAATACAGGCGTGATGGTATGTTAGTCGGCAGTGACCTCTGTTGTGCGCGTATGATTGCGAATAGGTACTTAAAATTTTTGGAACAAAATATCACATGCTGTAAAAATTATTGGAATTGATTCAGTTACTTATTCTGAACAAACTATATTCTGGTTTCGCATATACTTAAAATAAATGTTTGTGATAAATTGATGGTCACCTATAAACACAATCTATTAACACCGATGTTATGCGAGTCTGTTGACCTCAGACATCATGAACTTTCTCTATACTGGTTCCATTCTAGATAGACGTCTTCTTTTAACTATATAAGGTGTACAAAAAATATATTTATGTGACAATAATAATATTGTTTTCTTTTTTAATTATTTTCGATATCTCTTACATTGTTTTTCAAGTATTAAAGTGCTGACGTTTAAGGTTGAAGGGCTATATTGCCAGTGAGAATCCTAAAACTTATTTAACAAGGAGATCGGAATCACGGACATGCTAGATAGTCTATAGTCTTCCTCATGAATATGGCTATAAAATATTTTTTTTAAAAACCTACTGGTAGTTTCAGTTATTAGCGCGTTCAAACAAATTCTTCAGCTCTTCTATATTAGTTCTTACTTATAGCTATGCTTACCTACCGTCCAATTTAGATGGTTTGTGCAAACTTGTCGTGATAAAATAATAATTTGACTCCATTATTTCGAAATTAATAACCAGGACACTATATAGCCAGAACCAGCTTAAAGGTAAAATAATGACAAAGACAAGTATATATTTTAGTGTCATAATAAAGCCTTACTAAGCAGTATAGAAATAAGGACCTTATATTTTTTTTTTTTTTAAAAAAAGCTTACTAACAATGTGAGTCACACATTACTAGTATTCTTGTTAACCCCTCGTGCTAAGCTAAATGCTTGTGTTACGAGTGGGTTCACGTCGGTAGTGCAATGGGTGGGGTTCGAACCGGCAACCATATGATCGCAAGTCCGACGCCCTAGCCATTAGGCTACCGACGCTTCAAATTATTAAATACACCTTTAACCCTTTTTCGCATCTGTGTTCATTCAGAGGCGTCCGAAGGATAGACTTACAATTTTATCGCTAGATACCTTAAATGTGACCTAAAAAACATTTAGCAATTCAGATTCTATTTTCAAACATTTTATCCAAATCTATGCAAATCAAGCGGCCATAAAACACTTAAGAACGCCTTCAATATTTATCCCAGTTATATTTTTTACACCTCTTAGATATACTTAATCGTTGTATCTGTCTGTTCAGAAAAAATAATTCATCTATACGCTGGCAGATAATAATTATTGATGGTTCTTAAACCCGGTTACTTATTGATTGCCCGGGGCGATGGTAAAAGCTTAGTCATGTGGCACATAGGGAGATGATTGTGGCAATTAAGATTATGAGAACGAATAATATGAAAGTTATCCAAATAGAGCAGTAGGATTTATTTATGGGATAGCTTGGTAAACGAGCAGGCGAGTCACCTGATGGTAAGTAGTCATCGCCGCCCATGGACATCTGCAAAACCAAAGGAGCTGCAGATGTGTTGCCGAACCAAGGTAAGGGAGACATGACACGCCAACTTTTTTAAGTCATAATTTTTTAACGCAAAATTTAAGGAGGGATTGGAAGAGGAAGACCTTGAAGTAGTATGAGACATTTTCTCGACGGCGTGTAAAGTCTGCCAACCCGCAGTAGACTAGCGTAGTGGACTATAGTTTAATCCCTCACGTTCTGATGACATGTATTGAACATCATTTGATTAAAGTCCCTCATTAGTCTAGTGGTCCTAAGTGCGACTACTTCGCAAGTGCTCTTGGGTTCGATTCCCACGTCGAGCAGTGTTATTGGGATATTTTTCTGTGAAATTCAAAGTAGCAGCTCGGAGTTTGGTATGTGCCCGGTGAAAGGTAATAGGCTCACCCCCTATTGAACCTTATCATACCGGCGAAGTGTGGGTGTACCTACATTAAGCGCACCTCTGCCTAACCCCTTGGGAAATACAGGCGTGATGGTATGTATGTATGTAAACATCTGCTGTCACGAAAGAACCCTCGCGCGAGTGTCTTAAAATTGACTTAAAATTAACTGAAATACATACAGTTTTGCGTGCAGTCTCTTTAAATCTGACAATAACAAATTTATTGTTCTATATCTAATAATTACAGTGGCTCGTGTAGTCACTACACCTACAACACAAGCCGCATCTCTAGTTTGCGGTTGACTTGAATCTGGCGGGGGAGGTGAGTGCGACACTTCTCCCCCGCCAGATACATTATGGAGTAATTACTGATATTACTACACTTGCTACTACAGTCGTTGCTGACCGTACTACAAAATCTTAAATCGAATCCTAGACATCGTCATTAAGAATTTAATTATAAAATATTAATTTAAAAAAAAGTTACGTCCAGAAACTATGTATTTCCAATAGTTATAGAGTTTGTTTGCTTCATACTCTCTTTATTTTGTCTAATGGCAATAATTCAATTGCAATTGGTAATAAGTTTTATTATGTAAATGTAAGTTTTACTTATATTATGTAGCTGTAAGTTTAAAACGGATTGAAAAAAAAACTACGTAAGTAGGATAACTTTGAAGTACACATACCATGGTCGTTTCCCTCGCGGGAGGGCCCGTTAAAAAACAAGTGTTAAGCAATAAAAACATTAAATAGTAGATCAATAACTTAAATAGTTGTTCCACGACTTTCCATTTAACAACCAACAAAGTGGGCTCCCGACACAAAATAGAAATTAATTTTAAACCGTATTCCCACGGTAACAAAAAGTTCTTTGAATGTTCCCATTATGAAAACGAAACTTTTACTAGCGGGTTTCTCTATTAAACGGATTAGTTGGGGTTCATGGAATGATATAGTAATTAAATAGAACAGGTGTATGTGTGTGTGTGATGTTTTAAGCATGGTCAGGAGCCGGGTGGTCGAAATGTCTTCATTATACAAGTTTGGCTTAATTGTTTATCTTAAAATAAAAAAGATTTTGTATCTTCATAAATCAATAATAATAGGATTTAATTCGATTGAAAACTTCTCTTACATGTCAAGAAAAAAAAGTATTTTTTATCTTATTAAATATAATTCTTACCTAATTATGTAATTCGTTAGCATTCCCGAACGCACATTTAAGTTTTTTTAGAGAAGATTGTTTACAAATAAGTAGTATCTGGGTACTAACAAAAACAATATTTTACTGATCTAACAATACTTTACTAAACCCTTCTAAAAAGATGGAATTTTAATTGGTTATTCGATTAACCGACCTAAAAGATTAATGAACAGGAAACCTTAGCCCTTTATGTAGATAACGACGAAATAAATTCAAATAAATGGAATCAAATTAATGAGGTGATTAATAGAGAAAGTGTGGACGCATTGAATATAGAGATGTGAATCAGTTGAATGGTCGTGTTAGTGATGTGATTTAGGAAACATTCAATTCGAATAAAAGTTATATCATCGTACCTTTTTTATGCTATAACTCGGCAAATGTATGTAATGTAATGTATGTAATGTTATTAACTTCATTAAATAATGAGTCGTGCGAAACAAAATAAGTTCATTTGTATGCAAAAGGTTTGTCAATTTTATGCGTTGGTGTTGCCTCGCTTAGGTATGCTAATAACCGGTGCCATGTTGGGTCAATGGTCAAGTTGGTCATAAAATTGCGGGTCTGTTCTCTGGGTCACAAAAATAGTAGGTAAGTTAATATTACAAAAGGATGAAATTCCTGAACTACTTTCTGAAGCCCTGCATTTTTTTTAACTACAGTCAATTAAGGTACTGAACTAAATAATCAAAACTAATATTATACTCGTAAATGTAAAAGAAACTGTGTCACATCTTAACCATTGAGCCAATTTTGATGAATTTTAAATTAATAAAAAAAAATATAGACTTAGACATCGGAGAAGAACATAGGCTATCTTTTATCACAAAAAGTTGATGGTATGCGAGTGATAAAGGCAGCAACGACTAGTTACTTACAAAGCATAACACCAAACTTTTATCTTCTTTAGAATTTTAATAAAGATTCATAATTAAGTAAAACTAAGCAAATAAAATTAAGAAGGATTTATGAATACTACTAGATTTGAAATATATATACTAGGTATTTGATGCTGAAATCGTATTTAACCTACATACTAATTCTCGGCATAAAGCTATATCTCTACTTCTTCTTCTTTTGGTGCCTCTCCAATCACTGAAGGTTGGCCATCAACAGTATATTTCTGTTTATCTTTGGCGAGGTGGAACAGCTCAGCAGCACTCTCTACTAGGCAACTTATAAAAAACTATAGCAGTTCTTGCCCGACAAAGATCACGATAAATAAATCCAACTTAAATCGTATCCAATTAATCTGTATCTAAACGGGGAAAGTGCGGAGACGGACGAAACAAAAACAGATAGGTCAGTGAGGAGATGAGTTTCACCTATTAAACTACGATTAAATGAATACCGACGCACGAGACGTTTCCTGTTTACTTAATTAGAGAACCTGTGCTTTATTGTAATTATTCTACCGTTTAACTGTGTTTAGCTACATTTGGATGCAGTTTGACTTAGAACGAATGTATTATTGGCACAAAATACATAAGATCCTGGATATTTATATAAAAAGAATAAGTACTTAATAATTATGCCATTGAGGATAATCATGTCATTACTCCAGAAAATGTATAGTGACCTAACTCTTGTTTAAGATGAGATTTGATGTCATCAAACAATTTTTCTTCAAGACCAATATTTCTTCGCTCTTATTTCGTCTACCTTATCAATCAAATCCAAACTAGTAAATATTATAAACGCAAAAGTAAGTACGTTTTTTTTTTAAAAAAAAAGCTTACTAGCAATGTGGGTCACACATTACTAGTATTCTTGTTAACCCGTCGTGCTAAGCTAATTGCTTGTGTTACGAGTGGGTTCACGTCGGTAGTGCAATGGGTGGGGTTCGAACCGGCAACCACATGATCGCAAGTCCGACGCCCTAGCCATTAGGCTACCGCCGCTTCTTAATGTGTATATGTTAGTCGGTTTGTTTGTTGATTACGTATTTACACCTAAACTACTGAATCAATTTTGATAAATTTTAGTGTAGAGATAGATTGGATTAGTCTCAAAAAGTCCTTTGGAGTGCGAGTGCAATCGTGGGGAACTTCTATACAATAAATTTAATATTTCTTTATAGATCGATTTAATCTGTGCATTATTTTTCAGTCAGTCATTGTTATAACTTCATTAGATAGATCTGATTCCTACTACAAAGTACTTCGCTTATAGAAATATTAATATTATATCATCATCATTTGCTAAAGTTGCTGGGAAATCTTTCAAATTAAAAATGAACTACCGAAAAGTAGCACAGTGTGTAGCCAACCTTAAGTTTATTATTATTTTAAGCACATTACAGGGTGTTCATTCATCTTAGCTCTGCCCTTCACTTCGCGACTCGTTTTATATTATATTTTTCAAGAATACTTTCAGCTGACTTTGATAACAACTTTCTCTGTATAAAATGTAAGGCAATGCTTAATATCCTATTGTTTTGTGAAGCTGTCGATAGTGTTAACTGTAAGTAATGTATGTGTGACGTTTTGAACATGTGTGAAACGTCTTCAAGCCGTGTCAAGATTTTAATGCTAGTACAGGAAGCGTTCCACTTTTCTCTGCATGTTTTATTACTAGCTTTCATCCGCGACTTCGTTTGCGTATATAATACTTATCACAATATACGAAGATTAAATTTAAAAATAACAAAATCCGCAGCATCACGTTATGTTCAATATCACTGAAGGAATAAGATACAAGTTCGAATAGTGGAAGTTGCTCACATTCCTTTACAAACTAGAAAAGAGTTGATAGTCTTCAAACGGCTAAACAGTTTTTCTTGAATAATAGCTAAGACCCACGCTCGAGTCAAGTGACCTTAAGAAAAAAACAATCCATTCTTTTGGGAGCTACATTAGTACACTTCTGGGAAAACAGGCATGATCGTATGTTATATAATATTATGTTTAATTGTCAATCTAAATTATTTTACAGTACTAGTTGAACGTAATCAAACTAAATCGTAGACAACAATCGTAATCATACAACGAGGCTTCCACGCAAATCAGTAGATATCAAACAAGCAATTAAATTTAAGTTAAACGATTTGTCAAAGTACTCAGCGTAATCGATTGAATAAGTTCCATAATCGATATTCAATGAGTTAATGTCAAACCAATTGCACCTGTGAAATCGAAATTGTAACGTGGTATTTATGTCAAAATGGTTAGTTTACTTTGGTATCATTTAATAAGTAGGTACCTATTCCTCCTTTAACAAGTCAATTATGATTAAATATATACTATTGGGCTTATGTTTATATTAGGTAACGATGTATAAACTGCTAAAGAAAATTCGTAATGTTTAGTACATTACAGGCTTGTGAATTGGGGCGCCATCATCGCAAACCTACTTTATTTATTTATTAATAACTAATATAATCTAGTGGACCTAAGCGCGACTGCCATGCGGGTTCAAGTCCCACGTCGAGTTTATCTATGAAATTCTTAGCAGCAGCTCGGAATTTGGAATATAGGCTCGCCCCTTATTACTTCGGACCTTAAAACATACTGGAAAAGTGTGCATATATGCGTGATGGTATATATAATCGCAAATCGACCAATCTTTGTCGATATGCTATTCATTTAATTTTATAGTATTTATAAGAACTGATATAAAATGTTTTTTATGAATTGTTTAGTTAAGGAATCGAATACAATACAAAGTAAATATTTTGTAAGGGACTTCCAACTTCGTTATAAAGTACCACCTGAGACTTGTATTGCAAACATAATTTCCTAAAAAAGCACCTCGTTATTTCTGTCGTCGTCGGGTAAAACCGGATAAAAAATGAATGAGCAAAGGGGTAAAAATGAATGAGCAAGCACTTTCAGCGTTGGATAAAAAGGGTTGGAGGAAATTCATATATTTTAATAATGTCTACCTAAATTGCGGCGTTATTAGAATAAGAATGATATTTTCAAGGAAAAATATGATACTTATTTCATATCATCACGCCTGTATTCCCTGAAGGGTAAGGTAGAGGTGTGCTATACACCCACAATTTGTCGGTATGTTTTTTGGTCCCATGTAATAGGGGGCGAGCCTATTTATCATTGAACATTGAAATTGTGTTACTGAAATTACGAAGAAAATTTTTTCTCGACCCGGGAATCGACCTTGGACTTCTAGCGTAGCAGTCGCGCTTAGGGCCAAATGACCAATGAGGCTAGCCAGGCTTTGAAAACTAGAATTGTGTCTTACACGCACCCACTGGCTAAATTACCTTGGAACCTCTGCTAAACCTTTCGGGGAATACAGGCGTAATGGTATGTTATGTTATGTAGTTGCTAAACCGCTACCAAAATTGGTAAGCTATTCATAAACAAGGGTGGAGTAATGAATGGCGTAAAGACGTAACTTTTTCAACTAAACGCTTTAGAAGTCAATGTCAAGGCCGCTCTACCACTATAACTGCTACTATGCAATGCGCGGGCGCAGAACGGAACCAATTTAAACCGTTTTACTCGGTAAATGAATAAATTATGCAGATAAAAGATGTGATAGCAATTTAATTTGTTTGAAAATGGATTAATATGAATGGTGTTCCAAATTTAAATGGCATAATAATTATGTTTGAAATTTTTATTATTTTAAATTTAGTGTGTCAGAGTCTAAAGATTCTTTAAATTTAATTTGCTATTCAAGTTAATCGCTACTTTCCCGTACTTAATTAATTTTTCATAAAACCATGATGTTTTTATATGCTCAAAATATGCATAAAAATTATTTCGGATTTATTTTGACTTCGATTAGATAAAAAAAAATGAATTTATTTATCTTTCACAGAAAAGTGGGACAGTCTGCAAAAAAAATAGGATAACAAGTAGGAATAGTTGACATTCAAAATGAGTTACGATAGATATTTAGATCTGATGCCCTAGCTAAGTTATTAAGTAACCCTTTATTAAGGAAAATCAGCCCTCATTTCACAAAAGTAGTTTTAATAACAATGGTAAAACTGCAAGACAAAATTATATTTTGATATAAGTTAATTTTGAATATTAGTGATTTTATTTAAATTAAGCTCAATTATATAGCCTATAAGATAGAATAGAATCTGAATAATTAAGAAGAAAGTAAATAAAGTACGTCCTTTCTTTCTTTCCTTCTTCTTATCCGCATTACAAGTGCGAGGTAGTTCCGTCAGAGGGCGGCGCCTGACCGCTCCACATCGGCGATCCGCTCTGAATACGACAGTTCCGTCGACTAGTTCGTCTACCATTATCATAATACTATGTTTATTTCTATGCTCTACTGTTTCTGTATTACATTACCCCTTTTCTTTTGGAAAACTAATCAGTCTTCAGTGAAAGACGCGCATTGGTTGAAGGAACTAACTAAGGTCCATGTTTTGAATCAGGATACTAGTTTGCATTTGTTTTTAGATTTTATTTAAATAGATATGACGTAAAACTTTCACCATTTTTTTCTTCTAGAATTTATAATAACTTATTACAGAAGTTTTTCTTTTAAAGAAAGGTAGCAATCTTAGTCGCACATTACTAGTATTCTTGTAAACCTCTTGTGCTAAGCTAAATGCTAGGTACGAGTGGGTTCACGTCGGTAGTGCAATGGGTGGGTTTCGAACTGGCAACCACATGATCGCAAGTCCGACGACCTAGCCATAAGGGTTCCGCTGCTTCAACAATAAAATTATCGTGCTAAGTATAACGATTCATGAATAATTTAATTACCTATGGTAATTTTACAGCACATTACTGTTATTAATTATGCAGTCGATAAAAACGACTAATTAATTATTATCTAATAAAGCATAATAAAACCTTAATTAAGTTCAGTTTTCTGCGCTCGGGCACCGTTGTCCATACGCCAAACCTTAATGAGATAGGCTTTTCATTTTATGAATATAACTTACGATTATATAATTGCACTTTGGTTGGAATTTTGCATATATAACAATGTGTTTTACAGTTCATTAATTTTGCATAATCTTCATAATTAATTAGTAATGTGAGGTCAAAGGTCACTGAATCATACGATTCATTAGCTTCATTATATAGGTACTTCCCTCGGGGTGTAGCGTTCATTTTCCGATAAAAAATATCATAGATCTTCAGCTCAGGAAGTCAGTTCTACTAGGTGAAAAGTCCTGTACCTCAAATACGCGAAGTTTGCAAAACTTACACGGCAAGGGTATAGATTCACTTCTTTCTGCCCCAATCGGAAAAACAGGAATAAAAACAAAAAACCTTATCATAACATGCAAATTAACAACAATCATACCGTTATCTTCGAAACACAAAACCAGCAAACACCTGCCAAAAGTCAAGCAATGTTCCAAACACAACACAGTTCGCACACAAAAACGTTCCACAGATTCTTTTTTCGAAAAAAAAAGTTGTAAAAGCGCACGTGCGCGTGAGTCGCGTGTTTGTACGGACGCGGCGGTGCGCACGCGGCGGTGGGAGAGTGACAAGTGGATACTGCGCAGGTGCCAAGCCAACCTCCCTCTAACAAGGTCGCGCCCCCCTCTCTTCACACCCATTTCACCCGGAGAAAGTCTGCCTACATACATACCAAATTTTCGAACCGATTGAGCTGACTGAATTAACTTGGTGGAGATGATGAATGAAACGTGTGTAAGGTCGAGACATCGTGTGGGATCACTTTATCTCAAGGTGTTTCAACTCTATTCGGTGCGAGTTTGTCTGCAGTTACATACGTCTTGTCTGCTAAGGAGATCGTCTTCGTAAAAGATGGGGCCTACTAATGTCTATTTTGCAATAACGATTTGGAAGAGCGGAGTCACCTAACGCAGGCTTTTTTAGCTTAAAAGGAGGCTCCAATAATTAGTTGGTAAGAGAAACCTGTAAAGCTGAAAGTTAGTACCGACTAGCATCTAATTAAGAGTACAAATCTTATTTGTATTCCAAAATCTGCTTGGATGAATGAGCGTTAATTTGCTCATCGGGTGTTGTCAAGTTAATAACATATTCACGTCAAAAGACTCAAATATGTTTGCTGTATTAATTACCAACCAATGAGATACTATGTGTTATTCATACTCGTTAATTATCATAAATAATATTTGACTCAAAACCATAATAAGATCCAGGGTGAGCCTATTGCTATTTACCGGGCATATCCAAACTCCGAGCTACTACTGAGAATTTCATAGGAATCGAACCCTACGTTCGGCAAATATTTTTTTATACAATACAAGATGACGTTAGAAATAATAAAAATAAAATTTTTGTAACAAAAAATCAGTGAGTCAGCTCATACTCATAATTATTATACATGAATGGGTTTCTACCAAGGATTATAGGCATAAAAAATAAATGCCTGGGTAGAAACCCATCTATAGTGATCATTATATAAGTGTGTTTATTATAAACTTCTAAACTTTATTATAATAAAAGACCACATAAAAAAATATATAATTTAATACATATTTGACACTAAACTGCACTGTTGATAAAAAACATAATCAGCAATAATAATTAATCTTTATTGAGAATCATGAGACAGCTTTATCTGTAAATGCTAATCGCTAAAGGATCGCCAATTTATTAATCCCCGCAAAGCCTACTTGAATCCCCGGGCGGAACAAAAGACGCGATCGATCATCGTGACAAGATACGTTGTTGAGATACAGTAATCACCATTCAATCTGTTATTGACAGCCTTTCATATCGCAAGCTCTTTTGTTTTTTTTTTAAACTCGTCGCACACGTTGCTATATTATCTATATACTTACTACTGCTTTTTATGTCAAAATATTACATAACGTTCCATGAAGTCTGTTTTCCCTAGAAAGTTAGGCAAAGGTGCGTTTAACGTTTCGAGTTCACCGGTATGTTTAGGTCCCATCTATTGGGGGGCAAGCCTATTGCCATAATTATATTACCTCATCACTCTGGAACAGCGCATCTCAATTATTATTTATATTTAAATAATATCATAGCTGTTATATGGACGAGTTAACCCTTAAATGAAAAGATTATCTGTGAACAATCCTTAAATAAATCATTGTTTCAGCATAATTACTTTTAATGTCTAGCTTAGGCATAGTAATTTTTATTGATATAAGTAACAATCAGTTAAAAGTCTGTTATCAGGTGGAAACAAGGTACGCGCCTTCAATGGTTGGGTCATGCCGATCTTGATGTACTCCTTTGGCATACTCAAGTGGACTCAGACTGAACTTGACGCCCTGGATAGGAAGGTCCGTACACTGCTGACCGCAAATCGAATGCATCACCCACGTTCTTCGGTAATGAGGCTGTACATCCCGCGGAAGTGTGGGGGTCGAGGCTTTTTAAATGCCAAAAACCTACACAACTGCGAGGTGTGCAGTCTCAGGGAATATTTCCAAAAAACCGACGTGGGGATGCATCGAGATGTAGTTGCAGTGGACAAGGGACTTACCCCTCTCTTGTTGGCTAAAGAGAACTGGCGCAAACCTGCAGTACTAAGTACTAACGAACGCAGGGAGATATGGCAAAGCAAAGAGCTGCACGGACGCTATTACCGGGCTCTCCATGAGCCTGAAGTAGATTTTCTAGCGTCCGTGTCCTGGTTACGCTTCGGAAATCTCTTTGGAGAAACCGAAGGGTTTGTTTGTGCAATTATGGACGAAGTTATGATGACGAACAACTATCGGAAATATATCGTTAAAGATGGTACGGTTGACATATGTCGGGCTTGCCACCGTCCGGGAGAATCTATTCGACATATTATCTCAAGTTGTTCGCGTCTGGCTAACGGCGAGTACTTGCACAGACATAACCTTGTGGCCAGGATTATCCATCAGCAGCTTGCTTTGAAATATAATCTTGTGGAATCGGAGGTACCGTACTATAGGTATGTGCCCGACCCAGTTCTCGAAAATGGTCATGCTACATTGTACTGGGATCGATCTATCATCACAGACAGGACTATTGTTGCTAATAAGCCTGATATTGTGGTGATAGATCGATTAGAGCGTCGTGCAGTGATTGTTGACATCACCGTTCCGCATGACGAGAACCTCGTGAAAGCTGAAAAAGATAAACAAATAAAGTATCTCGATTTAGCTCATGAGGTTGTCGACATGTGGGGGGTGGATTCAGCAATCATTGTACCAATCGTTGTGTCAGCTAATGGCCGAATAGCTAAGAGCCTCGATCAACATCTCAGGAGGCTCTCGTTGAGTGGCTGGATCAAGGGCTCGATACAGAGAGCTGTCCTTTTAGACACGGCCCGCATTGTTAGGAGGTTTCTTTCTCTGGGGCCCTGACCACCGGTGGCTTGGACCCTGCTCCCGATGCCGGTGGGTTACTATTTCTTATATTTTTAAATGTTTTGTCTTCAGTTTTTATAAAAATATTTAAAAATGTAACATAATGTGAAAGTGTAGAATAAAGGAAATATAATATGTAAGCAGGTCTGTTTCCCGAAAGACTTCCGGTCAACTACTCTATCCTAATACCTTGACAAATCGATATCATGATTTAACCTGATTTAATAACGATCCCTTTATTAAATGGGATCAAAAACGAACCGAACGACGAGCAAACTACGGTTGACAGAAATTCCAAATCTGGCATCAGAACATCTGGCCCAAATTGCTGTAGAAACCTTTAAAAAAGAGAACTTTCATAATATCAAGTTAACAACCAATCCATTAGGTACTGTATATTACTTCTTAAAAATTATGTTAATATAGACACAGATGGCTCTTCTTTTGTCCAACATCAAGCCTGTAGGCCATATTTGGATGAATTTATGCAGGAATGTGACAAGATTGGACAATGCTTATTAGAGGTTGATTTATCATTAGAATTTGTTTAGTTTGTTATCTTGATGAGCACAATACCTACATGATGTTTTCGCTTTCTGCGTAATATGTCATAGATATATTGTGACAAGGATCTTTTGCATAAAAGCTAACAGATATTTTTTTTTTGTATAGGTATAGTGATATGGCCATTGGACTGCCAAGTCAAAGGTCTCGAGTTCGAATCCAAGGCACGCACCTCTGACTTTTCGAAGCTATGTGCGTATTAATTAATTAATTATCACGCACTAAAACGGTGAAGGAAAACATGGTGAGGAAACCTGCATGCCTGAGAGATTTTCTTGAGGGCGTGTGAATTCTGCCAACCCGCAGTAGGCTAGCGTGGCGGCCTAATCCCTCTCGTAATGAGAGGAGACCCGTGCCCAGCAGTGGGACAATGTAATGGGTTGATGATGATAGGTATTGACGAAAATTTTAGTCCCAAACCCAAACTAAGCAGGGATTGTACTATAGGTACTACCTGCTAGACGATGGATATAATACTTACAAACTTGTTTGTACATCCATTCCTACTTAGAATAGGTATATAAGAAATACACAAACACTTATGTTTATCATCACATAAATATTTGTGTCCTGTGCGAATCGAATCCACGATTGACTGCAGCAATCCGATACTCCAACCACTAGAACGCAGACGTCGTCAAATTCCATCATCTCATAACCTAAATATTCTAATTTTGCCCTTTGTCAACTACTTAATAAAATTGATTCATACCATACCATACATATTATGACGATATCCATCAAGCAATTTGATAGTTAATCAACACTAACGACACTAATTATTATACTTAATTCATTTTTAGACAGACTCTTCAATTTATAATTTAAAAATAAATCAACATAAAATCACATTAAAAACAAAATTACAGCTACTTTACTATAAAAACTAAGTTTTAAATTAAATTAGCCACAAAGACTTCGTCTGAAACTCGGTCTTTTGACGAGTTTTAACTTATAACCGTATATCGGATAATCAGTTTTTCAGCGTGAAAATCTTAGAAATTTACATTTATTTTAATGTCAATTGAAAAAATAATAGTAACCCTCCTTCTGGCGCAGTCGGGTAATAACTACAGTTTATTCAAAATTACTAAGCCTGTCAGCAGTGGTAAATTTTAATAGAAAGAGTCAGTGTAAAGACAATTACGGTCGAATATGTTTTATTATTATGTGATGATTTTCTTTATTAATTAAGCGATTTTACCAGCGCGGTAGTTCAGAACGGCTAACTTCAGAAAAGCAGAGTTATTTCGAACAAATGGACAATGGACTCAACTTGACTTCATATAGGCATACAAAAGTATCGCATTTTGCTTATGGTCTAGACTCTAGACCAAAAGGTAGACAGTTAAAATCGAAACTGAAATGATTATAGAATACTTAGAAACTTACATATAGAGGTCAAAGGATCGTAGTCATAACTTATGACCTCGTACACCGCTTTCTTTAGTTCCCGAGGCAAAACGAATTGTGTTGGGTATTATTAACTTTTTATAGCCGTTATTATGGCTGCCTAATAGGTCTAGTAATTCCTAACGTGGCTGCTGAGGATGTTCCGGGTTGAGCACGGGATCGAGCAAATTGTTATTCTCATTATTTGGAGTTCGGATGGAAGTAGTCCACTATTACATGAGACCTAAAAACGTATCTGTGAACGATGAGTAAGTAAATGGTACCTAAACATAAGAAAGAAAAAATAATAGCCATACTACTACTATTCGTAAAGAATACCTGATTACAGAAAAGAAAATATCAACAACAAGGAAATAGCTTTTTCTTGCACAATGTTATATATATTTTAAGCTTTACTGTTGTACGTGTACGTAAAGCAAATGACGATTATGGAACTAAATTCTTAAGAAAAAACATAACATACCATCACGCCTGTATTCCTCGAAGGGTTAGGCAGAGGTGTACTAATGTACACCCATATTTCGCTGGTATGTTTAGGTGTAATGTAATAGGGAGCGAGCCTATTGCCATTAAGCGGGAATCGTCTACGTCGGACTAGTCTATTGAGTCTACAAGTAAATGAGTTCTTAATTCAATTTGAAAAAAAAAAATTGAGCTAAAAAAAGGAATATTTTGCACAGATTCAAATTGTAACACAATACGTAACTATCTCCGTCATCAGTGTTGATCCGTGACAGTTGATGCATTGCATTCAACGTGTTACGTTTTATCGCCATCGCCACCGCGATGCGCCGGAGCAGTTGCGTGTCATTGTCGTATCCGCGTAATAGCATTCATGTTTTTGTTGTTGATGTGTTACACTTTCGTACTAGATTCAAGTACTAGTCGTAACACTGTCAAGTTTTGAAGTCAAATCATTCATTCAATCATTACTTACATTGCTAAAACAGATCTTACAGCAATGGACAGAGAGAAGTGGAAGAAGAGTGGGGGGGGGTATTTGCTAATACTAATAAACATAATAATAATAAACATATTATCTTACCATCAAAAATACAATAAAAACGAATCTAAGAATAAAACTAGGAATCACAGTATTCCACCACATTCCTACAGCATTTTGTCATCTGATTAATATTCTAGTCTACAGTAACCTTCTTGGAATAGATATCTGTATATAATTTTTAAGTAAAAATTTATTGAATTTAATGTAATTTGAAATATTGATTATTAGGTAATTTGAGGTACTTACCTGTTTATAATCATACCAATTCAGAAAAAGGAACACACTTCTAAAATTGTTTTGTTACCTAAAAATATATGTTTTATCAAATTAAAACGTTTGAAAGTAGGTAGGTACATAGCAGAATAATTTTCAATGCTAGTGATGTTCTTACATTGTGATCTAGGCCGGGACGGACCACCCGTTGTATAAAATATGCGTTATAACTGATCACGGTCGTATCGGCCAGTGTTGTACTACTCTATCTTATGTATAGTATGTTGACTTGATTTTTTATTTTCGAAAGGTTAATAGGGCAATTGATTCTTGTCAGAATTAGTCATTAAGCGCCTACATCTTTTTAGTAGCAGAGGGAAATTATTACCTACTATTATAATTTGGCTGCCTCGTTAGTCATTAGTAGGTTTTTCTATGAAATTATCAGTAGAAGCTCGGAGTTAGGATCTGTGTCCGGGTAATGGCGATACCACTTTGCCCCTTATATGAGAGTTATGAGACCTAAAGATACCGCGCGAACTGTAAGTGTACATAATGACGCCTTTGCCTAACCCTTCAGGAAATATGGATGAAATGTTATTATAATTTGATTTATTAACCCCTCAAGGACGAGAGAGAGAATCTAAAATCGAGTAAATGTGAAGTCTAACATTTATATAAAGAAGGTAACAAAACCGTGACTAAATAAATAATAGTACTGAGCCGGTCTTCCGTGAGAAAAAATCTCACATAACCACATATTCTTCACACATCTAGACGAAATCGTGCCTCGGAGAGCACGTGAAGACGTCAATCTTGTTTTTCATTCGGACACCTATGACAATAATTATAATCATAAGCCTAAAATGCCTGGTACACAGTCTAATATTGCCCAAAATATTTGTTTTAGAAGTCTCATTGAAAGAACGTGTAAAATATTGCAGTGATAGCCTAGTGATATGACCATAGGACTGCCATGTCAAAGGTCTCAAGTTCGAATCCAAGGCACGCACCTCTCACTTCTCCAAGTCATATGCGTATTAATACTTAATTATCCCGCGCTTAATCGGTGAAGGAAAACATCGTGAGGAAACCTGCATGCCTGAGAGATTTTCTCGATGGCGTGTGAAGTCTGCCAACCCGCAGTAGGCTAGTGTGGCGGACTATAGCCCAATCCCTCTCATTCTGAGAGGAGACCCGTGCCCAGCAGTGGGACAATATATGGATTGATGACGTGTAAAATATTAATATATTCCGCTTTTGCTTCTTTCCTTTTTTTTGGGCCCCCATTATACAAGCTGAGCATTGGGGCATTAATGTAGGAAGCATGGCAAATACGACTCGAACCTAAGTTCATGTACAAATACTTAACTTGTGATCTTATCTTATTTAAAACAGATTGATTTGTATGTTTAAAATTAATTAAAAAGCCTGTATTCCCCGAAGGGTTAGGCAGAGGTGTACTGATGTACACCCACAATTCGCCGGTTTGTTTAGGTCCCATGTAATAGGGGGCGAGCCTATTGCCACACCGGGCACAAATCTAGACTCCGAACTGCTACTGTGAATTTCATAGAACAACCCAATAACACTCTGCTCGACCTGGGGATCGAAACCAGGACCTCTAGCGTAGCATTCGTGCTTATGACCACTAGACTAATGAGGCAGTCGATTAAAATAAATGTTGTTAATTTTTTTTTTTCATTTTACCTCCTAGCTCTTTCTCAACTCTCTTCTCTCAAAATAATCCAATTTTATGTTCTTACAAAGGGAAAGTCGAAGATAAGACATTCTTCAATTATTTATATTATTAAGTATCATATTTTCCCACGTCATGGAACATGTTCGGAGGATGTTTTCACCGGATATGATGTGTTTGTCAAAAATTTCTTTTCCTTCACATGGCTAATGTAAACAAAGATAATGTAGATACAGAGGGATTAGAGGTATAAGCTAGTGGTACAAACAAAAAAATACTTTCTGGGAGAAGAATACTAATTTCAAGGCCCGTTGAGATATTGCCCTTCATCGTAAAACTCGCTTGGACTTTAAAAGAAACCATGATTTAAAAAAAAAAAACTTTATAAGCAATATGGGTCGCACATTACTAGTAATCTTGTTAATCCCTCGTGCCAAGCTAAAACGCTTGGGTTACGAGTGGGTTCACGTCGGTAGTGCAATGGGTGGTTCTCGAACCAGCAACTACACGATCGCAAGACCGACGCGCTAGCCATGAGTCTTCCGCGCCGCTTCAAATTTTGAAAACCTCTTGAAATTCTCTTTAAGATTCTTCTTCTACTCTCTATTCTTCTACTTCTCTTTTCAGATTTCGTCGAATTGGAAACGCTGACACCAAAAAAACTTTGTCTTGTAGAGTTATGTGATGTTAGTGATGTTAAAAGATCTCTTTACATACAAATTCAATAAAATAAATTTCATAAAATAAAAATGTTTTCGTTAAATATAAAAAATAATTACTACTAGACCATTACTCATTGTCTAGGCACCTGCCACGTGGAATCCTATATGTACCAAATATCTCATATTGACGTATTTCATACACATTCTCCTGTGACATCCTCCACATAGTTCGTTCGCGCATTCAAGATCAAAGCGCGTTTGATCAAATTTTTTCAAGCGCATCGAGAGGAAGTGAAATCTCAACGCGCATGTCGCATGTCGGTCGGCAAGGTCGCGAGTAGGATGCGCGCAAGTGGGCTGTTGTCACTGACAGACACACGTATGAACGTATGTAGACGTTCACTAGAAAAAAGTGCGAGCTTTTACTGATCTTAAATACAGTGATTGCGTGACATTTCTGTCTTGCAATTGGACATGATGTAATTATTGTACTGTTGATTTAATCTATATGTACATATAAATAAATAAAATTGAAGTGTCGAAATAACAGATTTTTGCTAATTTAATATAATTGTATACGGTATTTATAAAAATAGCAGTTTTTTTAATGTGTATCTTTTTATTGGTTCCGGCTTATCTCCGAAACAGCTCGAGCGATTTTGTCGGTACTTTCACTGGCAGATAGCTAATGGTATAAGGTAGAACTTTAACTACTTAACAGTTGTAAAGTTAGAAAAAATATTTAATTTATTATTATTACTTCCAAAAAAAAATAAGTTTTTGGGTATTTTTTGGCCATATTATAAGGATTGTATGTAATGAAACAAACTGTACTGTACTATGGTAAATGTGTTCTTTCTATAAGCTAGCACAATAATGTGTATTTGAGCACAAAACTACATATACATACCATCACGCCTGTATTCCCTGAAGGGTTAGGCAGAGGTGTACTAAAGTACACTCACATTGCGCCGGTATGTTTACGTCCCATGTTAGGGGGCGAGCCTATTGCCATTAACCGGGCACAAATCCAGACTTCGAGCTGCTACTGAAAATTTCTTTAATAAAACCCAATAACACTTTGCCGGACCTGGGGATCGAACCCAGGGCTTCTAGCGTAGCAGTCGCGCTTCAGACCACTAGACTGATGAGGCAGTCTAGGCAGCACAAAACTACTACACTTTTTATAAGTATTAATAATACCAACAAACGCAGCTAGGGAAACATTAAAAGCTCGCACTCATTTGCAGCGCCCTCCTTATAGCTATGGCTGCGCGTACACTCGTCGCGTGCCCATCGCCCCGGATGCGACACATGCTTTTCTAGGAGACCACGCTGTTTATCCTGCTGCTACCTATCAAAGTATCAAATGCTATTACACTTAAGTACTTCTATATGTTGGACGTTATTTACAAATCACTGCAAGTAAATGACTCAAATAAATGAGATCTAAATTATCTACACATAGTGCAGTGATCGCCTAGTGATATGACCATTGGACTGCCAAGTCAAAGGTCTCGAGTTCGAATCCAAGGCACGCACCTCTGACTTTTCGAAGTCATGTGCGTATTAATAAGACGGTGAAGGAAAACATCGTGAGGAAACCTGCATGCCTGAGAGATTTTCTGCGTGTGAAGTCTGGCAACCCGCAGTAGGCTAGCGTGGCGGACTGTAGCCTAATCCCTCTCGCACTAAGAGGAGACCCGTGCCCAGCAGTGGGACAATGTAATGGGTTGATGATGATGATGATGATGATCTACACATAATATCACGCCGGCGACGGCATTCCCAAAAGTGCAAGGCAGAGGTGTACTTACTGCAAAATCGACACTTCTACTCCCGCAGTTTGCCCAATGTTTTAGATCTCATGTAATAGCGGCATGCAATGGCAATAGGCTCTGCCATTGACACAAATCCAATCTACGAGCTGTTACTGAGAATTTCATAAAAAAAAACAATTATTATTTGCTCTACCTGGGAATTGAACCTAGGAACTCTGCTACCATTAGACTATTCAAGCATCATACATTTGTATGTCTTTAATTAAAATGCGCCATCCCACTATCTCACAAAGTGTCAATGTAATAACTGTCATTTATTATATAATTCGGTCATACGAGTATAATATTATAAATAAATGTGCGTTTCTAAAGATGTCCGTACGTGGGTTTGCAGTGGTAAAACAAAACAAAATAGTGGTTGGAAATAAAATCCAGTTAAGACTGATCTCCCACTGTAAAGCCTTTCCGTAAAATTTAAGGTCAGCCTATACTGGATTTGTATAGCTTGATGTATAGCCGTGCGTACATATCGATTTTTTTTACTAATCGCAATATTTTTGCACAAAAACATTCAAGTGAACCCGCACGCCCGTTTAAAACAGCTAACTTCAGACAGCCACAGTTCTTTTAACCTAAATAATTTATACAAAAACTTAATTGTTATTCCTATATTGTTCCATAATAAATAGAAAATATTTTCCCCATGACATCTATTATAACAAGCAACATAATCAATCGATCAAAGCTCGATCGTATCGACTCAAGAACACGTTTGCTTTTTTAGCATACCTAGATTGTATATAAAGTAGGTTTACTGTCGTGTACTAAATGTCTAACAGGATTGAACGTCGCATGGCAAAATTTAATCATGTTTAATCTGTCGTATCTTGATCACATTAGGTTCTCGTGGAAACAAATGAGCACACCACATCACGCCTGTTTTTCCCCGAAGCGTTAGGCAGAGATGTAGTTTTAAACACTCACAGTTCGTCGATATTTTTAGGTACAAATAGGGGGCGAGACCAGCCACAAGTTCGAACTCCGAGCTGCTACTGAGAATTTCATAGAAAAATCCAATAATATATTCATCATCATCATCATCATCAGCCTATACTCGTCCACTGCTGAACGTAGGCCTCCCCTAGTGAACGCCACAGAGCCCAATCTTCGGCTTCCCTCATCCAGTCACTGCCAGCTGCCTTCCGCAAGTCGTCACTCCATCTAGCCGGGGCGCGCGCCCTACACTACGTTTGCCTAGACGCGGTCTCCTAGTAGTAGGTAGAACTAGTACTACTTAGTAGTAGTACTAGTTCTACGAACGTAGAGAAACTACTAAGCTAGAGTAGTCTCTAGCTTAGTAGTTTCTCTTACGATCTTGACCACTAGACTCATTATTAACTAAGAAACTTTATTGTTTGTTATTATAGTTGGATTAATAGCATAGTTGACTGCCTCGTTGGTCTAGTGGTCCCAATCGCCACTGCTACGCTAGAGGTCTTGGGTTCGATCCCCAGGTCGAGCAAAGTGTTATTGAGTTTTTCTATGAAATTCTCAGTAGCAGCTCGGAGTCTGGATTTGTGCCCGGTGAATGGCAATAGGCTCGCCCCCTATTACATGGGACCCAAACATACCGGCGAACTGTGGGTGTACATTAAGTACACCTCTGCCTAACCCTTCGGGGAATACAGGCGTGATGGTATGTTATGTAATAGCATAGTATGCATAGCATAATCCACCTAAAATGTTCCCACTGCTGGGACACAGGCTTTTTCTCGGTGAGAGGGAGTGGACCGTAATCCACCACGCGAGCCCAGTGCGGGTTGGTAGATGTCACTTGTCTTGGAATTGGTTGTGGAACATGCCGGTTTAGTCACGATGTTTTCCTTCACCGTTTTGGGAGTGATGTTGATGAAATAATTTACACAAAGTAAAGTGCCTATCTGGGTTCGAAGCGACGACCTACAACTCATAAGTCGCAGCCGTTACCACTGGGCCACCACCTATTGAGTTACTGCCAAGGCATTTTGGATATAAAAATTAATACCCAGGCATAAACCCAAATATATATTTGTATAGATATAGCTACAACAGTTCTGATATACTGATATGTAAATAACTGACAAACTTTTTACTTCTTTTCAAGCATATTACACGCACGGATGAGTGTGAGATTTGGCGTAATTAAAGTTCACGTAGAGAAGGAGTGTAAAAACATATTGCTTTCAAATTTCGACCACTAGGCGACTACTATTACATATTATTAAAAAATAAATAAATAAATATTAATGGACTTTTGTGGGTTTCGCCTGCCACATTAGTCTAGTGGTCCTAAGCGCGACTGCTCCGCTAGAGGTTCTGGGTTCAATCCCCAGGTCAAGCAAACTGTTATTGGGTTTGTATATGAAATTCCCAGTAGCAGCTCGGAGTCTGGACTTGTGCCCGGTTAATGGCAATAGGCTCGCCCCCTATTACATGGGACCTAAACATACCGGCGAAATGAGGGTATACATACACAGACACACATATAGAGTACACCTCTGCATAACCCATCGAGAAATACACACGTGATGGTATGTTATGTTATGTATGTAATAGTCAATGATGTCCCAAAAATAGTCTATGATGTAAGATGAAAAACTATTGAAATCCCTCAAAGAGATAACACACGAAAACCGTCGTAAAAGTTTGTATTGTAGTGATATCTGGTTGAACGTATAGCGAACGATTTTCACTTAACCCGAAAAGCCTTGTCCGAAGGTTACGACAGAGTACACATAAAGTCAGTAATACACTCGTAATATCAAAGTCACGAAACAAAAAGGAAAAAAAGGTTTACTTGTGTGATAGAAATGCGCAAAATCTTGTGGCAATATTAATAGAAGAATTGATGCCGACCTGACAGGTTTTATAATTACCTATCATGATTAGATATATTTCCTTCCTATCCTGATTAGATGTATTTACCATAAAAAATGTAAATGTGAATACTATGTCGGTTAGTTTTAACTCGTATAACATTTATTTATATTAAAGATTTCTGAAAGTTTTGAGTATTTCCCATGACCTACGCAAATGTCTTGCTGATCTGGTATCGTTGTGCGTCGGGTCGTTGGGCGCCCTCTAAAATGGTTGAGCTACACGAGGACTGATGTATGCGTGCCGTCAGTTAGGACAGGTCAACTCAAAGCTGGTATGGTTCTTTCTTCAAAGGGCCTGTTCAGATTTTGCCCTACATTGAACTCGCATATAATATAACTATTGTCTGGACTTTAAAAGAGACCATGATTCTCTGAGTTTGTTTCGACGTTTCTTCTGAGAGGTCGTCAGATAGGAAACGTCGACGCCATCTAGTTAAAAAAAATGTAAAAAAACGACTTGTAAAAGTGTCTTAAAAGATCTATTTACAGAAATAAATTTATATCATTTCATTTCATTACATTTCCTTTTCATGGGTTAACTTGGCAAACGACCAGGTGAAATGCCTGGTGGTAAGTAGTCATCGCCGTCCATGGACATCTGCAATACCAAAGGAGTTGCAGGGAGGCGAGTCTATTGCCATTTACTGGGCAAAAATCCATACTCGCGAGTTGTTACTGAGAATTTCAAAACTCAATAACAGTTTGCCCCTTTCGGATAGCAGTCGCGCTTAGGACCACTAGATATGTGACTTTTGTGAGAATAGAATAAGATAGTTGAATTCTGTCTACTATATTAATAATTACTTACTTGCTTTTTTGCTTATGTTTACTGCTAGTACTTAATTTTTTTGAAAAAGAATCTTAACCACACCTTTTACATAAAGTTCGAACGTTTCGAAAATGATCTTTCTGCAATTCTCTGTCGTTATAAAGGACTGACGATCATCAAGTGTATTGCTGAATAAACAGATTGCCTATCTATAACATTTGAATACGTAACATTTGGAAAGTTTGCGGATCTTAGGCCGATTCCCACGTTAGTAACGAAAGAAGAATTTTGAATTTGGAGGTTATTCAATAGGTATATTCGAAATTTAAATGGATTTGTGTCATATTGATTTATTGTTATTCGAAAACATCGTTTATAACGGACATTATAAGAGATCTAGATCTTAATAAGCAGATAAGAGTATAAAAAAATGGGCCCTCTTTGGGGGAAGCCTACGTTCAGCAGTGGACGGCAAAAGGCTGATATGATGATAAAATACATACATACATACGATCACGCCTGTATTCCCCAAAGGGTTAGGCAGAAGTGTACTAATGTAAGTACACCCACATTTCGCCGGTATATTTAGGTCCCATGTAATAGGAGACGAGCCTATTGCCATTAACCGGGCACAAATCCAGACTCCGAGCTGCTACTAGGAATTTCATAGAAAAGCCTATTAACACTTTGTTCGACCTGGGGATCGAACCCAGGACCTCTAGCGTAGCAGTCGCGCTTAAGACCACTAGACCAATGATGATAACAAAATAGGACTAATTAGACTCCATAGATTTTTAACAGCTTGTTGTACACACGGCTACAGGTCAAGCTATACAAATCCAGTTTAAGCTTTTCTCGCATTGTATAGGCTTCTTATACAATAAGAGGTCAGCGTAAACTGGTTTTGTATAGTTTGATGTGTACCTGTGCGTACAACAACGTGTTGTAAAACTACAACAGGCGTTCTAAGAAATTAGAACGCCTGTTGTAGTTTCGAAAAATAGAGATGTATAAACGTAACATCGACTTCACAAGGCAATTTATGTTAAATAAAATTAAAATTATGAACAGGTATAAAGTTTTATGTAATTCATCGGAAATAAGTTAAGACTTATTTGGACTTATGTGGAATGCCCACACCTTGCGTGCGCGCATGTGGAAGAACGATTTATTGCACACTAAGAATTTCTGACTTACACACTTTGAATGAAATTTAACAACTTACCTTACGTTGTTTAGAGATTAAGGTAGTAAACACTTACCTACTAACCTATTTCTAAAAAAAAATGGGAACATATGTACATGGACAACAAACAGTCATCATCACATCGTCAAACCATATTATTATCCCACTGCTGGGCACGGGTCTCTTCTCAGGATGAGAGGAATTAGGCTATAGTCCACTAGGACGGATAAACACAATGTGACCATAATATGTAGGTACTAGGTATTTTTCAAATCGGTTACATTCTTCTTAATGTTAGATTATAGCATTATAGCAATTGGTATTTGCCCGGTTTATGGCGATTGGCTCGACCCCTATTACATGTGACATAAAACACACCGGCGAACTGTGGGTTACATTAGTACCTACATCAGTCTTTCTGGGAAATCAAGTATGGTAAGTAGTATGTAGCAAATAATAAAATAAATACTTATTAGGTTCTGCAGCATGATAGACCGACAATTTGAAGAGGGTGGGTGGCAGCGGATGGATGCGAGCTGCCCAAGATCGGGATTATTGGCGCTATTTAGGGGACGCCAACGTTCAGCAGTTGATGGAAATGGGCTGATATTATAAGAATTTTAGCCCTGTAATCTTCTAGTGACAACAATACAACATGGTCCAACACTAATATATGTACAAACTATAACACTATCGTATGTAATAAGACTAAAGTTTTAAGGTTGAAATTCTATGCCACCTAAAGTTTCTCAATCAATACATATAATTAAAACTTGTTAATTGATAAAGTTTCGAAATTTCAATGAATTTCGTAAACTTCGTTGTCTGAAACATAACGAATATACATTTCATATGTACATGTAGGTAGAGATTTCCCTACTATGATAGAGTCTACTTTGAACCTAATCAGATGCATTTGAAGTTTAGTATCATGAAAGGACTCTCATCAGACCTCCACAAGCCAAATTCGGGTCAATATCGACATCTTAAGGATAATCTAGCTTTTAGGCTTAACGGGCTAATCACTACCAATCCATTAAACGACACATTAATTTAGCCATAAAACGAAGTGATCTGATAAAATAATCTCAACTTAGTATCCGGTTTATTAACGACACTGATGCGACCAACTTTGATTTCTGCACAAGCTTCGTGGCCGATTTAAAATGCTAGATGAATATCAGATGCCTTAACTCAATGTTTAAAGCAATAGTGATTTAATATTGAACTGATTAAGATTGAGATTCCAACGTGCTAGTTGTGATTTCAACTGATTATCCGAACGAACACACAAGCTGTTGACAGTCTCAATCAAGAATAAGTCATAAGGAAAAGGGGGAAAGAAGATTTTTCTGTACAGGTAACGTTAACGTTATCACAGAGCAGCTACAATAAAACCTACAACTAAGCAGTAGACAATTTGTGTTTGTTTGCGAATGACCAAACTGAGGTTAATGTACGCATTGATTTTGCATGAAAATGTCGCTTTGACAAATAGAAATTGAGTAAAGCGTTTCAAGATAATGTAATGGAAAATTATTATGCTGTGTGCTCAAATCCCATAAGACACGGTAATGAATAGAAACGTTATATGGAAATAGCAGAAAAGTAACAAGGTTCATAAATTTAATAATTCAACAGAATTTATTTTTTAGACGTTCCTTTGCGCAAAGGAGAATAAAAAAAAATCTCTTAACTTGATGATTTACAAAAAGATTGATGCACCTGAGGAAGTACGTGGAATTTCATTGACGAACACTCAACCTAAATGTCCAATAGGCGATAAGGTTCGCCTACAGTCTGATGCTGTTCAGAAGTCTTATCATTATTGCTGTCAAAGACTTTAGCTTTAAACTAATAAGGACCAAAATTGACTGCTGCAGCAGCTTTGAAAAATGTAAGGTCTCCCAAGAGTGGCTACTTTCGAACGTGTCAATAAGAGCTTTCGCTATCTGTGACCGAAACTCGCGTTTTGTTTGTTTTGCTTATTTGAACATTCATTTTTCTGGGCTCCTCTTGATATAACGCATGACGCGGTACTTTCGTTAGATGTGTTAATTTGTACCTACCTACCTACCTTACAAGGGCACGTCTTACCACACCTAGGTTTGTTCCGGAAAATATTCTACTTAGATTTCTGAAAGGCAAAAACGATTGAAATTGATATCCTGCATCCTATTTTGAATATTTGAATAAGCTAATTGTTATGTCTTATAACATTTTTTTTTACTTTTTCACATTATGCGAATGGACACCAAAAGCCTACGCTTGGAAAAAAATTGTTTTCTACCGAAACTACATAAAACAAAGTACCTAGTTGTTAACAGTAGGATCAATGTATAAGAAACGTATTGCTCTATGTCATCTATAATTTGCATCGGATTCTTGAAAGTTCTTATGTATCTGAAGTCTTTAAGTGCGTCTCCAACAAATGCATCCTTAAAGTTAGCAAAGCATATTTCTTTCTCCATTGCTAAAAAGAGAAGCCTTTCTTCAAGTTCCATATAATGACCACCCAGCGATATCCCTTGTGAAAACAAAATATGATTTACAACAAAAATAATACACTTTCGCTTCACAGTTCGTAAAGCCAATATCAATAATTAAAAACAATTTTCTCATTCACCAAGCGTCAACATACGAATTAAAATATAAAGATGTATGGCTATCTGAAATTGAATCAGCATTCAAAGAGTCAAGATAAAAATTTACGACGTTAATTGACATTTAAAATCGAGAGGCGGCCATGATATTTGAGATGTATGAGTTCGGGGAAGGAGTCTGAAGGGAAACTTATGTTCTGTTAACTAATAACGATCATGTAGGTAGTGAAGTGGAAGTGATGATGCCTCTCATATTGTAGGATCTTTAATTATTTCCAAGCCCTGTAAGATGCAATTCTTAAGTGGTCAAAATTTCACTTGATTTGTAGTGATTTTAAGAGCCCTAATTCTGAATAAAATTTGGAAAAAGAATATCGTTTCAGCATCATCAACGACATCAACCTATTGTATTGTCTCACTCTCCACAGAACAAGAGGGATTAGGCTGTAGCCCACCACGCTATCACAATTATATTGTGACGCTATCCCACTGCGGTAGTACTTCACACGCCATTGAGTAAATATCTCAGTTAATCAGGTATATAGGTTTCCTCACGAATTCACGATGAATATCGTTTAGTGAGTCATCATTATTATGATCGAGATATTATGTACATTTTATATAATTGGATGGATGGATTCGTTTAACTGAAATGTAACATCAGTAAAATGGAATATCTTACAGTTGCAGCACTGGTCTTTGCGGGACAGTACTAAAGAAACCACGAGAACATAGGTAATATCTTAATTCTTTCAACCCATTTAATTACACGATTGTTGCTTCTGACTTCCCTAAAAAAATTAAGTAAGTAAATGACAGCACGTATTGTGCGCACAACTCCAAACATAATGGACATGGATTAACACCATTACGCTTTTAAACCTTGACTACACAACAAAGAATGCCTTTTACTTTTAAAAGAACGTGGAAATTTCGTGTGGTTGTTTTGTACCGCTTTTGATATTTTATGGATAACTTTGTAAAAGTTTAAATAACATGACAGGTGAGACTCAAAAGACACCATAACATGTGTTCGTTTAGTAGGGCTCACTGCAGGGCTGGTACCCATCGTAGAACAACAACATTTTTCTCTTTCTTAAGTAGTGGTTAACTTAATGATCTCTTCTAGAATTCATATTCTGGTATCTACCTGAGCCCAGAATATTCTATTCATACAAATAATTCTCGTGAATGAATATCTAAGGCTCATCATCAAGTGTCATTTTAGAAACTTCTCTAAATCTCAATTAAGGAAATTGTATCGCTAAATGGGCTGGAGCAATTCGATTAAAATTTGTCGTCTAGAAGCATGCTAATTTCTAAAGTATTGTATACAAAACCTTAATCAATGAGTAAGTATGATTACGTTATTACGCTTATAGAACCGATTCATGTTGTCCTAGATAAGGAATAAGTAAGAATTCGATAAAAATGTGGCGTCTGACCAACCCTAGTACCTTCGAAGCCGGACGACGCTCGCGCACAACACACTGACACACATTTTTGTAGCCGCGCACAATTTTATTTATTTACACGTATTTAAGTATTCGCCGCTCGTCTCCGCCGATTAGCAGTGTGTGATGAATTAGGTATCACTGAACTTGTTTTTTTAAGAAACCGTTTTGTCAACGACATTTATCTATTGAGGATCATCTGTTTTAATAGGATTACCATCTGTTTTATTAGGATTAAATATGCGTTTTAATTTTTGAGGTAGGTAATTAAAATTATTAAGTAGGTACTTTAGTTATAAAAACTTGTCATTTAATAACGTTTAGTTGTATGTGTTTTTATCTATGTCAATGAAATTAGATTAGAGCAATATAAATGACACCTCGTTTAGTACTAATCTAAATTAGACCATTCATAACAATTTTTGAATTTTACATTATTTAAGACTGAATTATTTTAAAGATAAGCAGAAGAAAATTTAATAATACAAAGTAATATTTTTCATTAAATACCATCTCAATCATATAGGTAGGTACCTGTCTAAATGTCTGAATCCTATAATTTTTACATGCAATGAAATCATAGTTAAACATGTAGTGCCATTAACTATATTTAAGACTTTATATATAAAAAAAACCAAAAGCAGCTATGAGGGACTAACCAAAAAAAAAATCCTATTAAATAATTACAGTTGACAGTATTGAAGTGATCGCAAGAAGACATCAAGCAGTGAATAACGGAAAAGATTTGTACGACGAAGAGGTTTATTCCAATAATACCATGGCATATTTCGGCTCCTAACTGTATCTTGAATTTGTTCTAAGTAAGATTTATCGATAAAATATTAATGCTAGTATTCAAATCTGTGTGGTCCTCAAAATGTAAGCAAAATTTATAGTGCCTTATGCCCCTCGAGGCGTATCTTTGCATACCTCCTTGATTTCCTATCTATAAAATTATATATAATATGTAGAATTATAAAACTAATACTCCGTGATATTTAATGATCAATACATAATTCATCATTACGTTTCAATTTCTCCTTTTCGAAAATTATCAAATTGTCAATTTTCTCTTCGATAATGTGTATTTTACAGACGTCGTTTATTTAGCATTTTGCAATTGTTAAGCTCATTGCAATATTTTTTTCACGAACTTTCCAAATACCTTCCTACTGCTATATTAACACTATCTAATATTATATATTACATAAATTAAATTTCTGATTAAAGCCTTTATTCCGATATACGAGCTATAAACGTTGGCAACTACTAATCATTTTAAACGTGTCGGCGCGTAATCAATAGTTCGATGAAATGTATCCGCCAGTAAAAATTGCGATCCCATTACACATAACCAGTTTGAAGGTATTCACAACAAAATCATTCACTTTCTCTTAGAAAATCTTGCTATAGTAGTACCTATCGTATTTTAAAATTGGGTGGTAATCATTATTTTGATTTATCGTTAGTATAAAGTTTTGATCGCGAACCATTTTTGGAGCAGTGAAGTTAATCTTGTTACTTAATTGAAGAAAAAGTGAAACAGATTAAGATGTGTGGGAAGATAACGATACTACTGCATTGCATGCGTTTTCTCTATTCATAAATAGCATACTTACTTATTATAGAAACGTCTACTTTATACAAACTATCAAATCAAGTTTAAAATGACCGAATGATGTTGGTTTGACATAGTAGAAGCTATAACGATTTGAAACCTCGGTAAAGTACTAAAATGACTAATTAAAGATAATATCTTAGATATCTTAGACTTTATTTAAAGACCCGTCTAGTAAATGAAGACGATGATAAAACAACCATAGACATTGCTTAACACTGTTATACGTATTGATGATTGATTCATTTGAGATTTAACGATCGACTTAACGTACTTGCTAATGGTCTCGACATTTCTATTAGAAAGAGAATCACAGTATAAGACATAGTTGTCATGCTGAGTAAGTTCGGAGTAGAATGAGGGAAACCAACCATAGTCATACTCAATGAAGATACTTATACGGGAAATTAAGTTCATGCAAATGAGGTGCTCGTATCTAACTCAAAACCCAAAGGTGCAGTACATACCAATTAAAAATGTTCTTCGCAAATACTTTCTACTGGTAGAGGTATGTCGAAGCGAGAGTTTTCTAGTTTGTTTTAATTTCTATCTACAAATAAATGGTAATCTGATGGTTCGGAACTCTCCAGAAACAATATTGACGATCATAACAGACGTGGTTGTAAAGGCTTTCGAGGAAATTTAGTTTTGTATATTTTGATTATGGAAATTCATTAGTTTGTTGTATATGTTTATTGAAAATATACGATAACTTGGTATGTAAGTATATTGGTTGGAATAAAAAAAACAAACACATTATAGATATAGGAAATTTAATTTACGTTATTTATATATTTTTATGAATAATTTGGTTAGACCGCATTTCACCAATTCGAAATAAGTTCCAGTTAAATTAATCAACAATATCTCATATAATTCTGTTCCAATTTTTAAATTATTCGGAGAGTAGCGTCTATTCTCACAAAATGCTATTATCACTGAAATGCTTCCTTATTGTTCAAATAGATACCAACACCGCCGATCCCTTATGACGTACCTTTATTTGAATACTACCTACTTGTCTTTAAGGTTATCAGTTTTGAATGTGGACAATGTTTATCATTAGCCGAGATTTCATAAGAAAAACACGAGATAGGAAAGCGGACACAGCTAAAGGGCCCACCCACGCTTGTCCAAAACATAATTACTGACCGGCTGGAGAAGAACGCTAATTAAAATCTCTTACTCGCGTGCTTACCGACAGCGCCCTAGTGTCAATCGTGTTTTTCATTCTTACTATTGTGGCCATTTGAAGGGCTTAGCCAAAACGATATTATATTTTTCTTTAGGGAAACTCAATTTGTTATGAATATTTGTAACCAGCAGTAAATTTTGCCTATGCAGATATTTTTGCTCAAGGAAGAAGCTTCTGGATGACACATATATAATTCTTTTTTTATGACAACAGATTAACATTGACGTTTGACATATCATTTTGATAAGTATGTGAAACTTTTTCTTCTTTTTCGTTTGTATCTTCAACAGATACAATTTTTTTGCCTTAGTTCTAATAAATTATATTTTGATATAAGTATATCACTGAATGCACTAAAGATTCAGCAATAAGAATTTTAAAACTTATTAATTAGGCTCATGAGAAACCAGCTTGATAATAATTACATTAACGTCTTTGTATTGTCAATGTCGAAGTTACCATCAATCAAGTCAAATCACAATGAGATCGTTTTTATTTGAAACGAAAATGTTATTTCTTTTTTGTATAGTGAAATTATCTTGTTACAATTATTATAATATGGTGAGTGACGTAGATAGTTTCATGTTGGTATGGCGGGCTTATTTCCGCAACTCCACGACTAAGCGCGTATTTTGCGTGTCAGTTTAGTTTCATGTTTAGAATTGACTAACTGTAAGCCTGACTTTTCAATCGTCCTTCCTAAGGTCCAAACCATCGCTATACAAAATTATATCAATCGATTGAGCGGTTTAAGCGTTAAAGTGTAAGACAGGCAGGCGTTACTTTCGCATTTATGATATAAGGAGAATGGATTAGCAGATTTTTTACTTAACATTATTTTAAGAGTTATAGGAGATGGAAATAAAAGATCGAATCTTAATATGAGCTTTATGCAATTAATATTAAGGTCTCAATAAAAACAAACAGACGATAACAACTTCTCGGCCGCTCACTTCATATGGCTGGCAGTGTACAAAAATACTTTATGTGGGCACTTGGTCAAGTTCGTTGGTTGTGTCCTATTAACATGGTTAATTAAATTAAAAAAAGAACAAGCGACACCTGAACTCATACAACTATTAATTGAATGTTTTCTCATTTTTCATAATCATTGTGATCAACTTTTTAAGAGTATTCAATACTTATATGTATATGAAAAGAAAAGAAGTATGTTCTATTTGTATGAAAAGCTGTATAAATGAATGTGGATAAAGAGAATAGTGTCGTAGCAAGTGGGGGTCTATAGTATTTGCCTATCCCTGTGGGCAAAAGGCGTGAGTACACACGGCTACAGGTCAACCTATACAAATCCAGTTTAAGCTGATCTCGCATTTTATAGGTTTTCCATACAATAAGAGGCCAGTATAATTTGGATTTGTCTAGCTTGATGTGTAGCCGTGCGTACGTATGTATGGATTCTATATCCATCTTCTCAATCTGGCTTTTACTACGTGCTCTAAAAATATTTATATTAATATTTATACCCACCACTAACAGCGAACGGGTCTCTCGCAGAATGAAAAGGGTTAACCTAAAATCCACCATGCTGACCGCTGACATTAGCTAGTAGGCACAGTGACTTCAAACGATTTCAATACAGACTCTCAGGTATGCAGATTTCCTAACGATATTTTCTTTCAAGGTTTGAGCGAATGACAATTAATTATGGATACTTACTTGATTTTGAAAAGTCACGTCAAGTTCTAGAAAAACAAACAACACAAAAGTACAAAGTATCATTAGTAATTACCGAAAAAGTCGACCACAAAGTCTAGCTAAGTATTATCAAAGTATGCTAACAAAGAAATAGGTACTGCGATATCGATTACTCGACCTAATTTAATGAGATGGCTGATTCGATAAATAAGAAGAAGATTCCATTTTTCATCCATTTTAAGTAGCCTATGAACTTGTTGGTAAACACAGCCCACGCCCTTTAGCTCTAAACAATCAGAATCAAACGTTAACACCTCTGTTTATTAATAAGGTAATGATACGGAAGGCGTAGACGCAGAACGTGAAATTATGATCATTTTTAGAGTATGTCAATTTTATTGTAATACATCGGTGCCTACTTAGAATACTAATTTTTACATTTAACGAGCCTAGTACTGTTAAATGACTTCCACAAATCCTAGGACAACATCGTTAACGTAAGATCAACCTACCACAATACCTGGACCTCTATAGTAGTACAGATGAGTTTCAAGATAGAGGTCAGGTAAGTCTGGTTGTTTCTTAACCTGAATTATTGGTGGCTGGTTGCCCGGATGCCTCTACTTACGTGAATGACGGCCGTCTATCGCCGTGGGCAATTTTTTTTTAAATCATACTTAATCTTTTAATATTTTGATGTGCCGGAAGACTTGAACCGACCAAAATTATGTTGCTTTGCCATAGTGCAGAATATTTTTTTTTAAGATTGTTTCCATAATCCATTCCAAGTCCCGCTTTGGGCGCCAAACTCAATTTTTTTTTTGGTTTTCGCAAATTGTACTTACTTACTTCTATTATACATTCTAGGGTCATGGTAGTAAGAATTGCGACAAACTAACCATAAATGTATTCACAACTAAGTGGGTAACTTCTAATAATTTTGTTTCGAAATCGTTATCGTAACAAATAGTAAAATACAATATTCTGGCAAAATTGTCAATTTACTGTCTCCTACAATAACGATTTTAAGCAATAGTTTTAGTACCTAAGTACTCAGTTGAAATAAGTAAGTTGATGTCTCAATTCTGATTACCATGACCCCAGAATGTATTATAGACGATAAATTTGCGAAAAACTAAAAAAAGAAATTGGCGCCCAATGCGATGCGATAATGCGATCCGCTTTATATCATAAACGATATTTATTTCTGTATATTAATATTTTAAAGACGAAAGACGGAGAACGTCGTATTTTTACGTCGTGCGTTTTAAAATCTCAAGGAACATAAAGTTTGACCTTACGTCTCAAAAGCAGTGATTTCATAGCTTGTAAATTATCATGTGTACACTTTTCACATTGTACCTAAACAATAGCACTCTCAGAATTCCCAAAAAGTTCACTAGTATTCTACGGCCTTGTACAACTAATTCTTAATTCAGTGTCGACCCAGTTGAGCTCACATTTGAAATGTATGAGATCGTTTATATGCCGAGATTCCACTTTTATATATGAGAAGAAATTAAATCATTAAACTTGATAAGGTGTCAAAACGCTGCTTGAAATTTTAGGAAACCATTCAGCATAACATACAGCCTCGTTTATCACAAGATTCGTTGTAAGGTCGCCAGCACATCAGGCTATCGTCAATATTTTAAGGTTTCAAATCATTTGGAGAAATTTGTCAGTTTTGTATAACGTGATGTGCTGACGACTGTACATGGAATATCAAAACAAAACCCTGAATCGCGCAAGCAATATTTACCGTGCATGCTGCATATAAACAGATGCCCAACATTAGAGGTCCACCAGGCAATACACCTGCCTGGTCGGAGGGATCTCTTGGATCCCTTCCATCCTTTAACCAAAGGATCCCTTGGTTGGAAAAGCATCACACCTCGTACCTTATTATATCCACAAGTACCATCACAGCAGTACAGTTTGTTCGAAATAAGTAAGCCGATCGGAAGTTAGCCGTTCCGAACTACCGCGGTTATGAAATCGTTTCGAACAAACTGTAAGTCTTAAACGGTAGTACGTAACGATGTCGATAATGCGAGATTGGTTTATCTTTTTAGGCCCCATTATCAACCCATTACATTTGCCCACTGCTGGGCCCGGGTCTCGTCGCAGAACAAGACGGATCAGGCTATTGTCCACCATGTTCATGTAGGTTTCCTCACGATATTTTCCTTCACCATTTAAGCGTGCGACAATTATCATTATCACTTGTACTTCGCCGTCCGGAAAACGACCTAATTTCTCATAAAAAGGATTCATATTCGATACAAATCCTAATACCTACCAAAGATATTAATGTTTTTTTTGTATAGGTTAAATTTTTGCACCTAACTAAATGGCTGTTACGAAACCATATCGCGATATATTTCTTAACGAATTAGGTACAAAATATAAAATTGGTGGGGCAAATCTAACCACTATTAAAATCTTGCCAATAAATATGTCAGACTCCAAACTGAGTCACTATTGGAAACATCTAATACTCACGTAGGAACTATAGGAATGTTAGGAAAGTGTGCAAGTAACCCCAGAACGTGCTTTGCTTACCACAGGGGAAGGTGCAAAAACTTGGCGATTGTGATTCCTGGCGCGCAAACTAATTTAGATTCGTTGGAGATTCTGCGGCGCGTTGATTCTAGACTATGTTCGTTTAGACCTGGCAGGGCCGTAATTAATTTGATTTTATTGGATTGTAGTCAAACTTTGAGTCGAATTTGTTTTCGATTTAGATTTTTTTAGACCGTTGTATACACTTGGACGTTATTTTGGGCCTTTTTTTGGAGGCATGTAGCCAGGCATGTAGTTCATCGGAATCAATTATTTTTTTTATAGTTTACTAGCAATATGGGTCACATATTACTAGTAGGTATTCTTGTTAAACCCCTTCATTTATCAAAGACCCATGTAATATGCGGCGAGCCTATTGCCATCAACCGGGCACAAATCCAAACTCCGAGGTGCTGCTGAGAATTTCAAAGAAAAACCTAATAAGACTTTGCTTGATCTGGGAATCTAACTCAGAAGTAGTGCCGAGTATAAGTAAAGGCAAGTGCAGATGTTAGCCGGTAATAGTCCGACATGCCCTGCCAACTTCCCTGGTGACAGACAAAAAAAAACTAGTCTTATGAGGCAATTAGGTACTATAATTCTAAGTATTAACCTATAAACAGATAACTACAAAAAACAAATATATTTTATAGAGAATCGGAAATTTAAATATTCATATATAATATTATTAGAATCACATGGAAAAAAACAATTTATGAACTAAAACTACTTTTTACGGATTTTATCGCGTTATATTGATATTTTTAAATTCCCGACGTTTCGGATCCTTTACAGCATCCATGGTCACGGGTGGACTGAGGTGTTGGTCGTCCTAATGTCAAAATTATCAACAGCTACCCTACATTTTGTTGATTATTATTTATGCCGGTCACGCAGAATGAGCTCACTGTATCCTTAGGTCTCGCAGTCTTGTGCTTGGATTTAATGGAATCTATGATGGGGTTCCAAGCAGATGGTAAGACCCAGCCATCTTCTCTATTGAAATTTGGATGTTTTTTAATTTCAATAGCCTCGCGAATCATCCTAGGTAGGAATCGGTTTTCTTTTGCAAGGACTTGTGGTTTATCAAATCTGATGTAGTGCCGGGTCTTGTCAAGTGTATGTTCACAAACTGCTGACTTCCCGGAACGGCGGTGTTTGACATCGGCGATGTGTTCTTTTACGCGGGTCCCTATGCTTCTTTTAGTTTGGCCTATGTATGAGAGACCGCAATCACAATCAAGCTTGTATACTCCTGCATCTTGTAGAGGTATGTGGCACTTGACAGGTGGTAGGAACTGACTAATCTTCTTCAGCGGCTTGAAGTAAGTTTTGATTGAAGCCCGCTTCAAGATATAGCCAATCTTGTCTGTGACTCCTCTTACATATGGTAACACAACAGGTAGTCGCTCAACTGTGGTACGTTTCACGCGGTTTCTGTGATGAGGTTTCGGTATTTGGAGCTTGTTGTCGTGCAGGACTTGCTTGACATGTTGAAGCTCTGCATCCAGGTGTTGCTCATCACAGATCCCACGCGGTCTCTGAAACAATGATTTACCGACGGTAGATAACTGTGTTGGGTGGTGGTGTGATTCACCATTTAAGTATTTGTCTGTATGGGTTTTCTTTCAGTTTGTGAACATACACTTGACAAGACCCGGCACTACATCAGATTCGATAAACCACAAGTCCTTGCAAAAGAAAACCGATTCCTACCTAGGATGATTCGCGAGGCTATTGAAATTAAAAAAACATCCAAATTTCAATAGAGAAGATGGCTGGGTCTTACCATCTGCTTGGAACCCCATCATAGATTCCATTAAATCCAAGCACAAGACTGCGAGACCTAAGGATACGGTGAGAACATTCTGCGTGACCGGCATAAATAATAATCAACAAAATGTAGGGTAGCTGTTGATAATTTTGACATTAAGACGACCAACACCTCAGTCCACCCGTGACCATGGATGCTGTAAAGGATCCGAAACGTCGGGAATTTAAAAATATCAATATAACGCGATAAAATCCGTAAAAAGTAGTTTTATTTCAATGTCTGATATTCGCGTAAGTGTTAGAAACCAGTAAATTTATGAACTGTTATTCATAACTGTAAATTGATGGTTTACGCGTAACCTTTGCCGGAGAGATTTACATTGAAAACGTAAAAAAACAATAATTAACTTCCTTGCTTTAAGCAAAAAGGTCCAGAAAGAAAAGGGTTGGCACATTCCTAGGAACGTTTTAAGCTTTCAAAATTGTATAGTATCATGTTCAACCTGCAAGCCTAAGAGATTTTCTTGACGGCGTGTGAAGTCTGCCAACCCGCTGTAGGCTAGCGTGGTGGACTATAGCCTAATCCCTCTCGTTCTGAGAGAAAACCCGTGCCCAGCAGTGGAACGATGTAATAGGTCAATGATGATAACAGTACCATGTAATGAAATACTTAATGGCTCACCTACTGCTGTGTTCAGAGACGCCAATCGATGTAAAAAAAATAGACTACCATTAGTATATTTGAGATTTTCGTCAGCGAACGAAGATATAAGTTCTGGTTATTATTATTATTTAAATCTATAAAATTGTTCTTTGTGGTGACATAGGTACTCATCTTCAATAGTATGCATATTTTCTTAATGCAAGAAATCTTTGCCAGCTCTAAAACTTAGACATTCAAATGCAAGCAGAAGTACAAATGTGCATATTGAAACAACAGCGTGAATAACAAAATCAACGCTCCCCTGACCGCTTTGTGATAAGGAGACAAATCGGTGAAAACTTGTACAATGACCGAGAAAAGTAAAAACACTTTCTGTACATACGAGTGCACACGTATTTAAGTAGGCCGTGGCTTTCCGGATTCTCTGACGGAATACGGAACACGTCCGGAGATGTTATGCCATTGAGAAAGATAAACGACCTCGTGGATGATGGCTAACATGAAAATCCACTGACATATTTCATTTTGTTCCTTTAAATCGTCAAGCTTGAGGAGTTATTGTCGCTAGTAGAAGTGTGTTGTCTGTTTTCTAATTGATGATGTTTTGAACGGAGTCTATGGCTATACTAAGATTTACTTTATTATCATTATTAGCATATTATGGCTATATGACACACAGTTGGTATTTTTTTTGTTCTAAGATATTCTCTTTTTTTTCTATGTTATACAGATGAAAGGAACAATTCTTGTTACAAACAAACCTCAACACATCTCGAGTGACGTTATATTTTTCGCTTGCATAGGCTATTTGAGTCAGAGATAGTCTAAGCTTTTGTCTGTGAAAGAATTTTCAGAATCGGATCAGTAGTTCCAGAGATTATCTCTTAATCAAAATTATGAATTCTTCAAATGGAGTTATTTCAAGAGTGAAGGTAAAATTTAACAAAAGTCCATTGCGTATTTAGTAATTCACTGACGCACTTAGTTGTCTACAATATGGCGATTTACGGACTTAACGATTTTTTACCGTAGGTATGGAGTATTAAGAACGGATCTTCCTATTCGCCTATGCGTAAAAAGTTTTTTTTTTGTTGCAAAGGAATGCATGGTATGTAAGAAATAGGCATGGCTCCGACAGACATGACTCATAAACTCACCGACTTTTACGACCACCTGAGGCGATCCTTAGTTTGCTACATAATATCTCATTGGTAACAGAGACAGTCAATAGAAAACATGCTCCAATATACTGAGTGTGAATTTTGAATACCTAAAGTACAGGAACAAATAAAATAAAAAACCGGCCAAGAGCGAGTCGGACTCGCGCACGGAGGGTTCCGTTCCATTACGATTTATGACGTATTAAAAAAAACTACACACTAGATCTCTTTCAAACCAATTTTCGTTGTAAGTTTACATGGTAATGTAGGTACATCATATATTTTTTTTAGTTTTATAATTCTCTTATTTTAGAAGTTACAGGGGGGAGGACACACATTTTACCACTTTGGAAAGTGTTCCTCGCGCAAACTATTCAGTTTAGAAAAAAAATATGTTAGAAACCTCATCATTTTTGAAGACCTATCCATAGATACCTCACACGTATGGGTATGATGAAAAAAAATGTTTTGAGTTTCAGTTTTAAGTATGGGGAACCCCCAAAAGTTTTTGTTTTTTTCTATTTTTGTGTAAAATTCTTAATGTGGTTCACAGAATACATCTACCTACTTACTAAGTTTCAACTGCATAGCTCTTATTGTTTCGGAGAAAAAAATGTGTGACATACGAACGGACACACAGACAGACTGAGATATTCTACAACGTAAAGCTCAACCGTTGTTTTTCTAGTGTTGGGCAACAATTTCTATTTGAAATGCGATGGCAGTGAACTAAGCAGATCAGTGTACAGCAGATTAAATAGAAATGTGAGTCTTTTTCGCATGCAGCAGAGTTCTACAGTTCCTGATACTCTTTAAACATAATTCTTGCTTATTTTTGAACAAAAAAAACAATTAATAAAATGATCTGCTAACTTCACTTAGCAGATCATTTTGCAGCAGATCAAAAATAAATGTAAGGTTCTTACGCATGCAGGTGAGTTCTACAGTTCCTGTTACTTTTTAGGAAAAGTATAGAAATTAGTTTGAAATGCGTAGGTACTTACTCGAAATTCTTAACATAACATAACATACCATCACGCCTGTATTCCCCGAAGTTTTAGGCAGAAGTGTACGAATTAATGTAAAATTTCGCTGATATGTTTAGGTCCCATGTAATAGGGGGCGACCCTATTGCCATCAACTGGGCACAAATCCAGACTCCGAGCTGCTACTGGGAATTTTATAGAAAAAGCCAATAACACTTTGCTCGACTTGGGAATCGAACCCAGGACCTCTAGCGTAGCAGTCGCGCTTGGGACCACTGAACTCTAAATATTTTGAGGAAAGTTATTGACTTAACCTTGAAGAATGATTCGAACTCGGGTCACAAGCGTTAATGGAATCGCTTGTTGTTTGTGTTGAAGTAGGTATTGGATTGTGTTCAGACTGTTTTAAAAGCTCATAAATATATATTTTAAAATATTTTATTCGAAACACGACTCACAATATATATCTATCTTTCGTCTATCTATCTAGGGCACTTAACATTTTATAGAACTACTGTCCGCGACTTCGTTGATTTTTGCTATTAAAGAAACAAAGAAATAAATTTATATGAGAAGTTTAAGCACAAAATAGGCATACTTACAAACACATAAAAAGCAAGTTAAATAAATTATGCAACCCCATACTTGACCGCTTCATTAGCCTGGATGTAAGCGCGACTACCAAACTGGTTCGATTCCCAGGTCGAGCAAAGTGAAATTAAGTTTTTCTATAAAATTCTTGGTTTCAGCAGCTAGAAGTTTGGATTTATGCTCGGATAAAGACATGGGCTCACATGGGAATGGGACTTAAACATACCGGCGAACTGTGGGTTCAGATTAGTACGTCTCTGCTTAACCCTTCGAGGAACACAGGCGGGATAGTATTTTATGTATGTTATATTTACAACGAACTTTTTTGAGTAGTGGTCCCAAGCGCGCCTGCTACGCAAGAGGTCCTGGGTTCGATTCCCAGGTCGTGCAAAGTGTTATTGGGTTTTTCTATAAAATTCCCAGTAGCAGCTCGGAGTCTGGATTTGTGCCCGGTTAGTGGCAATAGGCTCGCCCCCTATTACATGGGACCTAAACATACCGGCGAAATGTGGGTGTGTCGCGTTCTGACCGTACACCTCTGCCTAACCCTTCGGGGAATACAGGCGTGATGGTATGTTATGTATGTGAACTTTTTTACTAATCGAAACAAAATTAAGGTGCTAAGGTAGGTATGTACTCACCATCATAAACAACTTTCACAATAGGACAAAGCCAGTTATCGCGAAAAAAGCAATTATTCCATATATTTAAGTAGTCGAAAATATTTTTGTTGAACGAAGGACGAATTTTTCTTTTTTTTTAAAAAGCTTACTAGCAATTTGGGTCACACATTACTAGTATTCTTGTTAACCCCTCATACTAAGCTAAATGCTTGTTTTACGAGTGGGTCACGTCGGAGTGCAATGGGTGGGTTTCGAACCGGCAACAACATGATCGCAAGTCCGACGCCCTAGCCATTAGGCTACCGCCGCTTCAAAATCTTATTATATTAAGAATCTTAATTATTTACTTAAAATGTTGACTCACTGACATACTTATTGGCATACGACCTACTTTTGGTCGTTAACATTAGAATTAAGTATACATAACTCAACTTCTTAATATCACAAATCAAGACAAATGAATTTTAATGCCATGTAAATTTATTATTGGAGTTTTATCGAAGCTCACTGTGATGCAAATCATGTTCATCAATGTTTAATGATTGTATATTTATTTTAGTATCTTCGGTATGAAATTAATACTGAACCACAGTAACTAAATAGAATGAAATGCACTGAATAGATATTTATCAAGCTGGTTGATATATCATATATATAGGTATAGTTCGATAAACCGTGAATAATTTTCATTTTAATTTCAGTTAAACATTTTTCAAAATTATATTTGCTTTCTATTTATTTATTTGCTAACATACGTTTTAAGTAATAAATCATATTACATTTAATATGCAATGGGCCTCTGTGTCTGATAATAAAAGATCTTTATTTTATTTTTTAAGGTTTCCGTTCACGGCTTCGCCCGCGTGAGTATTATACATATAAACCTTTCTCAAGAACCACGCTATCTCTTGGTGAAAACAGCATGAAAATCGGTGCAGTAGTTTTTGAGTTATTCGTGAACAGAAAGACAGACAGACCCGGCGGAGGACTTTCTTTTATAATATGTAGTGATAGTGATTATTAATAAACACAGTGTCATATATAAAGTTATACTATTAGCCGCCCGTATTCCGTCGCAATAGGGATAATTTTTGTAGTACTTGCTTGATTTGTTGTCGTGTATACCAAATTTTCAGGGCTCTAGTTTTAAATGATCTTTTTCATCTTCCTGGTATGGTTTAGACCACTCGCTCCCGTGTGGCCCCAGCGAAAAGTGATGAGGTGGGTGGAATCCGACACGCCCCGTTGCATTCCCCGGGCGGCGAAAGTTCATGAAGATTTGATGACATGATGCTAAATACAATTTTTACTACTTACGTGATACAAAATTTTAAGTCGCGAAAATGGAAAAAATCTCCTAAAAAATAATATTTATTTTACATGTTAAATATTTTTATTAAATATCCTCACAGCACACATAGGTACTTTTTAATGTTTTTACCTAGTCGTCAACCATGTATAAAATATCGGTTATAGAAACAAGAAACGAGTTTTAAGTTGTTATAACGGACCAAATTTTGCTAATGCCTATAAATAACCAGTCTTAAGTCACACCTGTACTATGTAGCTCAAATAAATAATTAAAACTATCGGCTAATACACACTGCGAATCGAATTGTTGCTACATAAGTTGCGGAGTTAGCGCCACGACTCGCAGAGTGAGACTGGCGGGACTGTTGATTGAATACTTAAATATGCACATTTATTTGTCATCGTCATTTCAAACAATTTTAGCTATAACTGCAATGTTACTCAGTGTGTACGAATATGACCCTTCTTCTTCTTAAAGTGTGTATAATAAAACGATTTCCATTAAATTCTAGATGATTTAAAAATGCTAGATTGAACTAGCAGCCTTTTATATTCTAGTACCTACGTTAGTATTAATAACTCAATGATAAAACATGTTTTGGGTCCCATAAATCATTATTGATGTATTAAACACGATCCAAATTGTTTCAATTAAGGCGAGTAGCAATCAAGCTTGACACACTTCTCTTTACAAATAGAACGCTTTTCTTATTGACTGTTAGTTTTGTTCTTCAGTCATGATAATTAAATAACGCATATAATATCAACATCACACGACTAGAATGCATCCGAACGGTGGGCCAGGATAGCCACGGAGTGGATCCTTAAGAGGGTACTCTAGTGAGCCTATCTCCATACAAACGCATTCAGCTGTTTTCTCCGTAGATAATGACCCTAGAGCAATGATATTTTTTTAAAAAATCTAGATCTATTTCATACAGGGTTCTATTATTTCAAATTTTCAAAAAAAAATAATTCACAAGTAAATATGACAATTCAAAAACTCGAAAAAAAAACAATTTTTACCGTCATGTTCAGGCGACTATCAGACAAATTTGAAAAGTTTTAACAAAAAAATAAAATAATAGAAGTATAGACCTGCTTTTCCTCTAAATTTTGATATATAAATTGTTTAGATCAATCCACTTTTGAAGTAGAAAACAGCAGAATACGAAACGTCTTTGGTCAAGGTTTTTGTAGGTAAAATCATCCTAAGCTGCAGTTGTCCTTTTCGCACTTTACGGGAAGAGACTGGAGGTGCAGCGCGACGGCAATAGTTTCTTCAAATACCTATTTTTCAAATTCCTCAGGACTAGAGTCCCCTCTTAAGGAGAGTCGTCGACGCCGGGGCAGACCCAGAAAGCGCTGGCGAGACGATCTGGATGCGTTTAAGGCTGACTGGCAGGAGAAAGCGATAGACAGGAGCATGTGGAATGTTATAGGAGAGACCTTTGCCCAGCAGTTGGACAGTATAGGTTCACAAAAAAAAAAGACTGTTGTACGCGACTTCGTCTTCGTAAACTTCAGAATTGGGTCCAGCCAGGATAAAAAGTTCCCTTGCGTAATCCAGGTATAAACTATCTGTGTGCCTTGTGGTCCTAAGCGTGACTTCTATGCTAGAGAGCCCTTGGTTCGATTTCCAAACTCACAGTAGTTTGGAGTTCTATTTTTGCCTGACTATATCGTACCTATAACATGTTATTAAAATATTTAAGCGAACTGCGTAATCAGGTAAGGTTTAAAAAAATATATTGCTAAATATCTCAGAATAGATCAGATTTTTTATATAAAAGGGTTTTCGATAAAGTTTTTCCGAAAGGGCTTTTAAAAAACCTTAATTAACGAACTTCCTAGCGGGGTTTTATGAATAATTGGATATTTTGTACTATAAAAAGAATATACATATTGTTATCTATAAATTCTGTGCTCCACAAAAGAAAGAAAGAAAGAATGTTTATTCCGACAATCAAACAGAATAAAATAAAATAAAATATAAACAAATAAATCAAAGAACATTATCTTGTGAGATGTCAGAATGGGTCCCTATCTTAGCACTATGCTGCAGCAAGCAAATCAAGCTGCAGCGCTGATATTCTGATAGAGCCCGCTGATAAGGCCAGGGACAGTTTATATAATGATAAAAATATAATAAAAACAAAAATAAGAATTGATATATAAATAAAACAATGAAAACTATATACTGGTTTCTAAAACTTACGCGAATATTAGACATTGAAATAAAACTACTTTTTACGGATTTTATCGTCGGGAATTTAAAATAATCAATATAACGCGATAAAATCCGTAAAAAGTAGTTTTATTTCAATGGAAACTATAATTAAACCAGGGTATGTACCGAAGATGAAAAAAAAATAAAAAATATGAAAAATAATTACCATAAATTTCTAATAAAATTTTACGCAAAAGTAGGTAGGTACTTAATACTCGTCATTATTTGTATTTGATCATTGAAAATTACACGCGTGATATGTTATGTTATGTTTGCTTAAGTAATCATTATCATTATGAGGTCAAAGATCGCGACATGCTATCACCATAATTAACTATGTTTAGTTTAAGAATACTCGTGTTATCTAAATCAAGATTAGGTTATCAAAAGTGGGATCAAACCATAAAAATAAAAAATGTCTGCGGTCAGGAGACCCCCAACAGAAACAAAGTTCTCCACGCATTAAAAAAAACAATATGGCGACCAACTCTCGACGATTATATCTGAACTACGCCGGACGGAACCGAACGTTAAGTTATAAGACAAAGCTTTTCCCTTATCCAACTCGTACCCGAGCCGTGCTAAGGAACTTTGTTATAAAAACTAGCTTCAAGAATAATAGCTTACACACACTCACGCCTTTTTCCCACATGGGTTAGCAGAAACTATAGACTGCCACCTACTACGACTCTTGCATACCTCTTTCGCTTCTTCCACATTCATACGCGCTAGTTGCGAGCACTAGGTACGCACCTGACCTTTTTGGAGGACCTCACCAATAAGATCGGTGTATGCCCTCGCCCTTCTAGGGCGACCGCTTCCGAGCCTTCCGCTGACATGCGTCATAAAAAGTCCTTATGTAAATACAGGCTACCGATTTATTATACCCGTCATAGGTACATGGTACCTACTCAATAACTTTTCCTAGGAATGGTATGCTTTCAATTTGAATGATAAAGTGATAAATTCGGGTAACATAATTTCTTCACTCATTTATAATTCTTTCGTCTTATTTGTCAAATCAGGCCCATAATTAACACCTCGTTTGACATTTTTAGACTAGATAGAATCTAGACTTTCTAAGTTATAATAAATACATGAAAAACTTGTTTTATATAGTTTTTTTTTTGTAACACCAATATTTGTCTCAAGTCCTCGTGGTATATTGAAGTCGATAGATCGGAGGCAACTATAAATTCAGTTTTAATGTCACGTCGATACGTTTTGTTCTTTGGTTTGACAAGTCACGCGACTTTCTAGTTTCTAGTATTTATTAGTGAAAATACGGAACAGTTTCACGAATTCGTACATAACATAAATTGCTACAAGAACGAGCAAGAATTAGTTCTTCTTATGACAGATGATGGAGGTGACAATTATTTTGAAAATTATCATAATAACATTCGAAAACAAACAAGACCACTCAAAATGTATAATCTCATTGAAATTCCGAATGAACATTCTATTTCCTTAAGTTCCGAAATTCCAGTCGCACCATTAACGACACGTTTTAAAAATAACAAGAAGGGACCATTAAATATTTATAACAAAACAGTAAATGAGTCATGGCGATAATGGTATGCTGCCAGCATTCCCATTTACCAGTGTCCAATACAAAATGATAACAATTCCCTTTTGTTAGTGCGATACCAACACTCGCAGTCGCAACACTAATACATTTAACGGAAATTCCGTGTATTTGATTTGAATTTCGAATAGAAAATAAAAACAATTTATTATTTAATTTCACAAGTTTTTGAAATCATGGCGAAAGTGTACTATTTAGTGATGTGCTTAGTACTGGTGCACGTGTTATCGGCAAAATATGTCGATAAAAGGAAATGTCCTGAAGTGAGAGCAGTGCCGCATTTTGATTTGCCACGGGTTTGTTATCCTACTATTTTTTATACATAGGACCAAAATATTAAAGAATGCTTTGTGGGAAACATCTTATTTATATGGATCAGTCAAAATATTTTTCTGCCTGTCTCCCATGGGGACAATGGGGAAATATGTATGTATGTAGTTATGCAGTCATAGATGACATCATGATTCAACCACAATAGCGACTGACAAGCATATTGAGCTTAACTTATAAGTGGGTAATTCCCAAGAACTATTTAGGTAGGTATAGCGGAGATCATCTGAAAAATAGTTAAAATCAATGCGGTGATACCAATCCAGAAGAATTCTTCAGTATCGAATATCTAATGATAAAATTTGTTAAATTACATAAAAATGTGGCTAATTACATATATTAAATCTAGAGAGGTCAAAGGGTGTGTAGGTAACTCTGGGACCATTTAATTTTTTTGACTCATCGATATTTATTAAACAGCGTTATAGGCAGCCCTATCATTATCATCACTGCGTAAGCGCAGACAGCACGAGATGATTTGGGCCTCCCACACACAAAATTATTTAATTTGTGATAGTATTAATTGCCTCATTAGACTAGAGTTAGTGGATTATTTCTATGAAATTCTCAGAAGCAGCTTGGAGCTCAGTGAGTTAGGCTCAACCCCTTTTAAATGTTAACCATACGTACCGGGGAACTGTAGGTATACAGTACTCCTCTGCCTTGCCATATAGGGAGTTCAGGCGTGAAAGTATGTGATTGTATCAATAGACTGTGAAAATAATCAAATCATGATAGCTTTTAGGTATGTGCTTTTGTAAAATATCAATTGTAGTTCTGAGAGATCAGATAACGTTTTAGAAGCCTGTTTCCATCAAAATAGACCAGAGTAGGTCAAATTATGGTGCTGAGTAATGATACACGCTTAATTAAGATGAGCCATGTGTGGTCTACACCTAAGAATAACTCACCCATCTCAGCTACCACCTGATACATAGATTATTATAAGTATGTGTACTGTATACTGAACTGCCTCATTAGTCAGGATAATGGCAATACGCTCGCCTCTATTACGTGGGACTTAAACATACCGGCGAACTGTGGGTGTACATTAGTACTCCTCTGAATGACCCTTCGAGGAATAAGGGGGTGAATATAGACTAACCATTCGGAGAATACAGGCGAAACTTATACGTATGTAATACTAGCTTTTGCCCGCGACTTCGTCCGCGTGGAATAGATTTTTCCCAATCCAGTGGGAATTTCCCAAAATATCGTTATAAATTAAAGCCTATATGTTATTCTGATGTATAAACAATAATACTGTAAAGTTTCATCAAAATCCGTTCAGCAGTTTTTGCGTGAAAGAGTAACAAACATCCATCCATCGTCACAAACTTTCACATTTATAATATACGTACGTACGTACGTACGTATGTAATATGTGGTAAAAGATTAATTTGATTGGCGTTGTCCTTTTTCTGGAAATCAAAATTAACTTCAATTTAGGCGTGTTATTTTCCGCAACATGCTTTGTCGTCAGTGGCGACAAAACATGTTGCAAACAACTCTCAATCTATCTTTCTAACTTTCAAAGAATGAGTGGGATAGGTAGCTGTTTGGAACATGTTTTGTCGTCAGTGGAAACGCGAGGTTAGACTCATAATCCTCATCCTCTTTCTAGCCTTTTCCCAATGTTGGGGTTGAATTCCAGTGTAACCAGATGTACTTAGTTGAATATCAGTATTTTACATAAAGCAACTGCCATCAGATCTCCGCAACCAACTTCTGGGCAATAACGACATTTGGAGGATGGACTGGTTGTCAGGCTTTTTGGGTTTCTGACTGGCACTTAAGGTAGTCATAGGTGTTTGAATGACAATTGGGACCGACGGTATTACGTGCTCTTCATGACACGGAGGGGTCTCAATGTTCGCCTATCCACGGATTGACCGCAGCAGGTGCAGCTCTACCTTACAGATTTGTTGATCACCGTAGTAAATTAGCCTTAATTAGTGTTAGACTATGATCTATTTTTAAACAGTAACTACACTAAAAAAACGTAGGTATATGATAATGGTCCTAAAATTATTTTTAGTCCTAAAGTGTTTTTTGCGGACGAATGCTGCAGCGCTCCCGTAGCCCCAGCACTGAATTGGTGATGCGAAACGCCCAGTAGCCGGATTCACGTAATCAAAACCGTAGCGATGTCGCAGCGACTTAATCGTTAAAACAGTTTTCCTATTCACATCCGTCGATCAGACCGATTTAGAAGTCGTCTTATTGAAAAATCGTTGAACCGTATTCACACATGTTCGTTGGGCGAGAATGATTCTAAAACGTTGGCTTGACAGTATTCACATAACACTGGAAAACTGTTTCAACGATTAGGTCGCTGCGATATCGCAATCGGGCTACAGGTTGGTTTTAGTCGGTAGATCGCTCTTTTCAGAGCGGAGTCCGACACACCCCACCGCTCTCCCCGGAGCGGGGCGGTGGATAGTCAACAAAAAAAGGTACAATTATTTAATGTACTCTCCCAAGTCTTATGTCTCAGTCTGTGCAAGTTTCATAACTTTCTACAAAACATGTTGAAAAACAAATTCAAAAACCATTAATCTCTCCTTGCCATTTAAAATTTCCATGTTTTCTTGTACAAAATACATTTATATGTAAGTTGTGTTGTAAGAAAGCACTACATAAACATGAATTTAAAGTGACTGAAAGTTGTCTTCGAGATTATTGTCCTGTTCAGACATCTACGCAGTGTGTTTATTTCCTTTCAAATGTAAGTGAAAACTGGATCAAATAGAAATTCTGTTTTTTTATGACGTGATAATGCATGCAGGGGTGTTTCGGTGATCCATAATATGGTTCACATTCGAATTTTGCTACATTTCTATGAAATCTACATGTGAATTAATTTCAGAGGAATTGCCCATTAGCCTGCCTCGTTAGTCTAGTGGTCCCAATCGCGACTGCTACGCTAGAGGTCTTGGGTTCGATCCCCAAGTCGAGCAAAGTGTTATTGGGTTTTTCTATGAAATTCTCAGTAGCAGCTCGGAGTCTGGATTTGTGCCCGGTGAATGGCAATTGGCTCGCCCCCCTATTACATGGGACCTAAACATACCGGCGAACTGTGGGTGTACATTAAGTACACCTCTGCCTAACCCTTCGGGGATTACAGGCGTGATGGTATGTTATGTTATGCCCAAATTAGTCATTTTAGACCCCCCAAAATATTCCTGCGCTTGGCAAAATCTAAGTCAGCTACCAGTTTACTTGAACCTATCGTTGTACAAAACCGTTATAATACGAGGTCAGCTTATACTGGAAATTAGTTAACTTTACATATAGTCGCATGTACTTATCTAAGTACCTACTGTAATATCATTGAAATATTTGTGTACAAACTAGAGATATACAGTGATATTACCCGGCCTGCTCCATGCGTAGGCGGCGGACGCGGACTGATAAACATACTAAGGTAATTTACTCAATGGACATTGGAACACTATGTGTGTAATCATCACAAGTAATTATTTAGAGAATAAATTACGGACAGTTTCAATAAATACATCTCTCAGTAGTTTTGTTTACTAGAGATAGACTTTGCATGGAAAATGCCTAAAAAATACAAAAGGTTATATCTGTTAATAGATAATAATATGAATAATAACTATATATAAGTATATATAAAGTGACTGCCTCGTTGGTGTAGTGGTCCCAATCGCTAGAGGTCTTGGGTTCGATCCCCAGGTCGAGCAAAGTGTTATTGAGTTTTTCTATGAAATTCTCAGTAGCAGCTCGGAGTCTGGATTTGTGCCCGGTGAATGGCAATAGGCTCGCCCCCTATTACATGGGACCCAAAACATACCGGCGAAATGTGGGTGTACATTAAGTACACCTCTGCCTAACCCTTCGGGGAATATATACTAACTAGATGGTATGTTATAATATCAACTTAGATACGTATGATCAGTTTAGATCAAAATCCCTATCAAATACCAGCTGTAGGTATGTCTCATAAAAATCATATCAGCCAAATGAGGTACACTGCTGAGCGAAGGACTCCCCCATAGACAACGACCGTCTTACGACTATGCCGCCTGCACCCAGATAAGTACTCCCAGCGACTTTTACCAAGTTGTCTGTCCATCTCCTTGGAGGTATACAATGTGTACGGGCCAACCGTACAATATTATTGCGCTCAATCAGCAAAACATATTTGTTACAAACTATGTGTTTGAGTCAGTTCGCGTTGAGCAATCAATCAAGGCCGTGCGTTCTCAAAGTTCGCGTTCGGTAGCAAGTACGCCGCGTGTGCTCCTCTCATCAACTCATAATTATCATATCATTACAGTTAAGTTAGAGTCAGTGAATCAGTTAATATATCAGTTATTCTTATTACCAACAAGTGTATCATTTGACTCCTATTAGCAAAATATCAATGTGTGTGGTAACAAGACCGTACACAATGTATCGTTTTTTCGGATCGCCTAATGGTAAACGAATACCACCGCCCATGGACACCTACAATACTAGAGGAGTCACAATTTGCTATAGGTATACATATGTAGGTACCTACGGTGTCGATGATTTATTATTTCAAACTCGTGGTGATATCCCAAAATCCCGTCTTAGGAACGCCTGCGCAACATTTCATGATTTACCGAAGCTGTGCGTTGTCTGTTAGACAGCCTATGTTAAATTTTTATAAGTTATATGTTATTTTATGTTAGGTTATTAAGTAGATATTCTGTTATAAAAAATAATCTGACAATCTAAAGTGATCAAGTCACTCTTGTTACTTAATGACGGCTGGTTTCTACGAGCTTAAATAAAAACGAAAATTGTGCTAAGAATTTCGCGGACAAAGTCACAGTCCCGAGTAGTATGCTGTAGCATTATGACCATTATCGACTAGTAACAAGAATGATTGTTGCGCTCAAGATCTGTCAGATTGAAAAGCAAGTGCTTCCTACCTGACATCTCAATGGCGCATTTGCATATGCACACAATACAATGATACAATGAAAGGTAATATTTTGATGACTCAATGATGCTACTCAGTATACAATCTCACTTTCTATTTGTAAAGGATAATGTTTTCTAATGAATTCATAACGTCTTTTACATAATAGGTATGTTTGAACTTTGTGAATTTATGTTGAAATCTATGCAGCTTTCTCGTCTGTTAAATTGAAATGAGTAGCGTTTTTTTATGCTGGTGCACCTGGGTTAAAATTTATGCTAATTTATCGAATAACAAATGAGGCATCCTTTCTAATAATGCTAAATATTATTGAATTCTTTCTCGGAGAGCACATAAAGCTGCCGATCGTGTGACGTAATCAGAAGCCCAAAGGGACTATCAAACCAATCTATTCTTAAAATTTAAATTTAATTGCAGCGTTGTGATACCAGTCGCTCCGTGTAAAATATTGATATTCATTTAAGTAGTGGGACTGGAAGCGGACCCAATCATAATTGGAAAAAAACTTTGAAGATGATGCAAAATTTTAGTCGTTCGGAACTGTAAATAAAACCCACTTACCTATTTTCAGATCCTCTGGAATTTAAACGCCTAACTTTAAGCTAAGAGCAATATCACGTAACTCTAACTTAGACGGACGTTAATATGAGGCGCAATATTAGATACGCGACACTGAAACGTAGGAAAGTCACACATAAGGAAAGGAAATAAGCCTCAATTTCATTTGCAGATTCTGGGGGACTGGTACGTCGTGGAATATTATGCCAGTGATGAGGAAGCTCTTTCGTATAGTTGTATGAAAGCAGTTCTCTCTGAAGACGATAACTTGCCGGCCGCAGGTCTGTATACATTTTTATAATTATACATAAGTTTTTTAGTATATATTTCCACCTGCACCAGTCTTTCACCAGTCCGTGAGGAAAGCTGTGAACCATGAAAATGTAGTAGCTTTTAACTATCTGTACTGGGAATATGGACTTATAATAGTTGGTCACAGCGTCGTTTGTTACCAACTGCTGGGTTTGATAACCAGGTCGGGGAAAGTGAGATTGGGTTTTCTTGTTGGAGAGTCGCAGTTTGGCTTCTATCAATAAAATATAGTAAATGAGGCTAATGAGTTTTAAGTGAAGAATTATTCTAAGGATTCGGGGAAATTTCTGCTCCTCATCGTCATAGTCATTATGATTCCATTACATCGTCCCACTGGGCCACTGCATAAAATTGCTTAGTATTCAACCATACCTTAATAAATAGTTTCAACAGCATATGTTTATTGGCAGAGAGCTGACTAACATTGACTTCTGTCCTCAGATGGCTCCCTACAATTTACTCCAGGAGTGACGATGAACTTCACGTACCGTTTCGCCGACGACCCTGAAGGCGAGAACCTCCTCGGCAACATTACCTGGCGAGTGGACATGAACGAGCCGGCCCATTGGACGCATGCTGAGAAAACATGTAAGAATACATTTTTTATATCCCCATAGATAGATAGCTGTATTCATCGATAAATAGTGGTTTTGAATTTCGACTAAGTGGGTGGGACTCGCGGTCGCTTAGCGGTCATAGCGTCTGGTGTACTTAATCAGAAGACGCAGGTTCGAATCCTGCCCGCGGTCGTATTTTTCCTTCACTAAAATAACTTAATAATCTTTGCATTTTAGATTCCTAAAGACGGTGTTCACATTGCAGTCTGGAAGTCCTGTTGCTAAAAAGTTTTTTTTTTCACCGATGAATTATTTTTTCTGACTGCCTCATTAGTCTTGTGGTCCTAAGCGGAACTGCTATGCTAAAGATCCTGGGTTTGATCCCCAGGTCGAGTAAAGTGTTATTGGGATTTTCTATGAAATTCTCAGTAGCAGCTCGGAGTCTGAATTTGTGCCTGGTAGATGGCAATAGGCTCGCCCCGTATCCATGGGACCTAATCGTACCGGCGAAGTGTGGGTACATAAGTACACCTCTGCCTAACCCTTCGGGGAATACAGGCGTGATGGTACGTTATGTTGTTAAAATGAGACGCTATAACAATCCTCGAAAAGATAAAACATTCATTCAAATATGTATTATAAATGCGACAGCAACTTTGTGTGTTTATTTGTTATGTTTTCACGCCTAAACTGCTTAAACAATTTTGATTGATAAAGAGAGCTAGAGGTGAGAGATAAATTGAACCTTGGAGATTGACATTGACTTTTTGTGTCATAAAGTTTGTTGGGCTGCAAGTAAAACCGCGGGAAACATCAAGACGATACTAATGATTACTTTTCCTGTTAATACTAATCCATTCGTTGGTTCACAAGTCACGAAACTCATTTATCGTTAACGGACACAAAGTGACAAATAATGTTAAGATAAGTCCTTCCATTTCTTTCTGCAAATACAAATAATACGCGAAAGACAATTTTCGCGCCTTATAAGCACAAAAGACGAAGCGATATTATAATTATTATGATTTTTTGGGATAGACATGGGTTTATGAGCAGACATTTATTGCCTAAAAACCTTGGCAGAAACCTATTTATAAGATGGGATTGTAACGAGGGCATAATTCTTTTGCCCAAAATTCCTCGTAATAAAGTCTTTATTTATCTAACTTGCAAAATGACGCAATGATTTGCATACAGCAGGGTCCCTTTTCAACAATTATAGTTCAGTACTAAAAGTCGCAATTTTTGCAGCAAAATGGCATAAGTATAAGATCTATCAATTTTAGGATAAATCCTAAATTTACGAGTATTAGGACGGTACTCTTCATTCAAATGTAACCATTTTGGTGCTTGGATAATATCATAAATTGCATATTCGAGCGGATTCCGGTATGGATAATCTATATTTTCTTCTGGTTTATAAAAAAATGAATTCGTTTCTATATAAGACATTTATTTACTATGAAACTTTGGTGATTTTGTGTTCGTTCCAGGCAAAAAAATACCTCATGCCCATGCAATATTTTTTTTATTTGTTAATCTAGTCTTCCAAACAGTCTAATACGAATTCTATCTTAATTCCCAGACGACGGCATATACAATACGTACGTTTTGGACACTGAGTACAAGACATGGGCCCTCCTCCTCCACTGTGCGGAGCAGACGGAGGGAGCGAGGTACCTGAGTGCTTTCATCCTCTCGCGAACGACAACGCTGCAGAAGAACGTCATGGCTTACTTACGAGATAAGCTACCAAGGTATTGAATTCTTCTTTTCGTGAATGCGTTCGCGTGATAAAATAACTCGTCAGTCTACCGGTCGAAGTTGAGAGGGACGGGATTATTAATTAATTAATTTGCTTTTTTTTTGTAGTTATTCGTGGTAGCACATTCTATTTTTAAAGTGTTAGATATTGTCAACTGACCCACCGAGACCCTGCCGTCCCACCTAGGGTGGGTCATGTAACAACTATATCCCACTGTACTTACCCTACATTTCGATTTATCTTAATATAGACTCATGATTATAACATAGGATTGAAACCTTAGTGGTTTTTATTTGCTATAATTTATTAATATAAGTTATTGTATAGGTACTTAGATTTTATATTTTTCGTAGGGATGGTAAATAAATAAAAATATTGATAATTGGTTCCTTGCGGAAAGATTCAAGTGTAGTGGTTTAAAAAAATACAGGAGCCCAACAACTTTTCCTTTATCGAAAATGGACACCCGAATAGGGTTGCCACGAAAATAGAAAAGCCCGACACAGATTCATATTTAGCCTGACACTAGCTAATAACAGAAAAAAATATACTGAGGTATACTAACTGTGTGGCATTTATAACTGTGATTCGGTTTTTTTTTCGTACGTTTTGTTTCGGCATCATTAAGCGGGGCAGAGTTGACCAACAGTCTCAAAGCCAGACAGAACGGACTTGTATACATTTATTATGGCCAGACACGACTATAAAAAGCCGGACACCGTGCAACCCTGTTACAAAAAGTTTTTAAGGGTTCGTTAGAGAATTCCAATACAAGCCTATAACTTACACTTTATTGAGGTCAGGGTTCTAAACTTGAAGCTATGGTAATGAAAAACCAATACTTAATGGGGAAAAAATTTGTCAGGATGCCTTTCATTTAATTTCACATATACCTACGTAAAGGCATGGGAGAAAAGAATAACTGCCCAAGATAAAATTGAATTATTGTTTAATAACATATCATTACGACTGTATCCCTGAAAGGTTAGGCAGATATATACACAATGATGTTCCATGTAATAGAGGGCGAGCTTATGGTCATTGATCGGGCACGAGTCCTAACTTTGAGTTGCTACTGAGAATTAACACTACGTTCAACAAGACCTTTTGCTGAGCTGGTCCGCTTGCAACCCTTAAATGATGAAGCGATTGAGGTTTTGTACTCTTTTCTTGAAACGAAGCTTTTGAAAAGAATGTTTTTAATGTGGCTTGCATTGTGGAATCGCCGTAGAAATAGTGATATGAAGAAAAACCGTTACGCCCCCTCTCGAGACGTTCGGTTCCGTCCGGCGTAGTTCGGATAATCGTCAATTTTGAAATGAAAAAAATGGCTTTGATTACTTATTTCTGAAAATAATTTGATATCGATGTCAATTTATAGGCTTCTCGGGGTGCTGATTACAAAAATGATATTAATTTTCAAATCTAAGATGGCCGACTTGTCGTAAATTAATTGATGTGTTAAAGTTTAAAATCTACGATTTTATTAATTAAATTAAATTAAAGTTTTATATCGAATATCAAGTTAAGTATTCATGTTTTGTGGATGGAACTTGGGATCTACCGAACTTGCATCAAAATTTATTCCCACGATCAAGGAACCCTTTCAATGGTAGGTAATCTAATGAGTATAAAGTACAACACGAACGAAGCTTGTACAGTCAGCATCAAATATATCGAAGCATTCATCGAAGCTAACAGACTGTTCATAATTATCTGAGCAACTAGGAAAATTACACTTTATCTCAATGGGATAAAATACATATTCGAATGACAGCTCTCGTGTATGGTGTTAATTCTTGACTATCTTTTGTATCGCTGAGATAAAGTTGAATTTCTTTGTTGCTCAGATCAGTCTGAGCAGTTTATATGTGCAAATATATTTGAAGCTGACTGTACATTGAATTCAAAGATGGAATCCTCTTAATTTATTTATAGATGAAAGCGAACATAAATTGTTATTCTGCGTCTGCGGTTGTTCGAGACTTGAATATAATTATGAAAACTTTTGGATTTAGGCTTTTAGTGTTTCTCTGTAGATAGGTAGGTACTAGAGAGGGCCGGACTGGAATTAGAAATTAAACAGAGCATTAACTTAGTTTAACTTTGAGGGTTTCTTTATATATCCATTACATTTATATAGCGTAATGGCGACGGCGTCGGACTTGCGATCATGTGGTTGCTAGTGCGAACCTCACCCATTGCACTACCGACGTGAACCCACTCGTAATATAAGCATTTAGCTTAGCACATTCCACTTAGCAAACTCAAAAGTTTATTTTTCATACTTAGGCCGCATTTCACCATGTCAGAATAAATGCTGCTCACCAAATGAATTCAAACATGGAACAAATTTCAAAAAAGGAGTATAAGTAATCCAAAAATGGAACAGAATGTGAAAAATGCGGGCCTAAATAGGAATAAAATTATGGTTTCGGCTTATTACCTACCTATGCAATCGATTAGACCAGTCAAAACAATGTACCTGTTTACTGAAAGCTCACATGTGAACAGCTTGAACGTTTACAGCTTATCTACGCTTATTTAATGACAAATTATACTTTTTTAGATACGATGTTGACGTAAACTACGTGTTCCCGATTCCACACAAGAACTGTTCGTCCAAACCAGCCAGGTTTGACTACTCGCCCATTCTGGTGGAGGTCGGCAGCAAGGTGGCCAAACGACCAGGCGTCAGCTACAAAGTCGGTTTTGGTCATTAAATAAACTGAAACATAAAAATATAAGAAACGTCTTACCTTAGGTACCAGTACATTTAGGTATAGGTACTGTTTTTTGTTTTCTGTTTCCTTTCAAAAAATATCATATCATAAACACATTAAAGTCCTCTCGTTTTAGGTTCTCCTTCCCCTCCTTTTTCCTTAAATAGGCTCGGCAACGCATCTGCAACTGCTATGGTTTTGCAGATGTCCATGGGCGGCGATGACTACTTACCATCAGGTAGCTCGCCTGCTCGTTTGCCGAATTATCCCTTAAAAAAAAAATTCTAATTATAGGTATAAGGTTAATTTAGGATGTTTTATAAGTATTTTTTATTAATAAAACGGATTATCGTTTTCCGATAAGGACGTCTATAAAATAATGGTCTTAGACGGAAATACAAAAATACCGTGAATCATAAATACAAAATCACACACTTGTCCGCGCTGAACGATTTCTGCACATCAAGCTACCTACTTACTTTCCAGTATAAGTTGATCTCGCACTATACCTATTGAAAGTCTATACAATACAAGGTTAGCTTATTCTAGATTTTTATAGCTTGACGTGTAGCTTAGCTGTGTGTACCTTCTGAATTGTTCCGGCGATTCGTTTGATTCGGCGCGGAGAAGTGAGCGAGGTTTCATAGGACTTACAAGTAACTCTTGAATTCAATTATTTGAAAGAAAGAAAGAAAAAAAAAGAAAGAAAGGCCGCTTTTTCGGCTTGCTTCAGCTTGATGAGTGTACGCTCTCCTTAAAAATACCACTTTCTGTATAATAATAGGTATTATAATATAAGTAAAACAATACAATAGAAATAATTAAACTGTATTTGTGTATTGTTAATTTGTGTTTAGTAGCTTGCAAAAGCATGTTTTGAGTAGAGAGGCAAATTTTTGACCTTAGCCTAAAATACTTACCTACTTCATAATGTTATCATTTAAAAATGTTACAAATTTAAAATACTTGTGTCATCAAACTTCTTAACCAATGGCATAAGAAATTGTATATATTACACGGTGTATAGAATAACTCTAAAGTGAACAATAAAATATTTTTATAAACATGGGTTTTTCTTGAACTGACACCTGCTTAAATATTTGACACCTTTATTTCTGCGAATGTTTAATTTTAAATGTCCACTAATAGGTATATCTCAATTCAAAATGAGAAACGATAATTTAATGATAGAATCACGCCTGTATTCCCCAAAGGGTTAGGCAGAGGTGCACTTATTTACACCCACACCACACACTGCGCTAATAGTACGCCGGTACCTATATTTAGGTCCCACGTAATAGGGGGCGAGCCTGTTGCCATTAACCGGGCACAAACCCAGAATTTTATAGAAAAACCCAATAACATTTTGCACGACCTGGGGATCGAACCCAGACCCACTACCGTAGCGATCGCGCTTAAGACCACTGGACTAATAGGCAGTCATAATACCTACAATAATTTAACCCTTTGACCGCCACGGTCGGCTGTACTCGACAAATCAGAACGTGCTCACGACGCTTTCGTCGGCAAATGTCGACAAAAATATAACTGAGCGTATGTAGCGTGGCGCAGGGAACATTTTTTTTCTTTATTGACGTGGCGGTCAAAGGGTTAATGATAATACCTATAAGAAAATAGGTGCTCCCCGCGTTTTCCCTCGAATTACGAAGGATTTTTTAACAAATCATCCTCACATCCTCCTAATCTTTTCCCAATTATTTTCGGTTCAGTTTCCAGTCAAACCAGTTGCGACTGAATATTACAGTATTTTACATGAAGCCACTGCCATCAGAAATAAAGATTGACTGTTTTTCAAGTTTTAACGTATACCCATACGCGCCGGTATTCCCCGAAGGGTTAGGCAGAGGCGTACTAATGTAAACCCACGCTTCGCTAGTATGTTTAGGTTCCATTTAATAGGTGGCGAGCCTATTGCCATTAACCGGACACAACTCCAGACTCCGAGCCACTTTGCTAGACCTGGGGATTGAACCCAGAACCACTAGTGTAGCGGTTGCGCTTAGAATCACTAGACTAAAGAGGAAGTCCCTATACCTATATACCTAGATCTACATATAAATAAAACACAATATAGTTGGGAATAGGTTAGTAAGATATCAAGAGGAACTATTCTTCTGTTGCTCCCAAATTTAAAAAATATTTAATCATGTATTATTAAATTTCCGAGAAACAAGCGAATTATCAGTGTTATCCGTAAAATACAAAACTTGGAAACAATTATCATATATAGAGCACCAACGCCAATATTCATGATTTCAAAATGGTCCAATAACAACAAATCATTAGACTTTTATGGCTTCACAGTTCAATGGTTATTGTATGTTATATGTTGAGAACGCCTTCAAAGAACTGATAGGGCATGCACATTGTTCCAAGGCCCGATTAGTATGCAGTAGAGGAGTCGTCTACACTCAAAACAATAAACGCCACACTAATGTTATGACATTCATACTTGACCGTGTCTAATAGAGCCGATAATAAGCAAGCAAAATTATAACACTCGTCCAAGTATAACGTGTTCATCGTTTTTAAATTAGAATTTCCAGAAATGAAGACAAATTTTGAAATCACTACATTATTATCAAAGTCCCCTGCATTCGGATCAGTCTGTCTGTTCGCGATAAACTCAAAAACTACTGAACGGCTTTTAAAGCGATTTTCAATAATAGACAGAGTGATTAATGATGAAGGTTTAAAATATATATATATATATAATACCCGTGCGAAGCCGAGGCGAGACGCTAGTATCTATGTCTACAAAAAAAACAAACAATTGCCACATAAGTATATGAAGGATTATCACATGAGAACGGGTAGCCCGATTTGGCATATTATTTTGTTGTGTCAGGACAAGGTTTTTATGAGCCATACCAAAAATTCGTATTCCGTCTGACTAGACCCTGTAGGTGCTTTTCTTCAGAAAAGACAAGCGTCAAAAATATTATAAAATACAATTTGGTACTAGGTAGTTATGTCACCTAACAAAAATGTCAAAACATACCATAATTCCTATGGAAGTGTAAGGCAAAGGTCTTACTTGTAGATTTATTATTTTATCTATCTATTGTGTTGAAGATGGCCACCAGGGGTAATCAGCATCAAAATCCCCAAATCTACCAATATCTGTTTCTGCATCACCCTAAGGTTGACTGGTAGAAAATGCCTAAGGCATTAAGTCCATCTCTGTGTTCTTAATACATAAAGTATTAAATAAATAATAAATCGATACTTATACTTAATATTAGAAAGCTGAAGAGTTTGTTTGTTTGTTTGCTTGAACGCGCTTATCTCAGGATCTACGGGTCCGATTTGAAAAAATCTTTCAGTGTTAGGTAGCCCATTTATTGAGGAAGGCTATAGGCTATATATAATCACGCTAAGACCAATAGGAGCGGAGCATAAATGAAAAATGTTGCAAAAACGGTATAATTTAAATGCAGAAAAGCCGAGAAACCGCGCGGGCGAAGCCGTGGGCGGAAAGCTATATCAAATAAAAATCCCACAAACTCCGGCCTCCTCCTCCTACATCCTAAATATAATCTCTATATATATCCTAAAATTAAAAAAAAGTACAGAGGTTCAATATTATACAACCTACAATAACCAGATGTGAACTAAATAAATGAAAAACCCACACCCTCGGCCCTGAACACATAGGTGTTGTCCTTTACGCGTATTCACTGAAAATAATGCACATATTCTTTGGCAATGTATTTGTAATTCAGTCGTCTTGCGCAAAACCTTCGGCGTCGTTATAAGTATGAAAAGAGGTGAACACACTTTTTTTCATGATAACATTACCAACATGGGCGAGGTGCGGGCGTGTGTTTATGTTTTGGTGATTTTCCTGTGCTTCCAAATATCTATTGCAAAGGTTTGTATCATCTAACATTACGTATATACTTTTTATTATTTAGTTGTGATAGTTTAAATCAAATTAAAGTTTCCAAACATTTTTTTTGTATTTCAGTAAAAGTATTGTTTTTGTTTTTCGGAAGTTTTTTCACTAACAAGTATATTATTTTTATTTTCAAATAAAAATCTACTTAGATAAAAATCTAAATGATTATTCTTTTTTTTCTTAATTTATTTTTACGGCGTAGCCAATGTTAAATATTTTTGGGAAAAATATTTTTTATTCAATAAATTTCTTTAGCCCTTCTTCGGCTCGGGATTTTGGTGCGACTTTCTATGTGACGACGATGATTCAACAACAACGGCTAGCTCAGAAGACGACTGGGATTTGTGGTGTGACGACTGTACTACTCGGCGAAGGCCTACGACCACAATGATGCCGCCAACTTCAGTAGGAGGATCAGCATTGCCTTTTAACGTTATGCTACGTAAGTTAATCTTGAATGGTATCATGATAACATGAGGAAACCTTCCTCACGATATGATTTTTTTCGTTAATTTGATATTAATATGCACATGATGACGAAAAGACAGAGTTGCGTACTTTGGGTTTATTTTTTATTACGAAAAAAAAATATTTTTTCCCCTATAAAAAAATCACACGTTGCAACTAATTTTGACGGCAATACCTATTCCTATTTATGACTCTTAACGATTCTTAACTATGGAGCGGCGTTTATTTTCATCAGACAAAGCAGATGTGCCATCATCTAAAATTTCAGTTTGTTAAGTTCAGGTGTCGTCATATCAGATCAAATTTTCCAACACTACATTTGAACCAATTCTCGGTCAAACAATAAAGTTGAATGATTGATGTATTGCTTATTCGAATTGTTACACATTAAACACATTCTTGTCGGCAATTAATCGGAGTTTGAGCATACGCATTTCATATGAAATTCATACTCACTTCCTTTTCTCCTATTTCATTCCAAGTTACTAAATAAAAAAATCATGAAAAGAAAATATATACCTAGTCATTACAATAATAATTCGGAGGACCATTGCGCTTACTTTTGTAATAAAAATATTGCTTTTTTTGCATTCATGTGGTTCACAGTTATCTTTATTTTTTGACATACATGGTATAATTATTTGTTTAATTATGAAATGTCATTATTTAGAATAGCAAAAAATATTTCGTCTACAGAGGAAAAACTATTTTCACACAGTCATTTACTCATTTTTGTTTCAACTTGAACTTTTGAAAGTAAATAACTTACTTAACTAAATAATTATTTTTAAAACTTTTGTACAAACTTCAGTACAGTGTAATTAACATTATTATATATAATTTAGGGTATCTGTTTATTTTCCATTAATAATTGGAATAAAATCACAAATGTTATATTAATAGAAAATTGGCAAACAAGACAAACACAATATGGTGTGATGATAATATTTTCTAGCAAAGAAATCAGACGGATAATTAAGTTATTAAATTTTCAAAATTTTTATTTCAATGAGGCCCAAATTGGTCCAAATTTTCTATCTAGATATATATATACGTACCTACCTACGTATAGTATATAATATAATACATATGTCTCAAGGTTACTGATCGGCTTTTTTCTTTGGGTGGCCTTTAGGGGTTAAATTCACAAATACTTAACAAATTTTCCTTAGTTAATCTGGCCCAGGATATCGAAAAAGCAGGAAAGGTAGGTAATAGTGTAGTTTGTATTCTGAATCAGATTTTTCCAAATCTTTGACCTTCAAGTGTTATCCATTCCACTTCATTCAAAGTCTACAGTGTGAAGACTGACAAGCATAACATTTTTAATGTAATTTATTCTAATGTGTCATTATCATTTAAATTTTCTTCGTCGCAAATCATGTTCGTCTAATACATTCATTTGTCGCGTGATCTAAGTTTTGTTTATTTTGTTTATATGTTACTTCATACTTCTAATTTATTTTCATTTATGTGCTTCAAGAGGAATTACTTCTAGGTACTTGTTTATTTATTATTTCTTCACCAACATTCTTACAGGGATAAAAGTTTTCACAAACATAATAAGTGTATAATCCTTTACCTTTTTAAGAATCATATTTTTTTTCTATTAGTATGCTCTGACAGTCACGGGAAGTCAAGGAAACATTTTTTTAAATTTAGTTTTTACTTGTGTTGAATATGTTTGCAAATGTTCAATATTCGTGTCACTTTTTTGTTAAATTATAGTAGGATTTTACTAATACTCATGACTAACCTAAAAATGAACGATCTCTGCTTCAGCCCCTGAAACAATCTTAAATTTAATTCCGGATCCAATCCGCGGGGGATTCAACCTCATCCCAGTCATGCCCACTGGAGCTCCTCCGGGTGGTACGCCTGCTGCGGTCCCTCCTGGCGCCCCTGCTGCCGCTCCTGCTGCCGCCCCTGCTGCTGCTCCCGCTGCCGCCCCTGCTGCTGCCCCTGGTGCCGCCCCTGCTGCAGCCCCCGCTGCCGCACCTGCCGCCGCACCTGCCGCCGCCGCCCCCGCTGCAGGGGCGGCACCTGCAGCAGCAACCACAGCAGCTCCCGCCGGGAAATAATTCTCTATAATATTCGAGACTGTGCCTTTTAGGTTATAAGATTTGCTTTAGTCATTACGATAAATGATTAAATGATAATTCGATGTTTGTGAAATCATAAATCATTTTGAGTTTATCCGTGGGTAATGACGTTGAGAATTTTCAGACAGATCCGTGGACTAAATGAATGTGAATGTTCAGAATGTCCATGGACAAGAGACAAAGCTAATTAATAAAATTGGAAATTTAAAGACTGTCACCGCGAAAAACCATAAAGGATATTATTTCCTATTGTTTTGGGTTGAGTGCGTTTTACCTTCGTTGCCTGATTTAAAGCACAAACAGAATCAATTCAAGCTTTCGGGCTTCGAATCACATTCGACAGAGTTTAAGTAAATCTGTTTTAGAACTGCTAAGATGAAGCAGTCCTAAAACAGATTATTGTGGTAGCTAGGCACTTGGAGCTAGTATCAATTAAGTACACTAAACTTGAAAAAAAAACTATGGAACAGCTATATACATATACGCAAATATTGTCTAAGGAAAAGTAATAAATACTTACCTAGCAACCTTAAATATTCTCAACATTTTACGGAAATCTCAAAATTCATAAAGTAATTTGTAATTACTAATGGTGTGATTTTACAATGTTAATTGATCCACGTTTTGAGTACGACAAGCTTGTAAAATAGCAATAGCGGTATTTTGAAATAAACAATCTTAGTAATAACTATAGGTAAGTGTCCAATTACTGTATTTTATAAAGTACCTAAATAATTACCAATAGGGTATGTTGAACAAAAGATTAAAGACCACCAACCAAAAACCAACCCAGTTTGGGTTCAACCGAAAATAATAAACAGGAAAACTTTTCTTACCAAAATAGTATTATAAATTTAATGGAAATATAAATTTTTCTGTAAGAAACCGTGTTTCATTAATAAATAAGTAGGTACACACATTTATAATCCTGTCATTTGTTTCTTTTAAATTATGAATAAAAGCAGCTACACAACAAGAGTAGTTGTGCCTCGCTGCAATGTCTACAGGCGAGCATGAATGGATCGGCAGTATTTTTTCTATTCCGTGGTTGGCACGACCGGGGAAGTACTACACTCCCACAGAATATCGACGTCAAGTAGCAGTATGTACCTATACTGTTACGTTTTGTATGGTGAGTGTCGAGCGACGGAGGTCCAGTTCCTCCCTCAGTCCCCATCCTTCTACATTTCTCCTTTCCCTCCCTTTTCCTTAAATAGGCTCGGAAACGCATCTGCAACTCCTTTGGTATTGCCACAAAAAATCTTACTGTATATGTATTATAGACTTATCTACATTTGCGAAAAACCAAAATAAAAATGGATCAGTCTTAATGGTCAAGCCTTCAATACATGTTACCAAATTGGCACAGGAAACTATACATCACAACGCACCTGTCAGAAATGTCGATAACATTGCTGCAGCGATTTTTTGCCTTCAATTAATACCTCCATTTGTAAAGGTTTAAAGGTGAGTTAAGACTATAGAGCATTTACTTGCAACAAAAAAATAAGTGTGACATAGGTAAATGCCGCTTCGTTACAAATTGAATTTGCTAAAAAACAAGCGAATTAGTGTACCTACCCAAGGCTCTAGACAGATGGACCGCATTTCAACTGTCCGAGTTCAATTGCAGTCGGCGTGCAATCGTACTGCACGTTTGGTTTGCAGTTCTATTGCAGTCGTGTCAACTGCATTCAAACTGCATCAGAACTGCAATTTGCGGTTGGATTGCAGTTGAAATGCGGTCCGTCTGTCTAGAGCCTAATACTTTCATACCATCACGCCTGTTCGTCCCATACTTCGTCGGTATGTTTAGGCCCCTTGTAGGAGTGACCTTATTGCCATTAACATTAACATAGTAATGCTTGAAAAAATGCTTTAGTCTATACTCACCTTTATTGCGAGCTTGTTAAGGTCGCACACGCATGCAATACGCAATATCTGCATGCAACAATAGATTCGCGAGTAGATTAGCGGTTTCCTCTGTCCCTTGGCTAATTAATTCTACGGCATACTGTGCTTTTGACGGTTGTATTGATAGTGAACTGAATTCCCACGTTTATATAAACATAGGTATATTAAATCTGAAGTCTCGTGTTGCTAGTAGTAAATCGGATCGGATGTAAATAGTACCTGGTCTACTAGTTGAACCCTCATAATTCGCAGCTTGTATCGATCCACTGCATAATAAGTATCCCTCTTTTACGTCGCGTCGTTTTTACGCCGTTCATCCCTGTTACAGTACCTACGTTATTTTACGCTTTACATTTATTATACTAGATAGTTGCCCGTGGCTTTGCTCGATTAAATAATCTTTATTAATTAGAAATAAAGTTCTAATAGTAAAAGAGACATTACAATCGTTCAATAGTGTTAGAGTCTATCGATTATTATATTATTTCATAATTATGTAATCTTTAGATTATAGATCATCATCATCATCATCAACCCATTACATTGTCCCTCTGCTGGGCACGGGTCTCCTCTCAGTACGAGAGGGATTAGGCTTTAGTCCGCCACGCTAGCCTACTGCGGGTTGGCAGACTTCACATGCCGTCAAGAAAATCTCTCAGGCATGCAGGTTTCCTCACGATGTTTGTCCTTCACCGTTTAAGCGCGTGATAATTAATTATTAATACGCACATAACTTCGAAAAGTTAGAGGTGCGTGCCTTGGATTCGAACTCGAGACCTTTGACTTGGCAGTCCAATGGTCATATCACTAGGCTATCACTGCACTTCAGATTATAGATATTATGGTTTTTTTAATTTACTAAATAAAGATGTTCCTTATCTATTTTATTATATTATGCGTTATTTTTTGGGTATTTATTAACATTACCCTCATCTGGCCCTCAGTTTTACGTGTAACTACTCTCAGCTGCCATTTCTTCAGGAATTTGACATGAATACTAGTTTCCTTACCTTTAATTTACAAAGCTAATCTAGTTCTACCTGTTTAACTGTCATTTATCATCATCGATCATCGTTTGACGTTTATTCTGTTAGTAGGAGAAGTTAAAGCGCCTGATAAACATTATCGCCACAGTCGAACAACATTGCTATGTTTCGTTTTCAAGGATATCAATATCCAACAGGACATTAAACTTTTATACCCATATAATATGATACTGTTGAGCCGGCGAAATTATAGGCGCAAGGAAATTGTATACGGTCTTTGAGTGAAGGGTAGAATCTAAATACATCGCCCCATCGTGAGGTCGCAAGCTTCACGATAAAAAATAGTTTTGGAAACCGTGCATCCAGATTCATAATGACGCTAGTAAAAGCTTACTTGAAATTAATAACTTTGGAATATAAAAGTGAAATATGTAAATAGTCTGCCTCGTTGGTCTAGTGGTCCCAATCGCGACTGCTACGCTAGAGGTCTTGGGTTCGATCCCCAGGTCGAGCAAAGTGTTATTGGGTTTTTATATGAAATTCCCAGTAGCATCTCGGAGTCTGGATTTGTGCCCGGTGAATGGCAATAGGCTCGCCCCCTATTACATGGGACCTAAACATACCGGCGAACTGGGGGTGTACATTGAGTACACCTCTGCCTAACCCTTCAGGGAATACGGGCGTGATGATGGTATGGAAATAGTGTACCTAAATAAATTGCAAGCGGCGGTAGCCTAATGGCTAGGGCATCAGACTGGCAAACATGTGGTTGCCTGTCCGAAACCCACACATTGCGCTACCGACGTGAACCCACTCGTAACACAAGCATTTACCTTAGCACGAGGGGTTAACAAGATTACTAGTAATATGTGACACACATTGCTAGTAAGCTTTGTTTTTTAAAAAAAAAAGAACTGCCTATTAGTCTAGCGGTCCCAAGCGCGACTGCTACGCTAGAGGTCTTGGGTTCGATTGCCAGGTCCAGCAGTATTATTTGGTTTTTCTATGAAATCTCAGTAGCAGCTCGGAGTTTGGATATGTGCCCGGTGTATTGTGAATGGCATTAGGTTCGCCCCTATTACACATGGCACCTAAACATACCGGCGAACTGTGGGTGTACATTAAGAACACCTCTCTCATTTTGAGAGGGGGCCCCTGCCCAGCAGTGGGACAATATAATGGGTTGATGATGATGAATATCAAAATCAAAATCCTATATGCATTAACATATTTTCTTATTAAAACCACTCCTTAGATAGGTTCAACCCAGGACTAGCGTAGACCTGGAATATTTAGGTAAGGCAGCACGTCTGTCGGGTTAGCCAGTTTATAATTATTCCTACAATGTTTATACGCAACTACAATTGCAATGATATCTATGTCACGGCTCATGGGCCATGCAAAGAAAAAAAATGTCTGGTTGAATCAAGAACGCCAGTCACGTAATAAGCGCCATAACAGGGCCTCTGCCAGATGGCATGGCGAATTGCTGTATTGACTGTGTTTGAAATGAATAAGTACACAATTCAAAATTCACGGTGGTTACCGTCCAAGGTTGTAGGTGCATTGGTAGGCTCTACTGGAATTTTAATTTGTTATTATAATGAGTGATTAAACGAACTTACCTGTAAGTGAAGTTCAATCATCATTATATGAAGACACTGTCCTTTAATGATTGACCAATATGTAGTATCCTCTCTTTCATCCATATGACGCACGATTTTAAAGCAATGCAAAAATTCTTGACTTTTTATGTATGATGTGTCAACCTGCTGTCATTGTCACCTGGAACGCATTCTATTGAAAGCTACACAGTTTTTACAATTTTATTTCGGGAAGATAAGAATAGGTTCTTTCGAATGGGTATGGGTGGGTTGCTACAATCATTAAAGGACAGTGTCTTCATATAATGATGATTGAACTTCACTTACAGGTAAGTTCGTTTAATCACTCATTATACATCAGACAGTCCTTTAATGATTGACCAATATGTAGATGTTTAAAGCTAAAATAACTAAAATTGTAACAAAATGTGTAAAAATAAATACATTATTATGTTAATGGAAATTCAGTTTCATTACTTTACATATATTGTAAGATTATTAACTATATTTCACCGTGTATTTGAACACTACAGATTATTTTATTGTTAGTATACTTATAACTAATTCATTCTTATTATTGTTTTAATTTATTAATTAATTTATAAATATTTATTTGTTTTTTGCCATAAAATCACATTACTATGTTATGATATATTTTTATAGTAATTTAGAGCCAAAAGGCTATTCATTTTCTATTCCTTCCTTTTAAATTGAGCAAGGAAATAAAATTTCACGAAATCTTGAGTGAGCCCTTCATTGAGTAGGTACTTACTGCTCTTGTAAAATTAAATTTATTTAATACAGCATAATTATTTCTGCGCAGTTAAAGTTGAAGTCTATCTTGCAGATCTTTGAATTTATCGTTATATTAACTTTCGGCATCTGCGACTGCAGGACTAGTAGGTACTGTAAGTATGTAAGTATTGAATAAGTTTTTTTTTTTTTTTTTTTTTACTTTTACTTATTTTTGATATTATAAGTTCTGGAAATAGTTTTTAATGCTCTCTCTATGCTCACTCCTTGTTCTATGCCTGCAGATAAACTACAACCTTCTAGGATAAATCTTAGGCTTATCTTGACGAAAAAATGACTGAAGGATAATTTAATTTGAAATTTTATAAATTTGATTTATGATTGGCTTTTAAGCTAAACTAGGTAGGTAAGATTGAGTAATGAGCTAGTACGTAAGTAAGGATATTTAGTAAGATTTATTAAACAGATGTTAAAGAGACATTTTATTATAGTTACAATTTTCTGTCCTAGGTTCAAATTATTATTAGAAAGGCTATTCCTAGCTTAATAACGACCCACGTAAACATACCATCAAAGTCACATTTAGTTATTGTTGGTCTAGTAATTTAATCTAATATGGGTAGTAAAATGCCAATGTCTCAAAGAATCTTTAAGACTTATAATTATCAGAATTTGTACGGAGATACCTATAAGTACCTATTTAAGGAATCAGTGTGAGCACACATTTAGCTTAATTAAGCTTTTATTATGAAACAAAGGGCAAGAAGATATAATTTTAAGAATACGATCAATCTTGTTATTATAGGACTCACACTAAACCGTAACGGGTGATTAGGATTGTTTTAGTTATGAAATCCATTATAATAGCTGTGAATGTCATGATTCCTCTCATGAATGCTAATTAGCGATAACGCACCCGGTTGCGGACTCTTTGAACACGAGATGTTATTTTACTGAGAAACAATCATCACTTGTGAGACAAGCATCGACATATATAAGTATTGGGTACTAGGATTGAACAATCCAATATGGCACTCATACAATTAATTTCAGTTACATTAAGGAAAATTGCTGAGAAGGCCTAAAAGGAAGAATGGCTACTAGTTTGTAAAAGTATCTATTGTACCTAGTTGCTTCTTCCATGTCACCTAATGTTTAAGAATTTAAATTTCAAATAATGTTGGTTGTAAATATTATTATTATAAAATCTGTTATTATTTCTGATTCTTTTTTATTTATTTTTAATTTTTATAAGTAATCTCGTACAAGTTACTCCTAATTTAGTTAAACTTTGCAGCTAATGTGTGAAGTAAATATTTAATTATTTATATTATCACATTTCCATATACAATTCTATTGCCATTGGTACTTATTAAGGAATTGATTGGAGAATATAAAATGGTCACCCGTGATTCTACATAAATCAGAACTATAATTAACACAATGTAATGTTATCATTAATAATATGATAATTCATATTTCAGATTTTATTTTAATATTTAATCTCCCAATATTACCTATATCTCTTGATGGTTCCTACCTATTAAATTACCTCATTTGCTTTTCTGGCATAATATGCTAGAAAATTAATAATAATTCATTAATATTATTAATTATATTAATACATATTAAAATTAATTAATTCTAATTAATTAGTAAGATTGTAATGTTAGCATTCCAATCCAAAGGTTACATTCTATAATAGGTATCATTGATATAATAAAGAGAAATGGTGTTTTTAACATTAGCCACAGATTCTAGAATCTAAGTATATTGTTTTTTATTTTTTGTTATTTTAAGTACTATGATTCAATTTTAGGTTCAATTTTATATTATATTGGACCTAAACATGTCACCGTACTGACACTGGTACACCTCTGCCAACTCTTCAGGAAATACAGGTATATATGTGTGTATGTATGTAGGCAGGTGTTTTAAGCTCTGAGTATAGAGACTTTTTATAATCACTGTGACATGTAATGTAGGAACAGTTCCTCAAAAACTTAAAACCTCTAATCAATTACAATGATTAGGTATATAAGAGGTTAGGAAACTTAAATCCTTACCAAGTTGTTTGGCAGTGTAAGAACTGTTTTTGTAATGTCAATTAAATAATTTAAATTATGATTTATCTTTTATGCAGAAATTAGTACATATTGTTTTGAATTAAATATAAACCTGATAGTTAGTCATTTCATGGTATATAAGGCAATTTTTCTGGTTACTTTACAGCACTGGCACAGTTGCACTGGTAAGTTGAATTAACTATTTAAATAAGGTGCTGATTTGTAGCCTTAGGATCTCAGAATAGTACAGTTTGTTTTAGAATTTAAGTGAAGACGCAGTTGTTCAATAGATTAACAGAAGCTAAACTATAAATTTGTTTTGGTTCTAAATATAAATATTTTGCATAATAATATCTGTATATCCTGTGATAGGTACTTCCTATTATCTTTGATTATTACCATAAGGCAGACATGGATTTCATGTAAGTTATAAAATAATTTTCTGCAGTGATGGTATTTAAAACATAAGCATATTATTTAAAATATTCTTATCTAAAACGCTGGGTAATTAATTGACTAAACATAATCAATATTCTGATGTTAAGAGTATTCTGGTTGCATACTACAATTCCATGAGATCCTCATCCTTATGGATTCAGATATAACAACCCGCTGTAACAAATTTTGTTTTACTTTGTTTTTCTCCTTCCTGAGGAGCTAGGTAGGTACCAGATGTTTATTATAACCAAACTGGTTTTTGACAAAATGATAGTATATCATTCTCCTTGTCCAAATACATTGGTAGGAGGTCTTCAGTGATTTTCTGCTGGTTATAATAAAATATTTATGTTATACCTGCCAGTATGTCTGTGATGATACTGATCACTGATTGTTGAAGTAGGTATGCTCCCCGGGAACCACCTGGATCTGCTACTGGTACTGCTGCTATTGACTACCTTCTCTCCTTGTTGCAGCTTGCTTCAGAGATGTAATTTGATGTGCCTGCTGTAGTTCTAGTTAGTATAGCATTCGGTAAACATTTAATAAGTTTATGATATTACCTTCTGACTTATGTTTCCTATAGGTTTAGCCACTATAGAGAATTTGATTTTGTCAGGGAGGTTATCTCCCATTATATATTAGTAACATAATTACCAACAATATTTTCCAGTGTTGTACAATACTACTAGAAGTATCTAATGTTGCCTCTTCCGTTAACACTTTTTCAGTTGTATGCATGCTCAGCATAGGTTAGGTAAAATAAATGCTTAATATCGTAGTTGATGCACATTCCATGACCAAACAAGATACAAAATAGGTTATAGAGATAAGTACCTAGTTAATTGGGTGATTAACGGTGTAACCATATAATGACCGATAGAAGAATGTGTTGTCATTCTTGTCAGTGCACATTTGTGAGATGTTTTCCTGCCTCTTGACCATCTCAACATTTAGAGTAGGTATTGCCCTTAGGGCACCACACTGTTGGCCTATTTCCTGGTAATTTGTTCAGGTTTTTAACATTATTTTATGAACCAGGCACTTTTAGTACATTCCTATGTAATATTTTTTACTAATCTGAAAAATAAAGCTGTTTTCTACTTACATACCTTGTTATCCCTGGACTGGCGTACTCCCCCCCCCCCCTTTTTCTTTTCTTTACATTGTAATTGCACGAAATCCGAACACTTTTAGTGTAGTGTGCACCTGTGCAGCTTGTTGCATCAAAATATTGCCATCGAATGGTCCATCAGTACCAATGCTAGGCAGTGAACAGCGCCGTGAATGACCCCACAGTGACAATCCTTGGCGTGTTAATGTCTTCGAACAACCCCACAGTGTTGGTCCCAGACATGGTAACGACCATTAAACGAACCCACAGTTTCGATCTTAGGTCTTATTGTTTATTTCGTGCATTGTGAATCAATAGCAACTGTGTTGCATGTTCCATGTAGGAGGTTATCATTTACCTCAATAAGTATCTTGGATCCTGCAAAAAACCTCTTCTTTGGTGATACTAGGTAAGTATCTGTATAATAAATCACCACTGAAGTAAGGAACAGTCTTCTTTGGAGGGAGAGTGTCACGATATTTTATTAATTTACGTTGTCGTATCTTCAATCCTTGAAAACTTCTTCAAAATATACACATCACTATTACTTTGCATTTAGGCATTATTGTTAATGCCTTTTAGTGCTTATTTTAGTCGTAAAAACATTTTAAATCCTGTAAGAAAAGTTTTTACGGCGTGCGTCGTTGCACGAAAAAAAAGAATGCGTTCCAGGTGACAATGACAGCAGGTTGACACATCATACATAAAAAGTCAAGAATTTTTGCATTGCTTTAAAATCGTGCGTCATATGGATGAAAGAGAGGATACTACATATTGGTCAATCATTAAAGGACTGTCTGATGTATAATATCATTTATGACTGCTTTATAAGTCTAGTTGTCGTTAGAACGGTTGTTACGCTAGCGGACCTCGAGTTGATTCCCAGGTCGAGTAAAGTGTTATTGAGTTTTTCTATGAAATACTCAAAAGCAGTAGCTCGTCCCCTATTACTTACATGGGACTTAAACATACCGGCGAAATGTGAGTGTACATGAGTACTCCTTAACCTAACCCTTAGGCGAATACAGGCGAGATGAATGTTATGTAGTTGCCCGGTTTCAAACAGTGAGTTTTGTAGAGAAGAACCGAACACTCTATACATACTCCTCTAAATAGGTAATTCATGTTCTTTTAAGCAATGTGGGCCGTACATTACTATTATTCTTGTGTTATGATTGGTTTCACATCGGTAGTGCAATGGGTTTCGAACCGGCAACCACATGATCGCAAGTCCGACGCCTAGCCATAATTACGCTGCTTGATTGTTATTGTTGATTTGCTATAAATGTGAGAATTATGCAGTTTTCTAAGAGATAACCATTTATTTTCATTCGAAAGGATAACATATTAGGATCCTGAATTGCCAAAGCATGTAGGAGCTGACCTGTTCCAAAAGACGGTACCCGACTTCAAGCATGACGTGTGCTTACTATTACATGCTCTGGCTTTACTCTACTACGTAATAATCAGAGCACTGCTGCTCTGTACTGTAACCTAAGACTTTCGTCATGGTCTCATGGAAGGAAAACCAGTTTTTACCAGTTTTCCTTGTTACACTGTATTTTGTATGCAACTAGTACAAAGGTGTTATGCAATCACTATTGCACCTATTATTAATACATATGGTACGTATATATATATACATACCATCACGCCTGTATTACCCAAGGGGTTAGGCAGAGGCGTACTAATTTCGCCGGTATATTTTGGTCCCATGTAATAGGGAGTGAGCCTATTGCCATTATATTAATTATAATAAACAAAATAATAAATTATCCGGGCACAAATCCAGACTCCGAGCTGCTACTGACAATTTCAACTCAAAACTCAATAACACTTTGCTGGACCTGGGAATCGAACCAAGGACCAGCAGTCTATTAGTCTATTCTTGAAAAAAATAGTCTAAGTTTGAATTTGTGCTCGGTTAATGGCAATTGGTAGGCTCGCCCCCCATTACATGGGACCAGAACATAACAAGCGAAATGTAGGTTACATTAGTAGCACGCATCTGCCGAACCTTTCGGGGAATATAGTCGTGATAATATGTTCTAATTAAGTAACGGTGCCCTTTTTAGCGAGAACGCCCAGAAATTAGCAGGCGCTTGCAACATGTAGGTGAAGTTTAGCATAGCTCTAAAACCTTTTTGCTTTGTTCGTTCAAAATAACTGTAAACGAACTGTTCTTTCAAACTAATTTTAGTTGAAAGTTTACATGATAATCTACATCATATATTTTTATCATTCTCTTATTTTAGAAGTTACAGGGGGGGACACACATTTTACCACTTTGGAAGTGTCCCTCGCGCAAACTATTCAGTTTAGAAAAAAAATGATATTAGAAACCTCAATATCATTTTTGAAGACCTATCCCTATGGATAGGTCTTCAAAAATGATATTGAGATACGTGTGAGGTATCTATATACCTCACACGTATGGGTTTGATGAAATCAATTTTTTGAGTTTCAGTTCTAAGTATGGGGAACCCCCAAATTTTTTTGTTTTTTTTCTATTTTTGTGTAAAAAATACATGTCCACAGAATACATCTACCTACCAAGTTTCAACAGCATAGCTCCTATAGTTTCAGAGCAAAAATTCTGTGCCATACGGACGGACAGACAGACAGACAGACAGACAGACATGACGGATCTATAAGGGTTCCGTTTTTTGCCATTTGGCTACGGAACCCTAAAAACTAGTAGGGTCAATTTATATCAGGCGGAAAAGTGCTCGAGCACTTTTAACTGGTAATTAAATGATGCCTTATTAAACAAAGCTAAAAAATAATATGCAAAATTAAAAATTCGATAAAATTTTATTGTTGCCATACTATGAAATGCTCGAGATATATCTGCCTGATCTAAATTGACCCTCAAATGATAATATGAATTATTTGAACAAATTGTATTAAAGAAGATGAATTAAGTATGCAATTTATACATCAACCTGCTGGAATTTAGACGACAATAGCGACTCTGGTATTTTTTGTATGGAAAATCTTGAAATGGTCACACTCCTAAAGGAATGAATTAGGAAGAGAAACAAATATAATCCGTTTAAAAACCAATTACAAATATGTACAAACAAATACTGTAGAAGTTCTATCAATCACCATTTACATAATGTTTTACTTTGTAATTACAGAGTTCCCCGCATCGACGTGTTTCTGTTTTTAAACACCCAATAAACACGCAAACGACCAGGAGAATTTGCATTAAAGAAGTTTAATTACTTTCTTAACGCCAAACATGAAGCTTGCTGTACCACAAATTATTTACTCTACTAAGAATTTACGTACAAGAGTGGCTAGCATTTCTGAAAAAAAAAAACATTAGGTATATTTTTAAAACCGCGTCTATCTGTATTTTCGCGATAAACTAAAAAACTACTGAATGGATTTTGATGCGGTTTGCACTAATATACAAAGTGATTAATGAACTCTGTCCTTTTTTCTTATGTGATGCAGACGAAGTTGCGCCGGACCGGTAGTGGTTTATTAAAACCTTTAAAGTAGCTCTTCAGCAGTTCCATGAGAAACTTAAATTATAGTATATAAGTATACCATAATTTTGAATGAAGCGGCGGTAGCCTAATAGCTCGGCCATCGGACTTACGATCATCTGGTTGTCGGTTCGAAACCGACCCATTGAACTGTCGACGTGAACCCACTCGTTATACAAGCAATTAGCTCAGTACGAGGCGTTAAAAAGAATACTAGTAATGTGCGATCCACATTGCTTGTAAGCTTTTTTTAGAAATATATAGCGTCGAAGTGTGCATGGACGACTACAGGTCAACCTATACAAATCCAGTTTAAGCTGATCTCGCATTGTTGAGGCTTCTCGTACAATAAGAGGCCAGCGTAAACTTGTTTTGTATAGCTTGATGTGTAGCCGTGCGTACATTAATACATCTCGGCGTAACACTTCAGGAAATACAGGCGTGATGGTTATGTTTATGCCGTCGTCATTTTGAAAATTAAAAAGTTAATTATGATTATTAATTTATATTCATAAAACTGTTTAATTTCCAAAATGTTTGCAGTTGGCTAACTGGATGCAGGACATTGACTCCGATATCGACTGAGAATTTATAAAATTTGGATTGATGATATTTTGATTCAAATTTGTAAATTTTGAGATATCAGCTGACACCGAGGTGAATGCACTCATTTCATTTAGAATAGTTTAAACTTTTAACATACCATCACGCCTGTATTCCTTGACGGGTTAGGCAGAGGTGTACTAATGTACACCCACATGTTTAAGTCCCATGTAAAAGGGGGCGAACATATTATTGCCACTCCAAACTTCAAGTTGCTACTGAGAATTTCATAGAAAATCCCAATTACACTTTGCTCGACCTGGGGATCGAACCTAGGACCTCTAGCGTAGCAGTCGCACTTAACCACTAGACTAATGAGGCAGTCAATAAACTTTTAACTGAATAAAAAATATTCTGAACGTTAAGCTTCTTTATCATAACCATTAAAGGTTTCTCAGTCATCCCAGCATGATTATTTCAAAGCTAAAAGATAAAAAAGTAGTTCCATGAACAAGAAGTCTTTATTTTCATCGAAGCATAAAAATGCTTACAGTGTTCAAATACACTGTAAGCATTTTTATACTTCGATTCAATGCGAAAGGGAATTTTAATGTCAGTCAGTATTTTACGTGTTATTAATAACTGCCTCATTAGTCTAGTGCTTCTAAGTAGAGATGTGACTAATATAAGCGTAATAGGTATAGGTATTATAATACAAGCCACATATATTCGTACTTGGATAAGCTAACATAGAGTAATAGGTTACCAAGTATTAGTCAAATAATAGGGACGCGTAATAAGGAAGCAACTCACTTCGCTATTACACAGGTCAGTATCATGATTAGTTTGAGTAGGTAATATTTAATCGGTTTACTACATACCATCACGCCTGTATTCCCCGAAGGGTTAGGCAGAGGTGTACAAATGTACACCCACACTTTGCCGGTATGTTTAGGTCCCATGTAATAGGGGGCCTATTGCCATTAACCGGGCACTAATCCAGACTCCGAGCTGCTACTGAGAATTTCATAGAAAAACCCAATAACACTTTGCTCGACCTGGGGATCGAACCCAGGACCTCTAGAGTAGCAGTTTACCATTATTCAGAACTCTCCTAACACAAGCAATGTTGCGAGAAAAAACTAGTTTCATATATATTTTTAGCTCGGATTTTACTGCTCTTGATAAGGTCATTGCACACTGAAGTTTTTGCTAAGAGGATGTTTTTTTTATCTAATAGTAATTCATTGTACGATACGTTTGTGAATATTTTTGTTATTATTAATTTTGTATTGGACAATGAGTTAGAATGTCTTGGAATTTTTTATCAATTAAATTAATTTATGTATGAAGGATTGTAGATAACATTTGGTTTATGGTTTTTGATAAATGTTAAACATTTGGTAAGAAATAAAATGAGGTGATAAGCATAATACAGTAACAAATGCGTAAAATACAAATGTTTAATTAATCACAGGTACATAGTTAAAACTAAAGAGAAGAAACTAACGGGAATAAATAATGTGACTAAAAGAGTGATGAATATGAATGTGGAGGGATTGAGAGGTCGAGGGAGACCAAAGAAACGATGGATGGATTGTGTTAGGTTAGTCAGATATGATGGAAAAGGGATTGAATGATGAGATGACGACTAACAAGGATGAATAGAAGAAAAGGACATGCTGCATTGCTCAACCCCAATATACGTATTAGGAAAAGGGCAGAAAGATGATGAAGAAATAAACAGAGGAGGAAGAGAATTTTTACTATGTATATATCGACTGCCTCATTAGTTTAGTGGTCCTAGGACCTCTAGGACCTCTAGCGTAGCAGTCGCGCTGGGTCCTGGGTTCGATCCCCAGGTCGAGAAAAGTGTTATTGGGTTTTTCTATGAAATTCCCAGTAGCAACTCGGAGTCTGGATTTGTGCCCGGTTAATGGCAATAGGCTCGCCCCCTATTATATGAGAACTAAACATACCCGCGAAATGTGGATGTACATTAGTACACCTCTGCCTATCCCTTCCGGGATACAGGCGTGATGGTATGAAAAGTCTTGAGCTAGCGAAGCGATACTGCTATAAAATATAGCTATGACTGGAACGTAAGTCTTAGACCGTGGTTTGTTAGTTGCTTTTAACTCGACAAGCTTATCAGATGATGAACTTACATAATGTTCGTGGGTTCAAAATACGTTGCAATTTCCTTGAACTTTTGTTTGGGCGATGGAATGTAACGTGGGTTGCTTGCTGTAACGTATTTAATTTTATTCTTCATCAACCCATATATTGTCCCGGTGCTGGGCACGGGTCTCCTCTCAGACGAGAGGGATTAGGCTATAGTCTACCAAGGTCTACCAAGGTAGCCTACTGTGAGTTGGCAGATGTCACACGCCGTCGAGAAAATCTCTCAGGCATGTTGGTTTTCACAATGTATTCCTTTACCGTTTAGGCGCGACATAATTACCAAGTATTAAACGCACCAACGACTTTTGGACAATCTGAGGTGCGTGCCTTGGATTTGAACTAGAAGCAATTGACATGGCAATCTGTGGCACATTACAACACTTTTATTTTATTGTGTTTTAAAAATTACCCTCATTAGTCTAGTGGTCGAAAGTGCGACTGCTATACTAGATGTCCTGGGTTTGATTCAAGCAAAGTGTAATTTCAAATCCATACAAAAGTCTTCTATGAAATTTTCAGTGGCATCAATATGCTTGTTTGTTTAGACAGGTTCCGTAAAAGGGACGCTTGCAAAAACACAAGATACACCCACGATAGAAACAAATATCATTCTGTTCGTTACGATAACATAAATAAGTTTATCTCGGATTGGAAACAAACCCAAGACTCTCTCTATAACAATAGTGGTGAGGTGCCTTACCGTTGTACAAACGGATAAGTAGGTATTGAGTAACCTTAATTGATTTATTTTTTGTTTTTATAAGACACGGCTGAATTATGTAACAGCATAAATCGATACGATTAATCAATTTGCACATACTAACAAGGATGTATAAGTGACACAAATTAATACACCTACTCCAATTTTCGTTGTTCTATAATGGCTTGCGCAATTAAGCTGTTTCGTGCATAACGGTCATTACTGTAAGAACTAAATCTTATGCAGAAGTAGACCAAAGCATGCTATGTAACTGGTGTAAGAGGTTTTTTTTTCTTCCTGCTAGGTACCCCACGGTTTCACCTGCTTGTTCGGTTTCGAAAGATCGTTACGTGATGTTAGATTGCCTTTATCCTTCCTGAAGAATTGAGCTAACAAATTTTCAAATCAGACAGGTAATTCTAATATAAATAGGTTCTTCAGCTTTATCATCAACCCATTATATTAGCCCACTGCTGGGCAAGAGTTTTCTCAGAACGAGAGGGGTTAGATTAAAGTGTAAACACTGGCCTAATGTAGGTTGGCACACGTTACACGCCGTTTTCAATTCAGAAAATCAACTGTGATAAGTCAGAGGTTTAGGTTTGCTCAGGAGACTTTTCGCTTGGCTGTCCAGTATGCATATCACAAGGTTATCACTGCAGTATCTCTGCAGCTTCATCATTATCATTATCTTCAGCCCATACCTACTTGTCCATGATATGGAAGCTAAACAAGCCGGTGAACGATAATACTTCTAAGGTATTACATGCTTGTACAGTTCTTTTGAAAGCAATTCATTAAGTGTTTTCATACGTAATTATGGTAATTAGTAAGGTAAATAAAAACGAACGCGTAAAATTTACAACGCGCGATACGATTTACAAGGATTTTTAGATAAAAAATTAACACTGAAAATCCACTTGCATATTGTCCACGATCAAACTGTAAGTAAAACACTTTTTAAATTAATTTTATAGACGTTTAAATTATCTGCCGTCATTTTATTTTATTACCTTTTCTCGTTTAAATTGAACCACTTAGCACTGTTTGTATAATTAGTAATAAAAGTGCAATATACTTAAAGTTCTGAACTTTTATTATGAATATTCATTTACATTACAATCAGACTTTACAGTAAGTATAATCATAAAATGTGAATTAATTATGAGTATATTACTGTCTATTAATTTTTCGAGATAACCTACCAGTTCCACAAGTTCATCCTCTTAATGCCCAAGTATAATATACCAATGAACAATTTTTAAAAAGGTAATTTAATTTAGGTAGGTAAGTACCTACTAGGATGCTGTAAAGGATCTGAAACTTTTATTCATTTTAATTCACTGACGCACGTAAGTAGTTGCCTAATGAGGGCAAACCAATATTAAAAAAAAAAAAAATTTTTTTGCATTGTGTCTACAAAATGGCGTTTGACGGTTTAATGTATTCAATATCCTTCCTTGCTAGATAACTACACATATATATAGGTACTTTACTACAATGTTATATACCTCCACCACAACATTTCTTACTGTAACAGAAGCCGAACCACCGTACCACGATGTATTAACGCGGTAATTTTAGGTTGTGCCAAAGGGATGGCGCTATTTAATGTGTAGAGCGGTATCCCTCTCTCTCACTCGCAAAGGGATCGCAATAACGCGTCGTGGTACGGCCTTCGATGTTTTTGTATCGTAAGGCATCCTGAAATAGAAATCTCCACTTGATTTATGGGCTATGAACTATTTCTGTTTCTCGTTATCCTATGTTATTACTGTACATCCATCTACTGAACATTTTTAATGTCAGTACATACACGGTACTTATAGATAGACTGCAACAGAAACTCTAATTAAGCTCTTGAAGGGCATCCGGCGCAAACGCACGGAGCAATCAACCGGTCGTTGATTCCTCAGCTTCTTTGTGAACGATTTATCTTCGCCATTTTGTTTTATTAGCTTTTGAAAAACGAACACCTAATTAAATCGATTGTTTTGGTTCGATTCGGTGAAGTCTCGGGAACGGTTTTCTTAGAAACGGGAGAATACATTGAGAAAGGTAAGGTTGTCTTAGTAAACGTTTATGAGAAATTTAATCAAAGATATATTTACGAAATTATAGAATGCTACTTATTTTAGAATTTGACAAATACTTAGTTTAATAATGTGGGTAATCTACCTTATACATTTTTAATGCTCGAATTCATTAGTCCTTTTATTAACTAACTAGAAAGTTACCTGTGGGTTCGCCCGCAAAGGATGCAGTCATCCCGCGGGATAGTAAACAATCTATGTTAATCGGGAACAAGGTATCTTTCTAATAGTGAATTATTTAGAACGGTACAGTAATTTCAGAGTTGATCGATTAATAACCAATCTTTTCTGTCATTAAAAGTATTAGTACGTTATTTACTCGGTTTCGATGGGCGATTATAGTATCTTGATGAGTAAGTAAATATTGAATAAATATTCGGAAAAATATACTTAATTTATTACATTTTATATTTACAGACTCTTTGGTTATTTTTTTTATTTATATATATTTTTTTTTACTAGGTATCTTCTCATAATATCTTAACATTATAGTTTACCGCTACTATTTATTCTAATACAACAGCTATCATGCATCATTTAAAGGCGAATATAGCGTGCAACTATTTTGCCCAACTTAACATTCAATTAGATGCACGTGCAATTAAAGCGCCAACTGTTTACAATTCACGAAACAGGCGTAGACTTAATGACAACGATTGTATAGCAACTGCGTAGTCCAGGAAGACGCCGTACATTTTTTTAATTAGGAAACCGGCTCGGTAAAAGCAGCCTTCCGTCATCGGCGTACAGACAGGAAAGCATCATCGATGTGTATTAATGAAGCCGAGGCACGGATCGGCCAGCAATGCGCGCGCGCCGCAGTGTTGCCGCGCATTTCAAACGATACACTCGCGAACTGCAATTTATGTATTTTCCAAAAACTTGAGGTCGATGACACTAGTTCGAAAGGACTCGAAATGTTACGGTTCTAATCGATTCTCGAATTTTAATGATCGATTCGTTAAGGTAGATATCGATATTATAGTGCTTTGTTTTGTTTGAGCGAAGTTAATTGGATGGGAACAGCTCAATTGTTTAACACTTTTACTATATCAAACAGTTGGTGCATTGCTTTCGTTTAATTAACTGCCACAGGGGTGGATCGCAATATCAAAACCTTGCAGCTGTCTAATACAGTACTTACTTTTGCAGGATTTTTTATAGTGAATAAGTCGCAGAAAGTTTCATTTGTAACATTATTTAAAATTAGCTAAAAGATTCGGTAGTTGTTTAATTTATTTAAAATACGGTTATTTTAATTATAATGATACCTACTTAATTTATACATACGATTCTAGACGCAGACAATAAAATATTAATGAATAGGTATTGCAGGCTAAATTATACACATATTAGTTTTATACACATAATTTAGCTAATGGATATCAAATTTCCGAACATCTTTAATACCATAAATACTATGAATTGATTATATTTTTCACACAAAAATAAAACAGTAGGTAGATGCAGGTTATATATTCAGATTAAAAAAGTAGGTATTAATGTCTTTTGTGGAACAAAAAATATTCCGGGTACGTTTCCATTGAACAAAAAAAATAAATTTAATGAAATTCAAATTTTAAATTGAATTAGATATCACATAGTCCTTGCTAGTATTAAAATATTTTCAACCAAAGTAACAGAAGAATTTAGATAAAGAAAGTAAGGTAAACGCCATTTCCAGATGTCACGCGTGTAAAAAATATAAACAAGAGTGGAAATAGACATTAACAATGTATACAAAAGTGTTAGTGGTGTTGATGGCAGTTTCTCTGATGCCTGTGGTCCTGTCGAGGACGAGGAGGTTCTCCAAGATGCAATCAAACACGTTATACAAGATAAGGTGTGATCTGATGTGCATTGATAGAAGTAAGGACGCTAAACCTATGGTGAGTAGGACTGAAATGAAAATAATAATTATATTGTTTCTCAATACTACTGTTTAGCCATACTAGTTCTTATTTTGTTGGGTAAAGGAGATAAAATACTAATGACGACTATTTTTATAGGTTTACTTGAAGCAACCTCACCAGGACGTATCGTTAATCCAAGTCCCATTATTCTTTCAGTTAAACCTGAAATAAGGCCCCAACTTGACACACCCAAAGCTTTAAAAAATACAAAATTATCTAATTAACATACATACATACATACATAAATATAATAAAAGGTAAAATGAAAGGAAGTTCAAAAGCCAGTTAACGTTTCGAAGTTCATAAATTTAGTTTAGGTATCTTGCTTAAAGGTATCTATTGTGTCAACATGAGAAACACAGGCATAAGTTAATAGCCTTGCGAAGAGTTAGACCTAGTTATTCATACATACCGTCACGTATGGAGGCTTTTTAATGCATCCCTGCGTTTATCTAAATCCATTTTCAGGAAAATGATAGTAAACAATCAATAGAATGTAATAAAGAAAACCTAGTTCGCTTTAGAAATACGCAGAAATAAGCACTCAAAATGTCATACACTTCTAGCAAGTTCATTGAGCTCAGCTGAAAAAAATACGTGTCCTGATCCTGTCACTCACGATTGAATGCTTACGTTAGTACCTACACAAAAAGTACGCAACTTGTTGTAAAACCCAGGACGTTTTACGCTTCCATAATTTAAAAAAATGTTTACCAGGATAGCTGTCATAGTGATCACGACTTAACCAGTTCTTAGAAGAGACATGCTTAAACACAATACAAAAAAAAAATGGCAAACGAACGTAAAACGAAATACAATCAAGATTGCAACGAGCGTAGTTGGCCAAAATAATGCTGCGGCTCGTGAGTTCGTTATATAACCGAAGCACAGCAGGCCCTGGCCTACAAAGGGAACTTTGTGCTAATTTGAGAACCGCAAAAAGAAAGGATACGAGCTTGTATCAGTGCAAAAAATATGTGCGACGAGATGTAGTGGTTAAAGACAATCACATTTTGATCGCGACGTATGTCGGGAGTTAACGAGCTTAAATCCTACGCTAGATTTTTTCTGTCCAAACAGCGGTTAACCTGAGACAAATTTTTATTTATATTTATTTACTCATTTAATGAGGATATAGTTACATCAAATAAAACGAAAGATTTCGTTACACTGCATTTTTTTTCCAAACCATACTATTGAATCTGTGTTTTAACACAGATTCAATATAGCTTCTAATTTTGTTTTGTATGATAGGGCAGGATTTATCCTGCCCTATCATACACAACAAAATTAGAAGCTATTAAACAATACTTGACTGTTTTTGGTAATGAACTTTCTGCTCTTAACAAAAGATAATATTCTATTTTAGAAAGAACTTCTTTGTTGTGATTGCTCATTGGATAGGCCAATCGATTTTCAGTCGTAGTGCAATAAAATTAGGGTGAAACAGAAATATCTGCGTAGATGCAGTAAAAATTAACATGCGCGTAATGAATCATTGGTCTTCAAAAGATGTTGTTTTTTTTTGTAACTTTATGTAGGCGCTAATTATCTGAAGCTGCTAATGAGTCTGAAGTAACAGAACTTTATTAAATGAATGACCCTGCTCACAATACAAGGTGACCTCTTGGGTTTGAACTACAAGCAATATATAATACTCCCAGACGGGGCAGAAAAAGCTGAACAAATGTCTCCTTTTTTGTTAAACAATGCAGTCTGGTCTATAAATACTTAGCAAGTAGTAGGAGCACTGTAATGAACGAAAATCAAATACCTATCATCTTGGTTCTTTGATGAATTGTTATTATTAAGTCTTTTGTTGTGAATTCAATATTCTTTGTCTGAATAGCGAAACTTATGCAGTATTTGTACCTACTGCTTGCTTGTAGAAAAACATAATGACGGAACCTCATCTATTTACATTATACATTCCATAAAGTTTTTGAGGTTGTGTGAAGTCTGTCAACTTGTATTAGGCTATAATACTTACTCTATGGGTAAGAAAGGGTACACCAATCTTAAAGTTATTTAAAGTATAGTCCTACTATGATAATAAGCAGCTTTTCTTATCTTTTCCTACACCGGGATGTACCAAAAACATCTTCCCATAGAGACTTTACAACTAAGCTCTATAGCAACTCAGACTAAGCCATGACATTATTAGACTGGGAAGCTGCTTTTTTTTCATTAGTAAGCTATGTACTGAGTGTATTGAGGGTCCATCTAAAAGGTCTAGTGCGTAGTACTCACAATCGGAGTGCCTGTATGACAAGATATGTAGGTAAACGAGGCAGAAATACAATAATAAAATTATGAAAGAATCTCAGCAAACAGCAGACAGTAGTTTCTAGTAACTAGATAATAAAAAAAACGATTTCCACAGTGCAAATCACAATGCCGCACTCATGAGAAGAAACCGGGGACTTGTCCGGCATCGGACACTCCGAAGTGGGAAGCAGCATGTGTGGAGGCTTGTAACTCCGACTGGCAATGCGACGGTACTCAACGCTGCTGCCATCACGCCTGCGGGTCTACGTGCAGCGAACCTGTCGACCTTTTAAATGTATCAGGTAATTGAAGGGATCCAGCGAACTCTGGAAATGTGTGTGGGATCAATGAGCATTTCCCGTAGATACCTACTGTAAAAAAGTAATTGAAGGACATTCGTTTCTCTCGAAGATTCGATGTTTTTTTTTATCACAGACAGGCTTCCGCTTGACCACAACTTGCCTGATGTTAAGCAACGAAGTGGTCTACGATGGAGCGCGCTTGCCTAGAATAAACCTATTCACTCTCGTCTTAAAGACACCCAAATTGTAGGTCTCGAGGAACAAAAATTCCGGCAGCGAGTTCCACAATAGAGCAGTACGCACTATAAATGTAAAGGCAAAACGCTTAGTGCGAGATTTAGGCACTTCCACCACGTAGCGGTGGCGCCTTGCGAGCTGCTTGACACAGTTATTGTTTAACAAATGATATTTTAATAGCGACATACATGCATCCAGCTTCCGAGTTACAACTTTATTAAGACTGTCCTTACTTTCATGCTGTTTGTGTATGTCAGAATTTGTGTTATTAAAAAACAAAAAAAATACATACCAGGCCATTCAAATATTTTTAAATCGAACACGTTCTGAAGTTTAGGCAAAAATCACTCCCATCAATGGCTGAGTGGTCTTTCGATTGCACTATTGAAATCTTAGGAAACATTAGGAGATAGATGTATTTGACCATGAACTTAATAAAGGTCTCCATTGACATTTAGAACAAGATAATAACTATTTACGACGATTTAGATAATGCTTCAACTAAATGGAGAATTGTAGTAATTCCAGTAATCCATTAAAATGTTTGATCAATGAATGCTTCTTATCTGGCTGCTCGAAATTATCGTGTCGTAATGTTTTATATTTAGTATAATAATAAATTATGCCTCAATGCTTAATAGTTAAGGTAGGTTGTATGCTACGAGTCAATAGGCCAGAATCATTAATTATTCTACACATACCGGACAGGCTTGACCTAGTGTGGAGTTCATAAGTATATGAAAAATGAAAATGTAAATCTTTCTTTAGTAAAATAAACGATTATCTTATCTTATCTTATAACGCCTATCGTAGAAAAAATTCTAAAAGTAGCACAAAGTAATTAAGAAACTCTATGTTTTTGTTTAAAAAAATATATTTCCATTCAGAGTTTAAATCTCGTTAATCATTGATGTAGGCCTTCCATCACAAATAAAATTTAAGGTTGCAGAGATAAATCACATAATCACTTCTCGATATGATTCTTGGATTGATGTTACACATAATTATTGAAATATAATAACTAGCTACTTATTACGGATCGGATTTCTTCACGTGATTTTGAATCTGAATTATTTGATTTCCTAAGTTTCGGAACCTTCACAGCCTCTCAGTCATAAGTAGACGATACAATGTTTGCGTAGGTAATACAAGTGTCAGAAAACAGTATATTGATGCATATTAAATTTGACAATGAAATGGTGTTAAATGAATAAAATTGAGTTGATAATATTAAATATTGTTCATCATTAGGTCTTCCAGCTATGCCGTTGATCGAAGAACCAAAAGAGAAGAAGAGAGCGGTTGTTATTCGATGGTCCGATGGAGTTGGAGATGCTGCTAGAGCCGTACCTGGACCTGTGTTCTACGTGTTAGAGGAACAACATCATCTAGGTCCTAAGTATGAAGAAATGAGATTGGGAGAATGGAATTTACTATTGAAGACCAATAAGTAAGTAGATGACTTATGTAGTAGTAAGTATGTCTTAACTACTTACTTGAATTCTGCGGTCGAATAAAAAACATTTAATTACTTATGTATTCTTATAAAAAAAATTAAAACAAGCTCAATAATATTTGCACCTCAAATAATAATGATTTCCTCAAGTGAATCATAGCTACATTTACTAGTTAGTCGATCTTTTCAAAAGTTTACAAACGCTCTTATAGAAGTCGTTTTCTGCTTTAACATAGAAAATCGTAACAATCAACTTGTTATTTCTAGAATATTAGAAGGGCCTTCTTTTTGATACTACTTAAAAATCTCTCTAAGACTTTTTGTATTGTAGAAGCATTGGGAGTCGGTAATAGTGATGTAAGTAATGAACCTATCTAGTATTTAAATCTATTATGTCACGCAACCCTACTAACGCGATGTAGAAAGCAATCGAATGCTTTACGCTCTATTATATTTAAATTTGACGTACGAAAACTAGTTTAGCATACAAAGTAACATTTTTTTAAATAAAAAGTTACAAAACGCATTCACGTAACAATTGACTACTTATAAAAGTGAAACTGCAGGAACAATATTTGGCAAAAAAAATATTTACGCAGAAATAACTGTGCCAATCTTTGTTCAACTTGATATTCTGCTAGCAATGCTTGCATGATAATATTTTTCATAGCGCGTAAGAGACACGGGGCAGGAATAATATAAGTATTTTGCATTGTATACATTGACTTAACATTTAAATTACCTAATAAAATTATTGTATCTGGAATTTGTTACTTGTCGAGATAATAAATGTTGGAATATTTGATGAATAGAATGATGATGAATGAGTCATTTGGTTTTGTTTGCAATGTGTTTTGACTCTAATTTATAAAATAATAAATCATAGCTACTTTCGTAGGTACTTTCTTAAATACGTAAATATTAAGTAAAGTAAACCATAGTATCGACCTAAATTATAAAGCCATAAAATTAAAAAATCATTACCAACCCATTTACTGTCCCAATGCGGGCTGTGGTCTTCCCTTGGGATGAGAAGGGTTGAAGCTATTATATTTTGTAATTGGAACATCAATTATCAAATATAATAATTGTATCGTGTTTCGTAATTGATACGTTCGTAAATTATTAGTTATTTTTCCCGTATCTAATATTAGGATATTTCTATTGGGACCGTGCCGTTTTTATTTAGGTATTTCATTTTTACAAAAAAATATTCATAGAATAAATAGTTGTAATATGTATAAAAACATTATTAGATACATTTCTAATATTGTAGATAATGAAGTAAACTATGTGTAGTATTTTATATAAGACAAGGTCAAGGTGTAAGGACAAGCGAAGATATTTACATACTTATTTCATTTCATAAAATGATAAGGTAAAAAGTAAAAGCTTCTTATTGAGTATCCAAAGAGAAACTGTGGAAAATGTTCTGCTGTATACTATTATTCTTTTTGTGCAGGTATTGTTATTGTGTACTTATAGTTTTTCTCATTTCTGTCTACTTGTGAGAACTGCGTAAAATTGTAGATTTTTTTGACAGATGATTGTTTTTCAATTGCCTTATTTTTAATTTTATTGTATACCTAATAGAATTACTAATTAAGTATATCATGTGGTAGGTATACAATTTTTTTCGTAAATATACTTACCTAACCTATATTTAATAGGACTGTTTAGAAAGAATATTATATTTTACAAATCCCTCGATTGTTAATTTTTCTTTTAAGTAATTGTTATAGATGCAATTTCAATACCTACATGCCTAATTATACAAAGATTCAAATTACAATATATTTTACAGAACAAAAGTATCGCTAAGAAATGCTCTGAAACCTGGCCGCTGGTATCGTTTTCGAGTTGCTGCCGTCAGTGCTTCTGGCACGAGAGGGTTTTCAGCCCCTAGCCCTCCCTTCACACCTCGAAGAGGACCACGCCCTCCGCCAACGCCGAAGAAACTAAAAGTTCGTCCTTTACGCGAAAATAATGGTGAGTGAAAGTTTTCACGGCATAAAAGTTATGAAAGTGGACGACAGGCAGGATTAAAAAAATGCGTCTTCCTGAATAGTTTTTAGAATATTTGTAGTTGATTGGAGGCTAATAAAGTTTTGACCCTGCTCGAGATGTTTTTTTTTAACATACCATCACGCCATTATTCGCGAATGGTTTGTCAGAGATGTACTTATTATTAGAACTGTCTTTGTAAACACAATACCATAAGATTGTTATTGGTATTTGGCAGCACAAGTAGGTCTCTCGTATTACCTACTTAAGCTTACTTTACAAACGGAATGTAATTTTTGTTTTTTTCTGGATGATCTGTCATCTTCCCTTCTGTGTGACTTTTCCTAAGAGATATGTTGCTGCCGTGTTACTTTGAATATATCTAAGTTGATCTTGCTTGGTGGTTGTATTTCTATCCATAATCCATCAGGTTATGGGCCCAGGCACCGAAATCTGTTCGAGTACTTACGTAAATATTTCGCATAAAATTATCGAAATAAAAGAAAATCTACATAACCTCATTTCACATGCAAGTTGAAAAAAATGGCAGGAAATACTTCACCACTTCAAACCATCGAAAAACTCAGAGGTATGGAAAATTATTCTACTTGGAAGTTTTGTATGAAGATGATACTAATCCATGAAGACCTTTGGGATACTATCGATGGTGAACCAAAAGCAATACTTAGCCAAGAAGTAATAAAAAAATCGCAGAAAGCACTGGCTAGAATATGCTTGTCGGTGCAAACGAGTGCATTTCCTCATGTACGGAATGCAAAGGATGCACGTGAGGCGTGGAACAACCTAAGCAAGGCCTATGAAGATAAAGGGCTCTGCCGCAGACTAGGTTTGTTGAGAACGTTGTTTAGCATGAAATTGACAGAGCATAATAGCATGGAAAGCTACCTTGGCAAGCTTCAGGAATTGTCGCAACAACTTCATGATATCAATTCACCTCTGGATGATGAATTTTTGGCTATCATTATGCTCAGTGGGTTACCAAGCAACTATGATCCGCTGATTATGGCCCTAGAAAATTCTAATCTTAACTTGTCCAGTGACTTAGTGAAAGGAAAACTTTTACAAGAACATGATAGAAGAAACAACACAGAAGAAGCAATGGCTTTGACAACGCGGAGAGCACCTAAATGTTACAGATGCAAGAAGACTGGCCATTTTATCAAGGACTGCCTGCAGAATAGCAATAAAAAATTGGAGAAGGAAAAGAAGGCTGTCAAGGACAAACCTGGGAAGGATTTCTCTAAAGCTCATTTGACAGCGCTTTCAGCAAGCATTCGGCGTGATGTATGGTATGTGGACAGCGGTGCGTCGAGTCATATGTGCAACAGTAAAGAACTTTTTTGTGATTTTATTAAGGTAAACTCATCACAAGTAAGTGTTGCAAATGGCGAAAAACTAGTAACAGCTGGACAAGGTAATGTGCGTATTAGGTTACAAAACTGTGTGAGAACAATTAAAGATGTTTATTATGTGCCTAATCTTTCAGCAAATTTGCTTTCTGTTAGTTCTTTAGTAAAGAAGGGTTATAAAGTAGTTTTTAACAAACAGAAATGTAGCATATCTGACAAGGAGGAAATTTTGGCAACTGGCACGCTTACGAATGACATCTATCAACTTGATGTCATTGATCAGCCTTTGTGTGTGGGGAGAGGCGATAGTGATTTTGCTTCTTTCAGTACAGTCGCCAAAGAAGAACTTCAGTCTAGTGATGAAATTGTCATTTTTTTTTTTATTTTTTTTTTTTTTTTTTTCCCTTATTTTAATCTGCAATCAGTCGTCCAGACTATGAGCAGATGGGATGTGTGTAGATGATGGTTTTAGCGAGGTAGGGCCATCACCCTAACTCCCCTTAGTCAGGCAGCACGTCGGCTCTTTTGAGTCTCTTGATTGCATTTGGTTGCAACAGTGCGTGGGATAACGGGTTCGGGTGGGTTGCTAGTCGATCTTTGTAGTTGGCTGAGTAGCACTTCGCTTCCTCTAGGATGGTTGGAATTTCCAGATATTCATGGATTTCGGAGTTGCGGGCATACCAGGGCGCCGATGATAGGACCCTCAGAATACTATTTTGCGCTCTCTGGAGGCACATGATGTTGGATTTGCATGCCGATGACCACAGTTGGATCCCATATGTCCATATAGGCTTTATCACGGAGCAATATACTTTGAGCTTATTGCTCAGTGAAAGCGCAGATTGTCTTCCTAGTAGCCAAAGGAGGTTTTTAAATCTGAAATTTATCTCATTGCGCTTGTTCTTTATGTGGTTCTTCCATGTCATCCTTCTGTCCAAGTGGAAGCCTAGGTATTTGACGCAGGTTGATTGCGGGAGCGTGTCTCGGCCCAGGTTCACTGGTGGGCAGGTTTTGCGTCTAAGCGTAAAGGTGATGTGGTGGGATTTCGGAGCACTTGCTTTTATCCGCCACTTTGTCAGCCAGGTGCTAGTGTGGTCCATTTGCACTTGGAGTAATCTGCTTGCCCTGTCGGGATCACTATTACAAGCAAGGAACGCCGCGTCGTCCGCGAAGGTTGCAATGGCTACTTCAGGGGTCTGAGGAAGATCACTAGTGTAGATGTTATAGAGGATAGGGCCAAGCACAGAACCTTGGGGCACCCCGGCTTTGCAGGTGTAGAGAGAGGATCTTTCATCGCGATGCTTCACTTGGAATAGTCGGTCGTTCAAGTAGGAGGCCATCAGCTGATAATAGGAATGAGGAAGAAGTTTCTTGATTTTACACAGGAGTCCTTTGTGCCAAACCCGATCGAAAGCCTGCTGCACGTCGAGGAAGGCAGCCGAGCAGTATTCCTTCTTTTCCAGGCATTCTCTTATGGTGCAATAGACTCTATGAACTTGTTCGATAGTTGAGTGTTGTTTTCGGAACCCGAACTGGTGGTCTGGTATAATATGGTCTATCTCTAGGCAAGGTGTCAGTCGCGCAAGAACGATCCTTTCCCAAAGTTTTGACAGCACCGGAGTCAGGCTTATAGGACGATACGATGACGCTTCGTTGGGTGGTTTACCAGGCTTGTGTATCATTACTATTTGTGATATTTTCCAGAGTGCCGGTACATGTGAGGTTCTTAGAGTGGCATTGACAAGTATAGTTAAGAACACAATACACTTTTTTGGAAGCTCTTTTAGTAGCCTGGGGGTAATCAAATCGAATCCAGGGGCTTTATTGGGATTCATTTTGGTGATTTCCCTAGCTACCTCTTTTGGTGATGTAGGACGAAGAGGAAGACAGAGCTGCATGTCCTGCTGTAGCACTTGATCGATTTCTGGATCTTCTAGGGTGTCCGTTTCATTAGGCCTAAAGACATTTGCAAGATGGGCGGCGAATGCCTCTGCTTTTTCCTGGTCAGTCCTCGCCCATGAGTTTCCAGATCTTATAGGTCATTATGAAATTGTCATGACTGCATCATCTAGGTCGTTGAAGGGTATAGTACCAGAGGAGTCTCAAGAAATGTGGCACCGTCGACTTGGCCACTTGAACTCCAGAAGTATGGCACTGATGAGTAAAGGTATGGTCGCAGGTATGAAATATAATCAAAATAGTTTTAATCCTTGTGTTCCATGCATCGAGGGTAAACAAACTCGTGCTCCCTTCCCTAGGAAGTCATATACACGGGCAAATCAGGTACTTGGTCTAATACACACGGATTTATGTGGACCAATGCCAACGGTTTCCCTTGGTGGTGCTAAATATTTTCTGACGTTCATAGACGACTTCACCAGAAAAACATTTGTTTACTTTTTGCATAGTAAAGATGAAGTCTTCGAACACTTTAAGAATTTTAAAGCCTTAGTGGAAAATGAAACTAATCACAAAATTAAAATTCTACGTAGTGATAATGGTGGAGAATTTGTTGGTTCTAAATTACAGGCGTACCTGAAAGAATGCGGCATCAAACATCAGACAACAGTCCCATATTCGCCACAACAGAATGGTGTGGCAGAGAGAGCAAACAGGACCATTGTCGAAAAAACCAGATGTATGTTGAGAGACGCAGGCCTGAACAACAAATTTTGGGCGGAAGCAGTGAATACCGCCGTATATCTCAAAAATCGGTCACCAACCAAGGCCCTAATTGGGCATGTGCCTGAAGAAAAATGGAGCAACAAAAAGGTAGATGTTAGTCACCTACATATTTTTGGCTGCATTGCTTATGCTGTGACACCGAATCGTAGAAAACTAGATTCAAAATCTAAGCAGTATATTTTTGTAGGGTACTGTGAAGGTACAAAAGGTTTCCGATTGTTGGATCCCGCAAAGTCATATAAGTGTGTCAAATCAAGAGATGTCAGTTTCTTGGAGAATAAATTCTACAGTGACAGGTCACATGATGATAATTTTGACTCTGAGCATATTGAGTTTCCTCATAATGATGATTCCAGGAAACCTGTGAGTATTGTCCAGAATCCAGAATTAGGCCTGGAGAATTCACAACAAAATGAACAGTCTGAATCACCTACTGTAAGACCAGAGATTTCTGATGACCAATTAGGAACAAGGCCGAGCATAATAGCAGTAAATGACTCAGACAGTGAGACTGACAACCTTACAGAATCAAATAATTCTGCGGATCCAACTTATATTCCAGGACAATCAACGCTGGAAGAGATAACATCAGATTCATCAGATTATGATGATGTTGAGGAGGAAATGTCCAGCTTGTTAGTCCAAAGGCTGTGCAGTTATGATGATGAACCAGACACAGTGCAGGAAGCTTTGGCCAGCACAGAAGCAGCTGAGTGGAGAAAAGCCATGTTGGAAGAATATAAGTCCTTTAATGACAACAAATGTTGGACTCTGACTGAGAAACCAAAGAACCAGAAACCAATCAAGTGCAAATGGATCTTTAAAAAGAAGAGAGGTCTTGATGGTGAACTTTTGAGATACAAAGCTCGTCTGGTAGCGAAAGGTTATTCCCAGAAGTATGGAGTCGATTACGAAGAAACTTTTTCACCTGTGGTAAGACACTCGACTATAAGAACTCTATTAGCTATTGCTGCAGAATATGACATGAACATTGACCATCTCGATGTAAAGACTGCGTTTTTAAATGGTAACCTTAAAGAAAATGTGTATATGGAACAACCAAAAGGTTTCATTCAAAAAGGTAAAGAACATATGGTCTATAAATTAAATAAGGCTATATATGGCTTAAAACAAGCTTCCAAAATGTGGTATGAAAGAATAAATGAAGTTTTATTAGAGAAAATGAACTTCAAAAGGACTTCTTCAGAACCATGTGTGTTTTACATGAAAAAACATGGCGAATTGATAATAATTGCCCTCTATGTGGATGATATTTTGTTAATTTCTGCAAAGAACTCGTCTTTGAAAGAAAAAATAAAAAAGGACCTCATGAGTACATTTGAAATGAAGGATTTCGGTCCAGTTCACCACATTCTTGGAATGAGAGTAAATAAAGACCAAAATAGAATTACTCTCGATCAATCAGGATACATAAAGAAAGTTTTAGAGAAGTTTAATATGGTGGATTGCAAACCTGCAAAAACACCATTAGAGAAAGGAATTAAACTATTAAAATGTGAAAAGGAAAGTGAAAATGCAAATTCTCATTACAGGAGTTTACTTGGCTGTCTCATGTACGTAGCAGTTTGCAGCCGACCGGATATCGCTCATGCTGTCAGTCTGCTCAGTCAATTCAATGAGTCTCATTCTGAAAATCATTGGAAGGCATTGAAGCGTGTTCTTCGGTATCTAAAAGGCACGTTGAACTATAGGTTAGTATTTCAAAAAGGTAGTTTAGATGTAACTGCTTATGTTGATGCTGATTGGGGTGGAAACGAATTTGATCGTAAATCTTTTACAGGTTTTATTTTTAAATTTGGTAATTCATTAATTTCTTGGGAAAGTCGTAAGCAAAAAAAACTGTTGCCCTCTCCAGCACAGAGGCTGAATATATGGCACTGTCAGATGCATGTAAAGAGGCTCTTTTTATACGAAGTTTTGTCCAAGAATTACTAGGTATGAATAGTAAAGTATTATTGTATAATGATAACCAATCTGCTCTTAAATTATCTACTAATAGTATGTATCACGGAAGAACTAAGCACATTGATGTAAGGCATCACTTTATTAGAGAAAACATAAATAAAGATATTATAAATGTTAAATATATGCCAACTGAATTAATGATTGCAGACATATTGACAAAGCCTTTGACTAAGGAGAAACATGATCAATTCATGAAAGGTTTATGTTTGTATAACTTGTAACTTACGCTTATAACATCAGTGTAACTTTTCTTGGTGTTAACTTTGTGATATTATTAGTTTTAAATATTGATAGGTAGATACCGATGTATTAACTATAAACACTGTTGAGTTTGTTCTTAAGGTATTGGTTTAAGGGCTAGTATTAGAACTGTCTTTGTAAACACAATACCATAAGATTGTTATTGGTATTTGGCAGCACAAGTAGGTCTCTCGTATTACCTACTTAAGCTTACTTTACAAACGGAATGTAATTTTTGTTTTTTTCTGGATGATCTGTCATCTTCCCTTCTGTGTGACTTTTCCTAAGAGATATGTTGCTGCCGTGTTACTTTGAATATATCTAAGTTGATCTTGCTTGGTGGTTGTATTTCTATCCATAATCCATCACTTATGCACACCCACATTATGTTTATGTCCTATGTAATAGAGGCGGAGACATAGTTCTATTGAACTTGTGGAGTTGAATCTCTCTCTTGTCCTTTGCGATTAATTTCAGTTAGAGCCCTCATATGAAAGATTTCATCTTAAGCTAAGCCACTTTATGATATTTTATACAGGCTCAACGATACCTAAGCTCACAATCATATCTTGCCTACATTCTTTGATTCAATAAAATATATTGATTGACATGTTCCAAGTTCGCTGGCATTTTATAAAACTCCTTTCACAAGATCGAATGTTTATTAGACTGGAATAATTCACACGGTGACACGCTAAACCTGGACAAGATTAGAACGTAAACATCGTTAGAATCTAATTAACTTTTTTAATTATTACTATGTCTCCGATTACCTTCGCCGTATATAGTTCTACCTCGGAGTAGTAACCGCCCCTTATTACATGGAACCCTAAATATACCGGGGAATTGTGGGTGTATAGCCATACCTACACCTCTGACCAACTCTTTTGGGATTAGCCGTGAAGATATTTTTCAAGGATTCGTTTTTTTCTGTTTCTATTTTTAAATTTCTGTTGTAGGCACTGTGACAGTAAGATTGGAGTGGAAGGAGCCTCATTCAGACTTACCAGTAATGCGATACAAGGTATTTTGGAGTAGGCGAGTCAAGGGCTTAGGAGGGGAACTAGACTCAGTGCTTGTCAACCACCAAACTGTCCCTAAGGTAAGACTAGATAACATAATAAATACTCCTTGTATTTTTTTTATTGATTTATATCAATACATATGAAGACGAACGTTACCACAGAACAGGTGAACGTTACCACTGGGTAACGGGCACGAGTTGTACATCATAGTTTTGAACCCAGACCGGCGCTTTGTGTAAGTTATTTCTTCATCACTGCTCCCAAGACGGTTAAAGAAAACATCGTGAAGAAACTGGCAAGTCCTAGAACCAAATATTCGAAGACTTGTGACATCATTATCGGCCCACTCCCTCTCACCGAGAGGAGACCTGTGCCCCAGCAGTGGGAACACCGCTTATAGGCTGATTATGAGTCCATCAAAATACTCACAAAATTTGAATAGTTCAGTAACAAGCATGCCTTTGTTATAGGATCAAAATCACATCGAAATAAAGGATCTTCAGCCAAACTCGATGTATTTCCTGCAAGTTCAAACCATCAGTCAATTTGGTCTGGGAAAACTGAGAAGTGATAAGGCGTCCATCTTCTATAACACCACGAGTATAGCACGACCTGGTAATTGAGAAATCCCTACTAATATTATAAATGCGAAAGTAACTCTGTCTGTCTGTCTGTTACGCTTTCACGCCTAACGTTTTGATGTAAAAAAGGGGTTGTAATAAGGGATGAAAAATTGTATGGGAGTTTGTAATTGTTGAAGATAAACACTTTGTGTTTAGGCACTGGATAAGAAATTAATAAATATTTTATATGGGGTTTTTTAAATTTCAAACTGTGTGGGGATGAAAGTCCGGATTTTGATGAAATTTGGTACAAAAATAGACTAGACCTTGGAAAAGGATACAAGCTGCGTTTATATTTCGATAAATAATAAAGTTGGGCAAATTTTGTGGTCTACCCGAGCAAAGAAGCGGACGGATATATATGTAAGGATAATTTGCAATTTCCCGCCAGAATCGGAAAAGACTAAACAGTCAAAATCGTGTTGTCCACGCGGGCGAAGCTGCGGGCGGAAAGCTAGTAATCTTATATGATTCTCTATGTTCATCATGTTACGCTACTCAGACAACTACAAAGATCGAGTAGCAACCCACCCGAACCCTTTATCCCACGCGCTGTTGTTACCAAATGCAATCAAGAGACTCAAAAGAGCCGACTTCTGCCTGACTAAGGGGAGTTAAGGTGATGGCCCTACCTCGCTAAAACCATCATCTACACACATCCCATCTACTCATAATCTGGGCGACTGATTGCAGATTAAAATAAGAATGGAAAAAAAATAAAAATCATTATTTTCATGCTTAGCCTTATGCAAGAGTTTATGATTTTGGATGAAGTTCTATTATTTTTTTCAGATCTTCCAAATCTCTCAATTTTTGTGTGAGGTAGCGTTGTTGGAGAAATGAAATAACTAAGTTTTCAGACTATTATACCTGTTATTGTAAGTTTTATAAAACACTAGCTTTCCGCCCACGGCTTCGTCCGCGTAGACTATACGTTTCTTTACATTTTACGGAATAATATATAGCCTATGTCACTCAGTGAAGATGCAGCTTTCTAATGGTGAAAGAATTTTTGAAATCGGTCCAGTAGTTTTTGTGTGAAAACATTACAAACATACATACAAAAACATAAATGTTTTGGACAAATATTAGAAAACTTCTAGACAAATATTATAAAGAGGAAACATTTTGTATATAAGGAATCATCTGCACATGTGCCGATAACATTGTATCAATAAATTATTTCACTTTAAGCAAAATTTAAGTTGCGCTTTTATTCATGAGACCTATACGTTAGTGAATTAAATACCTACTTCTGAATTGGATTTGTGGATGTTACTAGGACTTCTTTAAAAAAAACAGGTATTACAGGAACTTGATCAGTTTATGTGTGACTTTTATTTACCTACAGACGGCGATCGTAAAACATTACCTGCAGTCAATATCGTTAAGAATTCGACCTCCTTCGTAAAACATGTCAGGATTGACCTGGTTCCATATAGCATTAGATATAGTAACGAAGTGCTGTACCAGCGCGCCGTCTAAATAATTTAGGTAGTCATTCCGTCACCCGTATACAAATTGAAGAGGTTAAGGCGCTGCGCAAACGTAGACACTTGTTGTTGACGACACGGCACACTATCACAGGAAACCGTAGTTGCTGTGTCCCATAGCAAATGATTACGTGTGTGCAGCGGGTGGCTGATTTCATACTGGTAATAAAGAAATCAAATATTGATTGATAGCTTGTATCCGAGACAAGACATATAAGTGTCCAGGTTTGCGCAGCGCCTAAGGCAAAGCGGTCTGATAAGTCAGGCCGAACACTGCTTGAAAACTGATGCCCGTAAGCCGCATTTAAACATGAATTAAAAAATGGAATAGAATTTGTATGATATTTATAAACGGCCAGGTTCCTGCTACGGGGAGCTGAGTCGAATTTTCCGAGAGTGGTACAGTGATATGCGGCCTTAGATCCACTCAAAATGGCTTAGTTGACTGAAAATTATTACGGCTTCATTAAAATCTTGATCATAGAAAGCCAATGAACAAAACAAAAATTAAAACTGTTAAAACATAAAGAAGTTAAGTACTTATAGACATTTTAATTTTTTGCTAGACGATACCGCAGTTAATATAGGAAAGGAACGTGTGACGTCAAATGTTTCGTGCACCATACAAATTCTATATTAATTAGTATTCGGTATAATACTAATCTTCTATTACAAAAAGAATTTTCAGGATTAAGTATCTTTTCGTAGGGTTATAACGTTATAACCGTTTAAAGTTGTGAGTGTTATTAAGTAACATTTCATCCATATAATCTGATGTCCCGTTCTCGTCGACACCAATATGCATGCATTTATTTAGGTATCTCCTTAGTCTTAACTTGTGTGCTTCCAGAACCCGCACCAGAGCCGCTCCAAAAACGAGAAAATAAAAAGATAAGGGGGTTGAGCTTACATAAAATCATCTGGTACAACCATAAACTAAAGGCAAGAATCACTTGGCAGCCTCTTCCGAACGTTTACGAACAACCTGGAAGGTACCAAAACAACAAAACGTTTTTTTTTTTCATACTAGTTTTTCGGCCGCGTGTTTTCTCGGCTTTTTTGTACTATAATATGTATGTTTTATACACATAAACGTTCCTCTTGAATCACTCTATCCATTGGTAAAAACAGCATGAAAATCGGAGCAGTAGTTTTAAAAAAATGACTACTTTACTACCGACTACAAACATAAATAAGTATTTTATTTAAACTAGATTTAACTACCTCATTAGTCCAGGTTCGATTCCCAGGTCGAGTAAAGTGTTGTTGGATTTTTCTATGAAATTCTCAGTGGCAGCTCGGATGCCCAATTAGCTCACCTCCTATTACATGGAACCTGGCCATACTGGTGAGATGTGGATTGAACATTAGTATACCCACGGAACACTTAAATAAACTATTCCGTGAACACACTTCTGATTAACCTTTCGGGGAATACAGGCGTGATGGTATATGATGTTAAACTAGAACAAAATTGGGGTAGGGTGAGATTTGTATGTATTTATCCATATAAACCACATTTACAATACATTTAAACATATCTACCTAATTCTTATCGTATATTTGGTTACTTTGCAGGTATTACGTACACTGGAAAGCGGTTAAATGCAACAACCCAAAAAAACAACATAAAGAAGGCCTATCAGCAACTACTGAGGTAGGTGAACGTAAAAAATAATAATATTTCGTAAAAAAAAATACAATAATGGGTATTTCGCTTTTTGTTCTTATATTTACACTTTGTAAAAGTATTATATAATATTTTTGGTTGTGCAAAAAAAATTTAAAATTTCGTGTAATTTTAAAAAGATGCAGTGAAGTTAGCTTCAAACTAAAAGTGCGGCAAAATGTTGTGTTGCCACTAACAAAAATATTTTACAGCATGGAAGTAAGTTTTAGTTCCCATGCCCGCAATACTTATCAAAGTTATACATTTTCGGTATAAGCTCACTTTGAATTTTATGCACTTTCCGTAGGTACGGTGGCCAGCATATCTAGTTACTACAAAATGTCAAAATTTCTCAGTTGATTTTGATCTTTATCTTAAACAATTTAAGGTTTAAAATCATTTGGAGAAAATTGACAGTTTTGTATATCTTGACCTGCTGGCGACTGTACAATTAAAAGACAGCATATATGACAATAAGTTCTAAATTAATTTTATTTAACTTTTTACAGCAAACAACCTTTGAACTTTACGAGCTGGACTATCAATGTAGTTATAAAGTGAATGTCAATTCAATGCCAAGAGTGAAGACTCCAGATTCTGAATTAATTTTAAATGTTCCTGGTTGTGAATATTTCAAACGAAAAGTTAATAATACTACGATAACCTGTGAATCTTAATTGTTGTTTATAAACAAGTATCGACTGAATTGGTTAAATAATTAACAATAATATTATTATTACCTACTCACTGGATTTAAATTCATTTAATCTCATGAACTAAAAGTCTAGCAGCTGAATGTGCGTAAAACTTGTTTTAATTTTTTTAAACTATGAATAAAGAATAAATTTATAATTAATAATTATTTAATTTTAAGCAGAAAGTATGTGAAAGGCAAATAGCGTACAGTATTTTTTTATTTGTATTTTTTTATGTTTTAAAATCCTGTAATAGTGGTAAGTTGAAGCGACAAAATTATAATGTTATTTATTAAAGATATTATAGTAGTAAGCAATAAATTAAATACCTCCGAAAACGCCCCTCTTTATTTTTTATGATTAAATAAAACTAAAATCAAAGCAGGATCTTTTTTTCCATATCCTTTTAATTATTTCTCATTATTAAATTAAGCATAAAAAAAACGATCTCTAGTAGGATTTCTTATTAAAATAGCCTTAATAAAATAAATGTTCATAATTTTAATTTTTTCCCTAAGATACTACAACAATGTTTTTTTTTTATTGAACAGTTTGAATTTCGCGCCCGATACTGAGCGTTTAGTCTGAATATAATATCGTAGTGCAAAAATAATGAAAGAAACTTAAAATTCATTATAATAAGGTAATGAAACATCACATGTTATTATTATTTTATAACATGCAATGACCAGTCGAATGACGAGTACATGTTTTGATATCAAAATGGATACGCACCACGGAGGAGAGTGGTACGCACACACACTTCCTATGAAGTACACACGGCTACAGGTCAACATATACAATTCCAGTTTAAGCTGATATCGCATCATATTATATTATAGGCTTCCATACAATACGAGGCTAGCGTAAAATGGATTTTTATAGCTCGACGTGTAGCCGTGCGTATATACATACTGTACAAAATTTTACTGTAAATTATTTTGCTTGGTGTGGAGACAACAAACAAAATAATACCGTATGTCCAGAATCCAGCTTATTCAATTGCTACTTTTCCGATAACACTGTTTTTTTTCGACCGATTTAGTATATTTTTATTTATTTCTTCGGGCAACTCTTTATCACTTTGCGTGCGATTCGTAACTAACTTCATTTCAATGTTTAGGACATTTGCAACCCTTACAATGTCAAAAGTAAATAAAAAGAATATTTTATGAATTGGATTAATTTATAACTATAATTACACCTTTTGCTACTATTTACTGACCTGCACTTATTGTGTTTTTATTTACTATCTTCCAAAGTGTAGTTATATTCAATAGTGTCGTTTACAAGTATTATTGGAAAATTTCGCGAATGAGATCATTTTACTGTGTAAAATTATGAACATTTCGTGCTTGGGCACAAATTTTAGTATCCTACTGCAGTTCCAAGTACAAGACTTCCAACTGAAATATCATTTTGTGTTCATTTGAAATTTAGTGTTCTCATAAATTTTGAGAATAGGCTCGGGGCGTAACCACTGCCCAGGAGGGTTGATTGAAGGCTGTGTTAAAAAATGATATTTATTAATATTTTCTGAAACGTAGCGGACAGTGCTATTGTGAAAAATGGCTGAGGACGAAGTGCTTTTCGACGATGTTTACGAGTTATGCGAAATTATTGGCAAGTAAGTAAATATTGCGACAATTTTGTGTGCAACGAAAGTGTCGCGAGATGTGAGTTCGCGCTCAGCTAACCACGTAATTTCATGAGTGCGTAATTATCTAATGCACTTGACCTGTAAGCCTAAGCGGCGCTCGGCTCCTAAGGGGACTGATCTGCTGAGATGCTATAATGTGTACATTACATTTAGTTGAAAGAAAATCTCATAAAAATCTTATTGGATTTTTTGCTTGGGAATAGGCAAATATTTCAATCATCACACTAATAAGCCAATCAAATCACAGTGTCCTTGTGTGTTAGGATTCATTTTAGATATGTTTCCTTAAATAATGGAGCAAATAATAATTATTTTGCAAATCTGAATATCCCAAAAAATATCAGACGTGAACGGCCTAGACTTAAATTCAAGTCAGGCCAGTTCTCTATACTCCAGGCCATCCTTTAGGCTATGATAGCTGGCTATCATATTATACTATAACTTTCTTTATTAAAATAAAGAGTGCTTCTTGTACACTTCATTCATTAGATTTTATTCATTAACATTTCAATCATGTTGAAGTGTGGGTATGTTTATTCATAAATACTTGATGTGAATAGTAAGGAAAAAGTAACCAAAATAACTATGGTAAAGAGTTGCTGAATGTACACTCAAATATAATGTAGACACAAAAACAACATATTCTAATACTAGCCTTATTATAAAAAAAATGTTTAACCGAAAACTTCTCCAACTTGTCTATCAATAAGCAGATACTGAATCTATCTGAAGGTCAAAGTCAAGTGTTTTATTTCAGTAATACCATGAATACAAGTACTTTTTAATCATCATAAACTGATACACATTTCAAAATCTTAGGTCTTATCAAGTAGAACCAACAAGAAATTTCTTAAATGCTAAGTAGTAATAAATAAGAACCATAAAGAAAATCCTTAAATGCCATATACTAGGTAATAATAAATGAGAGCCAATTTTAACATATTCTGTAATTCTCATGGCCAGTTAACAAATTAAACGGTACCAATTAGGAAAGCATTGGAAATCAAGCAGAATTTTAATGTTCAGTTGATACAAAATTATCAGAGAAAACAAACAGAAACTATCTTCATTAGGTTGTTGGCCTATAACATTATAGCAGAATTATTATTCTGGTATAGGCTTAAGTTTCTCAATGAAAGAAAAGGAAACCATTTTTTTTTACTATTCGTTGTGACGGATGAGCAAGGGCTCTCATCTGATAGGAAGTGGCAACCACCACCTATAGACCGGCCTATAAACCACCTATAAACAATTGCCAAAAAACAACCAAGTGGAATCCTAATACTAAATGTTTTGCTTGAAAATTGTTATCATAGATCTTTTCGGTGTAAAATAGATGATTCAGTCAACATTTACGTCTTAAGGTGACTTCAGCGCAATTTATTGAAGACATATTTGCAGGGACGCATATTCAAATCCTGCACATGGATATGAAAACTTATTACTTATAAAAACTTAAATTGTTTTTATCATATGCAGGATTTGGACCTGCGTCACTGTGTTATATGTTTACAATAAATGGTGCTGAAGTCATAGTTTATACATAAAAAACTGTTTTTTCAAAGTTTATCATGTAAATATTTTGTGCCAATAGTATGTGATAAGAACTCATAAAGCAATTAATTTTTAAAGGGGTCCATTCAGCTTGGTCCGTCGCTGCGTGCACCGGCAGACTGGTCAGCAGTTTGCTGTCAAGATTGTTGATGTGGCCCGCTTCACTGCTAGCCCAGGACTTAGCACTGCAGGTCATTTACTGGTTTTAATTATAGTACCACTGCCCTATTAAGTGTGACAGCTATGGTAGAGATCTTTGATTCCCAGGATGAAGTGTTTTTGGGTTATTCTATCTATGAAATTCTCAGTAGCAGCTTGGAGTTTGGTTGTTAATTTCTATAGGCTTGCCCTCTTTTACATGGCACCTAAACATACCAGCAAACTGTATGGGTATTAAATGACACGACTGTAAAAGTGTCTTAAAAGATCTATTTACAGAAATAAATATCATTTCATTTCATTTCAAATGTACCACATCTCCCAACACTTCAGGAAATTCTGGCGTGATGGTATGTATTATGAGATATAATTTATGTATTTGACTGGACCTTTATCTGTTGCAGTCATATAGTATTTAAGTTTTACAAGCCACCCACTGTGTTCGCTGGGCTGTTAAAAAAGGGGGCAAAGAATGAAATGATAGTTAATAAGTAATACATATTCTGTGCTTTCAGATTTGAAACGCGAAGCTACAATATGCCACATGCTGAAACATCCTCACATTGTGGAGCTGTTGGAGACATACAGCTCCGAAGGAATGCTCTACATGGTGTTTGAATAGTAAGTGTCTGTTTATTATTTTTTTTTGAATGATAGTCTCACCGTAGCATACCATAGAAGTATGCTAGTTCAACCATCCTGGGCCCCAATCAAACGTACATACAAAAGAAAAATCGTTCAAGCCCTTTAGGAGCTATAAAGATTAGGATAGGTATTTATGTTAATACAAAAGATGTTGTAAACAAATCACTTCACTACATAGTATAAAACAAAGTCGCTTTCTCTGTCCCTATGTCCCTTTGTATGCTTAAATCTTTGAAACTACGCAACGGATTTTGATGCGGTTTTTTTTAATAGATAGAGTGATTCAAGAGGAAGGTTTATATGTATAATACATACATATTTTAGTATAGAAAAGCCAATAAACCACGCGGGCGAAGCCGTGGGCGGAAAGCTAGTAATCTATATTCAAAAGATTTTAGATACCTAATGAAAATCATGAACGAATTCTAATTCAGTGTATTCTGTTTTCAGTATGGACGGTTCAGATCTCTGCTTTGAAGTGGTCCGTAGAGCCTCCGCCGGATTTGTCTACAGCGAGGCAGTAGCATGGTGAGACACCTCTATAAACTATTTCTTGGGTTTATCTGAGTAGATTATTTCATTAGACATGGTTAATTTTGTCTTTTTGTTGTAATCATAATCAGTCATCAATCATCATCAGTAATCTCATACTGTGCTGTGCCCAACAGAGTCCTTAATAGATCCTTAGTTTTAAGCTTACCATTTGTTTTAATTAATATGTTGGTACATTATGGAACGCAATAAAGAATTGAATTGAAAGTTGTAACTAGTAGCCCTCTATAGCCTCATTAACATTATTATCTAGTGGTCCTGATTTCGACTATTGCGCTAGAGGTCTTGGGTTCGATTCCCACTTCGAGCAGTGTTATTGGCTCTCCCCCTGTTATAAGGGACCTACACATACCGGCGCACTGTGGGCGTACATTCAGTATACAGCCTAAACCTTCGGGGAATACAAGCGTGATGGAATGTTTATGATTTTGCATTTTTCCTGATCTAAAAGCTATAAATGATGTGTCGACCTGCGATGTCATGACCTTTTGTCAAGTTTCGCCGTTTTATCAGGACAAATTAAATCAAACCAATAAAATAATATGATACACATTATAGTAGGTACCCAATTGTGTGGTATCTCAACAGTCTGCTGTTGATACATTCATATTAGGAGGCATATTTTACATAATGTTATGTATCTATACTTCTATACTTATATTATAAAGCTGAAGAGTTTGTTTGTTTGTTTGCTTGAACGCGCTAATCTCAGGAACTACGGGTCCGATTTGAAAAATTCTTTCAGTGCTAGATAGCCCATTTATCGAGGAAGGCTATAGGCTATATATCATCACGCTAAGACCAAAAGGAGCGGAGCATACATGAAAATGAAATGAAAATGTTGCAAGAATGGGAAAAAATTTAATGCAGTAAAGCCGGGCGAAGCCGTGGGCGGAAAGCTATTTATTTTTATCTGAGTTAATTATATAAAATGTGACATACCAACCCCTACAGATTCATAATGTTACTGGGAGTATGGGGTTTTCTGCCATTAAGAGCATTACTAAACATTGACCTTGAGATAAAAATTATAAACTCAGGACGAAATGCATATTTCCTTCCTAGTTACAAATATTGGTAAACAAACTTAGTTGAGTCTTTCAGGAAACCCATAATTGTCTGAGTGTAACGCTATCATAATGAGGACCTGCAGGCATATCCTTATAATGAACATAACATACCATCACGCCTGTATTCCCCGAAGGGTTAGGCAGAGGTGTACTAATGTACACCCACATTTCGCCGGTATTTTTAGGTCTCATGTAATACGGGGCGAGCCTTGCCACTAACCGACACAAATCCAGCCTCCGAGCTGCTACTGAGAATTTCAAAGAAAAACCGAGGACCTCTAGCGTAGCAGTTGCGCTTAGGACCCCTAAAATAATGAGGTTGTCCATATAATGATAAAACGTTATTCCTCTTACTGGTTTCTAACACTTACTCGAATATTAGACATTGAAATAAAACTACTTTTTACGGATTTTATCGCGGTATATTAATATTTTAAAATTCCCGACGTTTCGGATCCTTTACAGCATCCATGGTCACGGTGGACTGAGGTGTTGGTCGTCCAAATGTCAAAATTATCAATAGCTACCCTACATTTGTTTGATTATTATTTAATCCGGTCACGCAGAATGAGCTCACCGTATCCTTAGGTCTCGCAGTCTTGTGCTTGGATTTAGATTTATAATGGAATCTATGATGGGGTTCCAAGCAGATAGTACGACCGAGCCATCTTCTCTATTGAAATTTGAAAAACATTATTTCTCTTTCAGCCACTACATGCGTCAGATTCTCGAGGCTCTCCGCTATTGCCACGAGAATGACATCGTGCATCGTGACGTCAGACCCCACTGTGTCCTGCTTGCTGGTCGAGATAACTGCGCCCCAGTGAAGCTCGGGGGGTTCGGGGTGGCGGCCCAGCTGCCCACGCCCACTGCCCATCGCGCCCCACCTGGTATGGATTGAAATTTATATCTTTACTAGCTGTTCGCCCACGGCATCGCCAATAATCGCCATAAAAATCCGTCAAGCCGTTTCGGAGGAGTATGGTCACTAACATTGTGACACGAGAATTTTATATATTCTTTTTATTCTTTTTTTAAAAAGCTTACTAGCAATGTGGGTCGCACATTACTAGTATTCTTGTTAACCCCTCGTACTAAGCTAAATGCTTGTATTACGAGTGGGTTCACGTTGGTAGTGCAATGGGTGGGTTTCGAACCGGCAACCACATGATCGCAAGTCCGACGCCCTAACCATTAGGCTACCGCCGCTTTGGTATGGACTGAAATCTGTTTCTTTATTTAGTAGTTATTGTTGGCCGCAGTTTCACTTGTATTCCAAAGGAGTGTTCCTAGCATGAATGGGCTGCCTTGACCGGGGTAGTACCACACTGTCGCTGAAGACCGACGTCTGAGTAGGAGCGTTTCGCTACTGCACTTCGTTCGGTGACCGAGAGGGCCGGACCCTCAATTCGTCCCTCGATCCCCTTCCTTCACATTTTGTCCTTCCCCTCCCTTTTCCCTAAATATGCTCGGCAACGCATCTGCAACTCTGTTGATTTGAAGATGTCCATGGGCGGCGATGACTACTTACCATCAGGTAGTTCGCCTGCTTTTTTGTCGAGTTATCCCATTGAAAATAATGTTTAGCGTTCGTTAAGATCTGTCGCGTCATCATCATTATCAACCCATATTTATTATCCCACTTATGGGTGCGTCCTACCCGTGATGACCTACGGTGCTGAGACGTGGACACTTACAGTCCGGCTTGTCCACCAATTTAAAGTCGCTCAGCGTGCTATGGAGCGTGCTATGCTCGGAGTCTCTCTGAAGGACAGAATCCGCAATGAGATTATCCGACAGAGAACCAAAGTTACCAACATAGCACACCGGATTATCAAGCTGAAGTGGCAATGGGCTGGCCATATCTGTAGGAGAACCGTCAACCGTTGGGGTAGACGTGTTCTGGAGTGGAGACCGCGACTCGGCAAACGTAGTGTAGGACGCCCACCGGCAAGATGGAGTGATGATTTGCGAAAGGTGGCTGGCACAAGCTGGATGCGAAAAGCGGAGGACAGGGTGAAATGGCGCACACTTGGGGAGGCCTACGTCCAGCAGTGGACTAGTATAGGCTGATGATGATGATGATGACTTATGGGTACGGGTCTCCTCTCAGAATTAGAGGGATTAGGCTATAGTCCGCCACGCTGATTAAGGGAAATTTGGATATACATATTACGATATTGATGATAATCAGTAGCTTTCCCTAGACAGTCGGGGGATTGTTCTATTCGACTGCGAGGCTCCGAACGGAGGATGAAAATTTCCTTACACCCGTCGGCGCCCTTGTAGTCTGGTTAATACCGCTGTAATTGTAGTAATTTGTAATTTCTTCTGGTAATAATTAACTTTTACGAAAAGGAAAAGCGACTTTCAAGTGCTTTCGTGGTGTATCTTTAGAATCGATGGTCAGTCTAACCAAATTCACATTAATATAGGACCAACTAGAAGGATCATTCTATCAGATAAAAATAAATATCAGAATCTATTCACGCTCAGAGGAGATAATATTCGCAAAAAAATAACAATCGAATTTGAGGGCGTTCTTTTATGAAGTCGGGTAAAAAATATCAGTGTGTGTAACACTGCAGCTCATGTTAATGATAATGCCTCGTTAGGTTATAGTATGGCATTGTTTAGTTTAAGTTCATCCGCTAATGTAATGCTGATTAAGAATCAAATGTGTTAATTTTTTTAATCTGTTAGCTAGATCCTTCCTCTTAAATAAAATAATGCACCTGTTTGTATTTTCATATTTATATTTAGAACTATACTCCATTTGGTTAGGTACTTAACTAAAGGTAAACAATGAAAATGGCGGAATTCAGGGCTCTTCAACCTTTAACACAATGGTATCTTATGAATTGGGAGTGAAATTAATAACAACACATCTAACAATCAATAAAAACAACGAACAAAGAAAACTATAACTAAATAATACAATTTACGGCAAAAGAAACACAAAAACGAACGAAAGTACAAACTGTTACGAATGGCGTCTGGTTACCCGACTAAGTATAATATCGGTTAATTATTTTGCCGCGCTTCCTCGCGCTACTACTTCTTAATTTTTTCGAGTTATCAAAAGTCTATTATGTAGAAAAAGGTTTTGATTTCCTGTCTTTTTAGATTCTTTCTAGTAGGCACATTGCAATACTTTATGACATAATTATCAGATTTGATTTATTTATTGGTCGCAAGCTTAAGAATTTATAATTACCATTTAATATTAAACAAAGTAGTAAAATATGCTAGTATAGTAAAGGAAAATTATTTTGAATGATTAAATAATTTATTTTGGTTACGTTTTGTTTCAAGATGAAAAATGCCCCTATAAAAGAACCTTTTTTATGATTTGTTTACCTTTAGTTAAGTACCTAACCAAATGGAGTATAGGTATTGTTTTTTTTTATTGTGTGCCAAGTTGATGACAGTAGGTTGTATTATACAGAATTGGTGATGGACACTCGCCCGCTAATGGGTCCAATGGGCCAAGCGTATCTCAAATCTGACGAGTACGGTAAGACGGAGTCCGACTGTGCCCTAACTGCATGGACATGTGCCACAACCATCCGCACTATGTCTTCATACATCCACAAATTAGATAGGTACAGGTTATATAAAATGACAATATGATTAATTCACATACAGATGAATAAAAATTTTATTTATTTATTTAATATTTTTATAATAATATTAGGAAATCATGGTCCCAGATCAGCGAAAACTTATGCAAAAGTTCCCATAAAAAATTCGTGAATATGGAATGAAGCTTGAATTTATATGAAATACTTATTTTCGTCACATTATGGCTAATCGTTCAACCTTGGACGTAAAATTAATTTTTATTCAATCTATATTAGATTAGTGCGTGTTGGGCGCCAATGTGGTTTATTATTTCTTTTTTTTTGGTTTTTCGCTAATTGTTTGCCTATGACACACTCTAGGTACATGGCAGCAGAAATTGCGAAATGAAAAAAAAAATTGTTGACAATTGAGTATTAATTTATATAGATGACCGCCCATTATATCACTGTTTGATTTATAAAATTGTTTTTGTATTCTATCCTATTCTATTATATTTCACTGATGCATGTAGTGGTATCATGAGGGTAAAACAATAGATTTTGCAGTGCCTCTACAATATGGCGCTTGACTTAACTTTTGCTTAAAAAACGTTATCGTAGAAGATTTTAGTGGAAAGTAGATGATTCTGCCAAAAATGCCAATTTACACTACTTTTTGCTAAGATACCTAAAGATAAAGACTATTTAAATGTGTGTGAGTTCCTCATCGTACATTGTCACTATTTAGCCTGTACCTTCTAATTTTGTGGTACCACCATGTGTCTTGTACGACAGACATGTCGCTTCCGATCACAGTATTAACCGATTTTGCGTATTGGCACTTTTTGTTCATATTAACACCTTCTCTTACATCATCGTTCCGAATTTCCCCATTTAATAATCTTGATTTTATCCACTTAAATAAAACTTTAAATTAATAAAAATAATATAATGATGACGTAAAATCGAATCGAAATAAGCGATAAAGTTGTTTCACGTAGTTTGTGGTAGAGTAACGTGACAGATGACGTCATAAGTCCGTCATTATGACGTTTTTGCTTAGCACACAAGATTTATTTTACTGCTCAATAGTAGTAAATGACACTAAAAGCAATAAATTAACTATATATTTTTTTTATAAAATAATGTACTTTAATTTATAAATACATTAAAAAAAATTGTTGAAGAACACATTGCCAATTTATTTTTTGCACATTGCCCTGATTCAATTATCACAACACGTTGAACTGTTATTCATTTATACGCACTAACTTATTTTTTATGGTGTTGGTGTAACTAAATATCATGAACAATAATAAACTTGCTACTGCGATAAACTATCGACATAAGATATTTTAATATTCATAGTATACTGCTCACAGTCAACCCTTTTTTGGTGCGGAAAATCCTCATTGATCTTCTGCCGTCTGGGAGGAGACAGGGTATGTCGGCCTCGTACCGACTAAAATCTGCACTTGCCTTCTTATGTCCTATAGTAGCAGCCGTGGGATTTGTGAAATTCGCCACAACTGGTTACAACCTACCCTGATATTAAAAAGTATGAAAACTCATGTCAAAAGCGAATTATCATAATATCGGTATGTAATGCATTAGGTATTGAAAGAGAAATGAGTTTTCTTTGATACCAATAGATTTACCTCTGAAAAAGGCTCTGTAAAATTACCGAAAGATCAGTGTAAGAGCATCATTCGCTTACATAATCCACCCTACTGTCATCTTGTTTCGCAGTTGCAAGTTAGTCATAAATAAATATATGTTTCCGTAACATTTTAAGTATATGTCTTAATTATTATAAATATGTGATGTTAAATGTACAGTGTATAAATATTAAATACTTTCATATCTGATGGTACCAAAGCTATGAGTAGATGTGAAAATATATAAATGTACCAAGAGCAAACATTTGTTTCGTACGAACATACACGTATGCATTCAATCAATGCGCTAAGCACCCTTTTATGCGCTCGATGCGCGCTCCTATAATTGCGCTCTGCTCTAGTTATGTCACTGCATTTAATATAAAAAGAAAACTATTCATTGAAAGATAAATATAATTGAACTTGTGTCCAGCTGTTTTTATATAGCCACATTTACAATTTTTTTCTGTCTCATTTGCTTTCGCAAAGGTTTAAAAATATATGAGGCATTGAATCTAATGAAGGTGGAATTTGCCATTTATCTCAATGACATTAAAGTTATCAGACAGGTCTTCGCCGAAACATTGGTACCATCAGATTATTCCCTACTCTATAACTCATCACGAAAAAAAATACTGAAAATATACCGTTTCTAGGTCGTATCGGAACTCCCCACTACATGGCTCCTGAGGTGGTGTCATCCCAGTTGTATGGAAAACCAGTGGATGTATGGGCTGCCGGCATACTGTTGCATGTCCTTCTCGTTGGCTATCTGCCTTTCACTGGGACTAGGGAACGGCTGTTTGAGGCCATTTGCCGTGGACGATTGAGGGTAAGTCTTGCAGGAAATGAGCAATTTCAAAGGCGATTGGAAGAGTGAAATTTGATGTTATAAGTACTTCATATGATTTGTCGAGATACTTACTGTTAATCTTCAAGGACCAATCATAAGCAAGTAAATTGGTGGGAAAAAATATCATAAACAGCGGGCAATCGGTGGCGGGCCCGACTTTTTGCATTATTGGAAATTGAGGATAATTCGATGTTTGATATCGCCATAAGGCTGTTTGATTAAACTGTACTGCTTAAAATGTTATGCTTGTATATGCAATTCCATATAATCTCAACTTGACCGCTGCCATATGACATACGGTCTGTCATTTGCTCGAAATAATACGATTACCTAACTATTCAGATTTTACCGTTGGGGTAAATGTTTCATCATCATCCTCATCATCTTAACCTTTTCCAACTATGTAAAGTTTGGCTGTATCCAGATGCGTTTGAATGAATCAAGTATTTTACAAGAGAATGACATCAAATTTCACTAAAATAATTTCTGGGCAAAAATACGTAGCCCACGGCAAACTCCAAGATATTTTTTTCTATTTTGTGTCATATTATGATCCATTGGAACTAGAGGCCTTTTAGGACTTTCACTAAAAAGGGAATTAATTATTTTTGTAATTATTTAACAGTTCGACGCTCCTCTTTGGGATGATGTCAGCGACGCCGCTAAAGATCTAGTTCAACGAATGCTCACTGTGGACCACACTCAAAGGATCAACATACAAGAGGTCCTCAATCATCGCTGGATAAGGGTATGATTCTAATATTTAATCAATTTCGTCATTCATGTTGCGAAAATGTTGGGAGGTTCTCTAGTATCTGTCTTCTATTTAAACTGCGCGTGCGTTTCATCTAAACACAGATATTTTTTTGCAATACCTTCGACTTTACCACGATGAAATACCACCAGTCTGTTAGCACTGGCTAAGGATATTAATTTTCAAGCATTCATAGCAATCGATTTTACAAGAAAAAGATAAAGATAGTTTTCTTCATAAATCCATCACAACATAATATCATGTCTCACAAATTCCGTTTTTACATATTTTTTTCTATAATTTTCGATCTACGATATCGTATCTTCAGTTATTGAAACCGGTTGCTACTAAATAAAGTCCTTTAATGTTTTGTCAGTCATATATGACGTGAACTAACAACTAAACCAAAACGTTTTATTCAGGATCGCGAAAAGCAGAACCGCATTCACTTAGCTGGCACAGTCGAAGAGTTGAAGAAGTTCAACAGTCGCCGTCGCCTCCGCGCCGCCACTCTTGCTGCGGCGGCCGCTGATGATGAGGAGGATGAAGAGCAACCGGCCCGGCGAGCCGTCATGTTGGAAGAGGCTAATGCTGCTGGTACGTTATAAATATTCTATCTGACAGGCCGTTAAATTATTGAAATTAGAACTTTATGTCAATGATATAAGGTAATTTTTTATTTGTTCTATTTGATACTAATAAAGGTTGATAGATGTCGTTGTTACAATCAGTTTCGGCTTGAATAGTTGTTGTTAGGTGTAGTTAGAAATGTAGAACGAAGGGATCTACACAACCTGCTTATAGATGGTATTGTTTCTTACTTTTGCTCATACCTACATATTGTTATAAGCGCCATCTAGTAAACTAATTTGGGACCAAACTTTGTAACAGTTTTAACAAGATAGCGCTAGTAACTTTAAAGTAAGCCGTTCAAAGCCTTTTCTCTACTATATGATAACATTTTGTTACAGCTGTGAATCTGGTTGTGGAGTCTTTGGACGATGTATCGGTCCTCCAGGATGGTCCAATGGTCATGGATCCTGATCTTTTCCACAGCGTACTGGACGATTTGCAACTTAGGGGTTTGTTGGAGGTAAGGCACAGTGTTAATTTGTTTTTTTTTTTTAATTTGTGAATGAGAGCAATTAGGTTATATAGTCTACCACGCTAGCCTACTGCGGGTTGGCAGACTTCACACACCATATGATTTCGAAACCTTTGACTTTGCAGTCCAATGGTCATATCAGTTAATATTACATAACAGTGGGAGCAGTGGTGGCTCAGTGGTAATGGTCGCGCCTTTTTACAAGTTGTAAGTCGTAGGTTCGAACTCAGGCGCTTTACTTATATTGTCACTCTGTCTCCTATGGGGGTAGGTAGAGACTATACATTTCCATGTATTGACATGGTGTTTTTGGTTCGCTAGATATACGACCGCATAGCCAGTACAGTGGTTGTGACGAGTGGGAGGGCGCCCGCCGCGGAGGGCCGGCAGCGCTGTCGCCAGGCGCTGGAGGCCGCCACGAGGCTGCGGCACTCAGGACCGGGGCCCGCCGCCGCCACGCCGGCCACGGCCTCCGCCATACACGAGATACGGAGAGTGCTCGCTCTGCCACATATCAAGGTACTGTCCTAGTTCTAGGTCTATTCTGATTCATTATGTCATGCCTCAAGGCTCAACTCTCAGCTTTGGGCGCGAAATTCAAAGATTTCTTGGAATTATTGTACGGTGATCCGCACATAAAATTACCACAAAAGTCAAATTTTCTCAGTTGAATTTGAACATTTTAAGGTTTAAAATCATTAGGAGAAATTTGACAGTTTCGTATAACCTGATGTGCTGGCGACTGTACATGACTTCGCAAAATTTCAAAAGTATCGATACTTTACTCGATACTAGAATCTAATCAAAAGTATCGACACCAAATAAATATTGGAACAAAAGTATCGATATCGGTACCTGAAGGTATCGAGTTCTTTTTAATAAATTTATGTTAAAGCGTCACCCGTTAGTTATTTTAGTGAAGGAAAATTCGAGAAACTTCGTCTGCGGCCAGGATTCGACCCTGCGTCTTCTCGTTAGGTACACCAGACGCTTTGACCAACTAAGCCACCGCGAGTCTCACCCGCCAGGATGAAATTAGCCTTCACATTTTGAATTTACGCCTTTGAGGTGACGTCAGTGACATCTGTTGAAATTTAAGTTTGAACCTAAACGCGTCGAGTCCTAAGCGCGACTGCTACGCTAGAGGTCTTGGGTTCGATCCCCAGGTCGAGCAAAGTGTTATTGGGTTTTTCTGTGAAATTCCCACTAGCAGCTCGGAGTCTGGATTTGTGCTCGGTTAATGGCAATACGCTCGCCCCCTATTACATGGGACATAAACATACCGGCGAAGGTGTACTAATGTACACCTCTGCTTAACCCTTCGGGGAATACAGGCGTGATGGTATGTTATGTTATGTTATGTAAGTTTGCTTCTCAACCGACATTCTGGTTAAGTATGAGTATGGAGCGCCAGAGGACCAATTCATCGCTCAGCCTCTTTGCCTTGTCCTTTTCTCCTTCCCTTACCTTTTCCTTAGCTTGGCAACACAGCTGCAACTCCATGGGTATTGCAGATGTGCATGGGTGATGATGACTACTTACCATCAGGTGGCTCGTTTTCCGAGTATTCCAATAAAAAAGATAGTTGTGTAAAATAGAGGTTTCTACAAAAATTCTAAGTATCTGCTATAATAACATTTTTAAGGAAAAGTTAATATAAGGTATTATGTAAGAGAGGTATCCTAAGATTAATACGAAACGTGAAATAATCCAAGAGCAAAGTTTTATAAAAAAAAAAACATTCCTTTCAAATAAATTCTTCACAAAAATAACCGTACGTCACTCCAATAACTCCACAAAAAGGAAGTCAATGCTACAGCTACCTTCAAATAAACGATAAATACCTTCGCACGACTCCCACTTTGCCTTCATATCACGTCCAATACAAAATCGTTGTACAGAGGTAACCAATATTATAGATCTTAGGTATATTTCAGTCCCTCACAAAAGTTTTATTAGACCACATGTGAGTGGTGAATACGGAATGAGTCTGTTTCTATACAAACAAAATTCAATATCCATATTCTTGTTTGTTTATAACTTGAGGGCATAAACAACACAGTTTCAAAGGGAACTATCTGAAGACAAGATGATAGAGAGCTTGCCTTTATTTTGTAAATAAACTTGACACAATGCTGTTTGAAAGTTTTAGTTTGCTTATGTGATTTTTAAATTGAAAGTCTTTTAGGAAGTTGGTTTTGTATCGTGTTGGGATATTATAAAACGAAGAACGCTAACCCCGCGTTCCGACATGACAAAACATGTTGCAAACAGCTACTTATCCCTCTTACTCTTTGAGAGTAAGATGGATAGAGTAAGATAGAGATTCGCAACATGTTTTGTCGTCAGTGGGAACGCGAAGTTAGCATAACATTTATTGCTAGTTATTTGAGAGATTGGTAACAAACTTTACATGTACCCATCTTACGTAACATATTTTACAGAATATTCCTGTCTTTACTACCCATTCTAAAGGTTTTCTAGTAGATATCGCTATCTTTATGCTACATATTATACAATTACAAGATTATATATATCTATACTTTATGGATATTATAAATAATACGTACGGTCAAGTTACCACAAAATGTCAAATTGTCTCAGTTGATTTTGAACTGAATCAGCAACATTTTAAGGTTTAAAATCATTTGGAGTAATCATTTGACAGTTTTGTATAACCTGATGTGCTGGCGACAGTACATACATGTTATATATTACCTGTAATCATGAAAAATATCTATACCAGTGGAACAAACATACATTTGTTTGTTTTTTAACGTACCAGACTAAAGAAAGCCTAAAAAAACACAAAAACAAATATAACTTATACCATTACGCCTGTATTCCCCGAAGGGTTAGGCAGAGGTGTACTTACTTAATGTACACCCACAGTTCGCCGGTATGTTTATGTCCCATGTAATAGAGGGCGAGCCTATTGCCATTCACCGGACACAAATCCAGACTTCGAGCTGCTACTGAGAATTTCATAGAAAAACCCAAATAACAAGACCTCTAGCGTAGCAGTCGCGATTGGGGCCACTAGACTAACGAGGCAGTCTTAAATATTACTTATTAATAAAAATATCAAGGTATACCTACACGAGTAAGTATAAGATTCACGTAGGTGAGTGTATGATATCATGCGATACCTATATACGTACAATATTGACTTGTTGGTTGGCCTTGTAAAAGGTTTATACTATGCGCCCGTTCCTCGTCATCTGCATGTTTTAGTGGGGTCACCACGATAGCTCACAATGACGGACAAGTTTCATGGCTGTCCTGTTTTATTCACGAGTCGTCGAATAGGAAATACAACGTACGAGATTGAGGGACGAAACTTTACGTTTATCTTTGGGAAGTATTTATAGTTTTGCCTTTATTGGAGGTAACACACCTTCCGTAAGTCTAATAATGTTTATAGGACGGTCGAGATTCATCCCTCCCCTTGGGCGGATTTCGGTTGCGTGGGTGAAAATGGGTAGGTATCTATTGCTGTCAATATGCTTAAGAAAATTGTTGAAAAACTCATGATGAAATCAGGCTTGTTATGTTTTATGCGGGCAGAACTCATGAGATAATGCTCGATGAAGTCGTAACAAATGACGTCATGATAAACAATAACACAGTAATCACTTTACAAATATATTTGTGACTAGATAGTTGCCCGCGGCTTCGCCTGTATAGGACATTAACCTATCTATAGCGTATTTTTATCGCGGATAATCCAGCTTTCTAATTTATAAAGGATTATTTAAAACAGCTTTTTGTTTTAGAGTTTATTGATGTAAAGATAAATTACAAGCTTGTTAAATTTATTAAAATAGTTCATAAGTATTTGAATCATAGAGGTGAATCTGTTTTGGCAATAGATATAATATTCACTTTCTTCTTCTTTCACGTTCGTGATAACTTTTATAAATCTCGATGAATGGTTGATGACGGATCTTTCCAGGATGTCCAGTTTCGACTTCTGTTATTTAAATAAAGGAAATCCTGTGTTGGGCATGTTGCGTGCGAACTTTACCATTAATAAGTAATGGACCATTTGAAAATCTTCACTCGCGCAAATGTCTCTTCAAAATTCATGGTGGCACGACCAACTGAGACTGAAATGTATATGAGGTCTAGCTTGAGGCTGTGAATCTAAATATTGGTTCATTTTTCTTTGTTGTGGTAAGAGCTCGTCATAAAACTTTATAACAACATCCTACGTGGTACCTTCTACTTAGATATTGTATATAATTTACACGAAATCTATTGAGTCTTCTTATAAAATATACGTGGAAGGCGTTTCATGTAGGTGCTAACCTTTCTTCATAGCCTTTAGTTCATAAATCGGTAGTTTTCTTTTTGATTTTGCTCGCTCGGAGGTAGTGGAGGGATAAACATGTAGGTAGTATGTAGTTCTCCGTCACATCATCATATTCATCATCATCATGATGGAGAACTACCTACTACATGTTAATCTTCCTTAGGAGGAAAAGTATGTTAAAAATTTGATGTTCTTCTCGAAAGAAGAATACAAAAGTAGGTACCTAATGCTATGTGAGATCAGCTTAAACTGGTATTTTATAGGTTGACCTGTAGCCGTGTGTATTTGTCATAGGATTTTGTGCGGTACAAGTAACGTCATAATCCAACATAAAAGCCTATTTTTACAAAGCAAATTTAAAAAATCCAAGGAAATTAGTAGGAACGAGTTCAATACGGGTGGCACCGCGGGGCACAACTAGTTACATTATGTATATTCTTAAGTCATATGTGGAGATGATGACCGCAAAACTAATTTCACTCGCTCAACTTGTTCAATAAGGCGAGTCCAAACTATCTTCCTACCAGTGTCGGCTTATCAGGAAATTGCTCCATAAAAACTAAAAGTATAACTTAATTCTCAATTTCCTAGTCCGAGTAGTTTGATAAAGAGATTGTACGTAACTGGGGCATGATCCGGACGTCCGCAGCATTTTTTTTTTCATTTTTGCCCCGCTATTGACACCTCTATGCACTTACGGTCTCTTTGATTCGTTCTCTTCTGCAAATGGCGCTCGTGCATGTTGCGATTGAGTACCTTGTATCAGGCTAGATTTTATTGGGTAAAAGAGTGTTTCCCCTGCGGCATGTTCGTAACATGAAAATGCAGGTATTTGGATTTAAGGTTCTCGTAGCACTCGATTTTACAGTAAAATTGAACAGATATAGAGATTTTTACTAAGAATAAGATTTCACAATTAAAAGCATGAAAATTTAAATAAATTTGCATGTTTTGAAACTAGTTGATAAATTTAATGGCATTTGAAAAGCTTTCATCCGTAAATCAGACGAATATTTAATATTTTCTTTACGAAAACTGTCATAACGTCATATTTATTCGGCGTATAAAAGTTATCTGACTATTGAAAAATCACCCCTAAATAAATTAAATAAATATAAAGTCAGCATTTATCTGACTTTATATTTATTTAATAGAAATATGTAGGAAAAACAAAAATATTCGTCGAGTTACCCTGAAATGTCCAAGCGCCATCTTGTTTGCAATAGTCCCTTCGTTCTGTGTAGTATGGACACAGAAAATACAGGGATACATTCAATGGGTGTACATGGAATCTATTCTCTGTGCAGGTAAAGCTCCCTCAATCCTCCTTTGATAAAGTACCCAAATATATTACGGTGATATAACGTAATGTTAGTACATTATCTGTATCGCGTTGTAAAGCAGATGTTCGCACGTAATGGCTCATTGAATTGAATTACAATACACGCACGAAATGATATTGGAGTATATCATTTATATGGGTATTCTTCATTCTTCGGCGAAAAATTTATAGATCCGTGGGTAGATGTACTTACTGTTGGTATAAAAGTTACTAAGAAACGTTAAGAAGAATTATGAAATAAAATGTGAACTTTTATCGGATCGTGTACATGGTTTTCTTTGGATAGGCAATAATTTATTCCATCCTATTAAAGATTAAGCAGTTTTCATGCGAGGAGCAACTAATTTTATTATTTAATGCATTATGCTCAAAAAGTCGGACATAATGCGTGACAAGACAAGACAAGACAATTTCCATCAGTTCACCTTAAAGTGTTGCAGCGAAAAGACGTCGGGATGCTTTATTCTAGGTACTTTCCTATAGAGATTTTTCTTATAAGACAACATGTTATTTGCTGCCTGAAATTATAAATGTCTTCTTCATAAATCCTATACTTACACCTTTACCGAATCCAAATAAAACTCTAAACTTAAGAAATAATAATACAATTACAATGCGTGATCAAAAATTATTCCTATTATATTACGCCTTAACTTTTTTGTCCTTCGTTACAAAACAATGGGGGTACAAACAAGGTATCTACATAACCCTTCCTGTCCTCATATACACATGAAACTTAACACATTATTAATGAATACTGCACTCTTCGCCCGCAAATATAATTTATCTCAACAAACTTTCAAAAGTGTCAGCCCTATTTCATTTAATGAATGGGATCAAGTTTCGAGGCTTTATCGTTTCATGTTATGATATGTTTATTCCTTCTGTGTTTTGGCCTTTTTGTGTGATGTCAGAACTGAATTTAAACAAGCGTTAAGAAGTTTCAATCATTTTATGGCAAGGGCGCTTTAGTGCGCAAAATTATTTTTTTACGTGGTATTACACGGACTGTTCACCTGTATATTTAGGTCACCATGTGACCTAATTACATATGACTCACATGTAATGCGGGACGAACCGTGCGGTGTGTGATCACAGTTCTAACCTAACCTAACCGATATCTGTATTTAGAATTTGCGGCGATCTTTAAATTTTGAAATATGACGGCTAATCGGCTCCAACTTTTGAGTACTTAAAAGAAGTTCGCTTCTTTAATGGAAACTCGCAAGGAAAGTGACCACGTTTTATTTTGTAAGTATGGTCACCCTACAATCTAAATAGTAGTACGATGCGGCTAAGCGTGGACCGTCTTATTCAAGAACGTATCGCAATGACAATCCGGCTAATCGTTGAACCGCCGCATTACAAAACGGTCCTGTTTTAGAAAACGGCTAGCCGTAATGTTATACGGCGGATTATACGATACGGCTGCGACATATACATATTTGTCCGTATTTACCTTTGAATTACTAGTCTATAAATTTCTTTCTTGTTTTTTACAAAGTCCAAATTTTTGATAGTTAAAAAAAAATACAGCTTTGAAATTTTTTCGGCACAGGTTTGAATATGGTTGTTAACATAGGGAAAGTTTGAATTGCCATTGCTACGGGTTTTTGGTTTACAATTGGCCAAAATCAACAGAAAAATTCATTTGGCGGGCTTAGCGAGCATCTTACCCTTGATTTTAATATCTTTCGTAGCCATCTTGTGAATCATATTTTAGTGGTGTAGCAAGCAATGTAGATTGTAGACTGTGTAAACATAATTAATTCCACAGAGCGTTTACTCTTATCTGTTGTCAGTAGAGAAACAGTAGGTTGTGTAAAAGTGCGAAAATAATAAAAACATAAGAAAATACGATCGATTAGAGCAAAACAAAAAATGGTGCAGTCTCGTACCCCCGTGCGAATAGCACAGTTCCATTTTTTCCTTAACCTAGTTCTTTCCGGAAAATTAATGGGGCGTGTTTGTACGTTTTTGTGGGAATTGAAAGGCGGCCAACAAGCTTTCGGAAGGTTGGCTTTGAATAAGGTAATCATCCAGTTTGCAAACTCGTTCTGTGAAAAAGAAAGGATACCACAATTTTGATATGGCCGAACGTTGTTCGATATTAACAACACCATAACATCTGTTTTCCTCGAAAGGTTAGACGGAGGTTTACTGCAGGAAACTCACAGTTTGCCGGTATTTATAGCTCCCATGTCGCAAGGGTTGAGCTTACTGCCATTAACCGGGTGCAAATCAAAACTCCGAGCTTCTACTAAGTACGAACTCAATAAAAGAAGGGGCGGTAGCCTAATGGCTACGGCGTCGGACTTGCGATCATGTGGTTGCCGGGTCGAAACTCACCCATTGCACTCCGACGTGAACCCACTCGTAATACATGCATTTAGCTTAGTACGAGGGGTTAACAAGAATACTAGTAATGTGAGAACCATATTTCTAGTAAACTTAAAAAAAAAAACAACAATAACAGTGCTCGACCTAAGCTTTGAAGACCTTTAAATAAATAAAAAATGTAAAAAAAAGCCTTTATTCTACCATGTAATAAGATTAACAAAATACATAACTACATAATACTAACGCCTCTTTTGCGTAAGCCGGTTCAATATTATGATTCATATATTCGAAAAAATCTTAAATCTTTTCTCTTCAAATTCGCTAACTTGACAACAAAAGTGATAAAACATAGATACTTACTTTGCATCCTCACGAAGTTTAAAGTTTGTCATTGAAGAAACTGTAAGAGGGATGTTAAAAATTCGAAGTAGCATCTGTTTGTAGCACATTCACGAGAAATATGTCTTGAAGTACGTCATGTACTGGATTCTCATGTCTCCGCTGTATTGAACGAATGAGTTGAAAAATGTGCAGACTACGAACGTCCCAGTACAAAACTACTTTTTATAGTTTTAAATTTCAGTTTTGCGGTGACGTATTGCAGTGTGCGCAATAGAATTTTAAGGTTATACCTATTTCCGCTTCTTTTAACGTGTTTTATTGTGGCACGTTGAGTATGGCACGTGTCGTGTAACTTGGCTCGAATAAATTAAAGAGGACTATTGTATGGCTTAAATTTTGGAATAAATAAGTATTTACTTATACTAAGTTTTTGCCCGCTGCTTCGCTCCCATGGAAGAAAAGAAAGATTGTAATAATTAACCAATAGTAATGATTTCTTCTTATAATAAATAGATCTGCTTGCAACACAGGATAAACTATTTCAGTATCTGTTCCATTAATTGAGTTAAGATGTACCGCAGTTTTTAGGTTGGAGCACCCCTAACTAACAAACCAGAATTCTAAAAATCACTTTTTGAGTGCGCGGTTTACATACTCTAACCGACTTTTTTTTAATATGTAACAATAAGGTTTTTTATAAGTATAAATTACATGTAACTGTATTGCTTGAAGCTACATTGTTTAAATCTATTGTTTATTACAGTGACATGTACGAAATCTATTCCAGTTCTCCCAATGACGTCAGTCAGCTCAGTTTCAGACAAGGTATCGACTCATTTCACGCATTAATAATAGATTTTGAACAATTCTGTTTTGTTACATTAGGTTGGAAGTTAATGGGTTTATTTTGAGATGTTGCATTTAATATCTAAATATGTTTTCATTGTTGTTGGGTGCCAGATTCTTCTGTTTGAGTAATTTTATAATAAAATTTGATGGTTTGTCTCTAATAGTAACGGATATTTTTGTATAATTTAGTAATGGAGGTCTAACAAGTGCTATGATTATTATTTTTACTATCAACTTGAAAAGGATTAAAAATTACAAACACGTGAGTTTTATTACCGCTGTAAAACAAAAGTAATTCATTCTCAGAAGTTAATAACAACCGTTTAATATTCAACCAACATTCACCAACCCTAAATAAAGCATACAACTCTCAACTTTCTCCGGGTTTTAAATATAAAACTTTGAGAAAAAAAAAACAAGACGAACGACGCTTATTTTCATTCGAGATAGGGTTTTTGCGGAATTAGCACATAATCCCCACTCTCGCCGGCTCATTAATCAACCGCTAACGACCTGATTGTGGGCTACAAACAGGCTGAATGCTGACCTAAGCTCAGATACAGCGTTTGCCTTTGCCTCAAATGCACTTCGAGATTAGTTCGCCAGTTGGAATCGCAGAACTTGAATTGAAAGAGTTTCTTTGTGATGTTGAAAATTGTCACGACTCTTTGGATTTTCACAAAAGCGGTTAAGTTATATAACAAGTCAAGCTCTTTTTAGAAGGAAGTTAACTCAAGTATGTTCAAAATAATAACATAAAAAAAGTAAAATCGAATACAAAACCAATGGTAAAACACCAATCAGATGTAACCTCATAAGACTGTTGCTTAAATGGAAATTAATGAAATTTGACCATGTTCATAATTGTGATAGATTTGCTTGCCTAGTTTGACTGTATATAAAATTATCATTACCATAAACTGACATCCTAAATAAGGGACTCCTTTCCAGAAGTTTTGACCGTAAATTGCCTGGACCCTTTCAATAAATTGATTTAAATTTGACTTATGTAACAGAGGCAATAGGAAACTGCCATCTCTCATTTAATTGTTTCCTGCCAAACTAAAATCTAAATTTAATTGGATCCACAGCCTGGTCATTGTTCCAAAGTAGATGAATTGAGACGGGGTGGAATTTATATTCGATCTTGCAGTAAAGCATTGTCTTCGTTAGGTATCCATTACTGATTTGACGGTTCCAGATTTGAAAGGCCTTATTGGATTTTTTCCGGGTATCATTCGATTCCTTGATTGAAACATAAGTCCTCAAATTCTAAATTATATTCAGAGCTCGATTCTTTCTTTGCAAATACTCATTTACTTTACTTTGATGACGTTGGCTTTCCTATCAGAACCTAAGTTGCCGTCCAAGTTTATGGTTGCTAGTTCTACTTTCGTTGTTACGTTATTTTCCGGGAAATCGGTTAATGCGGTACTTCCTAGGCGAGGGCTCGTATCCTCCTATGTATCAGCCTGTAAATGTTTCACTTCAGAAGCATCCGCTCTTCCAGTCCACTGCGTTACCAGTCAAGAGTGAGTAAATCTAAGCTTTTGATTGATGAAAAAAAAGTATTCGGGCAATGCGATAGATAGTATTTGTTAACTGCGCTTTTGTAGTAGTACGGTTAATGTTATTTTCAGAGATTACTACTATCAAATATATGACTGGCGATTTTTGGTCTCACAAATGAAAGTCTCATTTTCCATTAATACATTTTATGCCCTCTATATACTTTCCCTTTTCTATACGATCATGGTATTAACAATGATCTTGAACTATAAAAAATAAGTAGCGACAATAAATACGTTGTCATAACTCCCTCTAGCAGCTATAACTTGTCGACCGGTTTTTGTGTAATAAAAGGGAAATAGCACAAAGTAGCGTTGGTTATAACAGTCTTCAATAATACAGCGTCGTTAAATAAGGAGCTTTGTTCGCGGGACATGTCGGTAGTGGGAGCTAGATTCGACATGATAAATGTGGAACTCAAGACTGCAAAGCCAATTTCTATGGACATACATCGTAGTTTAAGTTTCTGCGACAACGACACCACGTTTCGCAGCTTTGGTGGTAATAGGGACTTCGTTTTAATTGCTAAGGCAATTCGTTCTGCAAAGAACAATTTGCATGAGATCCTCATTAAACGCAGACTTGTGGTAATGAAGTGACTATAGCAGACACAGCGCTCATAGATATAATATATACCACATCACAGCAGATGGAGTAAGCCAAATTGTTCAACGATATTATCGATAACGATAGGATCTTTTATAGCAAACCTAACATATAATAATATAATAGAATCATGTAGATTTCCAGCCGAATAGACGTGGGAACTTTTGTTCTAATAATATGTTATCGTTTCATGTTTAACATCCTTAACGCTGTTCCATTTTATACTATTCGTTAGATGGCTCCGTCTCCAATATTATGTGTGTCAGCTTCGTCAACTAGATTCGTAACTTGTGCACTTGAAACTTTTTGGTCCTTCTCTTATATTTCTTCTCTTGCATATCGTTCTAGTGTGAATGACTCCGGCAATAGTCTCATGAGGTTTAAAATTACATTATCAAAGTCTTATTATGATTATGATAAATCCTACTAATATTATAAATGTGAAAGTTGGATATTTGCTACATAAACCTGCAAAAATCGGCTGAATCGATTTACATCTTTGGCACACAGATACTTTATGTTCTGGACAAACACATAGGATATTTTTGAGTTTGTATTGCAAGCAGACGAAGTCGCGGGCAGAAGATATAATAATTTTCTAAAAGACGTCATCATATTTAAAAAACAAAACAACTTTAGCAATTATTGAGGTTAAACAATTTTAGTAACGTGTCCCAGTAAACTATAGAAAAAAGGATCATATTTTTCAAGCACAGAAAATCAAGTGGAAGTCGCCAATCATGGAATAAATAGGTATATGGGAGCATTGTTCCCCAACAAGACACTAACTAGATTCTCCATGATAAATGCACTACACGAGATACGCGCCGACTGCTAACAAGATTAACGTTGATAAACTGAACAATATGAACTGGGTCGGGGCAAATTCAATTTTTGAAGTTGCCACCTGTATGGCGGCTAATGGAGGGCGTTTGTAGTAAATAGTGCGGCTGTTCAACCAACTTACCAACGGCTTTCGTCAAACATGGGAGTTAAATTCGAATCAATACGCCAGATGTCAGAACTGAATTTAAACAAGCGTTAAGAAGTTTCAATCATTTTATGGCAAGGGCGCTTTAGTGCGCAAAATTATTTTTTTACGTGGTATTACACGGACTGTTCACCTGTATATTTAGGTCACCATGTGACCTAATTACATATGACTCACATGTAATGCGGGACGAACCGTGCGGTGTGTGATCACAGTTCTAACCTAACCTAACCGATATCTGTATTTAGAATTTGCGGCGATCTTTAAATTTTGAAATATGACGGCTAATCGGCTCCAACTTTTGAGTACTTAAAAGAAGTTCGCTTCTTTAATGGAAACTCGCAAGGAAAGTGACCACGTTTTATTTTGTAAGTATGGTCACCCTACAATCTAAATAGTAGTACGATGCGGCTAAGCGTGGACCGTCTTATTCAAGAACGTATCGCAATGACAATCCGGCTAATCGTTGAACCGCCGCATTACAAAACGGTCCTGTTTTAGAAAACGGCTAGCCGTAATGTTATACGGCGGATTATACGATACGGCTGCGACATATACATATTTGTCCGTATTTACCTTTGAATTACTAGTCTATAAATTTCTTTCTTGTTTTTTACAAAGTCCAAATTTTTGATAGTTAAAAAAAAATACAGCTTTGAAATTTTTTCGGCACAGGTTTGAATATGGTTGTTAACATAGGGAAAGTTTGAATTGCCATTGCTACGGGTTTTTGGTTTACAATTGGCCAAAATCAACAGAAAAATTCATTTGGCGGGCTTAGCGAGCATCTTACCCTTGATTTTAATATCTTTCGTAGCCATCTTGTGAATCATATTTTAGTGGTGTAGCAAGCAATGTAGATTGTAGACTGTGTAAACATAATTAATTCCACAGAGCGTTTACTCTTATCTGTTGTCAGTAGAGAAACAGTAGGTTGTGTAAAAGTGCGAAAATAATAAAAACATAAGAAAATACGATCGATTAGAGCAAAACAAAAAATGGTGCAGTCTCGTACCCCCGTGCGAATAGCACAGTTCCATTTTTTCCTTAACCTAGTTCTTTCCGGAAAATTAATGGGGCGTGTTTGTACGTTTTTGTGGGAATTGAAAGGCGGCCAACAAGCTTTCGGAAGGTTGGCTTTGAATAAGGTAATCATCCAGTTTGCAAACTCGTTCTGTGAAAAAGAAAGGATACCACAATTTTGATATGGCCGAACGTTGTTCGATATTAACAACACCATAACATCTGTTTTCCTCGAAAGGTTAGACGGAGGTTTACTGCAGGAAACTCACAGTTTGCCGGTATTTATAGCTCCCATGTCGCAAGGGTTGAGCTTACTGCCATTAACCGGGTGCAAATCAAAACTCCGAGCTTCTACTAAGTACGAACTCAATAAAAGAAGGGGCGGTAGCCTAATGGCTACGGCGTCGGACTTGCGATCATGTGGTTGCCGGGTCGAAACTCACCCATTGCACTCCGACGTGAACCCACTCGTAATACATGCATTTAGCTTAGTACGAGGGGTTAACAAGAATACTAGTAATGTGAGAACCATATTTCTAGTAAACTTAAAAAAAAAAACAACAATAACAGTGCTCGACCTAAGCTTTGAAGACCTTTAAATAAATAAAAAATGTAAAAAAAAGCCTTTATTCTACCATGTAATAAGATTAACAAAATACATAACTACATAATACTAACGCCTCTTTTGCGTAAGCCGGTTCAATATTATGATTCATATATTCGAAAAAATCTTAAATCTTTTCTCTTCAAATTCGCTAACTTGACAACAAAAGTGATAAAACATAGATACTTACTTTGCATCCTCACGAAGTTTAAAGTTTGTCATTGAAGAAACTGTAAGAGGGATGTTAAAAATTCGAAGTAGCATCTGTTTGTAGCACATTCACGAGAAATATGTCTTGAAGTACGTCATGTACTGGATTCTCATGTCTCCGCTGTATTGAACGAATGAGTTGAAAAATGTGCAGACTACGAACGTCCCAGTACAAAACTACTTTTTATAGTTTTAAATTTCAGTTTTGCGGTGACGTATTGCAGTGTGCGCAATAGAATTTTAAGGTTATACCTATTTCCGCTTCTTTTAACGTGTTTTATTGTGGCACGTTGAGTATGGCACGTGTCGTGTAACTTGGCTCGAATAAATTAAAGAGGACTATTGTATGGCTTAAATTTTGGAATAAATAAGTATTTACTTATACTAAGTTTTTGCCCGCTGCTTCGCTCCCATGGAAGAAAAGAAAGATTGTAATAATTAACCAATAGTAATGATTTCTTCTTATAATAAATAGATCTGCTTGCAACACAGGATAAACTATTTCAGTATCTGTTCCATTAATTGAGTTAAGATGTACCGCAGTTTTTAGGTTGGAGCACCCCTAACTAACAAACCAGAATTCTAAAAATCACTTTTTGAGTGCGCGGTTTACATACTCTAACCGACTTTTTTTTAATATGTAACAATAAGGTTTTTTATAAGTATAAATTACATGTAACTGTATTGCTTGAAGCTACATTGTTTAAATCTATTGTTTATTACAGTGACATGTACGAAATCTATTCCAGTTCTCCCAATGACGTCAGTCAGCTCAGTTTCAGACAAGGTATCGACTCATTTCACGCATTAATAATAGATTTTGAACAATTCTGTTTTGTTACATTAGGTTGGAAGTTAATGGGTTTATTTTGAGATGTTGCATTTAATATCTAAATATGTTTTCATTGTTGTTGGGTGCCAGATTCTTCTGTTTGAGTAATTTTATAATAAAATTTGATGGTTTGTCTCTAATAGTAACGGATATTTTTGTATAATTTAGTAATGGAGGTCTAACAAGTGCTATGATTATTATTTTTACTATCAACTTGAAAAGGATTAAAAATTACAAACACGTGAGTTTTATTACCGCTGTAAAACAAAAGTAATTCATTCTCAGAAGTTAATAACAACCGTTTAATATTCAACCAACATTCACCAACCCTAAATAAAGCATACAACTCTCAACTTTCTCCGGGTTTTAAATATAAAACTTTGAGAAAAAAAAAACAAGACGAACGACGCTTATTTTCATTCGAGATAGGGTTTTTGCGGAATTAGCGCATAATCCCCACTCTCGCCGGCTCATTAATCAACCGCTAACGACTTTAGATTGTGGGCTACAAACAGGCTGAATGCTGACCTAAGCTCAGATACAGCGTTTGCCTTTGCCTCAAATGCACTTCGAGATTAGTTCGCCAGTTGGAATCGCAGAACTTGAATTGAAAGAGTTTCTTTGTGATGTTGAAAATTGTCACGACTCTTTGGATTTTCACAAAAGCGGTTAAGTTATATAACAAGTCAAGCTCTTTTTAGAAGGAAGTTAACTCAAGTATGTTCAAAATAATAACATAAAAAAAGTAAAATCGAATACAAAACCAATGGTAAAACACCAATCAGATGTAACCTCATAAGACTGTTGCTTAAATGGAAATTAATGAAATTTGACCATGTTCATAATTGTGATAGATTTGCTTGCCTAGTTTGACTGTATATAAAATTATCATTACCATAAACTGACATCCTAAATAAGGGACTCCTTTCCAGAAGTTTTGACCGTAAATTGCCTGGACCCTTTCAATAAATTGATTTAAATTTGACTTATGTAACAGAGGCAATAGGAAACTGCCATCTCTCATTTAATTGTTTCCTGCCAAACTAAAATCTAAATTTAATTGGATCCACAGCCTGGTCATTGTTCCAAAGTAGATGAATTGAGACGGGGTGGAATTTATATTCGATCTTGCAGTAAAGCATTGTCTTCGTTAGGTATCCATTACTGATTTGACGGTTCCAGATTTGAAAGGCCTTATTGGATTTTTTCCGGGTATCATTCGATTCCTTGATTGAAACATAAGTCCTCAAATTCTAAATTATATTCAGAGCTCGATTCTTTCTTTGCAAATACTCATTTACTTTACTTTGATGACGTTGGCTTTCCTATCAGAACCTAAGTTGCCGTCCAAGTTTATGGTTGCTAGTTCTACTTTCGTTGTTACGTTATTTTCCGGGAAATCGGTTAATGCGGTACTTCCTAGGCGAGGGCTCGTATCCTCCTATGTATCAGCCTGTAAATGTTTCACTTCAGAAGCATCCGCTCTTCCAGTCCACTGCGTTACCAGTCAAGAGTGAGTAAATCTAAGCTTTTGATTGATGAAAAAAAAGTATTCGGGCAATGCGATAGATAGTATTTGTTAACTGCGCTTTTGTAGTAGTACGGTTAATGTTATTTTCAGAGATTACTACTATCAAATATATGACTGGCGATTTTTGGTCTCACAAATGAAAGTCTCATTTTCCATTAATACATTTTATGCCCTCTATATACTTTCCCTTTTCTATACGATCATGGTATTAACAATGATCTTGAACTATAAAAAATAAGTAGCGACAATAAATACGTTGTCATAACTCCCTCTAGCAGCTATAACTTGTCGACCGGTTTTTGTGTAATAAAAGGGAAATAGCACAAAGTAGCGTTGGTTATAACAGTCTTCAATAATACAGCGTCGTTAAATAAGGAGCTTTGTTCGCGGGACATGTCGGTAGTGGGAGCTAGATTCGACATGATAAATGTGGAACTCAAGACTGCAAAGCCAATTTCTATGGACATACATCGTAGTTTAAGTTTCTGCGACAACGACACCACGTTTCGCAGCTTTGGTGGTAATAGGGACTTCGTTTTAATTGCTAAGGCAATTCGTTCTGCAAAGAACAATTTGCATGAGATCCTCATTAAACGCAGACTTGTGGTAATGAAGTGACTATAGCAGACACAGCGCTCATAGATATAATATATACCACATCACAGCAGATGGAGTAAGCCAAATTGTTCAACGATATTATCGATAACGATAGGATCTTTTATAGCAAACCTAACATATAATAATATAATAGAATCATGTAGATTTCCAGCCGAATAGACGTGGGAACTTTTGTTCTAATAATATGTTATCGTTTCATGTTTAACATCCTTAACGCTGTTCCATTTTATACTATTCGTTAGATGGCTCCGTCTCCAATATTATGTGTGTCAGCTTCGTCAACTAGATTCGTAACTTGTGCACTTGAAACTTTTTGGTCCTTCTCTTATATTTCTTCTCTTGCATATCGTTCTAGTGTGAATGACTCCGGCAATAGTCTCATGAGGTTTAAAATTACATTATCAAAGTCTTATTATGATTATGATAAATCCTACTAATATTATAAATGTGAAAGTTGGATATTTGCTACATAAACCTGCAAAAATCGGCTGAATCGATTTACATCTTTGGCACACAGATACTTTATGTTCTGGACAAACACATAGGATATTTTTGAGTTTGTATTGCAAGCAGACGAAGTCGCGGGCAGAAGATATAATAATTTTCTAAAAGACGTCATCATATTTAAAAAACAAAACAACTTTAGCAATTATTGAGGTTAAACAATTTTAGTAACGTGTCCCAGTAAACTATAGAAAAAAGGATCATATTTTTCAAGCACAGAAAATCAAGTGGAAGTCGCCAATCATGGAATAAATAGGTATATGGGAGCATTGTTCCCCAACAAGACACTAACTAGATTCTCCATGATAAATGCACTACACGAGATACGCGCCGACTGCTAACAAGATTAACGTTGATAAACTGAACAATATGAACTGGGTCGGGGCAAATTCAATTTTTGAAGTTGCCACCTGTATGGCGGCTAATGGAGGGCGTTTGTAGTAAATAGTGCGGCTGTTCAACCAACTTACCAACGGCTTTCGTCAAACATGGGAGTTAAATTCGAATCAATACGCCAGTTTCTAGTCAGTCCTTTAGTAATCTCGTTAGTTTCTAGTATTGTTTACACAATTTTTATTTAATTTATTTTGGGAATAAAGCTTTATCTATACTTATAAGTTTAGTGATTCCTAAAGTAACAATAAATCAAATTAATGCATCAATCATCATCATCATGGATCATCATAGGACTCCCCTAGTGAATGCCACAGAACACAATATTCGGCTTTCCTCATGCATTAACACATGCGCACAATTTTATACTTAGAGAATATCTTAAAATTTTCAATCTTGTCTCATAAATAGACATTATTTGAATTAAAAAATTTATCTCCAATGACCATCATTTAATTTTAGGAAACTCCTAAAATCAATTCAAAAGTTATTTTATCGATACAGTCACGTGAAACAAATAGGAAAGCTTGTATAATCCTGTATGCAAAAGTTTCGCTTGTTAATCGGATTCACTTGTTACGTTTGGATTTTGCTGATTATGCACAGCGGGTTGGATTTAACTTTCGGTAATACTTTTTGAGTTTTATATTCAGCTATTGACTTGGCGGAGTTGACCTGGAATATCCAAACAGATTTCTTCTTTATTTTATTTTTGCTTTTTCATTTTTCACAATTGACTACTGTACTGTGACTGTTATTTAACAATTTTGATTTAAGTTTAGAGATACGCTGGTGTACGAAATTGAGATTTTTTTTTATATTCTTATGTATACTTACTAAGCTAACGTATTGTCTAAAATTACGTAAAGTGTTATATACTTACATAATTAACTAAAATATTAACCTAGAAAAGAATCACATTGAATAGAGAGAACCATAAATGATATCCAATAACATTATAAGCGGTGTGTTTAAAATATAAGTAAGTAGATTGGACAGCTACCCTTAACTTTAAATGGTTCATAAAGAATTCTAAGAAATTCCAATATTGTAAAATTAATTATCCTCGACTGGAAAAGTGTAAAGGCAACATTGTATTTTGCTTTATTTATCTCAGTGATATTATAAAATATCCAAGTCAAAATATATTTCTCCAACGTTTCGGTAAAATTCTAACACTCAAGCGTATGAAGATTAACACACGGAGAACCAAATCGATTGGAAAACATTACGAGTCTGACCCTTTTCAAAAGTTTCGCTCAGTTTCCTGTTTTAAACCTCTAAGAAAAATAGTCTTACTTTGTCTCGGTATCGGTTTTTGTTTTAAGACTGCCGTAAAAAGGACCTAGTTAAGCACTTTAGAAAATAAAGTAAACTCTGCTCTAAAACCAAAAACACCTACCACCTAGGTCACCTTTTACAACAAAAAACTTGATAAACAAAACAAAAAGTATATCATTGTACTTCCTGTAATCCTCAAGTCACTGATATGTTTTAGGTCTTATGTAATTTGAAACGAGCCATTTGCCATTAACAGGGCATAGATCCAAACTGATTTGGAAATTGAATCCAGGCTGAAAAACGTAGCGGCTGATGCTACGTTTGTGACGACTACTACTCGTAGTTCGAAAATAGTTTTTCACACATGATAGATGAGCGTTGAGTCTGATTGTAAATAAATGCTCAATTAACACTATAAAATTATTAACTAAACTAGATTTGGGAACAAATTCAATGTTCTCTAGAGACCATTGGTAGAGATGACACAATGAGATGGTGTTGCGCTTAATTATAATAACGATCAATTAGGAGAACATGCTGTGTACCAAGCCCATTAGCTTGAACAATATGGCATAACAATGGAGTCTAAGCTGTTTGTTTTCATAAAAGAAAAGCTCAATCAATGCGACCACAAATAATATAATTATATGGCTTTGTATGTGGCTTTACAAACAACTGCAAACAGCTATATTATGAAATAATTGTAATATTAAATTAATATTTCGTGCTGAATATTTTGATGAACATTAGCATATGTATGTTATAACAATATTGTTTTGGCCAATACTCTATCAGCTGATGCCAATATTGATATAAGGTTTTCTACAACGTTCACGCTCGGGTTACTTATAAAATATTAGGTATTACCATAAAACAGGCTCGGAGTTGCCAATATAACGTTATTAGCTTTATATCAGGGATCCCTGCCTCTTCCTTTGACAAGGGATTATAGGCGTGTGAAGAGCAAATATAAGGCTTCTACAAGGCATCTTGATCTATATTGATTCTGTAATAGGGCTTCATGTTTACATCAAAAAATTGTGTTGGGTAAATTGTCTGTTATCCAATTACGGAATTAGGTTTGATTCCATAAAGTTGCTTTCTGAAACTTAATAATTCTCTAATTCTTCTGCTACGCGAATCTTTTTGTTTCACATAATTTGGTATATTATTGTGTATTGAGATGGTCCGAGCGCACAATTTTCCGTTATTTCCCTGTTCCTACTTAATTATCTTCAAGTTAACCATAATTTGAATGTAATTATACTCGTTGAAGGTTCCTTAAGTAGATTGTGGTGTTTAATTATTTTAGCCTAGTTAATTTTGCTTTCTTTAGGTGCCTTTGTCTGATTCTTCATACATTTCATCGATTTAATATTTTTTACATCATATAAATCAAATACCGTTTTAATAATGACACCTTATTACTAGATTCTATGATTGGGATTAAAACCGTGATTAAACGACCTTGGAATCATAATATTTTTCTAGGAAGTTTTATAAAAACCTTTTGTGTTATCACGCTCTTAAAATATATGCATGTGCTATATTCATTACGACGGCAGCCGCGTAAAAAACAGCTTTTGCTTCCAAAGCTCTATGAAATATCCAGATGTTTTCAGTTCAGACTAAAAAATATTGCGCCTTTAAGGTAAAAAAGACATAAGATAACAGAGCAATGTACATGATTAGAGCTCTCCTTTGCAGTAATGCTGCATTTAAAACTCCATTTCTGCTTTTGGCAACATTTTTGTAATTTATTAGGCTTCCTTTTGATTCGCAATCTCTTAATAAAGTTGAGCATTTTTTAATATATATCCTGAGTAAATGGATATTCTTTGAATTGAATTTCAGTACTGTAAATATTCGGTATTTTCCTTTTTATATAGAATCTTTTTATTCATTCCAGGTAAGTTTTCCATCAGTCGCCGGTGGGTGAGTACGACCATTTTATATTCATTAAAGCTGTCGATCCGTAGTGAGGCGTTAAAAGCATACCATTACAGGAGTCTATTACTTTAAATCACTCTCGTTATCAAAATCGATTTCGCCGCCTTTATTATATTTTAATGACTTGATCATTAACATACCGCTAGTCTGATTCGATTATTGACATTTATTTTCGGGTAGTTTGAAATTATGGTATACTTAAACAGAAATTGAATCCAGCAAATGCTTATATACGAGTTCCAGATTTGTTATTCTGAAGTTCATAACTATAATATATTTGATAACAGTACAATATTAATAATCTTAAATTATCTCACCTTTGCCCCCTCATGATTATGCATTAATATTTATGAGGTCATAACGAAAAGGATTAGCCTGTCTAAGGTACGGTGATATTAACTCTTCCGTTAAAGATCCTTACAGCTTTATTAACGTGTTTAGACCAAATAGATTGAAAATTCAATTCTGCACTCCTAGCCATAGATACGCTGACAGGGGTTCGTACTCGTGACATAAATTGTGTTATCCTAATTGATTGTTAGTTAAGATTGTAAATTATACCCTTGAAGCGGTTTATGGGTTTTCCACATTTCTGTAAGTTCAAATTGAATAAATCTTAAATTAATTTTAACATTTTCAATTATTTAATAAATGTAACAATATTCATTTTTTTAGTTATCGTTAAATGTGTCGGTAAGAAAAAAAGTCATCGTCTACATACGTATAAGGAGTTCGCGTCCGCGGTTAACATAGATGACCTAGAGCCCGGGGCGCTCGCAATTCAGTCTTGGCAAACATACGAGCCTCTATTCAAGCCTCCGAACTCAACGGCTACAGAAATATATCGATATTGCATGAACTGGGGCGTCCTGGCGAAATGAGCCTTTTGTTTTACGATCTATTGTTTCTGTAGTTCTCTGCATGCTTTATTGTACCCAAAGGCGCTCATTTTCGTGTTTGTTTAAATTTATTATGATAAAGTCTTCAGTTGTTACACACATCTGTAAATTTAATTTCTTTAACGATCTGCATTATGTGCACAAAGGTGATTCTTAAATTTAGGAATATACTTATAAGAAAGAAAATGGTTTCGCTCGACTAGACTTAAAAAAAAAAAATGTTGGCTAAATATCATCGATTTGTATATCGCGGATATTGATTATGAGAGCATCCATGTATCATCCATAGATGTTGATATATTGGTTTGGATGTTGCTTTTTGTTTTGGTATCAAAAGTTGTTAACGCAATGGTTTATAATAACCAATAATACGAGTAAAGACATACACTTCGTATGTATGTAGTTCGAGCACGACAAAGCATGTCAAAGGGAAATATCGGTACCTGGTAATATCCCTAGAAAAAATCCACCATCCAACTGATGCGAATTGCTTTTAAAACTTCGCTGTCCTCATTTCTATGTAAGGTAAAAGTCACTCACAGTATCCGTTGTGATTGTGTATGCATGTCAGTAAAGTTATTGCTGCAATGCATAATGTGTATATCTATCCCAGTTCCGAGCATATGGCACTCGTGGGTCGCAGCTGAAAACCAGTGTGTGTGTATACTTTACAATATGCCGATTTTTTAATATTTTGCCGGCCCTTTTGTCATATTTTTTTATTTTAATTGATGTCTTTGTTATATTGTGTGCCGACAAAAGCATTATTTCTGTCTTTAAATTGAATCGTCAATTAATATGCGAATTAAAAAATTAACATAAATAATGAATAAATTCCCACAATATTTGGTTATTGCTTATATATAAGATTGCATATGGTCATGCATAGGAGCAATCAAATATATTTTTTAGTTAATGATAACTCTCAATTCCTCTCTTAGTCCCCTTCCTTACCCTTTCTCCTTCCCCTCCCTTTTCCTTGGCTCAGCAACGCATCTGCAGCTCCTTTGGTATTGCAGTATGCAGTCCATGGGCGGCAATGACTAAGTACTTACCATCAGATATCTCGCCTGCTCTTTGCCGAGTAATCCCATAAAAAAAATTTTTTTTTGAACTTTTTAAAAATATTATCCTCTTTTTACAACAATAGTCTAGTTAAAGTAATTTAATATACGAGCACCCTCTACATTTAAAATTCTAATAAACATCAAAAGGGGTTGAATATTCTTTAGCATTAGCTATTCTTTCTGTATTTACTGTAGGTTACCTTCATTTGCATCATTGTTCTGTGGCAGCGCATTTTCCTGCTTAGCTGCAATGTAACGAAATTTTGCTTCTCGCAAGAATAGAACAAAAGATTTTATATGTGGTTTCATCTTGGAAAACTTTGTATTGTAACGTACGTGGAATGAAAGATACGAACCTACATAAATATTCTTGTAGGCCGTAATCTATCAGTCCATTGATACGGTATAGTATTTATCTTTAGTACCTTCACTAGAACTTTAGTACCTATCACAGGCATATCGTTATATACGATATGCCTGTGATAGGTACTAAAGTTCGTTTTGTAATAACAACATAAACTACGAAATGTGTGTATCATTTGATATATTTCCACGGTTCTGACTTAAAAACTATAAAAACGATATTCAATACAAATGTGGTAAATTCGGAACATTTGTTATAAATCCAAAATGTGAATCTCGCCTTTGAACGTCGAAGTTACGAGTGTATTTTTTTATTTTTTATTTAATGTACCTACATCATGATTTTATGAATAAAGAACATACATTTTGGAAAACGTCCACAAAAATGTCCAACTGCTTGAAAAGCAAGACCAGCCCAGAGCTATATTTCATTTTGCACTTTAAATCGTCTCGCTAGATTGCTGCACCTTTTTCTGTGTTGAAACTTTTTCTTTTATAATGAGTATTATTTTAAAAAGATTTTTTGATAAAACCATAGTTTAATTACTTTAATGTTGTTTTCTTAACAGTTATTATTAATAGGTGGGTAATACGTAAATTTTGAAAGGACAACGATGGGTTCAAAGGCTTAAAACGAGAAACTAAGAGTCAGCGTCTCAAATGACCCTATAGTGATTAAAGGCTTTGGAGGTATTACCGCCATCGGCAAAGGTTCACGTGGTGATTAAAAGGGGCGTTAACATCGTAATTCGATCAACAGATGGATGGAACCGATTTGTTGGGTCAGCGTTTACATATAAGTCTCTTTCGCATGTTGGGGTAACCTTAATAGGTACTGTACTGGGTATACTATACAATTTTAAGTTTTAACAATACTAAAATGTACTTTATAGATTTTGACAGATCTTTTATCATCTTTGATAATAATGACGGAATCTACACAAATAATTCCATTAAACTTTGTCTGATTAAAGGCTTGTTATGTTAACTTTGTATAGACGAATGCCTACCTAATGATCGAAGAAAACGTTCAAGTTTTGTAACGTGCTCTACACCACACTATTTTTGCATCCTCTTCTCTCTTGCATTAAATAAAAAAATACTTGTAATACTTTCAGAACTTACTGCTTCTAATGCATTCACTGTATCTCTGTCCTTTTTACTCTCGAGTAATGAGTGAAGCACTTGCATCGCAATATTCGCCTTTTGAACGCTTGTGGTCCTTTGCCTGTAAAATGTGGGTCGCAACCGATGTTTACTTTTAAAAAAACTCATTTGAGTTTTCCCTTCTAGCTTTATGTCTTTTGATATTGCAATTTTCATTAAATATTAATTTAGATCTGTTCAAAGCATCTAGTTTATTATGACGACATTGACAATACATATTTATCGATTTTGTTACAAAACGTCACAAATTTAAATTGTTCAGGAAAATGTGATACTCATCAAAGTCATCACAAATAAAACTCTGAAAATATGACTATCACACTGATTAATATGTGATGTAGGACTTAATAGAACTTTATGTTATTTCAAATAATATGTATATTATGAAGGTACGCTAAATATTATATTAATACATAAAAGAAAGAAAGATGTATATCTTAATTTTCGAAAGTATCGGAAGCAGGTTATATCAGCCATCTGGCGATTGACCCTCTTTTCGCTTCCCGAATTTTGTTTATCGATGGGGCCTTATCGATTCGCCCCATATTTTTTTAAAATACACTGATTTATGACTGTAGGTACAGATCCATTTTTACTTACCTTGGTATCTTAATGACTTATCCGAACAGATTTATACCCAGGTGTAGTAAAGTATCGGACCGGCTAGGTTATCCCCGGGTATTTCCGTTGAGTTACCGCCAGCTCTGACCAGGATTATATGAATACAGTCGAGTAGCAGAGACACTATTTCATTTTAAAGTACTTGACAAAGACAAAATGCTGCGTAATTATTTGTTTGTATGAAAATGAAACATACAAATAATTATAATTTTATTTGTTTATCAAAAGTGGAATGCATATTTTTATTTAATACATCTTAGGCTATGTGTAACAAATAACAAGGTATGGTTGCTTGTTCAGTCTAACTAGGAGAATCCTGCATTTGAGTCAACAGATACAGAATGTCGTAGGCACTATCACGCCTGTATTCCCCGAGGGAATTAGAACCTCTAGACTAATGATGAAAAAGAAGTTTTAATGAGAAATAAAATACAGATAAAACCTTTCAATGTCCATATTATAGATACAATGTAAAGTCGATTATTCGCGGGTCGATAGGTACGAGCTTGATACCATATTGCAATATATGAAATATTTTGTTTAGTAGTAACAATATTAGTACCAAGTAGGTTGAAACTAAATCGATTTGTTGTCACTTTACCCATCTCTAATTTTAACGGTCCTCAAGCTCATTTTCCTGCATCGTTGTCGTGACACGGAGGCGCAGCTATTGGATAATTAATCACAAACCTATTTTGCTCCTCACTTCGTCATTAAATATTTTACAATGAATGAATTTACTGGATAAATGTCAGAGAAGTTTGTAACATAAAAATGTCGAAGTTTGGCAACACAACGCAATGAGTTCGCATTTTCTAATAAGACTGATGGATCTGGCAATCAGATCCAATATCTGGAATGGTGTTCGATTACTGAAAGTGGCCGTTAAACATACCTTGGACTGAGGTGAAGCTTTCCCTTGGGTTTTATGGTCATCATTTTACCTTTTTTACGTTTGATTTATTTACAAACGAAACGAGTTCTTTGTTTTGCTTTTTTAATTAGATTCATTTAACTACATTAAAATAATGTAGTTTCCGTATTTAACTATAGCAAGGATATTTAGGGTGCTCTGAAAGTTTTTCGATTTATGATAGGAAGTAGTATTTTCTATTGTTGTTTTGGAATGTTCCTAAGCCTTAATTTTTTTTCTGATGAATACAGAATTAAATAAAAGACCATGACTCTAAATAACACACATATACTTTAGTATTTATTACCAACTCTTAAATGATTTATGTAACCAAACGAAAAGTAATTGTTTCCTTAACCTACCATATTGTTGTAATGTATTAAATTTAAATTTTAGGTAACTTCAGAATATTGTAATGAACAGCAAATGGTATAGAGATAAAGCTTCAAACAGCGCACTTAGTAATCGTGAACATTCAATTTTCCCCGAAGTTTGTGCAGCGCTAGGAATAATTGATTAATGAATGACGTTATATATGCAACACCTGTACCACCTATTAGTTTAGGGTCAGATTATATTCATCAACCCATTACATTGTCCCACTGCTGGGCACGGGTCTCCTCTCATTACGAGAGGGATTAGGCTAAAGTCCGCCACGCTAGCCTAATGCGGGTTGGCAGACTTCACACGCCCTCAAGAAAATCTCTCAGGCATGCAGGTTTCCTCACGATGTTTTCCTTCACCGTTTAAGCGCGTGATAATTAATTATTAATACGCACATAACTTCGAAAAGTCAGAGGTGCGTGCCTTGGATTCGAACTCGAGACCTTTGACTTGCCAGTCCAATGGTCATATCACTAGGCTATCACTGCATTAGGGTCAGATTATCTAAAGCCAAAGTTTGAGGCTTGAATAAATTAGTTGGTAGTTTGTTGTTCGCAGTCTGACTCGAATTTACAGTTCGTTCTAAACAAGTATGCGTTTCTAAAGTAAGATGTTCAGGATTGCCGCGTGGGTCTCTAAATTATGTGTAGTTATACATAAACTCCCCCGAAAAACGCCCTCAAGGTTGTGCAAGAATACATATATCTTGGCCAAAGTATACAACTGGGGCGGCACAACTTCGACAAGGAGGCGACCAGAAGAATACGCTTGGGCTGGGCGGCATTTGGGATGCTACGTGATATCTTTAAATCGTCGATCCCACAATCCTTAAAGACCGGGGTCTATAACCAGTGCGTGCTACCCGTGATGACTGACGGAGCTGAAACGTGGACACTCATCGTGGGCCTGGTCCACAAATTCAAGGTTGCTCAGCGTGCAATGGAGAGAGCAATGTTTGGAGTTTCTTTGGTGGATAGAATTTGCAACGAAGTCATCCGCCAAAGAACTAAAGTCACCGACATTGCACGAAGAATAAGCACGCTGAAGTGGAAGTGGGCCGGCCATGTCTGCAGACGGACAGACGATCGTTGGAGCAGACAAGTGTTGGAGTGGAGACCGCGTTTGGGCAAGCGTAGTGTGGGACGCCCTGCGATGCGATGGACCGACGATTTGAAGAAGGTGGCTGGCAGCGGATGCATGCGAGCTGCCCAAGACCGGGATGGTTGGTGCTCGTTGGGGGAGGCCTACGTTCAGCAGTGGACGGCGATAGGCTGATATGATGATGATGATAACAATTGGACTGCCAAATCATAGGTAGTTCATATCAAAGACCTTCCTATCACAGAGAGGAAAAGGCGTGTGATGTCTGCCAACCAGCAGTAGGCTAGTGTAGACTATGTAACCTATTTTTTTTTATAAAAAAGCTTACTTATTCTTGTTAACTCTTGCTATAGAAACGGCGATAGGCTGATATGATGATGATGATGATGATGATGATGATGATGATGATGATGATGATACACAAACTAGTGGACCCGACGGACATTTTCCTGTCCGAAATCGATCGTATCGCCACCTACCGGGTCCAATTTTTCCATATACATATAATAATATTTATTAGCAGCCAAATGTCTCAATACAAAGGAGCTCTGTCTCCTGAACTAGGTAAAAAACCTGTATCTCAGGAAAGAGGGCCTTCCGTAATACTTAGTTCTTGGTTTTACATTCGATAAGTACATATATTCTCACATTTAAACATTGCCTGAACTTCCACAAATATTTCAAAACCAAAATTGGCCAAATCGGTCTGTCCGTTCTAGAGTTTTAGCGTGACTAACGAACAGCAATTCATTTTTATTTAAAAGAAGATATCGAAATTAGTAAGGATCATGAATTTACCTACTGTGGGTGTACATTGGTACACCTCTGCCTAACTTTACAGGGAATACAGGTGTAAACCTGACTATATCATTCTTACCTGTTACAATTTCTTCACAACCTCTAACAAAAACTCCAACGGTGCTCGGGAGCCAAGTTTTTTTATAACATACCTCATATCATCTTAGCGATCGTTGCCCGCATCATATTCTTTGAGGCGCTCTGACATCAACCGGTGTAACTGATGACTGTCGTATGTGTCGGAGACACGCTGCCACCCCACAAAAGCACAGGCCCGTACCGCGTCGGACTTTTAAGACGAGACGACGTAGGTAAGGTTTTATAAACAACTAGCTTTCTGCTCGCAGCTTCGCCCGCGTGGAGTACACGTTTCTTGTCATTTTACGGGATAATATATAGCCTATAGCACTTAGGAATAATATTTTATCTAATCGGTCCAGTACTTTCAGTCTATTTAATGCACACAAACAAACAATCAAATCTTTCCTCTTTATAATATTAGTTTAGAAGGGTTCATATTTTTATTTGAAAGATATATGTATATCATATCATTTAATTTGGGATATTTAGTCATCAAAGCATATGTAAAAATATCTTTTTTTTACCTATCAATCAAAAAATCAAAAAATCAAAAAACGAAAGGTTCAAAATATTTTAAGTAAAAACGTATTTTTGCTATAAACGATGAAGATTTAGTTACAAAACCAGGAGTAATTTGTGTCTATATTTTAAACTTGAATGATTTTAATTAAAGGTCCCACCAGTCAGTATAGGATCAATACACAGTTAAATTAAATCTAGTTTATATACAAATCCCTAAGTTTAGTGGTGGTTATTTTATACTATTGGAGAGACTCACGGTTACCGAGTGTAATTATCTAGATTCAAATCCCGGGTCGACTAATGTTATTGCCATTTTAAATAAAAAATTTGGTAGCACCCCGGCCATTTATGTCTTATTTATGGCTTGCTCCCTATTACATGCAACTTAACCATACCGGAGAACTGTCTAACCCATCAGGGAATACAGGCGTGACGTTATCAGACTATGTAGTAATGCATGGAATAATATATGGATTTACGACCAACAATAAATATGATAATTCACCTGTTCACGCCGCCCGCTGTCGAGTGTTTCCACGTGAAAAAACATCGTGAATATGAATTTCCCATAAGGGGATTTTATTTTTGATAAATGTCTTATATTGAATTATTTTTTCCTTGGGAAATGGGTAAGTCAGTTCTCCGGTTTATTGAATTGAATCATTTTGAACGTGATGCTCTAAAGTTTTCTATACACTTCTATCCAACGTATTGGTTAAAAAATCTCAAACATCACAGATTCAATATACAAGATATCGTTATTTATTTAAATAACTTTGCCTGCAATCACTCATCATTCACTCGCATCCGAAAAGGATATTACTATACAACTTATTATATGCCTCTAAGTCGGCTTCTCAGTGGCGAATGTAGATGAAAATAGCACCTGATTTTATGGTTTAACAAATGTGAAAACCGCACCCAATTTAGTGCACTAGCTTTTGCGTGATGTGCATAATAAATATAGAGAAACAAACATTTTTAAGATAGTAATTGTTTTGGCTTCTGTTGCTCCGATAAAAGGCTCATTAATTTTTTCCTTCATATCTTTTGGCAGACATCGGCCAGTTTTAACATAATTGCCGTCTCGCAAATGTGCAAAGTATTTTGTATCAATTGTACATAAAACAAACAACAATAAAGATATCTCCGCGCCGGAACTGTCTAAAATTGAGCATCTAATTGGCGTAATCAGCCTCATTCATCATATTGCGCTTAATGCTTTGTGAATGTTGATTAATGACCACTTTAATACGCTCTCAGCGAAAATTCAAATGTAACCTAACTTCGTTCTATGCGGACTTCGAGTTTAGTTAGAGAAGGCGGAATTTATTAAGCTTGTCAAATATGAATAAAAATATGCTTTTGAAATTCACGAGCTTTTGACAAGAACGTTTTAAAACTTTTAAAAGGTATGGAATTTATAATTTTGGGTTGGGTTTACCTTCATTGTGTCATCGTTTTATTGATATAATTATATTATTCTATGTATCAAGATCAATTAACGTGCGTTAGTCTCGCATAACCTATATAATGGCTCGACCAATTTGAATATTTTGTTTTGCTGCGTTTGTAAGTTTTTTTTTTTTGATAATACACTGATAAGTCAGAAATTCGAAAGGTATTTTTGTATGAATATCGCAATATATAGGTAGGTTATTGGGGACCTACATGAAATAAAAAAAATAAGCTGGGCGTGCCGGGCACTAATAAGCTAGTCAGAAATAATACAGACATTTATTTTTAACAGCATTGGTATAAGCTACAGTGATCATAAAAAAGAGGGATGTGTCGCAAATAAGCAAGTACAACCATTTTATTAAAAGTATGTTTGGCACATAAAAGTCGTAGGAAATTAAGACATTTTCTTAGATACTACACCTGGTCGACACGTTTATTAACCTTGTTACTTAGTAGTTTTTACTTCTTCCTCGTTATTAATTCCACACTCATAAACTTGCTCCTGCAAGCTACATTAGTTAAACTTTTTACCGTAGTACGAGCAAAAAGTTGCAGAAAAATATAACGAACTCAACTATCGGGGCAGCTTATAATACCTATAGGGTTATCAAAACAAAAAATGTTTCAAGTCTGTAGCTACAGTCGGGGTTTGACCGCAGTAAACCGAGCCAGCGGAAAGAAATTTTCATTTGATATTTCATTTTTATGAGGCGGGGCAACTTGCTTGTCGTACCGTTATCATTATAGGCTGTGGTGTGTGTGAGAGCGGATAATGAGTTGAGTGACATATTTTTTCGTTGGAAAATTAAGTACTAATTTTGTTATTGGGAGCTAATTCCTACAACTACTGAATAGGTACCTATAAGTATGCGCCTTTGATATTATATTGTTTGTTAGAACACTGATAGGTATGCTTGTAGAATGACGTGTTTCCAATGTGTTTCTTTCCCCCAGTCCTATCAATCAATCCATCGCCTTGGGCGATAAGACCGCCGATTGTACATTAACTTTTGTCGCGTTTCTTTCCTTTTTCAATTGTGTTTTGGTGTGCAATAAAGTTTATATAAATAAATAAATTGTGAACACTAGTAGCTATAGGTAGAGGCGACGCTTATAAAATTTTGTTACGATAGCAGCTATTTTAGCATACTTTTATCATTTTTGCCTCGTTGGTCTAGTGGTCCCAATCGCGACTGCTACGCTAGAGGTCTTGGGTTCGATCCTCAGGTCGAGCAAAGTGTTATTGAGTTTTTCTATGAAATTCTCAGTAGCAGCTCGGAGTCTGGATTTGTGCCCGGTGAATGGCAATAGGCTCGCCCCCTATTACATGGGACCCAAACATACCGGCGAACTGTGGGTGTACATTAAGTGCACCTCTGCCTAACCCTTCGGGGAATACAGGCGTGATGGTATGTTATGTTATGTTTTATCATTTTTCGATGTTTTATAGAAATTACTAATTCGTTTTTTTTTTCAATATTATTTTTTAGATATTACTTATGTGTATATTTAGATTGACGTCATATTTTTTAAAAACAATAAATAAAACATTGAGTACCTATGTTACTTAGTTACCTAATTTATGTTATTTTATTCTCAGTCACTAGACAACTAAAGTGGAACAATATACCATGTGCCATCTAACTTTATTGACATTCATATGACAAATACATATCTTTGTATCTATCGTTCAATACTTTATACCTAGAGGTTTGCGGGTACGACATAACAAGAGGAAATTTTTCGAATCGCTGAAAAAGACATGCTGCCTTACGGCATTCAGCCCTGCAGTAATGTTAAAAGATTTCTCTAATGTCGCCGTATTTTGAACAACACACACGTATGTTACACGATACCATTGTCGCAGGCACGTTACGTGACATTTTATTTTATATACTTACTCCGCCAGAACTTGAAGGATTTCGTAATTTTGTGCGTCTTACAGATTTATGTAGATATTAGCAGTCTCTTTTTCGTAGTGTTGTAGATGTGAAAAACTTGTAGTTCGACGTATGTAGTTCGAGATACTAACATTTTGACCTTGTAGAACTTATGTAATGCAAACATCCACATGTAAGTATTTAGCTTAAAGGTGGGATTTTTATATATTTTTCTCATTGCTCCTTCATTATGAAACTGATACTTGCGTTTCTGCTTGAAGGTTTATTTAGTAGTACAGATTAAGAATTCGCCCGTAATTATATCGCCTTTTACGATACGTCTTAATTTTAATCGGTATTGTCCATCATTATAGGTAAAGGATTCTGGACTCAATTCTACCGTTATACTCAACGGTTATAAATAATATTTGCAAGAAATTGGTGGCACTATATGATAAATGATAGCACTGGTTCCTAACAATGGTATCACCGTATATTTAAGTCTGCAAATGAATCTTGGAAGTGAACGAGGCATGAACGTTTAATTAATGCTATAGTAATTTATTTCTGCAGTATTTCCAGCTTGTTTGAATACATACTGATAATGGTGATTTAAAAAAATTAAAGAACGCATACAATTCCTTACTACTTTATAGCACAAAAGAAAACTGACTTCAAGGAGCCTAAAAAATTTACGTTAAATGTGGAAGAAAAATTCGACATTCAAGGCGGTGGTCTTTGTAGCTTAATTGGCAAAGCGTTCGGTGTACTTAGCCGGAGGGACGCAAGTTCAAACCCTGCCTGAGGCCGAATTTTTCTTTAATTAGAAAATTCATATGTTTGTGACTTCAAGCATATTTATTATGTTTTATTTTCAGAACCAAAGGTCATTAATGTAATTTATAATAGGAGATATCTATTAGATAAAAACATTGCAATCGGTTTACGATTGGCTATACTCGTAATATCGATAAACATATCATCATCAACCCATTTACTATCCCACGAGCTTGTATATGTATGTTTAGGCACTACTGCGGGTTGGCAGACTTCTCATGCTTTCGAAAAAATCTATCAAGCATGCAGGTTTCCTCACGATGACGTAATATAGGTACTTATAAAGGTATAAAAAAAACATACAGTAGTATTGAGAGCCTTCTTTTTGAAGGCCGTTAGAAAGGCTTCAAATGCAAAGACGAAAATGCTATGCTTGGTTGGAGTGGGTAGTTTGACATTGTGTGTAAAATCTTAGCTTAAGTAAAATAAATTCAAATAAAATATTAAACTTTAATATATAGTAAGTTTAATGTGTAAATACAGAAGCTAGCATTAAATACCTGCCAGTGTAGTGTTATTTCCTTCTTAAAATCACTATTTGCACTAAATTACATAGTTTACATAATGGAAGCACTCAAGATGTCACTATCGGAAATGATGACCATGTTCAACTCCAGGATGTCTAATTTTGAAGCTGAGCTGCAGAAAAGCCCTCCAGGCTCAACCAGTATGGACAATTTGGCATCAGACTTTGCTTCATTCAGGAAGTTCATTCTGGAATCACTCGGATGTCTCCATAAACAAATGGAAGCTCTTGCACAGGGGCTTGACAACATTGAGATGCGAGATCGCCGCAAGATGATCATGTTCCACGGTGTCTCCGAGCAGCCCAAGGAAGAGACAGCGCAAGTGGTGGCTGACGTTGTATGCACCCATTTAAAGTTATCTGGCTTTAGTGTCACTGATATTAAGCGGTGCCATAGGCTGGGGAGGCAGACTGGAGCCAGCAAGCCTAGGCCTATACTATGTAAGCTCCGGGATGTTGGTGTGCGTGACAACATTTGGTTCGCCAAGACAAAGTTAAAGGGCTCAAGCATTACTGTGTCGGAGTTTTTAACCAAATCCCGGCACCAGCTCTTTATGTCTGCACGCGAAAAGTTCGGCGTAACTAACTGCTGGACGAAGCAGGGCCAAATATACGTCTTGGCTAGTGATGGCAATCGGCATCGCATTGTTACATCCTTGGACCTTAACAAAGTTGGACAAGTCAGGGAGCCCAAGTCAACAGCTGCTGCCTCATCAGTCGCACAGTCACCGGCGCCAGCACTGAAGAAACCCAAGCGTGTGGCCGCAATGAAAAAGTGATGAGCTTCATCGTTTTGCTGCTTCGGGTACTGTCACTGTACGGGTAACACTTGTTCTTTGTGTAAGGGTAACACTTTCTTATTCGGTGGTCAGTTTCTTTTTATTGTCTACCCTGTTTTGTTATTGTTAAAACTGTCCTAACAAGACAAGCAAATTATGTAATTTATTTATGTGGTCTTTAACTTGACTCAGTTTATTTGTCATTGCACTGACAGCTGTCATTTCATTGTGACAACTGTCAATGTCATTTCACATGATATGGTCGGATAGTCTGATGCTTGGTTTGGTCCACTAAAAACACTTAAAAAAAAAAAAGACAGAAAAAGCAGGTTTATTTATTATTGGTAAAAATTGTTTAGTAGTTAAAATTTTTTTTTTTTTTTTTTCTTTTTCTTGTAATATATTATTTAAAATATTGTAAAGATGTTAGCCCGGACAGTGACTTATTAGTGTTTTCATTGTTCATGTGTCATTGTAAATGAACACTCAACTGGCCGGTGGACGGTATTATTTGTTTGTTTTTGTATTTTATATTATCTTATATTTATAATTAATATTTATATATTAATATTTATCTTATTATTATTATTATTTTTAATTGATCATGTCTTATTATAGCACTGATGTTGGTACTGATAGCGATACTGATAGCTTCGTGTCGGCATGTAGCAATGATAGCTTCGCTAGTATTCCCTCACTAGCTGACATGCTCGAGTCTCATTTTTCCGATACCTCGAAGAATCTAAATGTAGTCCATATCAATGCCCAAAGTATCCCGGCTCATTACTCTGACATGCTGGCTAACTTAGACTGTAAGAACATCCATGCTATCCTTGTCTCAGAGTCATGGTTAAAACCATGTCTCCCTTCCACTTCCTATTCCCTTCCTGGTTTTCAACTAATACGAAATGATCGCATCGGCAGTGGAGGGGGCGGTGTTGCCATTTATCTTCGTGCACACATTCCGTTTACAATAATAGATATGTCAATACAACCACCTCCACAAAATGCTGGTGAGCATCTTTTTTTAGAAGTTGACCTTAACCACACTAAAATTCTTCTTGGTGTTTATTACAGTCCATCGTCTCGAGTAGACTTCTTTTCTTCTTTAGAAGCGATTCTTGAAAACCTTACACCTTCTTACAGTCATACTATAATCATGGGCGATTTCAATACTTGCCTATTGAAACAAGATTCCCGTTCTTCTTCTCTTCAATCTGTGTTGAAATCGCTGAACTTATCTCTCCTACCTTTAAATGCAACTCATCATTTTCCGAACTGTAATCCCTCACTATTAGACCTCATCTTTGTATCCTCTTCCCAACATGTTAGCAAGCATGGTCAATGCCCAGCTGATATGTTTTCCTATCATGACCTGCTATTCCTATCCTACAAAATTCGCCCACCTAAGGCAAAGCCCAAAACTCTCTTGCTGCGTAATTTTGGTGGTATGAATGTTGATGATCTCCGTGTTGATGCAAGCAACATTGACTGGACTCCGCTCTTAATTGCTGACTCAATGGATGAAAAAATCCGTATTTTTACAAGCAGCTTAATTGGGCTTTATGACGTGCATGCTCCTTTACGTGCAGTAAAGCTGAAACATCTCCCTGCTCCTTGGTTGACGGATGACATTAGAGGCATTATGCATAAGAAGGCTGCTGCAAAAACTAAGTACAAATGTCGTCCAGATTTGCATAACTGGGAAAAATATGTAGTTGTTCGGAATCGCTGCAATAGAGTGTGTAGGGATGCTTTGCGCCACTATATTCATGACTCTGTAGAAAAGGGAGAACCGGCTAAAGTCTGGAAATTTCTAAGATCTTTGGGAGTTGGAAGGCAGAACCAATCTAATATTCCTAAAAAGTTGGACATTGATTCATTGAATCTGCATTTCTCATCTTCGTCTCACTGCAATGGGACCTTGAAAGCGGCTACAATACATCATCTTTCCACCCTTCCAACTCCTGACTATCCTGCTTTTGTTTTTAGTCGATTTTCCGATTGTGATGTTAAAAAGAGCATAGTATCTATTTCATCCAATGCAGTTGGCAGTGATTGTGTAAGCCGTAAGATGATACTTCCTGTACTTGACGAAATCCTTCCTGTCCTTTGCCATATCCTTAACTACTCTGTATCCTCCGGGGAATTTCCAACTTCTTGGAAAGACGCCCTCATTACTCCGTTACCCAAAAAACCTAATCCCACTTCTTTCACTGAATATCGCCCAATATCCATATTACCTTTTCTTTCCAAAGTCCTAGAACGTCTTGTTCATAATCAGCTCAGCAGTTTCCTATGCAAGAATTGTCTCTTTAATCCTCTCCAATCCGGTTTTCGTCCTGGTCACAGTACCACTACAGCACTAACCAATATCACAGATGATATTAGATCAGGTATGGAAAGTGGAAATGTAACGGTTCTTTGCCTGTTAGATTTTAGCAATGCATTCAATACCGTTGATTTTGACATCCTGCTTGCCATTCTATGCTCGCTTAACATATCTCCAACGGCGATTGACTGGTTTCGAAATTACCTGTCTGGTCGCCGTCAACGTATATCCGTAGAAGATACTTTCTCTTCTTGGTGTAATACTTATGTTGGTGTACCGCAGGGTGGCGTTTTATCTCCTTTACTCTTCGCAATATTTATTAATTCCATTTCCCATAATCTTCTTTCTTCCTACCACCTATATGCAGATGATTTACAAATTTATAAACAGGCTTCCCTTTCGGAGCTGCCAAATGCAATAGACACGATTAATAAAGATTTAGTTTCCATAAGCAGTTGGGGAAAAGCCTACGGGCTGAAGGTGAATCCTACGAAGACCCAAGTAATTGTTGTTGGCAGTCCTAGAATGCATGTAAGGATAGACTGGTCTCAGATCCCTCAAGTTAGTTTTGACGGAAATATTATACCAATGAGTGACAAGGTTAAGAACTTGGGAGTATTTATTGACAAGAACTTTTCCTGGGATCCTCAGCTACAAGAAATCAGTCGTAAACTGTTCGCATCAGCAGGGTCACTGAGGAGACTTCGCAACTTCTTACCTACTGCCACCAAAATTGCGTTAGCACAATCCCTTCTACTTCCCATCCTTGACTATGCCGATGTCAGCTATCTCGATCTCACTGAAGTACAGCTAAATAAACTTGAGCGACTCCAGAATGTCTGTATTAGATTTATATTTGGCTTGCGCAAGTATGATCATGTTTCGGTTTTTCGTAAAAAACTCAAGTGGCTTCCAATACGCCTTCGCCGGAATTCACATATATTATCCCTTCTTTACAGTGTTCTGTTCAATCCTTCAACTCCACTTTATCTTAAAGAACGTTTCCAGTTCCTTCATGACACACATACTAGATATCTGCGATCGTCGGAAAATTTGAGGCTCGAGATGCCATTGCATTCCACAATGTTCTTCGACAAATCGTTTACAGTGCAAGCTGTAAGACTTTGGAATGCCTTGCCTGTGTCAGTTAGGCGCGCACAAACGTTGCCTACATTTAAAAAAATGGTTAAGGAGCATTATCTGCTATTGTAAGTAGTCCTTCAAACTGTATGTAATTATATTCGTATATATATATATATATATATATATATATTATTTATTTATTTATTTTTTATATGTATTTATGGATGTATTTATTTATTTACTTTATTTAGGTTTGTAGTGTACTTTTATTTTGAGAATATTACTGTTAGTGTAAGTTTTTTTAATTTTTTTTATTTTTTTATTTTTTTTTCATGTATGCCAGACTACCTGGTTATTGACTACTTTTCTCTTCAGTCCATCCAAAGGTTGTCTGTAAGAGATCGCTTTTAGCGATAAGACCGCCCATTGTACTTATCTATAATTTACAACATGTACTTGTCATTGTTTTGGTGTACAATAAAGAATATTCTATCTATCTATCTATCTATTATATCTTTCAAAAATTGTGAAATTAAGCGAAAAGTTGAAGGGAAGGAAGAGTAATATTAATCTTTCATAAACCGTTAGGTTTGTAAGGTTTTAGTTTCCCTGTTCAATTTTTTCTTGTTGTTTTAGGACTTATATATATTCACGCGCTTCACTGTTAGGATTATTTTAGAAGGCTTAGGAAATACAATAATACACTTTTTACGGCATATTATTTTTTTCAAAATCTTGACATAAAAAAACCTATTCACAGGCCATTCTTGCAATCATGTGTTCATAATTTTAATCAATATTTCTCCAATAAGTATGCCTATTTACCTAAACTACTTAACACGAATGAAACAAGACTAATAGTAATTTTGATGCATTGTTTATGCTAAACTAGAGTAATCGGCTTATCAGCGAGTATTAAAACACTAACTTTAGGGTGACTTGAATAAAGATTATAACACGCGTCACGGTGTTAGGGTCACCATGAATATTAATATGAGAGTTTTCACCGCGGTGAATATTCTTCCTTCTCTGTTATTTTTTACTCGACTCACTTTTGGTGTTATACACTCACATGTTTATAATCAAATGGGAGTTGATATTATAAAGTTTTTTAATTTAATACATGGCCTGAAATTGTCGCGCCACGGTGCGCTCGCTACGTCTCATTTCAGTTCCTAATGAACTTAATTACTAATTCCTTGAAAATTTCCAAGCGAATTTATCCACGCCAGAGGTAATTCTGTGCCAAGTTTAGAAATAAAATGATGTGCATATTCTTAAAGTTAGGAATTTACCTTGACATCAAATTTACTTTAGCAGGCATTGCTTGCCTGCATTTCAATATTACTTTTAATAAGGGTTTATTGTGATATCTATTTTAGTGTCGGATATCCACGTAAGCCTCAAAAGTCATGTTATCGACGAAGCTTTCAACGGTGCTTCCTTATTAAAACATTGCCCCTAAAAATGGCTTAAATTTCGAGCTCGTCTAGGAAATCTTTCCTCTCAATCGACACAAGGCGAATCGCAGGTCAACCGCTAGTCTCCTGGCTATATAGGTCAAGGTGACTGTGCCCTGTTAATTCTATTCAGCGTTCGTGCCCCGGTTGGTCTCGAATCAAACAAAAAGGTACCGTTTCAAATGCAATTGTGACTAGGAAATTCGGGCTGTATATCTAATTTACCTTAGTTTGTAGAGTCAAGGGGTCTCTACAAACAAGCTAAAGTAACTACACATTTTCTGAACGGATATATTACATATGAATAAACATTGCAATCTTGTCATTGGTGAAAATCGTTCTTTTTCTGTTTCCCTGCCTGGATTTTTCTGGCTTTTAGCATTTTTTGCATCCTTTCTTATGCATTTTGCGCAGATGGAGATGTGTGAGATAGCATAATTAAATTTCATATAAGTAGTGCAGAAAAATATTGTGGTCGAATTTGGACCACAAATAATTTATTCTTAAATTGCCATCCATAGCGTAGGTATATAATACCTACTCATTCGATAAATATCACAGCTATAGATTATTCCCAAATATCCATACTACATGATCTACTGCTGTGAGTCGTCATTCTCGTGATTTGATCACCGCTAATAATAAAATTATTGATGACGATTTTAGCTGACATCACTGTTGTATTGTTTCTAGACTAAACACACATGCGTTCAGAAACATCATTTCATCGTCATGAACCGCTAACAGCGATATGATACTAGTCGCTGAAACGTGGCAGTAGAGAAATGATAATGTCAGCCGGGTGAAGGGGTGCCAAGTAAACGTTCTGCTTGCTTGTTATCTAAGCTAATTAATTATGTAGGCGCAAGTAAATATGCTCTGTGATTCACTTGGATTTTCAAACGATTTCGCAAAATTTTTGTTGGGTTAGATTTAATTTTATCACTAAAGGAGCTTTGTTAACGCTTGTACACACACACATTACCCGTGAAAATTTATTGTTGATTCGCTAAGTGTAGATACAGTCGTCAGCAATCATACTGTTACTTACTAAAAAGCGGCAGTGTACTAACAACCCCTTTTTTACTTGGTTTCTTCAATAATTGCCTAATGGCTAGGACGTCAGACTTGCGATCATGTGGTTGTCGGTTCGAAACTCACGTAAACCCACTCGTAATACAAGCATTTAGCTTAGTGCAAGGGTTTAACAAGATTACTAGTGATGTGCGACCCACATTGCTAGTAAGATAAAAAAAGAACTTAGCCACCAATCCCTGAAAAAAAATTGGCAATCATACTCAAAATTGCATGCTCAAGCTCCATTCAAGTCAAGGAAAGTGTGAGTAGAAAATTTAATTAATAGAAGCTTTGCAGTTTTCAGACACTGTAAAACGAAAAGAACCCTATACGCTAGAAAAGGGACGTAAAACTAAATTATGGGATATTCCTGTTGTAACGAAATTTATTCCTCATTGGTTAAGATCCAGCGTCACAACGGGCTCGTGATCGGATTACACTGTAACCTCCATTTTTGACATAAAGCGTGCGTACACGCGCGTGCGTTAGAGAGTGCCCGCTCGTATGATCGGTCCTAAAATTGAATTATTTCCAGCTAGACTCTCTCGTGCGGGTGATCTCTGAACGTCGAACATAGTATTCGTAATTTGCATAGTTACGCTGTTTCAGTGTGACAACTAAAATTTGATTTATTTGGAAGCGGGGCGAATTCTCGTCGCGAATTTTGTAAGTTTGTCCACTACAGTTTTTACAGTGTTCAGTTCTGCTGCCTTTTTATTTGTTTAACTAAATGGTCGCATATTGTCTCGTCGTGTTTTTGTTGGATTGTCCAGCTTGAGTTTCTATGACGCGTTAAAAATGATGGAAGCGCAATGGTGATAATATATTGCGAAGCGAGGCTATTTTCAGCAGATGTTGCGATGAAATATTGCTGTAATCAATTAAATTTATTTTTATCTTGAAAACTAGAGTGCAATTTAGTAAATATATGTAATTATGTACGTATGCGCCACCCGTTAATATATTACGCAATTCTTAAATAATGGAGTTATTTTAGCGTCGTCTATCCCAAAATTTCCAATCGATACTTATATTTATTCTGTGTACACACTGTACCATGTATATCCAGTGAGAACACTGAGAACCCTATCCTTTGAGCCAATAGCATTTTTTATATCTTAACAGTCTTATTCATAAAAATATTTATAAAATATCTAAAAACCTAGTGCAGTGATAGCCTTGTGATATGACCATTGGACTGCCAAGTCAAAGGTCTCGAGTTCGAATCCAAGGCACGCACCTCTGTCTTATCACGCGCTTAAACGGTGAAGGAAAACATCGTGAGGAAACCTGCATGCCTGAGAGATTTTCTTGACGGCATGTGAAGTCTGCCAACCCGCAGTAGGCTAGCGTGGTGGACTATAGCCTACGAGTAATCCTTCTCGTTCTGAGAGGAGACCCGTGCCCAGCAGAGGGACAATGTAATGGGTTGATGATGATGACATCTAAAAACCATTGGTATACGATGTTTTGTTTTCTTTTTCCTGTCACAAAATATCAAGTGTCATATTAAGAGAAACACACATAGCTTTTATATATTTTAAGAATAAGATCTGTGTCTATTTTTTCAACAGATTTAAATAACAAAACACTTAAAAACATAATAAATTATGCATTATACATAAAGCTTTTTACATCTTGACAATAAATAAGGTACCTAAGTATATAGGTAATATAGTACACAAAAAAAAACGGTTTTGTTTTTGACAAACTTAAAGGATCTTTTGTAGGCTCAATCTAATTTGTCTGTAGGTAGTTAAATAGGTTAGTAGTAACACAAACATGTGTACCTATGTAATGATCTTTTGAAATTGGGTTAAGGACGTCTAATTAACTTGGCACATATAAACCTATCTGCGGAATTCTGCGGAACATTTATCTATTTGTTGGATGGTTAGGTTGAGACTTTGATTATTTACAAAAAATCGTTAGCCCTTTTTCCTTTCGCATTTATCTAACTCCAAGCAAATTAGCATCTATGCGAGGGCCGTTAGACCTTGCGATATCATAAATCCTTTTTCAGCTGATCTTGAATCTCTAATGCTGACACGAGTTGGACCTCTGTTTTGTGTGAAAAGAGCACATGCCGCATTAAAAGTCCGGCTGTTTTGAGCTGGGCCTCGACAGTGGAGTGAATGAAGGCGGGGGAGGCAGGTCCGCGCAGCCTCCGAACGCCCTGCTACCCGCCAGTCGACGTCGCGCCAAGCGGGAATCACCACGCGCTATCCGCTCATATTACGCTCAACAACTAACCAAATAGTGGGTTTTATTTGTGCTAATACTTCAGTATAGTAAGTAATGTTACACACCAAGATACTAGAACACAAACTGGATCTAAACCGCGCCTACCATCTAATCGACCTTTCCAAAAACATCATCAGTTTAAACATTGACGCTGCCGGTGATGGCTTCTTGTAGCTTTTTTTGTTCGTTAAAGGGCAATTATAGTCGTTGTCGTGACGAAATGTAATGTATTTTCTAAGAACTATTTGTCCGTAGTCACCTGAGATGTCTAGAGGTCGCCGCGTAGACGATGTCAGTGAGTTACAGTTGTGTGCGCGCCAATCACGTGTATTGTTCGGAGTGACTTGATTTTATTCGCATTTCAAACATTCTGACACATTTCAACCAGCTAGAGGGTAATTTTTTCATGGAAAATGCTTAGTCGAATTTAGTGATAAATGTAGTGTGAAATTGGTATTCAAAATACGAACGTTTTCTTGCTTATCTCACAAAGGGGTGGCTTTATGAATTGCTACAAGCTGTGGCAGGGTGTTGCTCGCAATATACTGAATGTGCTCATAAAGGGTGTTATTTTGAAAATATTTCATATTAAATTTTATCCTATGCAAGAATATTCTGTATCCTATACTTTGTAGGTACAATTATTCTCGGCACCCAATTCAGCATGGCAGCCTAAATATATTTACGATAATGCAAGCAGTTGGCAAGCCACTGACATTTCGTACTCTCTTTGTAAATCACAGATATATCGAGTGGAATCGCCTGTAAGTCCCAGTTAACTGTCGTGATCCCTTCGTGTTTCCGCGTTTCTAGTTTATATTAGATGCCTCTTGGGAATTGAAACTTTCTCTTTTCAAGTAAAAGTTATTGATTTAAGTTACAGTATCGGACTGAAATATTGCCGCAGACACGCCTATCACATTGTGTTTTTTTCTATTAAATAGGTTTTACAGGATTGGTGTTAAATCCTTCACAGAATTTGGAGTACATAAAAAGAAAAAATATTTAGATAATATTGGATAAGTCATCATTATTGAGACCTACCTTTGCGCAAATTCTTTGCCTCTCATCACTTATTTGCCTTGTATTATTTCTAAAAATATAATTAGATTACACTCTATCACCGACGCCGGTAATTACAACCCTTAAATTAATAAAATGAGCACTTTAAACTTTAAAATTAAAATACCTCACAGAACTTAATTCAGCTCGCAAATATATAACCTCATTTCGCTACCCTCTTCATGGGAGCTTTCGCTGATTCGTTTCCGAGGTATAATGTAATGCTGACCCGTCTCAGTCCTCTCATATTTTGAAATTCGGTGCTAAGTGTGTCTGTGGCTTCCTTGAAGGCTTTACATAGATCCTTTTTTGCTGGATTAAGAAGATGTCCAACTTTTGATGGGTTTTCCATTTGGATCTGGAGATTCCTCTTGTAGCGTACGTTTAGGTATTTTTTACTATAGATAATTAATTGAGTATTGAGAAACATTTTTAATTTCATCTTAGTGTAATGACTGCCTCATTAGTCTAGTGGTCCTAAGCGCAACTCCTACGCTAGAGGTCCCGGGTTCGATCTTCAGGTCGAGCAAAGTGTTATTGGGTTTTCTATGAAATTCCCAGTAGCAGCTCTTAGTCTCGATTTGTGCCCGGTTAATAGAAATAGGCACACCTCGTATTATATGGGACTATAGGCGTGATGGTATGTTAAGTGTCGTGGCGTGAAACATAATCCATATCCCTGTGTTAGTTACAAGGATGACCACTGTCATTAAAATACTTCTACTAATACCATAAACATACCATCACTCCTGTATTCCCCGAAAGGCAGAGTTGCACTTCATGTACACCCACATTTCGCCGGTATGTTGAGATCCCATGTAATAGGGGGCGAGCCTATTGCCATTCACCCGGCACAAATCCAGACTCCGAGCTGGTACTGAGAATTTCATAGAAAAACCCAATAACGCTTTGCTCGACCTGGAGATCGAACCCAAGACCTCTAGCGTAGCAGTTGCGATTGGGACCACTAGACTAACGAGGCAGTCTACTTCTACTAATATCCCTTAAATATGTTTTGTGTAAATAGATTTTATGAACATCATATTCGCTCATGTCGTTTGCCACAGCCAAGTACGAAGCGATAAGCGTTCGAGAAATTGAAAAGGATTTAGTAAGCGCGAGTGAACCCGTTTGTCGGATTAAATTGGCTTAGTTTGCGAACCGAGGATTGCCCTATAGGTATAACCAAGACAACAATTCATTTTAAATTCTTATTCTCTCTTTTCCTAAACTCCGTCAATCTAATTAAATTATAATCTTCGGTATTGAGCGGTTTTCTCGATGATTTACTTTTGCAACTATTGATTCGCTTCAGTACCATTAGCTCGTGAATTTGATTTAATTTATGAAAACAGTTTTGCGGATAATAATGCAACTCCGCTCCATTCATTAATTTTGAGCGGTGTGTTTCTGCTGCAACATGTTTGGGTGTTATTGTTATTATAAATCCATGTTGTCTGTTACTAGTTATTTTTGGCTAATTGGCTATTGTTTGAAATTTGTCACCGGATTTTAAATGGTCGTCAATTGCACTCTTGTTTAGAAGTGACATGTAGTTGGTGCTTCTTTAGGAGATATTGGTTACACAATCTGTGACATACATTTTCCTTCTTGAACTATTGAGCTGATTTGCTGTCTTACTTTAAATACATGTCATTCTTTAGAAACAATATTATTTATTACAAATGCTTCAGTTATTTCTTAACTTGCTACATTTCTCGTATTGTGATCAGATAAGAGGATCACTTCACATGATACCAACATAATATTAGCGAATTCGTTTCCCTTGTCTCGCGATAAGATAGACATAAGTGTTGTTGAACAACAAATTTAATTTAATTTATTTTATTGGCTTGACAACATTGGTCCAATGGTTAGTAAAAACTTACTTGCTAAGGGTTAGTTATTTAAAATAAAATATAATAAAAAACTTCACAAAAACACAAAATTACTCCTGCCGAACGAGCAGCTGCACCATATGCTTCAGCATCGGTGCATCATGCTTGTCGGCTAGGACTTGCAGAATGCTGTTGGCACTACCCCGTGTTCTGCTTAATAAGGACGCGGTCTTCTTCCTTATGATAGCAAAGAAGTCATCTGTTCTAGCTACAGCAAACATGCTAGATGCACTGCAGAATCGGGGCAACCTCAACAGCACCCTGAAACCATTATTATATTGCACACGCAGGGCGTCGAGAGCCTTCCGCGTACAGTTGACCCACAAACCGCCCGTGTAGAACGTTTGGCAATAAGCTTTGAATAAAGCTATTTTTACCTCGTTACTACACCGAGCAAATCTGTGAGCCAACATGTTGCATCTGGCCGCCAACGCCCTGCGTTCACGTTCCATGTCAACCTGATCCTTGAGGTCCTCGGTGACGTAGTGACCCAGGTACTTAAATTGGGTGACCCTTTTTAGCAATCGCCCATTGAGGCATATTATGGGATCATAAGTAATACGTCTCCCGGGGGCCGCAAAGACCAGGTATTCACTTTTATGAGCATTATATATCAGGCCATGGGTCGCTGCATACTCCTCACAAATTTTAAGCATCTCTCTGATCGAGACAGAAGAAGACAAAACAGAAGAGATCATAAAAAAAAGTCGTTTCAGTTTACCGTGACTGATATGTTCAAAAAACTAAAATATCTTTTGTATGTTACATAAAACTTTAGCATGTAACCTTTTTTATCATTCAAACTTTAGGCAAGGTTTGCTTGTAATGTAACGCCGTCATCACCGACTTGTACTAACATACTATAACATGATGATGACGAATAACATGTCAGTCTTCTTAAATTGTGGCATTAGTACTTATGTCTTATTTTTTCAACTGATGGCATGTTACGTTTACCTAACCGGACAAGGGACCATGACCCATTTTCCTCACCGCCTGGGGCGACACCCCGTTTCAATACGCGGCTGACATAAAGTGTACTTTATGCATTGCTGTAAAAATAAAAGTTTCGCCACAGCCGCGTACCTGTAGGAGTTTTATTATTTTTATGTGTCACAAGTCGGGAACGGGCGTTTTAATTCGTACTGTGATATGAACCTTTATTGCTTTTATGGGACATCGTGGCCCTTGACAAAAATGCCCATACCGTTTTATTCCGATTTCTGTTTTTTTTTGTAAAATGTTTCACGTTATTTTTTTTTAATGAATGGAACAAATCATTAATCCTAAAAGCTATTGTTCTACAGCTAAATGCTGAAATTACATTTCAAAGGAAATGCAAACAATTCATCAGCATCTTTCTGTTTCGTGACCCAGAAATAAACATATCTCATACTTTATGCCTGTATTATGTTTCCATTACAGCTTGTTGACTTAAACCCTCGAATGGGGAACAGTGACTGCGGTTTTTCCCGCGTCCTACCGAAGTGGCTTGGGCACGTATCAAGGTTTTACAATGCAAAGGCACGCGGCGTTTCGCTGATTTATTTTCATTATCATGTTCAGCTGTGCCGCTGGCGATATTTTTCACCGACCCAGATTGTGAAGGGCGCCGTGACTGAAATTAATAAAGCGATAGGATCATCAGTGATCATGGACAATTTTAAAAGAAAATTTATTATTCATCGTTACCAAATCTAGCTGCCGCGTTTTATTTCGTCTGCAACCTCAGTGCCAGGGGAATTCGGCAACCGACAGCTGATGCAAAACCCGGTTGGCTCTGCAGAGATATCTCATTGTATGACAGCAACTGCGAACTGATGACCCACTGACCCAATTCTGGACTGCAGTAGTCAGCGATTTGTACCTTACTATTTGTTTCGAGTTCTGGCAGTGATTCCCACCCAACTTATACATATTCATGCCATTGTGCAATTCTTGGGAGAATTTTCCGGTGTTTTAGTAGGAAGTCAATTTTAATTGGATAAATAAAATATTTCGTTTGTTTACTCCTCTTTTGTAGCACTCTGTTTTCTATCGTGTCTGAAATTCCGTCGCGCTTTTTGATATATGAGACAAACCTTCAGGGACCTACATCAATAATAACACGAAGGCCTCCAGAATTTCATTTCTCCTAAAGCCTGTGCCATTGGCAATAACTAGCTGAAGTCTTGTAAACATGTTTGTTTCCATATATTTTAATAATAACATTTATTATTATAATGTGAATATTTGATAGCTTATAAGAACTATTTTAATTATTTTTTACTTGTGACGTCTGTTCTTTGTTCTTCAATTAATTTATGATTTACATTATGTGGATCTCTACTTAAAACTCGTATTGTTACTTAAAGAATATTCATCACCCCTACAGTTGTATGGTATCTATATTTGAACTAATTTTCGTTTTCACAAATCGATATCAAGATCCACGTTTGCCATTATCACTCCAACAATGTTCCTGAATTTCGACAGAATAACCGTGTTTATAGCTATGACGCGTGTTTCTATCATACTGTATCGTATAGTTGATTAGGTTCAATGAATATTAAACAGCAATCACTGCGTAAATCGTATATATTATATGCTTTCCGAAATGGATCTCATTCATGCGATAACTCATTGAGATTATACTGTATTTCATTTGCTGTTAAAAATTATATTAACTACAGCAATCAATATTAATGATATTCGAATCAGTTGCAGGTGATGTTTCACAGTGAGAAAAAAATAATATAGGAATAACAAAGAAAGACTCCTTTTATTCTACCAGTACTACCCAGTTTCTCTTTAATTGTCATTTAGTAATTGGCATAAGCGAGGCTGCGAAATTAGAACCACATTCGGGTCAAGGCTGCCTGATACAGAGGCACCAAGGACACTTCAGTATGTATTTTCTTCAAGTATTTTGGAATATGGATAATTTTTCAATTGGGCCAGTACAATAGACTTATTATATATGTATAAGGTTTTCAAATAAGTATACTAAAAAAGGCACTATCGTTCTGATGAGTAATGGTCATATGCAATTTTGGTTTTAAGTTTATTAAATTTCTCAAATCATGCTTCACTGACCTGCTCAATCTGACTAATAGAACTCCATTTCCATCGATATGTAAGTCGGCCTATGCTCGCTTACGGCTTAGGCAGGTGTTTTAATTTTTTTCCTATTTCCAATTAAAAAAGTGCACCCCTAGTGAATTCTTTCGCCTGTGCACGACTTGAATATTTTATGCCTGCAGTCTCGCGGGAAATTAACGCTGGGTGCACTAACCATTGTGCTTAAGAATTTTCTTTGGTGCGGTTCGTTAGAATTTGAAAGACGTGATTTCGTGGTTTGTTCTAGATTAATTAATGTTTGCCCTACATTTTTATACTTTCCTGTGAATTTGATGCCCCTAAATTCTCTATCATAATTTAGTTTATCGCAGTTTAGTTTTATTTCATTTTATGGGCGGCAATTTATCAGGAAGCTCTTCCCAGGTCAACTGTAATTCTTAGTATACTTCTGTTAGGTTCGCTAGATTGTATAAATGTGATACACATATTATATTTTTACAATATTTTTTACAAGTTTGCTTTATGAATGATTTAATATAGCCAAAATTATAACTACATGTTTAATTTTGTTCGAAATAACAACAGCCGTGTAAGAAATAAACAAACTTAATAATTCATTCTACGAACAAGATTCCAATCTATTTGTAAAGGTTACATGCCCTCGGGAGTAATATCAAATAAGGAATTGGATTCGTCAGGTACGCAATGCCGCTAAGACCTAAACTGGGGCTTACCGCACGCAACTTGGCGCCTGAGGGACTCGGAACTCTATCCCCTATTATTCCACTATCTCACTTTTAGTGTACGTGAGACCCTTCTTTATTGACTGAACCTGATGTAACAATGATTGTGTGCGTAAACTACGTGCTGCGCAATCTACTCTTTGCTGCGATAAATATTTAAAGATGACACGATCCTATTGCTATTTTCGCAGTTACTCTGCGGATTTGAGATTTCTTTTTTGTAAAAAGTAAGTCAACCTTAGAAATCTTTTAAAAAAATTCTCTCGTCGAAATCGAATGTTACCTTTGTTATAAACTCTTCTCATTTTCTAAACGCTTGTTGTTCTGTTGTGCCTTGTAGGTTCTTAACGGAGGTAACTTTTAGTTTCATAATAACATTTTGCGGAATTAAATAATGAGAAAGTATTGTACCAATCCCTTAATTATATTCCGGGCTTATAGCAAATATTTGTTTAAACGTTACTTGTTTAACGTATTTGTGAAACATGAATAAAATTGTCTAGTAAACAAGTTTTTATATAGGACCGTTATGAGACGTTACGTGAGACTTAATTTATAATGGCGAATAAGGATCCTTCGGGGATACAGGCACGATATATATGTGTATTAGAATTGTGTTGCGTAGTACAATAATTATATGTTCCGTCATATATTACCTGGATAACCTCGTAAGCATTATTTCCTGCTTTTGATTAGTTTCTATTGGACGGAATCTAATTTACGAAGCCATGATTGGTAGATTATGTTCAGTTAATATCTACTCAACGAGCTGTCAATTCCAGTTATTTCGTCTATGTTGAAAGTGCACCCTGATCTCTTGAAACGGATATTTCTTTATTCAATCTTGCGATTTGATATCCTTGTTACATCTTTTCCAGGGCAACAAATCCATCAACTTTATGATAAATTGTCAAAATTTTATGAAATTCTTTTGCTTTGTTGCTGAATGAAAACTGGTCTGTTTTAAGATACTTTTAGTTTAAAGCTTTGTTGGTAAACGGAACTTTAAATCGGCAACTATAAAGCTCGGAGACTAAAAATCTAGAGCCAACTCTTAGCTTTCGTTCCCATTTGTGTGGTTCCAGCTTCGAAATAAATGCTTTATATTTCGCACACCTGTATGCTTCACATAAGTCATTGGGAATTGCCACAACGCCTAGTAGTTACGAAATGATTTCTTCAATATTATTTAGTCTAGGCATTTTCCTTTATTATACTTTTTAGATAGGTAAGTAATTAAGTTTCATAAGTTGTCTGTCTTTTACAGTTTCACCGCTTACAAATTTCTTATTGAACTAACTGAATCTAGAAATTTCGATATCAAACCAGAATGCTGCTGTGCATTCTCGCGAAGAGAAACTTAGGAAGCGTGGTGGCGAATATTGTTTGCCCTCGTAGTGGAACAGGTCTCCGCGGTTACTTCCTGCAGTAGAAAGACAAACTTAAGCTATTGTGAACATTACTTGGAATGCAGTAATTAGGGTCCTCTATGCAATTTGCAACTACCTGCAAACTTCGCCTTTGTTTAGGTACATCGTTTAAGAAATTTGTGTAGTTTTCCTTGGTTCCTTGTATCATCTTAAAATAATATACTTTCATACCGTACTATTGTTTTTGGAAAGGTCGAGGAGATCCGAAATTTGATTAAGTGATGGAGTCTTGTGAATATTATTGCGAGAATTGTGTTGCATTAAAATGCAGAGCTGGTGAAAGGACTACTCGCAATTAAATTCGTAAGTGAAGTGATAAAAACAGTGTAGTAATTATTAACGTATACCAGTGAAGGAGCTGCTAGTGTTCTGGCTCATTTGTGCGAATGAGAGGATGTGCGGCTGGCGGTTTTCCGCTCAGCGGATACGCTAGCGGGAGAGGTAACGGCGATCGGAAAGGGTGTCGGGCCGCGAGCGCGACGACTGGTGCCCGCACGAGGCGCGCCGCCATGCGCTGACGTGTACACGGCGCTGCGCGTGCTGCGGCGCGGCGCGATGCCCGCCTGGGCCTGACATGGAGGAGGGTGGCTATTGGCGGCCATCTTGCTCGACGCTGTCGCTTGCAGAGCATCATGGCAGCGCAACGCACCTATGCGCGAGACATGCGCCGCAGCCGGCGCGGCTCGCGCACCGTCATCCCCCCCATGCGCACCACTCGCACGCGCACCAGCACGCGCACGCCCACCATCTGCAGCACGCGCAGCACGCCACCTCTTGCCCCGTGCACAGCCCGTTCAGACAACCTACGCCGGAGTATTGTGCTGCACATTCACAGGTACTTTCAACTAAGTCATTCCATTGAGTAGTCATTTTATAGTGATATAGAAATAGTAATGAAATGAAATGAAATGATGAAATGATATTTATTTTCTGTAAATAGATCTTTTAAGACACTTTTACAAGTCGTTTTTTTTACATATTTTTTTTTAACTAGATGGCGTCGACGTTTCCTATCTGACGACCTCTGAGAAGAAACGTCGAAACAAACTCAGAGAATCATGGTCTCTTTTAAAGTCCAGACAATAGTTATATTATATGCGAGTTCAATGTAGGGCAAAATCTGAACAGGCCTTTTGAAGAAAGAACCATATACCAGCTTTGAGTTGACCTGTCCTAACTGACGGAACGCATACATCAGTCATCGTGTAGCTCAACCATTTTTTAGGGAGCCCAACGACCCGACGCACAACGATACCAGATCAGCAGGACATTTGCGTAGGTCATGGGAAATACTCAAAACTTTCAGAAATCTTTAATATAAATAAATGTTATACGAGTTAAAACCGACATAGTACTCACATTTACATTTTGTATGGTACAGTGTACATTAATAATAATACTATGCATGATAACTATGACCTACAAGGCAACTCAGTCAACTCGTGAAAGGAAAAAAATAAAAATAATAATATTTGAGACACGATAGCCAGCAAGTCGACCAGTCACCACAAGCAGCACCCGTTCACGAGTATAACGCACGGATCAGCCATCACCTCCCTCGCCATTTTAGAGGGAAGGGGGTGACCCGACCAATGACGCTACCGCAAGCAATGACATCTAAGGGAGCATGACGACAATGCAGCCAGGTGTAAATTATGTTACAAAAACATGTTGTACTGAGGACCGAGGTCACTAGTAACTGCATTACACATAAATGTTCACAAATAAAATTAAATAGTAAATAAGAAAATAATATGTAATAATCAAATTAATTGGGTATATGTCAAACGTATAAAGATATGTCAATTATCAATTACAAATTAAAATAATTAATAAAAGAATAATCAAATTCAATGTCAGGGTACATTTGGCATTATACAATCAATAGCCTGGTTCATTAGAACAGTTCAATTCAATCCCAAGCATTTTTGTCATCCATATAATCTTTCACACTATAGAAACCTTTCAAACACAGTTTCTGCTTAACAATTGATTTAAATTTGTTGATGCTCAGGTTTTGAATGTTGCTTGGGATTTTATTGTACAAGCGTATACATTGGCATTTGAACGAGTTACTTATTTTCTGGAGCCTGGTAGCAGGAACAATGAATTTATTTTTATTCCTGGTATTAACATTATGCGTATCACTACGTTTTTTAAAGAGATTAATATTCCTATGAGCATACAATACATTTTCATAAATATAATGTGATGGAACAGTCATAACATTAATCTCCTTAAATTTATCCCTCAGTGAATATCTGGGACTTAAATTATAAATTGACCGAATTGCTCGTTTCTGCAACACAAAAATAGATTGTATGTCGGCCGCATTCCCCCACAACAGAATACCGTACGACATCACACTATGAAAATAACTGAAATAAACTAGGCGAGCTGTATCCTTGTCAGTTAAGCTACGTATCTTTTTAACGGCGTATGCCGCAGAGCTGAGCTTTTTCGACAATTTATCTATATGTGGGCCCCACTGAAGTTTAGAATCTAAAGTGATGCCCAGAAATACAGTGGTGTCCACAAGGTCCAACTCTTCGTCATTAATAAGTACACTGGTTTTCACCTGTCTTACGTTAGGTGTTGTAAACTTAATACATTTAGTTTTCTTTTCATTCAAAAGTAGATTATTAGCATTAAACCAGTGCACAACTTCTGAGAGGGCGCTGTTTACATCGTCAGAACACATTTGTTGACGTTTAAGTTTAAATAATAGTGACGTATCATCTGCAAACAGCACTATTTCGTGATTATCCCTTATTAGATGAGGTAAGTCGTTGATATAAATTAAAAATAAGAATGGACCAAGAATCGAGCCCTGCGGAACGCCCATTGTAACTACGGACCCCGAAGATCTCTTTCCATTGACGTCCACCTTCTGAATCCTGTTACTCAGGTACGAAATAATAAGATTCAGAGAAGTGTTTTTAACACCATAGTGGTATAACTTCCTGGTCAATGTTTCATGAACAACACAATCAAAGGCCTTGGATAAATCGCAGAAAATACCCAAAGCATCGTATGATTCCTCCCATGCGTCAAAAATATGTCCTAACAGTTCAACACCGGCATCGGTTGTTGAACGACCCCTTGTAAAGCCAAACTGTTTTAAATGTAAGAGTTTATGTCTATTAAAAAACCTTTGCATTTGGTCTAACATAAGTCTTTCAAAAATTTTACTAAATGTAGGTAGCACGGATATCGGTCTAAAATTTGTGGGGTCAGACGTGCAACCTGATTTAAACAAAGGTGTAATCTTACTATTTTTCATTAGATCAGGAAATTTCCCACAGTCAATACAATCATTAAAAATAACAGCTAAGGTAGGTGCTACAATGTCAATTATCGATTTAGCAACGTCAACAGAATTACCCCATAGGTCCACAGTTTTTTTCACATTTAACATATTGAAGGTCTTTATAATATCTCTATAATTAATATGATTAAATAGGAAATCAGTATCGCTAGCTTTTACATTATCTTTAAGTAAAGATTCTGCAACAGTGGGTGATGAGTTTAAACATTTTGTAATGGAAACAGGAATGTCAGAGAAAAAGTTCTGAAATGCTGTGGCTACTTCTAAATCTGATTTAATTAGCTTATTATCAATATTAAGGCTATAATCACCATTTCGTCTACGAACCCTTCCTGTTTCACTGTTGATAATATTCCATGTACTTTTGATAACATTATTACTATTTTTTATTTTTTGACTTATATAACGTGTCTTGGCCACCCAACAAATCTTTTTAAATAATTTTGAGTAATTTTTAACATAGGTATTGAACTCTGTGGTGTTGACATATAATCGTTCATTATAAAGTTCAAATAGTCTTTTCCTGCTTTTATGAATACCAACAGTAGCCCATTCACTGAAGGATGCGTTACCATTAACTGTAATCGTCTTGGGTATAAAAGTGGAATCAAACTCTTCACAGTAAGAATTAAAAAAAGTTTCATAAAGTTTATTTGGGTCATTGTTGTATGATAAAAAAATTAGTTTACTAATAAGTTTAGTTTTAAATAATTCCAAGCGACTTGCAGTTTTTGGGTTTACAGTGATATCTTTTTTAGCCACAATTTTATCTTTATTGCAAATGGTAATCAGCTGTCCACAGTGGTCAGAATCCATCACATTAATAACTTCCTTATGGTGCGGTGTTATGTCAGTGAAAATATTATCTAAACATGTGGCCGTTGAAGCAGTTATTCTAGTAGGCTCCAGAAATAAGTGTGCCAGATTATTAGACAAGAAAAGACTTTTTATTTTAGTACTGGCACTTGAGTTTTCCAATAAATTCACATTAAAATCACCGCAAATAATAATGGATTTGTAAGACTTACAGATCTTATAAAGTACTTCCTCCATCACCCTTTCAAAACTATCATACATGCCTGATGGAGGTCTGTACACGCTTAGAACAATAAACCGTTCCAATTCCACACAGGCTATTTCAATTGTTCGTTCAACAGAGAGGCCCACAATGTCTCTACGTTCTTTAAACTTATGGTGATTGTTAACTATAATTAAGGAGCCACCATGGATAGCATTCTCTCTGCAAAATGAACTACCAACCTGGTGATTATTAAAGTTAAACATGAGCTGATGACTTTTCAACCAATGTTCAGTAATACAAAGAATATCTATTTTATTACAGTTCATAAATAATTCTATTTCTAGCTCTTTATTATTAATCCCCTGCATATTTTGGTGAACCAGGTTGATAAAATTATTATTTTTACAGTTCATATAACACTCAGATATGCCAGATGTATTATCATTATCATTAATCAATAGATCTATGCAAGAGGTTGTCTCTGTTGTCCTTAATTCTAATTTAAATGATTTGCAATGTCAATTGATGGAATGTCAGATAAGGGCTCAATAAAGCCAATATGTTTATTAGCCAGATTCTTGGCTAATGTCTGAAAATAATATGAGAGAGACATAGCTAGCTGTAAATAAATAGTACCTAGTAGAAGTAAATAAATAGAACCTATACTTCATCATCCTCTTAACCTTTCTTTAATTATATTGGAGGTGGCTTTCAGTCTAAGATAAGACGGTATCGGTATCGGTATTTTACACGTGCTATAACACTTCTGCAACCCAATTTCTGGGCATCACCGATATTCGGAGGATACACTGATTGTCATGGATTTTAGACTGCTTTCCAAGAATGTGCTAAGAATAAAGTCTGCAGGCGTAGCTTACCTTGCAGATCTCTTGATCAGCGCATTTACAACTTAACCAGAGCCCCCCCAAAAGAACATACATATACCTAATAGTATGTAATATTAGACCTGCCATATTTCGATTTTCACTTACAAAGCCATGATTGATGAATTCTCAAAAAAGATAAGCGCTAACGCAGTAATCGATGCTATCAGGTTGGTCGCGAAAACGATTTGTAAGATCGAGTCACGAGCGTGAGGCAACTGCACCTAATTTATTACAAGTGGGTGCCTTTAGCCGTAGGGAGCACATTTTCAATGACACAGATTTGCATCTTGCGATTGCTCTTCGCTTGACGTGAAAGATGACGATAAAATATAACAACCCCTATAATCAACCTAATACACACGCCGGGGAAAATCACCCCCTGTTTTTGACATAAACACCACAAATCGAATGATTTATGAAACTCCCGTTAATGGCGATAGGTATTGCTTTCGCGACAAACATATATTTTATATAGGTATATAATATTTGCCATTTTCAGCCTTGAAATAGTATTTATTACTGATCCTACGGAAACGTGAGAGGAATAAAACGTAACGTTTTAGGAAAAGAAACAAGAATAACAAAATAAAAGGAAACCGACCATGCGTCTTCATCGACTAATGATGACGTTGAGCTCCCTAAAAAATGGTTGAGCTACACGAGGACTGATGTATGCGTGCCGTCAGTTAGGACAGGTCAACTCAAAGCTGTTATGGCTCTTTCTTCAAAAGGCCTGTTCAGATTTTTGCCCTACATTGTAAAACTCGCATACCTATGATATAACTATTGTCTGGACTTTAAAAGAGACCATGATTCTCTGAGTTTGTTTCGACATTTCTTCTCAGAGGTCGTCAGATAGGAAATGTCGATGCCATCTAGTTTAAAAAAGAAATATGTAAAAGAAAACGACTTGTAAAAGTGTCTTCAAAAGATCTATTTACAGAAATAAATATCATTTCATTTCATTTCATCATTTCAATGTATTAATTACATTTGAGCTTACACGTAAACCAGTACATTAGTGGATAGTGGTATTTATTCCGGGACCCAATCAATGAGGCTGAAGTCTTCAAATAATGGACACCTAATAATACCTTTTTGGTATCATATTGGCACGACACAATTTACGTCGTTGGGTGTGTTTGGATGAGAGTGGCACCGTGGTGGATGGAAGGAAGTGGTTGAAGTCAGGCTGTTGATGATGATGATGATGATATTCATTATTTAAAAAAGACCTGTTATGAATGTACAGTCGCCAGCACATCAAGCTACCACAGAATGACAAATTTTCTTAGTCTATTTTGAACTTAATAATCAACAGCTTAAGGTTTCAAATCATTTGGATAAATTTGTCAGTTTTGTATAACTTGATGTACCGGCGACTGTACATCTCCTTACTGGTCAATCATTATCCTCCTAGCCGGTCCCCAATTATTTTGGGAACGGGTTTTAGTCTAACCAGAAGCGGCTAAATAACAGTATTTTACACGAAGCGACTGCCATCAGACCTTCGCAACGCAATTTCTAGGCTAGACTTGTCAGGTTTTTTGGGCTTCTGAATACCACTAAAGATTGTCATAGGTGTTCGTATGACAACAAAGACAGACGGCTTTCACGATCTGTTGAGATTGGTCACCCATCCACAGACTGACCGCGGCAGATGTAGCTTAACCTTGCAAATCTGTTGATCAGTGCAGTTATAACTGCAGTTATAGCCCTCAGAGCTTTCTTTTTAGCCAATATTGGTAACAAATTGTACTATTTGATCGATGAAAGTGAATTCCTACCAAATATTACCTCATGACGAACTTTCTTCTACTGTAGTTGTGAAAGTTTCCCCGTATTATATCATTCTCATATGATAACAGTATTGTATAGCAGCTGCTCCTGATTGATGGGGACTTAGTATATAATATGACGTAATGTGAAGAGATTGATGTATTTAGGGAGCCATTCTGACCATATAAGGTTGAATAACAGTATAATGGACTAGTGGAGTACAGTCTATAGTTTTATATTTATGTACGCGATAATGGCAGCATATTTTACCTTTAGAATATCAAATAGACATTATTATCGTTGTCGTTGTATTATCAACAAACAAGCTGAATTCTATTTAAAACTCGAATCTAATTAATAAATTATTCAGACCCTTTAGTCACTCATTTTCCTAATTACACGTTTCCAAATTGAACTCAGCAAGTTAAGTAAAAAATTTCCTTTAACGGTGAACTTAATACAAAATTGAGGGAGGCTTTCATTGAAATCAAACGCGAATAAAAGGGCGCAGAGCTAAAATAATCCTTTTTTAACGTTTTCACGAGGAGGGCGTGTGACGGCGGCAACTGTGACACCTAAATTGCTTTTTGGGGCGTGCGAATGGGTAAGGCGTGATAAAGACGAAATGATTCGCGTTTAATTCTTAATTGTATATATATATCTAATAATAACTCAGGAGAGGTGAGAAACTTAATTTACCATTTGACGATCCATTTTTGGGTGAAGTAAATCCTCGCGAATGGTCTGCCACCTAGGGAGATAGTATGTCGATATCGGACTTGTAATATGAACCAGACTTTCCTTCACTTGACTAAGGTTATGGGCATGGGTTTCGTGCTATTCGTCATGATCATAATGGGAAGACTACGGTGCTAAAAACCGCGATAGCTATAGCTACCTACAATAAAATTGTAACAGGCTGTGTATTGAAGAAATTTATTAGAGCAACAGAAGACTTAATTTTTTTTTTTTTTTTTTCTGAATGTTTGTTCATACATCACGTAAAACTACTGCACGAAATTGAATGACGTTTTGACAAATAAATTACTGGAAGACTAACTTAAAATATTGTGCATGTTTTATGTTAATAGGCCGCCTACAAGTGACTTATAATAAGTAAATCCTTTTTACTACGACTAGTAGAGAATATAAATGCTTTGGAGGAAAATATTACCAAAGTTAATCAGCTTACAGATGAGGATTTCATTCATAAGAACCCGACATTTGATTTCTTGATCAATCTCTCTTTCGATTATATTAATAATTCTATGTTGTCAGATAAAGTTGCAGGCTTATTGAATTAGTTGGTATCTATTTCCACGAATAGAGATGGATGGAATTACATATGTATGACTCTTCTTACCTATTTTCCTTTTATGGGGTGGGTGATATTTTGATAGATCGGCTCATTATTACAGCCTCATTGAATATCTTACTTATTCATTCGTTTTGCAATGCTAATACGTAATTAAACAATATATGGATCTTGCTAATGTAACACTTAATCTAAATCTAACTATTAATTTTAATATAAAAAAGCAATTTCGATGATTATGTTAATTTGTTTCTTTTTAATATCTTAATTTTCACGACTTTTATACCTTTCAGCCGTTTCAATTTTTAATCTTCTCATTAAAAACGAATAAGACGAAGGCTGTCATGTGAAATGCTCGAGTAATGTTTTTATAAAAAGTCTGTAAAAATTAAATTAATGAGTTCTTTGAATTTCATAAAGATCTCGTTAAATCTTTAGTTGTTCACATATTAGTTCAGTTCTCTCTTCTATTTAAGAGCCCAGCTCTTGTCGGTGAAGCGATTGCAACTTTCAATTTTTCTTCAACTCTCTATTCTCTGCCTTCTGTTTGACCTCTGGATACTACTCTATTCCCACTTTTTCCTTTACTAGTTTATTAAAATTCTTCAAGGGTTCTCCTTCCTTGTTTTCCTTCAACTTCAGTTACTATTTATATATCATAAAATAACTAATAAATCCAGAAATTAAAGCAGTAGCATTCGTTAACATATTCCTGTCGTACCTAATGTACGGTCAATGAATGAACGAGGAATTTCTATCGTAGGTGAAAATTTAATGTACCCGCATATGTTCTCACGGGAAATTAAAAATCCAGTAGCTGTCGTCACTCAGGCGTACATTTCCTTTATTTTAATACCCGTTAATCGAGTTGGCATAGTTTGGTGGCTGCCTGTAAGTATATACTGATGACAGGGATTGAAATGAATGAAATCAGACTTTACCGGCGGGAAAAAAATAGGTTTCTGTAGTGAAGGGACCTATTACGTCATATGTATTATAACGTTTGATGTACCTAATAGTAATAAAAAATAATGTTGTATGTAGTAACGACCAAGCATAAAAGAAATACTGTTTGGTAAGTCACGGCTAAAAATATTTAAGAAACAAGCAATTATGAAAAAGGCTTTTAACCCAATTAACTATCACATCTTATTTTAACCAATGATATAAAAAAAACATCTGGTTTAAATATGGAAGTCTGATTTGTATGAGAAGGCCAGTTATATCTTAATATTTGAAAAACACTTTTTCTAGAATAACTTGTATATTGCCAGATGTGCATGTATCTCCCACAAATCGTATTGTATTCAAGCTGAAAGAAAAACTGAAAATACCTGATATCTGAAGTCAGGAACACTAATAGTGTATTGATTGTGATGCGGTGTTTGTAAACTTTCACTGGCAGATGTATTAAAAAAAATACATGCAGGTTTAGTCCCTCTGATGATTTCACATACCTAAGTTAAATGTTCGTGTTCACACATACATTTCTTAAATGATCCCTATCACCAATGGCAATAATTCATTGATTCATCCAATGTTGTTTGTTATTATTTTAAATAATAAAACAATTAAGTAGTTCTGAATTTTAAACTAACTCACCCCAGAGAAATACATCAAAATGACGGATAAGTACCTAAGTGGGATGAATATCCAGAAAAAATTGCTCCAATACCCTTTCTTATTCTCACTCACTTTCTTATTTTTAAAATAAGCGCAGAGAATTTGTGCCACAGCCAAAGCATGCATTACCAGCAACTTTATCACAAATATTGTTTCTTTTTAAATTAAAACTGACGCGAGAAACATGGATAACGGAAAGCTTTATCTTATACGTTGTAGGAGTAATAAGGCGAAGTTTTGTTTTATTAGCTTCGTTATTTCTTGCTACATTAAGCTGAGATCCTAGTAATAAAACGTACTTAGGCGTACAAATGAGTGCTAAATATTTATTAACTATCGCATCCAAGGTTAGCGAATATTCCTGTTGATGAGAATTTCTGGTAAAATAATCCTTAAACTTATATCCAAACTTGTGTATACAAACGAATGTTAATATTTAATACATGTAAATGTTTGGTTAGTCACAAACTAAATTTCTGAGCCTTGAGAGCCTTCTGAGACCCTGGGATCGCTTTCTAGGTAGCACAGTATTCCTAGTGGGCTCGACCCTTATTGTATGGGACCTAAATATAGCGGCGGCCCTTAGATCTTGGATGCTTGGATCATGCAATAAAATATGTTGAGCGGCATCCCTACCTTTCAATCGCAAAATGATTGCAATAATACGTGGTAGGATAGTCTCATTAAACATTTGTTCTATATTGAATTGAAGGAAAACGAGGAAGGGATAGACCTAGAAGTTTTATTGAACCAGTGAAGGAATAAGTGGGAGTAGAGTCGTATAAAGAGGTCAAACGGAAGGCAGCGAATAGAGAACAGTGGGGATTACTCTTAAATGGAAGAGATGCTTTATTATGATGCTATTTCCTATAAATACAAACTCTATGAAGGTAATATTTTTTTAGAGGTTGACTGTCAAATTCGGCATTATAAGAAATTCCCATTGATTATAACTAGAACTGGATCATAATTTCCTATATCGAATTTGGTCACGACTTCGATACTACCATTTAATTTATGCTCCCCGATATCATCAAAATGTATGTCTTGGGTGATTTATACAGTTGTAATATTACATTCCTCTGACTTAAGATAAATAGAGCGATTCTCCTTTCGTAATTAGTGTCGTCTGTCGTGTCTGCATAGACACAGACATTTTTCTCCTATGTTTCCAAACAAAATTTTACTTTTGTTCAAAATTATCTTTCTCGCTTACCAGTACTGGTACCCTTGCGAGTAATTTCCCGCCACAAATAATACTAGAATATTTTTTTTTAACCTTCACACGTATCTTCATTGTCATCATTATCATCCACGTCTTGAATCTAGTATAAGGCTCTTAGTGCTTATACCATATTTTCTGCTCCCGTGCTTACCTTATCCTCGGGAAACCAATGATTTTTTTTATGTCTATGACCTATTCTCTCGTCTGAACGCCTTGTATTCTTTATACCCATCTTTGATCTCAGTATGATATAGTGCGGCTCCACCTATCATTACCATGTCTACGAATATGGCTCGTCCAAGGCTGCCCACTGACACAGACATTCGATTGAAATTTTCACAGCAATATGTCTAGAAAAGAAATTATAATTATTTTTATATTCGTCTAGACTCTAGACTGATATTGGTATGTGGGTAGTCATAAGCCTACGTCTAGATATTTTTGGTAATAAATCAATAACCCGATGGTATAATTTTGTGTTTCATTTCAGTCAACTAATTTGACACATAAAAGTAGGATCTTTATTCGATTTAGAATAGGCGTGTGTGTATGACAAGATGTATGAATATGGACGAAGAAAAAAAAAAGGAAAAGCTGTGAGTGTATTATGTCATATAATAAGCCCTAATTTGATATACTTTATATGTCAAGGCAAATTATTATTACGTTAGCTTTAGAGCTAACACATATATTTATTAAGTTGATTAATTAAATAGTAAACATTGTGGTAAGATAACAAAACTAAATTGAACTAGCAAATAGTACAAAATAAGCTAATGGCTGAAGCTGAAGCCAGGTTTTTAATTCCAAATAAAGTTCATGATAACTTTATATTGAAATTAAAAACATGATGGTGTTTGACAACACCAAAAATAAATGAAGAGTGACCACAAATTTACACGTTCCCATGTCAAAAAACATTTAGTTGCAAGTGATATCATAGCATAGCTGTTAGTAATAGTTTCATACCTTGTTGCTTTTACGATCAACGCCGCTGGCCAGCCGCTTGTTATTAAATTATCTGACAACTTGCCAGGTTTATGTACGTTGTCGTAACAATAAGGGGAGTTGTGTGGTCTCAAAATTTTTACTGCCTATTAACATATGTATGACGTTGTTGGTACTGTGTTTTCACAGAATATGTAATTGTAGAGATCTTGAAAGTCTCTCATTGCCTCCTATTGTGAAAATAATAAAAAAATATGTTTTTTTGAAATAAAACTACTTTTTACGAATTTTATAACCTTGTATTGATTAATTTATTCCCGACGTTTCGGTTCCTTTACAGCGTCGAAAGCCACAGTTAGACTGAAGCGTTGGACGTCTTAATATTAAAGATTGTTCATATCTCCAATCCCTATTCAACTACTTAACTACACTTTATCTATAATATCTAACATGTCTTCTGTTCTCTCTTTTGTATTTATTTGTTCACAGATTCTATTCTCTCTTTGCTTTATCTTCTTAGAACTTCTCTTATATTTTAATAATTATAAATGATCAAGCATTCGGAAGGTTTAAGTCTAAGTTTTAATTTAAATTTGCTGTCCATATAACGGTATTCGAAGCACGTTGTAAAACAAAAGAAAATCTATCACCATTCCTGGTTTAGAGATGGTATCCGGACTTCTTGGTTATACGTATAGTATTTTTTTAACTTTGGTATATATCGAAAAGACAGTTTATGTGTCCATAACCGATAAGGAAATGTTGCCCAAATTATAATTTGCACATTTCCTTATCAGTTTTCCCTTTGATTGAATTTATACAAATATACATCGGCTGGCCTTTCAAACGACTGCCTTATCTGTTGGTTATATTGGTATGGTTCCCTTGTGGGTTATATTATGTACCTTCTGTCGTAACAAAACTTCGAATAAAACTTAACAGATAGGCTTACTAATAACCTGAGTTTCTAGTGAAATTACAGAAACTCCATATAGCAAGGGTATGTTTATTTAATAACTTTGAAGTTCCTGGCCACACCAGTTCAACGTTAAAGGAACACGAATTTATTAGTTCTTGAAGTATTCTAGCTATCTTGGGATCCAGGTTGAGTAGGTTAGTATTGTGAAAGTAGGTACAATAGTAGAACATATTTCAAAATCTATAAATACGCCTAGAACTAAATCAGTGTTTCGTAAATACCAGTGTTAATAAGACATTGATATTACTATGGAAATCATTGGTATCGACAGAGATTAAGAAATATGTCTTATTGTTCTACGTGATTTCAGGGAGACCAATCATAGGATGAACATGGCTTTTTTTCTGCGTAGGTACTGATTTAGTATTGCTTTTTTTAAGTTGATAATTTTGCAGTGTTGTCATTGATATTACCTTTATTTATCTGATAAACTTATTTTAGTTAATGAGCCTAACGCAACCTCAACAAAATCCCTCGAGTCTCGATCGTCGGTCGGTCATTTACCAATTTCATCTCCTCATAATGTTTTTTTATATATATTGCTTCATTCTGTCGGTTCCAGTAAAGACGACCCTTATAATGATATGAATGAAAATTAATGATCCTTGAATTGCCGGTTGGCAACGGACATCTACTATGTCAAGGATGATATTACAGAAGCATCTTATTTCTGAAACAAAGAATTTGTATAACCTAGAAGCCGCATTAATATGCGTAAAAGTAAAGCCGTAACATACACACATTTTGCCGATAGTCATTGGGAAGTCATGATAACGTGTTTTACAGTGGTCAAATCTAATTTAATAACGCAGTCTTGTGTTCTTCCCACCTGTAAAATGATGTTGGGCTTAAAAAGACACAGCATGATAAAATCTCATGTTTAAGAAGCCCATTTTTGGACACTATACACGACATATAAAAATAGTTGACCGCGGCGTCTGGTTTATATTTATTCTATGTTCGTAAACGATAACTTATTTTTAAAAGTATTTATTAGTGATGCATTTCTACTACTAACTACTTTTAACATACCTAGTTATGGTTGTGTTATATATGCTGTAGATATTGCTATGTTTTTTAACGTATAATTCACTGAGTGTCGGCCGAGTTCGCAAAGCAACAATGGCAACAAAGTGACTATGGTTTATACAATGGCCGTGATGGATTATATTACACGAACTACTTCTATTCGATTATGTTATGGATGGAATATCGCCGTTAACCCAATGGCTAGGGCGTAGGACTTGCGATCATGTGGTTGCCGCGTCAAAACCCACCCATTGCACTACTGACGTGAACCCACCCGTACCACAAGCATTTAGCGTATCACGACGGGTTAGCAAAAATACTAGTAATTTGGGACCCACATTGCTAGTAAGCTTTTAATTTTTTTATTAAATGTTACTTACGCAATGCATACTAAAGTCGACCATAATGACACGACTATTGCAACAAACAGTCCAGCATTTAAATGAATTCAATAAATGCGGCATAGGAAGTAAGATCCGTATTAAATATGCACAATTAAAAAAAGGTTTATAGTAAGGCAAGTTCTTCTGATGTGTAAAGAGTTCCATAGGGACCCAACAAGTTATAACTAAGTACCTTCATTTATTCATAAACTGCTAAAACATTCTACCTTCAACTTCAGGTAATGGACGGTAGGCGAATAAAACGTGAGTCGTTCGAGAAGGAAAGTTTTAATCACTACATTCAGCTCGCAATCATTACTCGAACAATTTAATTTGTACATTTTATTTTTAGATGGAATGGCGGTTGTCATGGCAACCGTAGGGCCCAGATTGTCTTATTGATTAATTGCTGAACATGTTACCCTTGATAAACGGCTTTGTGGATATCTTGCGTCGTGTTTGTTGGTTGTTTTTGTGGAAAACCATTTATTTTTGTATCTGAAATGTTTTTGCTACTATCATTCAATATAAAAACTTAACATTGTAATGACATAGAGTTGATATCTACGCTAACGTTGATCGGATTTTTGTTAGTTTATAGAATGAATTTGTTGTAAGTTATAATAGGGAAATAGACAGTATATTTCGCATTCAGAAATATACTGTTGTGACGCAAGCTTAATTTTAAACATTATTGTTTGGATTCTGTTTAATCAATGCTATCAGTGAATACGTCCATATGTTTGACATTTCATGTGATATTTTGCGGATTCTGTTTACTGATTAATGAGTCTCGGTATACATTTAAACATTTCTTCGAAATTGTTGTTTGATGAATACTGTCAAAAAGCAATTTCCAATCGAAGCGGGTTTGTTAATAAATCTAAATTACTGTTTGAACCTCCTGTTCTGGTTAAATTGAGCCTTGAATAAACGTATATTAATTATTTTGTAGAAATCCAATAATTATTTATTGCTTTATTTGATAACGTTGAAGTAGTAATTATTGATTTATTTTCAGAAATATTTTCGTAAGCATTCATAAGGTGCACTTAAAAAATTAAATGCTAATAGTTACCGTGACTATAAGAATAAGAATAAATTTATTACTCAATAATAATTGGATTTCCACACGTTTAGCTTACATTTATCATTGGATTTACAAGTATGTTTTATGGAGACATTTTCTCCTGTAGCTTCCATACTAGGTCGAGCCTGTCTCGTGGAATTTTGAGTTAGTTTTTGGTTCGGAGATATTAAAATAAATATAAGCAAGGGACGACAATTGCGATTTTTAGCCAGTACTAGTCCAATTTACCCTGATTCATGCCCTAGTGGGATCTGATCCATGACGATTTTACTTTATCTTATGTAGTTTCAAATAGGATGTTTCACTCAATCGTGATCTACTTACAAACAAATCCGATTTAATGTAAATTCAGTCAGATTAAGACACTGAGAATTTAAACTGTAAGTGCAAACCAACGCTTTATTCCTTACTAAGCGTGGGAAGACTAACAACTGTTTTCTTTATAAAACAGAAACAACGACTCTGTTTATACACAAACAAAGTTTACAGGAAGTTTGTAAAGAATCTATTGTTACACACGAAATGTTAACAAATACGCTTTTTAATCTACAAAAATCTATCTTTCTAGTTTGTAAGAGAGGGATTGCAATATTTTACATATACTTAGAGCAGAATTCCTGTCTTTACAACCAGAAAATACGTAATGAATGTAAGTCGAATTAATATGGCAAGCAATAAAAGAGTTACTTTTCTCTAATCTAAAATTCATACAGATTGATGTAATAAAACAGGCTATATCAATATAACGTTTGATTGTTTTTGATTGCAAGCAGGGTTGGCGAACACCAAAATCTAAATAATAATCCTAAACATTTAATAGACTAGAATACTGCAAGAGAATAGTCAAAACGAAACAGCGCTTGATAAAGCTATTATGCTGATGTGGATTACCCATAAAAGACGAGCGATCGTCGCATCGTTTGCTTTTTACTACAAAATGTTTTGCTGTAATTTGTCCCTGGATGACATTCTCTCGTGAAGAACGAGGAAAATATCTAGTTTACTAAAGACTTTTGCATTGTCATACCTATGATTCACAAATCTCTTGAGGCCTGACGTACAATCATCGACAACATTATTAAAAAAAGAATGTCTATACTAGTAGAATGTGGCTGCCGAATCCCAGGAAAATCTTGAAAGCATACAGTCTTTTTTTTCGGATTGTATCATGTTATCAGACTTTTCTGTTTCGAACTGATTTTTTGTGCTTAATAAGCCTACTCTAAAAATTTAAGCTTACTCACGAATTCACATAGTAAAACTTACCTTTTGCTGAAACAATCGAAAAATACAGCTGTAATGTTTTCTTTCTATCCATCATTTATATCTCTAAACGTAAAACAAATTGAAATTCAAAACAGACAACCCTAATTGTGTCAGCGTTTGATTGCAAGCCGCCATGTTTGTACCACGTGATCACCCAAGACGAAATTGGATTAGACAATGCGGACGCTATACACATTACTTTGTTTGTTGACGATCAATGTTGTTCAAATAACTTCACGTCTTGGGAATGATTTTTTACACGACTATGTCAGAGATGGGCGTAAGTAGTTTGTTTTTATAATTATTTTATTAATTGGATGTTAGAATAAAGTGAATCCATAGTTGCTCAATTGCTTGGATGAAAGCTTTTTCCGAAGACGTTGTGAAGATTTTGACAGTTTCCTCGTACCTATCTATGCATTTAAAATTGAAGTGTCTGTTTGCTATGTCAAAATTACAGCCTTTAACTCAATAGATAATTTTAAAAGAACATAATACACGTATCTATATTACAAATATATATTTATTATACTGTCCGCCAGTATGTTTGTTTGTCGAAGGGAACTTCCACTGGCAGATAGCTTACGTTAAAAGGAGTGACTTGGGCGATTTACCTAATGTAACGAAGACTATAAGAAGCCATGTAAAAAGAAAAAAACCCCTTTTCTGTTTTTTTTTCTTTTTACACAAGTTTGCAGATAGTGCAACCGCGGAGCACAGCTTATGTAAATAGTATAATCACGCCAAATAAACCAACGGCAACAAAATTTAAAAAAGTATCTCGTTTAACACATAAAAGTCCATTATAGTCTAATGATAATATTTCACTGACAAAGAATGCTAAAGTGGAACACATTTTACATAGAAAATTGTTTTACAATAGTCTTGTATGCAATTTGCATTTCGCATAATATGCAACGGAATATGAAAATTCAAATTTACTCGTGGAAATATGGGACATAGGGATGAGACATTTTAATTTTAACCTATGTGAGTCAAATAATGTTGATCTTAATTTTAATGTCCCTTTATACAAATAGGTCTATGAAGATTTAAAACTGAACAAATAACTTAATTAAGTATTTGTAGGTACCTACTGTTTGCTACAAATTCTTTTATATAAAAAAAAAGTAAATAATTTCAAACACGTTTTATAGTTTAAATTTTGTATTAAAAAATCTCTGTAATAAATGCAATAAAATCTCTCAACAACATCCATCTACCAAGACACAAGAGGACGACCTCCTTTTACAACCAAACAGTTACGAACAAAGCAGGTGTACCTATTAGAATAGAATAGAACAGAATATTCTTTATTATACCTATTACAGGGTAAGAATAAAGTTTTACTCGTATCTAAAAGTCAAATTAATAATTTATTCTCTTTTCAGGCCCCGTAGACGGTCCTTTCCCCTCTAATTTAAAGAATATGCCATACATGTGCTACCAAGTGCCTCTCAAAGGGCCATGCGTCCACATGCAACTAGTGTGGTTCTTCGATATCGTCAGACGGAAATGCGAGAGGATGTTTTATTCTGGCTGTGGGGGCAACGAGAATAGATTTGCCTCCTGGCAAGCGTGCTATTTAACCTGTGTAAAAGAGAGACGCATATAGATAGCGTGTTATTTGAAAAAAAAAAAAAAAAAATGCAAAACAACAAAAACAAATTGCTGATGCTGTTTAAATTTACCCTATTAATTTGACAGCGTCATGTGTTCTTAAAAAAAAGACATTTTAATTATTTGAAAAACAACAAAAACAAATTTCTGATGCTGTTTAAATTTACCCTATTAATTAAAAAAGCGTCATTGTTTTCGATTTCTGTGCAGTTTTGAGATTATGCAGAACATAACTCCTACTTATAAAAATATATTTTCTTATAGATTTGTTATTATTAATTAATGAAACTGTCTTGCCAATGACCAAACAAACGATAAATTATGACCTGTAGGCTCTATATTATTAAGCCTCATTTTATATTCAGCAAAAATTTACTCTTTTACATGATGTGTTGCCATTTCAGAAACATTAAAAATGCAAACCACCATAAAATATTCGACAGTAAAAATAAATGACTCGATTTTATGATATGGCTTTTTATATTGTCATTTGGAAAGCATTAACTCCCCAAAAAATATATTTTATGACCAAAAATTTATGGTAATGCAATATTGGCATACTTTATGATTTTCTGACTTTACGCCTGTTGGGTTTTATTGACGCCTCAATAAAATATTATATTTATGTGGAATTAGGTGATACTATTCTCGTAGTTATGAGCAGGAACACACAACACAGGAATTGTAGAGACAACTGAAATTAATAATATAGCCATTAGCTCGACCTGCAAATTGAACTCCGATCCCACACTCAGTACTTGCGACCGATATTGCGAGTATATCGAAGGGAACAGATTATCCATAATTATTTGTGTAACTCGGGGAATTAAACTTTATCTCAATGGGATAAAATACATGTTAGAATTCTAGCTGCCGTGTACGTGTCTATTCTAAAACATCCTTTGTGTCGTTGAGATAAGGTTTGATTTCCTAAGTTTCTCTGAGCGTTTACAACAGTTTGTATTGAGAGTACTAGACAATGACTAGATGAAAATGTACGTATACCTATTCCTAGTTAATCAACTAGGCCTCAGGGACACCACCGAGTAGGTTCAATTACCTGTTTGGATAGGGTTGTCAAACTTTTGCTAACTTTACTACGCACGGTTATACATCAAACTGTAGGCACACATCCAGTGTTGGCTGACCTTTCATTGTCCGGAAAACATGCGAGGTAAGTATATACAGATATGTATATTGAAATAAAACTACTTTTTACGGATTTTATCGCGTTATATTGATATTCACAATCACAAAAAACACATCGCCGATGTCAAACACCGCCGTTCCAGAAAGTCAGCAGTTTGTGAACATACTGACAAGGCCCAGCACTACATCAGATTTGATAAACCACAAGTCCTTACAAAAGAAAACCGATTCCTGCCTAGGATGATTCGCGAGGCTATTGAAATTAAAAAAACATCCAAATTTCTAGAGAAGATGGCTGGGTCTTACCATCTGCTTGGAACCCCATCATAGATTCCATTAAATCTAAATCCAAGCACAAGACTGCGAGACCTAAGGATACGGTGAGCTCATTCTGCGTGACCGGAACAAATAATAATCACCAAAAGCTGTTGATAATTTTGCCATTAGGACGACCAACACCTCAGTCCACACGTGACCATGGATGCTGTAAAGGATCCGAAACGTCGGGAATTAAAAATATCAATATAACGCGATAAATTCCGAAAAAAGTAGTTTTATTTCAATGTCTAATATTCGCGTAAGTGTTAGAAACCAGATATGTAAAGCTTGATATACTCTACCTGTAACTGTGTGTACCCTGCGGTTACAAAATGAGAACTTAGATCGAAACACGACAATTTTATCTCCTACAAATTGTAGATGAAAGAGTAATGGAAAGAGTAGTGGTAGAGTTATGGAATTGGCTTAGTAACGCAAAATATAACTTAAAGATGACATAAACATACATAACATACCATCACGCCTGTATTCCCCGAAGGGTTAGGCAGAGGTGTACTAATGTACACCCACATTTCGCCGGTATGTTTAGGTCCCATGTAATGGGGGCGAGCCTATTGCCATTAACCGGGCATAAATCCAGACTCCGGGCTGCTACTGAGAATCTCATAGAAAAACCCAATAACACTTTACTCGACCTGGGGATCGAACCCAGGACCTCTAGCGTAGCAGTCGCGCTTAGGACCACTAGACTAATGAGGCAGTCAGTAAAGATGACAATTCAAACAACATTAAATCCGATTCATCCAAGTCTCTCTTAATTAAACACTCACGATTAACTGTAGCATACAAAATCACACACAAAAGAGGCTTTGTCCATGACAACTATAACACGACATTGAACTTATTTCTGGGTTCGTTATACCAAAGATAATATTATTAAAATGAAATTTGCTGACACATGTTAAAACGATCTTTGAATCTGATCAAACGTAAGCAAACAAATTTCTAAGAACAGTTACAGAATACACGGTATATCAAATACTAAACGCTAACTACATGTTTCAAGTTAACTTATAAATTGAATCGTACGCCGTTCCTGATCCTATCGACTTCACAACTTTCCACTCAAGATTACCCTTGTTACCATCAGTCTGCAAGTTGAAAGTTACACGCAGTAAGTACGTTTAGTTGAGAGTAAGTAATTTCTATTTGGAAGCTTAATTCCATATAATTTGATGAAAACTGATTATAGAGCTTCGCTCACTTGACATTTTTGTTCGAAATTCGTATTTGTGAAAAACAAATCAGGATTTCGAATTCTCATTTCTAATTCAATTCTCTTCTCATTAAGATTATCCTACCAAAATATCTTGTTCATTAACCACAATGCTATTATTTAGCGTACATCCTCCACCAAGTAAATAACCTCTTAAACATAACCTAAGCGAGTTGCGAGCAGTGTCAACATGAAAGTAATTTGATTCAGTTCCGCGTCGTGCCCACGAGTAGAACGTGGAACATGTAACCACGTCAACATTATCTCTGAGATGCTCATAACGAATTTCGCGACTTGATTTTCAATGTTACAAGAATAGGTGGGGATAGTATCGATCTTTGTGTTGGAAGAAATTAAGGTCTCAATAAAAGGTATAGAAATGTAGAACACGAACTTGGATGCCCTCTCGTCACTTCAAGAAGGGTTCGGCTGACAATAGATTCGATCTACAAGTAACTAAGGAGCGAGGGATCTAGGAACTTGTTCATTCAGTTCGTTTGTGGGAGCGTTCTAACGACCTACTTAGTTCGTTCACAAACTTGTTATTGGCCATATCAAATTAAAAATAATTTTAACCATTGTATCTGAATAGCTGTGGGTTTTCCAGAAAATACAAAATAAATAAATAAAATAACAACTACGATTTATGTGTTTTTGATTTCTGGTCATGCGTTGACTCTATTAAAATGTTAGTAATCGTAAATAATAAAACCGTAAGATTCTAGTGAGTTGTTGAGAGAAGCACCCTATTCACACGTAACTTGAAAACTAGGTATACCTGGCACTGGTCTGGAATTGTAGTAGAAGATGGAAGAGTTTAGTACACATTATTTATCCTTTTTGGAATTCCCTGAAGCGATAAGGCTTTATTTGCATTCAGCTTAGTGAGTCAGATGTGGCAAGATTTTAGACTAACTGACATAAATCAAACCAGAGACAGCTGTTGAGAATGGCAACAGAAAGTGAAATTTATTTCCGAAAATGATTTTCAACTTTGGACAATGTAATAACAAACATTCCTAAATTTGTTCTGTTCAAACAATTACTTTTGTAGCGAGTCCCAATTAGCATAACATCTAAATAGGGGATTATTCTATTTGACTCTAGGTACCTATTATATTCGACTGGGATAGAAAGTTAAACATTGAAATAAAACCGAACAGAAACCAGTAAGAAAGTTATACACTTTCGTAATTTGATAGTCTACATAAATAACTTGACTACTATAATTATTTTCAGCCAGACATGACTAATCTGGCTGAAATATCTGTCTATATGTTTCTTCGAGCTATAACTGCCGTTTCATCGAGACAACAGAGCAGTCACTTCCATGGCAAATTCTCCAGAATCACTGATTCTTCACTACCATTAAGTACACCTTCAGTACATAATGTCACCCTCTATAGTGGACAGATTTATCACTTCTCAATTTCCTGCTCACACTTCGGAAGTGCAGAGGATGTTCAAATATCGGAATCTAATGGAATCGAATTTATCTACAGAATACTACGACGGATTCCGTATATTGTTAAGATAAATTTCTCAACGTAACTGGTGGAAGATTTATAGTGGACCTTTGATGTTGATCTCTTGAACATTTGTCTCCAAACTGTTTATCTGAGTATGACAACATCTGTGTTTAAATGATAATATTTTTGATGGTGCCTTATTATCTTTGAGTTATAATCTCGTCGAATAACTTTAAGATATTTCAAACGACGGATCGTACAATGTAAATCTTGGAAGTAATTTTCTTTTATTTTTCTAGTGCGGCATGTTCGGTCAAATTCTCTGGCCGGGTCTTATTACGGTAAGATATAAGTGTGCAATATTTTTACGAATAAGCAGAGCACCGAGCCAAGAATCATCTTATCTTTTATACAAATCTCGGTATGTTTGCCAGTAGCGACGGTTATTTTATATATTGTACTAGCGTTTGTCCGAAGATTTGCTTCCTTGGACGAATCGAAAGGATGTCTAATTGAGATAAAATGTAACGCAGTTTTTAACTAGGAGAACAAAATTTAAATATCTTCAATAGTTTTTGCGCCAATCCCTAACAAATAGGTAGTCAAGAGTTCAAAAAATCACATTTCAAACATTAAATCACACGGTTCGGAGACGTTTATTTATTCTAACGCACTTGTTCTAACAACTTTCTACAATTTAAAATAGTATAGATGATCGGGCATGATGGGATCCAAAGTTATCTGACTTTATATTAAGAAATCAAGTTAAGGGTATTAGGTATATGAAATTGTGTTTTATAGTTACCATTTCGTCGTTGATTGTGCTACGCCTTGCAATAAACTTAATTGGCGATTTAGTCTTTACTGCTCTCAATTCTTGAACAGTTAATCATCAATGTAACCTGCAAACGTAGCTTAATCGTCAGATATATATGTATGTACAATATGTACTTATATGTAATCTTCAGGGGGCGTTTCGCTACTGCGCTTCGTTCGGTGAGCGAGAGGGCCGGAGGCCCAATTCCTTCCCCAATCCTCTTCCTTCTCCTTTTCTCCTTCCCCTCCCTTTCCCTAAATAGGCTCGGCAACGCATCTGCAACTTGGTTTTGCAGATGTCCATGGGCGGCGATGACTACTTACCATCAGGTAGCTCGCCTGCTCGTTTGCCGAGTTATCCCATAAAAAAAAAAAAAAAAAAAAAAAAAAAAAAAAAAAATGCCTTATTAGTCGAGTATTTTTAAGCGCCACTGCTACAATAGAGATCCTGTGTTCCCATATCTATCAAAGCGTTATTGGGTATTTCAATAAAATTATAAGTAGAAGCTCAGTCTGAATTTGTGCCCGGTAATGGCTCGCCCACATGGAACCTAATACCTAACTGTGATCTGTGGATGAACATGGACACTAGTAAACCTCTATAATATCCTAGTCCTTGGAAGAATAGAGCAGAGCACGTTGTTGTTTTATCAACATGCTTGTTAATGTTATCAACAACGCTTTGATCGTCAAACTATTTTTGACGACTCACGATAGGAACGTTCCGTATCTCATAAAATTGATCATGTGTAACTTTGCAAATTAATCTCTTCACGTCTAAAATATAAGCACAGTAGAGCGATTTAGCTGGTACTTTAATGAATCCGCGGGAGGGCGCTGACTCTGTCGTGACTCTGTGACCCAATTCTGCGCTCATTAACGTGTGGGCACGTTGCACCGGACACCACAATGCAATGGTTTACTTATTCAGTGCACGAAGGTTTTTTCGATGCAAAGTCCACGTCCACGGAAGTGTCTACAGTCAGACACGAATTTTTCATATCGGATTTAGCGAGACCGCTATTTGGGATGTTGGAAGTTTTCCGGATAATGTTTCCTAATCTGTTTGGAGTTACTGCTCAAATATTTTGTGTTCTCATAGAAATATTGTTTTATGCTTTGTCTGTGACGGTACCTAAGTACTTACCCAATATATAAGAATAAATTTACTTTGAACAGGCAATGAATAAACACGGTCTAGTCGTAGATAAATTGTACGATTTATCTCTGAGCTCAGACGGGATTACATAATTATTTTACTGTCTAAAGACAAACGTCAAAACCACGGTATCTTTACCGTATATCTCCAGACTTCTTAATCACTTCTGTGGCTTATGAACTTGTCTGTTGTCTATAAATTGTAACAAAGAAACAATTAGGTACTTATAAAAACAATAAATGGTGGCGCGAGAGAACAAAGGAGGTTTTCTAATTAAATAAAAATACTCGGCAATAGTAATACTTATAGCAGATGATTCTGTTTAACGCAATATTTTTGTACACAGGAGATGTTTTACATAGTTACTTAATTTTATGTAACTATGCTTTGTAAATATGTGACAGCGCTAGTAACGTGTTACCCATCAGTCGTCATATCCAATTTCATGTTTGGACGTTTAGTAGATACTTTATTTTGATGATACGACATCTTTTTATTGGTAACTGCCTCATTAGACTAGTTGTACCCGAAGCACGACTGCTACTTTAAGAGTTCCTGTCCGATTCCCATATCCAGAAAACTGGTATTTGTGCCCAGTAAATGGCAAGAGGGCTCGCCCTCTATTACATGGGACCTAAACATACCGGCGAAATGTGGGTGTACATTAGAGCACTTCTGCGTAACCCTTCGGGAAATAGAGGCGTGACGTACAATATTTGAGTCTACCCGTGACCTTAGACTCCGTTTATATCTGTCAGATATCTATATTATATTAACCAGTAATGAACCACTTAATAATAATAATAACAACTTGTCTAACTAGGCACATTTATCAGAAACTAATAAAGAAATAAAACAACTCTGACAACAAAACAACTAGTTTCGTCGTGTTCCACCGTAATCTCCTCCCAAGGAACTTGGTACACCACTAATCCTGAAATAAATTACTCTGTTGTACTCAGCGTTTAGTGTCTGTTTTCGCGAAAATACACTCAATGAACATGTCTGATATATGAGATAGAAGCTTTCCAGCCAATATGAGCTTTTGTAGCAGCAATGAGTAGATATTTTCTTATTGAGAGTACCTTTGTGATAGAACAACTTTGTTTTATTTATTGGGAACTAAAACTAAAATATGTTACTTGAATGACGTCGAGACGGGCTTTTGGCCAAGTTATGCTGCGCATTACGCGGTCTATCTGAGGATGGGTGACCATTCTTAACACATAGAGACCTGTCCGTGCCTCGAAGAGCACGAAAAGCCGTCGGTCCCGGTTATCATACCAACACCCTCAGATCAAATAAAAAGTAAAGATGGAACTTTGCGAACAAATTGAATGAAAAAAAAATTGAAAAATTGTATGTTGTACACTGTTATGCGTAGTTTTAACTGGCCTCACTTCTTTGTTCACAAAGTTCCATCTTACCTTTTTTATTTGATCTGAGCCAACATCTATGACAATCGTAATTAGTTAAGAGGCCCAAAACGCCTGACAACCTAACTATCGAATATCAGTGTTGCCCGATATTGGGTTGCGGAGGTCTGATGGCACTTGCTTCAGGTAAAATACTGATATTCCGCCGCAACTGGTTATACTAGAAGCCGACCCAACATAATTGGGAAAATGCTAAGAGACTGACGAATGACGTCAAGAACAGTGTATGCGACATTACTAACACGTTCATGATCAAATAATTGGCATCTAGATGAGTTTTCTTGTCTTTGAAAAGTGTTATTCAAATACCACATTGTGAATGAAAGGGTTCAGTTAAGAGAACATCGGTAATCGGTTTAATGATAATCACGCCCTATCAGTAATATAATGTTTGTTTATATCATTATGATTACCAGTTCAGATTGTACCATCGCGGACAAAGACCTTACCCTTCTTACGAACGTAAGGACAAAACGTAAGGTTTACGGAGAAGTCCAGTTTCACTTGGGTCCCCCCGTCGTCTTAACCTGCAAATTACACGAACTGACGAACGTAACATAGGTAACTATTAATTTTATACACCGAAATTGTGCTTTATTTTGCTAAAACATGAGTTTGTTGGTACCAACGATTATTACGAGTACTCAATTTAACTATCCAAACAAAATTTTATGTAGTCTCATTATGCGTTTAACATTGTTACACTAGTTCACATGGGATAATATGCCTATTTCAATTTATTTCCATATAATTTTATGTATGAAATTTCTGGAAATATACGTACATTACATACACTAGGTTTAATATTGTTTCAGCTGGTATATTGTCTTAGTATGTGAAGGTTTAGTTGATGGTTAGATAATAGCCTACTAGTACGTACCATCCTTTGACGAAATTCAGGTTCGGATTCGACCAGACGGGCGTTTGGCCTGGCCGTGATTTCGGGCGTTTTTATTTAAGCAAAATGCATGTAAATGTTGTTTTGTTTGAATTTTCTTGCATATTTTCACGTATTTTTGTTATAAGTATAAATTATCTCAGCAGATTCTAGTCATACTCACTCGATCGACTTTTTATTTTTCGCATCCGTGAGTAACCTATTGTTAACTAGACCAATTCACTTAAATATAAGAGTAAAAATATTCTTTGTTCCCTATGGAAACTGTAATTCTTATATTCTAGAATTTAAAGCAGCAACACAATTTTTCCAGAACGTTTGGTGGAAGCACAAAAATGTAACATAATGTTTTATTGTTACAGGTAATGGCGCGTGTAAAGTCTCACTTGCTGTTATTTATATACGTATTGGTTGCTTAATTTCCTGTTAGTAAACCCACAGTATGACTAATACCTTTGTTTTTATCCTTTAATAAAAGGGATTTGCTTTGGCGAAGCAACATAATAAACATTTTTTCATATCATGTATATTAAAGTTGTTTTTTGTTTGTATAGGTTTACGCGTTAAGATGAATATAGGTATATTTTTTACTCTAATAACCACCAGTCAAAAATATAATATACAGATCAGAATACTGGGCTTGATTCTTTGACCTATCTATCTTTTGTTTTTTATAGATGACTCTTGTAGTGACGTGATTAATGAATTGAAAAATTTGGTTGTGTCTTAACCTTAACTAAACCGCTTCACAATTCACCACTATTTTATAGACCTAATCCTAGTTGTAGCGATAAGCTCCACAGTGTTCCGCCTTTTGCAGTCATCGTCTTGATCTGAATTCTCCGACATTTTATAACACCGTATCTCGTAACATTTTACGTACTTAGGTGCCCATACGTCTGCAGTCCTTATGTCTCCAAACGTCTTCGTTTATGTACTTAAGTAGCAGTAAAACAATTCCTTATTCATGTTTTTGTCGCCATAACATATTACTCCGTACTTAGAAGAACTTTGCTCTTGCTTCATAGGCTTATTCTGTGGCTTTGCGTGTACGCATTTGTTTTACAAGTTCCGTGTAAAGAGAGCTTTATGTTATGGTGAAATATAATACCTACTTATAGCACCTTTCATACATTGATATTATTTTAATTTTGAAAAAAAAAAAAAACTGAGTGACATTTCGAGATTTGACTTATGCCCAAGAATATACATAGAATAACGTAATACATGTTATACTTGAGGCTTTAGTACTATCCAAAATTCTTCTTCAACTTTTGGAATACCAATAGGTATAAGTAAATCTATCGGCCCGTCAGAAGTTGGGGTTTTATATCTATCTATGTATCTATTTAAATCTCTTGATACGTTTGTATGAACATGAGTAACGAATTTATTTGCCTCATGGAAATTGGACACTTCGGATTAGAATAAACTGAAATATCCATCGGTCAATCCGTGTGCCTGATTAACTAACTCATTAAAAAGCAATGGAAACAAATTCTGAATACCAATCATACTAGCGGCATTTTAATTTCCAACTCAGTAAATATATACTTGATTGATTTGTTATATACCCTTGTATATGATTGGCGATTCACATTTTTTCCAATTTAGTGGTAGGTAATTAGATTTTACTGACGAGATTTCATTGGTTAACTTCGCGGTTGTGGTTGAAAACGCTGTCATCCCATTAATGTATGAACACTTTTATTTACCTAACTAGTTAGTGTAGTAATACTTTTGTTTCCTTCATTAAGAAATCACAAGTTCATAGCCTCTCCTGTAAACATAATATTGATTCCTCAGGATTCAATTATGATTGATTTTAACAGTATATATATTCTTTCACTCCGTATTTCAATAACTTTTAAGTTTCATTTGTTTCCAGCCAAAAGTCTGAATAACAAATTCGAAATGTAAAAGAACTCTTGTAAAATTCAGACCATTGATTGGGTAATGCTATTTGTTAAACTTGTTCCACTTAATCAGACTTCAGGAAAGTCCCAAGTAAGTTCTTACAGCAGCGAAAAACAAATTAACATAAGGTAGAAAACTTTTCGGGTCTTACGTGCACAATAACTGTATATCAAAGGGAATGGGTATGCTAAGTAGAACGGATTGATTCGACAAGTTGAGTCTGATCTTTGGAAACATGTTTTTTGACACAATCCCATTTCTAGTTTTTTTTTTAATTATTCGTTAGAACCAGTCCTCGGTGGCCTAGCGTAGTGGACATATAGTCATATCATAGTCTATCGCCTCTCACTTTAAGAGGAGATCCGTGCCCAGCAATGGGACAATAAATGGGTTAATATTTTTTTGAAAAAAACAAAATATCGGCTGGGCTCTGGCTTCAACGAAATTAAGTATTAGACTTTTCATTTGACAGTATGTTATACCAGCGACATGACACCCATAAATGGAATAATACACAAATAGTTCATTTCCATTCAATACCCGCCGTAAGTTCATCGTTGAGACTTCAGTTGCATTTCAATTTATCTGCAAACGGCCTATAAATACTTGGTCTCGTTGACCGATGCTCGTAAATAATTCCGATTGAGCCCGTCTCCTCGTACAGGAATTGAATGGTCAATTGATGGCTCGGAACTCAGTTTAACTTAACTGCAACTACAAATTGTTCCTGTAAAGGATCCAGTTGTTAAATCCAAGGTTGAAGTTAAAGCCTAGGTAATATCATAGGTACAATTGGTTTGAATGCAAAATGGGTTGCGGGAGTTACTAAGTTGCCTTATAATTTCTCTATGGTTTATGCCTTTCTATACCTACTGAACGTAGTTAAAAAAAAAATATTTTTTTTTGTTTTATTTACACCTGCAAGTGAAATTATTACTCTAAATCAGGCTGAGTTTAAAAAGCCTGTTTGTCTTGAAATCAAAACTACCAAATGCTTGCAAGGCGCATAATATTCAATAATAAACTTTTCGCTTATGTTGTACGTACCTTAATAAACTATTGTTTCTCAGTGCAGAGTTTAATAAGGAAATCTTGCGCAGACGTGCCTCGCGTATTAATTATTCAGATTCAATGCCCCAGTACCGTTATGACCCACTTCTCTGCATCGGTAAATGTCATATTTCCTTAAATTTTACCTATCGAAATTAAACATGTTAATTTAAATTTGTTGGTAACAGAAAGTTTATAGTATTTGCAATGTTTTTTATTTTCAAATCTTCTCTTAGCTGCTTAGTTCATTGCAAATTTGAAGGAACATATCCAGGGAAGTTGTTGAAATTATCTATATCAAAATGTACCTAGATGGGTCCGTGATTAAAGTGTTTCAACATTAAATATCTGGTTGAATTCACCAGTAACCCAATATAAATTCGTTCATATATTTTCTTCATTTGTAAGTCGACCAGAATTTTAAGTTAATTTCAAATTTTACAAGCCAAAATACCCTGCCCCTATCTCTGTGTTTAACAAGCAACCCGGAACATTTTAGGCGGGTGCTCTTTAAAATATAATTTGTTTGAGACAATTCAGATTGTCACTCGAAAAGGGAATCCAAGCGCAGCGTTATTTGCCGCCTAATTGTACGAGCATTTAAACTCCTTTTAGCCTTTAAAAGTGTACTTGTTCTATCGTAGATTTTAAAATGTAGTACGTACAAGCTGTTTTTGTATGCAAAAATATGCAATATTTAAGCCGACTTCAAACAAGGAGGAGGTTCTATGTTTTAGGTATTTTTTATAGGTATATGTCGTATACGGAAATATTGGTGAGATTTCTCTGCAAACCTATAATTTTGTTGTATCTTTTGTTATCGCCATCGAATTCCCAAACTGTTTAAAACATAAATATTATTTTTTGAAGGTGGTGTTAGTGTTACCATTCTGTTAAAAGGTTAATTTATTTAAATAAATAGTTGCTGATAATAAACTTACATTTACATTGTTTAGTTTTACTCTTAAAATAATTGGCCTCAATTTATAAAAATAATATTTCTTGGTTAGTGACAGAAAACAACATAGCTTTCACTTTTAGGGTATGTTCCATTTGAAGCCAACTCATAACCTTCAAACGTAATAAAAACAACTCCCACACTTTTAATGAATAGCAGAAATGCGCATTAATTTTCTTTGTTCGCGCAAATTAAGGTTAGTACCGAATTTCAATTAACATCGAGGAAAAGTGAGGAGAAATTGTTGCGGCTTTTATTGTTTTCGCGACCAGATATTTTTCGACCAAATAAATCTGTTCCGTCCAGTCAACTACGATCATTTTGTTGGTAAAAACTCCACTGCATTTTATTGTCCTTAGTATCTCGTTTGCAATGTTTATATTATCGTGAGCTGGGATTGCAATAGCTTTGAATTCGTTTTGCACTTAGCTCCTGCAGGGCTTTTCATTAAAGATTGCGCTTTAGATTGGAGTAATCTCGCGGATTAGTAGTTCTTTCTTCTCTCACTAACTGAGGTTGGTGTTTTTATTTTACTAGCTTGTTTTTCAATCTCAGACGAGAAAATAATATTACAATCTTCTGAGACACATACAGTATTTATGAATGCCTGAGAGATTTTCTTGACGGCGTGGGCAGTCGGCCAACCCGCATTAGGCTAGCGTGGCGGACTATAGCCTAATCCCTCTCGTACTGAGAGGGAGACCCGTGCCCAGCAGTGGGACAATGTAATGGGTCGATGATGATGATGACATAACATGTCGAAAAGCTTATTACAACTACTTCTAACTCTACATTTGTGCCCAGTAGCAATAGGCTCGCCCCCTATTACATGGGACCTAAACGTACCGGCGAAGTGTGAGTGTACATTAGTACACCTCTACCTAACCCTTCGGGGAATACAGGCATGATGGTATGTAGACTTATAACTCTAAATTTCTTGGCATTACTTGGCTTCAATTTACGTCTGCTTTACAAATACAAACTAATAGATTTTTCATTCCAACCAGTAAATTTTTAATAAGCTCGTAATACAAACCAGTTTCCACAATACGTGTTTCTTTTATTGCTAGAGTTGCGCAGTAGAACGGTCGCTAGGGAGATGTCCACTTCCCCAGTAATATAAATAAAGTACTCCTCAAGGATGCAGTGGAGTAACACTAGAAGTGCCCGCTAAAACAATTTATACTTACACAGTTGCAAACATTTGTGGTTTACAAGTGGATTAACCTTGCAACACTCTGTGATCTTTCAGTTGTTCTGAGACTAGGTAGGTAGTGTTTTGTTTTTTTAAACTATACCGAATTGTTTAAACAAAATTACTTGAAATATGAAAGAGAAAAATTGCCAGTTCTGCGTATGTTATTTATTCGACGATTAAAATATTAGATAAGGCATTAGATTTAAATATAAGTTGGACTTATCTAACTGTTTCTAGGCCTTATTTGGCCACTCCAACCTTTGTCATCAGGGGATGAGTAGGCAAAACAAGGATCAACACCTAAAGAAAGTAATTTAAGTTTAAAATTGGTCGGCACTACCACACTTGCGCCGCGTGTCGTGGGTTGGATTCCCCCCAAGATAAATATTGACCTGTTCAACGGATATTCGTTTCGAGTCTGAGAGTGCTTTGTGTTCGTTAATTTTATGTTTGTGAAATCCCCTGCGGCATCGGGGTTGTACCGCGATACGGAGTTGTCTTTTTCTATCGATTTGTCCCTGTATTTATAACAACAAATAATAACTGATGTATATGTGGAGTGCCGGAGATCCAATTCCTCTCACAGTCCTCTTAATTCTCCTTTTCTCCTTTCCCCTTCCTTTTCCGAAAATAGGCTCGGCAACGCATCTGCAACCCATTTGGTATTACAGATGTCCATGGGCGGCGACGACTACTTACCATCAGGTAGCTCGCCTGCTCGTTTGCCGAGTTATCCCATAAAAAAGCAATTGTTGATTTCAATTTTCAATATTCAAATTCCTCGCAAGTTTTTTTTTGGGTCTACTAGGCACATCTTTATACGTTGCCCCTTGTTTCAATATGAATGGAACCTTTCGTTATTTCAGAGTTGCCTTGGCGAACTCATGCACAAAGGGGTTGAATTCAACTCCGGGAACTATTGTTCATAAGCTGGTGCGCAAATTGCTCTACGAATATTTAAATGTGTGGTTGATTGTTCTACAATATTACCGATTATATTGTATTAACAAACATATTATATAAATACTGGCTGTCCGCCCGCGGCTTTGCCCGCGTGGAGTATATGTTTCTTGTTTAATGCCACATTATAAAAAAATAAATATAAAGAAAAATTTAACAAAAAAAAATTATAGTAGCTGATTTTCAGACCTACCTACTAAATATATATATAAAATTTCATAAAAATCGGTCAAGCCGTTTCGGAGGAGTATGGTAACTAACGTTGTGACACGAGAATTTTATATATAAGATATATAATTCGTCTATTTCTTAAATATCTATGTTCTGATCGTTTTGTATTAAGTATCCGGCCCTTATTTTTTATGTTTCAAAAAAACTGTTGAACCCTGTAAAATACCTGAATAAATATAAAAAATTGTAATTTCATGTATTAGTTTTACATACCTTGAAGCTTGCATCTTCATGAAATATACCTATATTATTAAATTTTCTCACTAACACGTCGACATACCGCTGCGAACCCTAAATTCGAGTTCAAATAGTACCAATTCAAACTTCGAACGATCCAATTTCTGCAGCACAATTTGCTCGTACTACCTGACAACTATTAACAATAATCCGGTCTCTAAATGGTTACGGCTTCGAAGGTAACAACCACAGGTACAGTTGGCCAACTGGAGGAATTATACCTACGTGTTTTATGATCCTGGTTTATGTTGTCGACGATGAATTTATATTGGAAAATTTAACGGCGGGGTTGGCCAGCAATAAAGTCCACATTGGACACAAACATTCACTTGTTATTTGAAAAAAAAATACAAAAAATAACTGCTTATGCATATTATGCACTTACACATTATTTTAGTTTAGCTAACGTAGTCTAGTAGTAACTAGTCGAGCAGTGTTATTAGGCTTTTCTATGAAATTCTCCATAGTATCACGGCGTGTTGATTTGTGCTCGATATTGAAAATAGACTCGCCACCTGTTACATGGGACTCAAACATACTGGCTAACTGTGGGTGTACACCTCTGCCTAACCCTTCCGGGAGTTCAGGCGTCATGGTATGTTATGGTATTTATTAGCTTCCTGACAGGTCTAGTCTAACAACAACAACAACATACCATCACGCCTGTATTCCCTGAAGGGTTAGGCAGATGTGAACTTAATGTACACCCACAGTTCGCCGGTATGTTTGGGTCCCATGTAATAGGGGGCGAGCCTATTGCCATTCACCAGGCACAAATCCAAACTCCAAGCTGCTACTGAGAATTTCATAGAAAAACTCAATAAACTTTGCTCGACCTGGGGATCGAACTTAAGACCTCTAGCGTAGCAGTCGCGATTGGGACCACTAGACCAACGAGGCAGTCAAGTCTAGTCTAGCCTTACGAGTATTCCGATCTGCATTATTGTCTGACTATCGGACAGCCCACAAACCTTTTAAAATGCTTCTAATTTTGTATTTGGGTCCACTAGCATAAGGCAAGAGCAGTCGGAGGACTTTATAATTCATTAATTTCCCAAAGACAAATACATGTTTAACTTTCAGTGGTTTCCCCACCAAGATCGGGGCCTGTGTCACAGAAACCGAGTCATAAACTAAATCAACTTGAATATACAGACGGATGGCAGAACACAGATGTAAGCAGCATAATTGCAGCAAACTATAGCAGGACCAGTCGCTACAATTACGCTATCGTATTACTAAGGCGTCGAGCGTCAAAAAAGATTTTGTAATTCGAGAATTCCCGAATCTGACAATTCAGACGTATTTATTCGTAATCGGTAATATGCGGGTTGTAATGAACACACATTTAAGTCTCTGATTTTCTTTCTTCAAGCGTTTAGGTCATTAGCCAAAATACCACAGCAATAATAATGAAGATCGTTACTTGAAACTCAGTGTTGGCAAAAAATATACTTTTTCGGTCCATCTGCTACGCCACGCCAAACGTCATTAATCCCTGGCTATTACTCATATTTTATCACGTTAAATCATCCAAAATAAAACGAAAGAGAGAAAACTGATGGCTGAAAGCATCGTCCACAAACGACATCGCTCGTTTAACTTAGAAACTGAATTATAACGAGAGAAAACTTTAGCAGGAGTTAACTTTCTTTGTAAACGAACGTTAATTAATTAATTAAGTTTACTATTTCTTCCTTGTAGATTTAAAAAAAACTACTACTACTACTTGAACTACTAACTTACTGACTTCCTTTATTAATTTAAATACCTAAGTATATATTTAGTTTATAGACACATGTTAGTTTGGTAAGTTTTGCAAGTCCAATCCACATCATCCGATTCGCTTCGAATTTTATTCTTTTAGTGGAAATGTAAGCTTGTATTTTTCAGACTTAATCAAAATCAACATTCATTTTGTAGGTATTTATTTTCCCTGCTACGTTACACATCTCTTCTTACATAATATTACTTTTTTAAACGCGCCAATCCGTATTTTTGTATATGATAGCCACGTTCACGAAGAAGGCTAACGGCAATAAAAGCGTCACGCTACGATCCTTAGGCGCGGGGCACAGCTAGTGATCAAGAATAATATTTACTCTACAATGTCGAAAATATTTCCAAACATGTCGCTCTAAAATGCTGCAGCATTAAATAAAATACCATAATAACAGTGTGTGCAGTGCGACATCCACCGAATCCCAAATGACGGTAACTGTACGCCCAACTGGCAGAAGTGGAGGGAAACTAATAAAAATGACGCCATATGGACCGGAACCAAAGCCAGCGTTAACGTGCCCCTGGAACTCTCTCAACGAAAGTCTGTTTGTATAGGGTTTAACATAAAATTATGTAGGTACAATATTTAAAGGTTAAATACCTATATACTTTTTGTTTTTATTTAAGAACTTCTTATTAAAACCTCCTTTAATAGGTTCAAGACAACACCAGAGATGTATGTCTCTATGAGAGTTTAGATTTAGGATGATTTCGATGATGAACGAATTCGTGTAATTAATACCGATTGATGTCTCGATTATTTTTTTTCCATTTTCGATCAATAACTGCAGCCTTTTTCTCTATTTTGATAACAAAACGTGTTAAAACAGTCTTAAATCGTCCCGAAAAGTTCGACTATTGCACTTCGAATCCATCGCTAGCAACATTATGTTGTAACAAAACATTTTAGCGCAAGTAGCAGGCACTTTGCACTCGTAATTCCATCAAAGAACCGAGTGACCTGTTTACGAAATACTTTGGGATCCAAGTATTTTACTGCACCTAATGCATTGTTGAGAGGTGAAATAATAGCAGTTCACGTAGCTAGTAAATAAACCAAATGCTTAACTACATTATAGTATTGTTAGTGATTTCAAAACTATGTGCCTGGAACTGAATGCATTATCGAAAAACGCGATGAAGGTTCAAAAGTACTTTTTAAATTATTACAGTATATACTTTTGCGGCTTTTGAAACTTTAGGCAACTTTTTAAGGTTCCGTAGCCAATTAGCAAAAAACGGAACCCTTATAGATTCGTCATGTCTGTCTGTCCGTCCGTATGTCACAGCCACTTTTCTCCGAAACTATAAGAACTGTGCTGTTGAAACTTGACAAGTAGATGGATTCTGTGAACCGCATTAAGATTTTCACACAAAAATATAAAAAAAAAACAAAAAAAAATGGGGGTTCCCCATACTTAGAACTGAAACTCAAAAAAATGTTTTCATTTCTCTATCCATAAAAGCCTCATTAGGACTATTACGAACATCATCTACCTACATATATTTAAGACTAAGAATGCGATTATTAACGTGCAGCAATTAAAATTTATTTATGTAGACCCGGTGATCGAAGTTTTACCGAAAATGTTTGTTTTTTACTCCATCTCTACATGAACGCACATTTTCGTGCGCGCAATGTGCTTTGCAAATTATTATTTATTAAAATTTTATGTTAGATCTAGTATTGCACCACACACCGCATGAAAATTGTACTGTATGTAAAAAAATATATTTTTGTGTTCCACTCTTGGTAGAAATACAATGATCTATCTGAGACCTACATCTTCTTAATACGCACACATGACGAGAAATGCATCCAAGATTGCAATCACGAAGCAATAGATTGCTTTCCGTATATTCAGGTGATCGAAAATCAATGTTCAGTAACATCTGTGTGTAGGCAATGCAATCTCGATCAGACCTAGCTTTAGAATTCATGTAACACAAATAAGAACACACGGATACTATAGACAAAAAATATCAACTGTATTCTTTGTTATGTTAGGAGTAACTTATGTTAGGTTCGTCTTTATACAATAAATACCTAGTAACAAAATATTTTGAGAAAATTACTGTAACGAGAAATTCCAAGGCTACTTATCACTCTCAATTAACAGGGATTCTCCCCAAGGCGTGATTTTGAAAGGCCCATTTACATTATCACTAGAATTTCGAATAAGCGAGCTTATTAAAGCCAGAAATATCTGCCAATTGTGTCATTAAAAATCTTAGCCGCAAAGACATCTTAATAGCAATTAAATGAATTATTTCGTCGGCCCGGGTCGCGTCTGCACAAAGCGGACTACGAGTCGCCTTGATAACGCTAATTAGACAAGCCTAGTGGCAAACAAAGCCTCCCGGCTTCAGAACTTAATGGAATCTGTGAAATGGCACGTTTCTGACGTCATTTTAACAAATAATAATGGGCAGGTGGCAGATGAACGTGCATTTTGTATATCCTCTCAATTTCAGAGGGAAATAAACTGATTATGGCACTCCTTTTGTTTCAGTCCTTCACAAATGCTAAACCGTTTTTATCTACATGAAGGATTCATGTAGATAAAAAATCAAACATGTTGCTTCTTATTAATGGTGTACAATAAAGTTTCTTCTATTCTATTCTATTCTATTCAAGGTCTAATTTATTTTTTGCTCCCAATTATATAGTTAATCAAGGTTATCGAAGTGGAAGTATTGCAAATATAATTTAATTTTCGTTCATATTATTCTTTCTCAAAGTTATACATAATTAGAAGTTTTTCCAAGTTTCAATTGCGGTTGGACTGCCTCGGTTTTTCTTTTTACAAAAAAAATATTAGAAAAATGGTATTTGGATGTAATAAATTACGTTTGTTATATAAAAGAAAGCAAGTTTTCTTTGTTTTATTAAAATCTCAATATTTTATGAATGAACAGCCGATATGGGGGGATCAAATAGAACGTGTACTTATTATATTTCTAATTTGAGTTCTTTGTTCTAGTAAAACCACTATAGTATTATTGTATCCACACTTTTTTTTTTTTTTTTAATGCTTACTAGCTTTGTGGGCCACACATTACTAATATTCTTGTTAACCCCTCGTGCAAAGCTAAATGCTTGTGTTACGAGTGGTTTCACGTCGGTAGTGCAATGGGTGGGGTTCGAACCGGCAAACACAAGTCCGACACCCTAGCCATTAGGCTACCGCCGCTTGAACTACTTCTACACTACTTTAGTATCACTTCACTCTTATTGGTTAAACCAATTATTGCACATCGAACTTGTATTTCTCTAAGTCATGAAGCTAACTGAGTCCATTCAGCTTACTGGAATTCTCAACGTTTTTGCAAAACCTTCTTGTAAATCATACATTAACTTACTGTTTTGTTTGGAGCAGGACAATCCAAAAGGATTTTTTGGCATTTGAGCAATGATTAGCTTGACAAATTATTAAATAGAATAAGTTAAATTGTACGAGTTTAAAGATATATAGAAATTTCATTAAATACATTTGTATTAGGGTAACCGCAAATGTTTTAAAGGTTAGATTATAAAATCCAAATTTATTACTCGCGAAGTCAAATTCGTCCGGTAGTCATCTCTACCAATTGGAGGCTATAACCTTGAGGAACAGTAGCATTGCGCCAAATGACACCATTGTATATTGAATTTATAGGGCCATTTAGACCCTTGCCAAACTCCTAGCCATACCTAAGAATTAATAATTTCGCCGTATTGTTAAAGTAACATGTTTATTGGTACTGATGTGAAAGTTTACCGACTTTCATTAGTGAAGATAGTGAGTACAAAAGGAAGGTTTGGGTTAGAATTCGTGATGCTAGCACTTTTCAGAATGGTGATGAACGTGTAAGTGTATACATGTCTAATGATATGACAATTCATCATCATCATCATCATCATCATCAGCCTATAGGTACCAGTCCACTGCTAGACGTAGGCCTCCCCCAGCGTGCTTCATTTCAATTATGACAATATGACAATAACGAGTATTAAAACAACCAAACAGACGCTATTAGAGGAAGTAACATTTTATGTGCAGAAATTCAGCATTATTTACATGTCAAGAAACAACAGACACAATAGAATAACAATTGTTTGGACACTCAGGAGTGTCGCGTACTCTAATGAAATAAAGAAGAATATTTCACATTTGAATTTAGAAAGTTTTTGCTCAAACCGACGATAAATCCGAGAAGTATTTGAAGAATGCCCCAGTGAGTAATAACAGAGTGAGGGTTGATTAATGACTGGCGCTTTGGGGGTGCCAAAATGTTCCTTCGTCCCTTTACTGCTCCAACACTCATGCTTTTGTATTATAACGTCACCAAGTTCCATTGTTAGTGTTGGACATATTTTTAAAGATACTACTTTTTGAGAAGGTGACTGCAATGTCACCACACAAGGGACTTTCCCCAAAACCTCTTCATCAAAACTTTGCTCAAACAAAAGGTCGTTTGAACATTATTACATCCTTTTAAGGCTTTTCACCTCGTTAATCTAACTTATAGGCCCTTAAAACAAGTAGTTTATTAATTGCTTGCCCGTGATATTACGCTCATAATTAGAAAAGGGACGAACTATTATCATGAAAGGCTGTCATACAATTAGCCTCATGAAGCCTTTACACTAATATATCATGTATAAAGAACCAAATATTTTTTACGTTACGTTTTGACTGATTTAACCTTTCTCCTTCTCGTTCAGAAAACCAAATAACTAACTTACAGTACTGTGTAATATATTGGAGACATCTGGCTTAAGGATCCTTGAAAGCATTGCTATTTGAAGAGCTACACCTCAAACATAGTCGAGGTATCCTTGAGTGCTGCTACAGCAACCCTAAGTATTTGCAGTTTCTACGGATCTTTTTATTTGCATGTGATAGAACATGTTCTTGGTTACTCACTCGGGGTTACTTGTACGATACGATTGTTCAAGAAATTACTCATTACTCATCAAAGGTTTAACATTATCATAATAATAAGGTATGAGTAACAAATTAATATATATTATATATATGCATCGTTGCCTCGTTGGTCTAGTGGTCCCAATCGCGACTGCTACGCTAGAGGTCTTGGGTTCGATCCCCAGGTCGAGCAAAGTGTTATTGAGTTTTTCTATGAAATTCTCAGTAGCAGCTCGGAGTCTGGATTTGTGCCCGGTGAATGGCAATAGACTCGCCCCCTATTACATGGGACCCAAACATACCGGCGAACTGTGGGTGTACATTAAGTGCACCTCTGCCTAACCCTTCGGGGAATACAGGCGTGATGGTATGTTATATTATATATATATTTATATTTATTTATTACTTTAAAAAAATAATTGATAATGATACAGGTCAGTGCTACGTGACAGAGAAAATAAACCAAAATGATATTGAAATTTGGACCCAACCTTAAGCTGTTCGATTCGTAATCTTAGTCTTAAATAAGTCTCATTAATTAATTGTTGTCTCAACTTATAAAGGACTTTCTAAGTCGCTTCACGTTACTATTGAAATTAATTACACACTCACCGAAATTGTTCCTTAACAGTCTACTCAAGAACCTGCATTCAAATTATTAATCACTGTAGTAAACTATACTTAATCTCTAATCGCTTAATCTGCAGTTTGCTTGCTGCATATGTTGCATGACCCACTCCTCGCAACTGCTTAGTCAAGTCTTCAAATTGAAATCTAACCTAAACTAGCGCTGTATAAACTTGATTGAACTGATTCGAAAAGTTCTAGAAGCAGTCCGATGTTTTCGTTCAATGTATTATATTGTGATGTGATCATAAACTTCGACTGAGGTTTTTGGCACAAGGTTGATCAAACTACCTGGACTTGTGTCGGTGATATCAACTTTTGAACTTAGATGAACTTCCTTATACTTTTGTTGTTATTGACAACGCGTTTTTAATAAATGTTTTGAGTTTTTAAAAAGAAGAAATAAAAATATCTGATGAACTATAGACTTAATTCCAGAATTGAAAGAGAATGTGAGTCTTACATCATACCAAGTGTATAAAAATCGATACTGATCAATACATGATGACAATCGGAACGAAGAAGAAATAACAACTATCGTGCACGTAGATCAGATAAATCTCCTATACACCTTACAAATTTTATCCAAATATTCTACAACGTCACACAAAGCTCCCAGAAGTACTTTAATCTTTCCTTTTTCTTTGCAACTGTCCTCATAACCCAATTCTTTGCGAGCTGCATATGTTTTTGTCGTAGTTAAATTTTAGTAACATAGTCTCTCTAGCCACAAAGATAAATAACTCTGGCATCGAACAGTCAACACGTTTTTAATGGAAACCTGTTGGATTATTCACAGAAATGTAATATTCAGCTTTAGTAAATGGGTTTCCTATGTAAATGACGAACGAAACAAATTGAATACATTTCATCTCTAATCATAAATTATTCTATTAGTCATCATTTCACTGCTGAAACGGAAGACTCTTAATAAACAGGAAAACTTTTGAGGATTTGTATAGAAATACTTCAGAAGTTATACAAAATAAAAGTCAAGCATTTCTGTTCCGTAATGTAGGCTTAGTCCGCATTTATTCGAAGTTAAAAGTACTACATTTTGCAAATAGGCAACGTTTTAAAATGTCCGCAAATTGTACATTTTTACGAACCCGACTGGTAGCTCACCGAGTTCTGGCGACGCAAGTGATTTTGTAGTAACGTTTTCAAAGAAATGCACAATTGTTTTCTCCTTTAAAACAACTATGAATAAAGTGACAACTGCTTTCATGTTGTTTGAAATAAATAGTGGTTGGTTTGGTGTTGTTGCTGACATTAACAGTTGAATATAAATTCTTAGGTTAAACGAAATATGTATCGTCTGGTGTATTCGGATATATTACGCTAGAATAATGCACTTTACGTCATGTTATTGTCACTACATTGCTTCAATTTAATTTTAACATTGTTATTTGGGCTTCAAACCTAACATGGATTCCGAAAGACCAGATTGGTATAAAAGCTTTCTGTTTCAGTTTATGTTCCAAATTCGCCTTTCGACCTGTCAATTTCGGAACAGTTGTATTATTCGCCGAAGCTCGAGCGTTCTAATCGATGCCGTACTAAATTGATTATTGATGGACGTTGAAACTCGATATTGCGCTCCTATTTCATTTGATGCATTCATTCAACTCTAACGCAATCATTTCTCCCCTTCAGTTACTTTTGTAGGCTGGTTGATTACGTAAGCCCATCTCGAAGTAATATTGACGAAATTGAGATGATTTTATTCGCCCGTAACAGGCTTATCACCTTCCGCGCTTATTACTACACGACCCCCAATCTACCCTTCAATTCAAGTTGCTTAATTCTGAAATCTCAACGCAAACAGGTGAAGCGGATTCAATGAATTATTCCTTCCATTTTATACCTTGGCCGAGGGGAACTAGGTCAAGGTGCACGAGAAATTATATCACGGTACAGAGCTCCCGGGCTGTGCAAATGGGTAAAGCCTTTTTCCAAATGTTACGCTTTTTGCTGATGTACCGCGATTGTACGTTTTAGTGCCGGTTCTGCTGACTGAGGTGGATGGAAATGAATATGAGCTTACGAGAATTCAGACTTATGCCTCCGTTGGTTACTGTCACTTTTTTGTGCAGTGCTTTATTCTGTACGATGTTTTTTTTTGTGAATCTGCTTATCTTTCTTTGACATGACAATCCACAAGGACATGTCATATTGTAATCGTATCATTAAAAGTTTGCATTATGTTATTACTTAAAAAGGGTGTTTTTTTTAGTTTGTGTCTTAGATATAAGGTTCTTTGTATAATTGAAAAGTTAGTTTTCGATTGATTAGGTGCTTACTAGCTTTCGCGACTTCGTGTGCGTGAATTTTAGAATTCAGGGTCCAACTGGGATAAAAAGTATCATGTAGGTCCTATGTGATCAACAGGTTAAAAATTATCTGAACTTCAAATTTCATCCAAATCAGTATATTGTTTTTTATATGATCGAGTAAAAACATTCTTCTTTCCAAAAAGTCTTTTAAAATTTCCATATAACATTTAATAAATATCCAAAAATCTTCACTGATTTCCTAAGAGTTCTCTCAAAAGAAATCTAAACATCTCTATCTTTTAGCCCCCGCATTTAACCTTTGTGAATTTATTCACAAAGGCCTAATTACGGAACAAAATTTTTAATGTAAGTGCTTCCTTCCATGTCTAATCTATCCATCTCATCCTAGATATGAATAATCGTCACATTATACCCTCGCGCGTATGTGAATCTCCCTTATAATTACCTCACGCAGCAGACTAACGATAATTTTAGGTTATACGTAATGTACTTTATTACCTTTATAATTTATCCTTTGCTGTTTATAGTTCGTCACAATCATAGCTAAGAAAATAAGAATTCAATTTTATGTATCACTACATATTACAAAACAGAGTCCTCCGCCGTGTCTGTCTGTCTGTATATTCGCGATAAACTCAAAAAATACTGCACCGATTTTCATGCTGTCTTCACTAATGGATAACGTGGTTCTCAAGAAAGGTTTATATCTATAATACATACATATTATAGTACAGAAAAGCCGAGAATACACGGGCGAAACCGTGGGCGAACAGCTAGTATCGCATAAAAATGAATTCTTATTTTTCCTGGTCACGCGATATTAAATTATTATCTATTCCCTACTTGGTAGAAGCTTCTTGCGGAAATAAAAACAAAAATATAAGAAAACTGGAAGCGGCGGTAGCCTAATGGCTAGGGCGTCGGACTTGTGATCATGTGGTTGCCGGTTCGAACCCTACCCATTGCACTACCGACGTGAACCCACTCGTTACACAAGCATTTAGCTTAGTACGAGGGGTTAACAAGAATACTAGTAATGTGTAACGCACATTGCTAGTAAGCTATTTTTAAGAAAAAAAAAAAAAAAAACTTTACGACTATTGTAACATCGCGCGTTTTTTTAAATTATTTATTCCCGTTCAAATATACCTATAGCTAAGACAGGACTACGCCTGTGGGTCAGCTAGTAGCTGATTATTAATTACCTGGAATATGAGTACTTAACTAACGTATTTAGCGGAAGCCCTCCGGCGACTGGATGAAAAGAGTTAAAGATCGGGTTCCGTTGCGAATCCTGACAAAGAGTTTATTCTTAGGACACAGCAGAAATTGACCAGAAATTAGCTCTGGCGTCAAAAACTGTTATTTCTTATAAAAACTGTTGTCCAGTCACATATGGGTCTTTTGGAAGCCTTACGTAATCGACGTAGAAAGTCTGAAGTTGTTGGGCAGTATCCCAAAGTTAATAAAAAGTGATTGAAGGCCGATAACGTTGACACCTGTCAGGGCGACCTCCAAACTCGACAATGGACGCCTTTTTGTACGTTTTGCGGGAGGAAACGGGGACCTGAATAGTTTTTTCGTCTATAAAAAGCTTGAATAGTCTGTATACATTACTTTTTAACTAGATATAGGTATGGTATATTTTCAGGAAAATCATCTGATTTTGTCTTCATAAATGTAGTTTAAAAAGTTGCGTTCTATTAATTTTGATTTGAAAACTGGCTCCATTCTGAATGGATGAATCATCTCAATGGTAAGAAAGAAAATCCTAGTTCATCTTAAAAATGTCTCAAGCAGATGATGGTATCCATGTTACCTACCTAAAGACAACAAAGAACCGTAGTAATACAGGGAAATAATCATCCTCGTACGCACGGCTACACATCAAGCTATAAAAAATGTTTACGCTGGCCTCTTATAATATAATTGGACCTACAATTTGGGTGTCTTCAAGATGAGAGTGAATAGGTTTCTTTAAGGCAAGCGCGCACAATCGTGGAACTTTGTTGCTTAACATCAGATAAGTTTTGGTCAAGCGCAAGCCTATCTGTGATAAAAATAAAATGTTGAAACTATACAATGCCAGATCAACTTAAACTAGAAATTTATAGGTTAACCCGCAGCCGTGTGTACGAACTCAAACAAATATTACCTTCACGTACAATATTGCATTTCAGTATTCTTGCGTTTTGTGTTTCATTTCTCTTTTAACTTCACAGCTTTCAATATATTTGCTAACAACGCGCAGTCGATATTAAAATTTCCAATGGCGTAAAATATGAGGTGCAGCAACTTTATATGTTATATGAATTCACTTTCGCAAAGGAACATCGTTCGATCCGCTCAGGGTTATATTGCTACTTCTGTAGCAGCTTACATGCAAGCATATCAACGACTTGAAATCGTTTGAGATCAATCCCTTTGAAACACACAAAGAAAGTAAATTTATAGGCGCCAATAAGGACTGCTTTGAAAAATGAAGGTTACCTTCCCTCAATTAAAACAATCAACTGTTTGCTTTATTGAAAATTGCTATTCATCTTCTGAGGTTTATAATTTTGTATTGTTACATTTTTTTTTTATATCCTATTAAATCAACAATTTCACACCACATATCGTTGGTTGACTGGTTGTCGTAGTATATTTTCGTGGAATCGAGGTATCACACAAAAGACTGAGTTGTTACGGTTTCGAGGTCTATACGAGCCTCTTATCAATAAATATACGGATACTGGAATACTCGTAAGACGCAGGCGAGATCTCGAGATGCAATAATAGGAGACCCTTCTCAAACAAGTAGGATCTTCTATAAGATAAGTGTATTTCCTCTTGCATTACAGCGATAATGCGCTTGTGGACCCTCCACGCGTTATTTGTATTCATCGTTCGCTCTGTGTGGAAGCATAGTGCGGCATTTCATCCTGCACTCAGAAGTTTCCTTTTTAAGCAACTATTTTCGGCATCCTTTGTGAATACCATCACCATTACGCCTATATTCTCCGAAGTGTTAGGCTACTACCTACTAATGTTCACCACAATTTTCCCGGTACGTTCAAGTCCTTATAAATAAGGGCGAGCTTATCGCCATTAACCGGGCACAATTCAAAATCCGAGCTGCTACTGAGAATTCTATAGAAAAACCCGATAACACTTAGCTCAACGTGGGAATCGAACCCAGGACCTCTAGCGTAGCAGTCGCGCTTAGGACCATTGAGTCAGTCCATTGTGAATAGTTCAACTATTTTTATTAATTTAAAAATCCTTATGTAAAAATGAAATTCGAAATCTTGGTATGCTTTGGCGTATCAGAAAGCGATCTCCGGCTTCTACTGCATCGAATATAGATTTAGCCAAAACAATTTGTATAATACCTGTCTACATTTCAGGAGCTTGATCCATGAATTGACCTTAACTCAGTTTACATACGATCATACTTATTATTTTGAGTGATCTAGCTCTTCAATTTGAATACCAGAGCCTTCTGTCGTTTTTCTTCAAATCTGCATTGCGGAACCATTCTTTCAATATTATTCATGAAGAATAGTCGTTGAGAGACCTTTGCTCTGTATTTGATGTTATTAATTTGAGATTTGCTATGCTATTTGCTTCTATGATAAAGTTTTGTATGTTACAAAACTTTATCATAGAAGACTATAATTACTACTAAAATTGCCTCCATTTAATTTTGAGTTGATTTTATTATTAAAAATAAAAATGTGTACTATAAAAAGTCGTTTAGTTCTGATGAAGGATTTTACTAAAATAAACTTATCAAAATGCAGCGAGCGCTTTACGTGTCGCATATTACACCCGCAATGCTTAACTTTATCCATATTTTACTTGTTTTGATGTTCCCATTTAGATTACTTACCTATATTGAATTTTTGAAATAATGATACCTATTCGAAAAAAATTATAATACAATCTTCTTGGTGTAGATCTTTAGTGAAGAAGGATTCTTGTCCTTATGAACCTTGAAATAATCCAAGGACAAATTGTAATATAACATACCACCACGCTTGTATTCCTCGAAGGATTAGGCAGAGATGTACCTACATCTAAATTTCGTTGGTATTTTTAAGTCCCATGTAACAGTGCGAGCCTATTGTCATTCACCCGCAATTCCAAACTCCGAGCTACTACTGAGAATTTCATAATAAAAAACCAATAACACTGCTTGACCTGGGAATCGAACCCAGGGCCTCTAGCGTAGCAGTCGCGCTTAGGATAGCATAGCAGGGATTATATTGGGAACTTTAAAATTTTAATGCGGCAGCAACAAGCTAATGTTTTTGACAGGACTTTTTAGACACATCATATTATGTCATGGAGTGCCTACTGATACTCCTGTTTTTATTAGTATGTTTACTCATCTTTATTCTGTAAAGTACAGAAAGAACTGTACAGTTAAATAATATTTGGTTTTTGCGTCTGATATTTCAATAAAGTTTAAGTCCTTAGACGTTCTTTCAATTTCGAAATTAACTTTTTAATTAAATTCTTTGTAGGGTTATAAACTTTTTATGAATATAATTTGAAAAATAATGGCTCTAGCAACGCTAAGTCATTGAACCATTTCGAAAGCTAAAACCTTGCTTTACTTTTTGTAACACATTCATATCGCAATAGCTACAACGTAGCTATTGTAGCTTTCAGAGTTACAAGCTACGATGCTGTTGGTACCTAACCTATCGTTTGTACTACCGGCACATTGTATTATCGTCTATCGCTGGCTTAGATTTAACAATGTTTTTTAATTAGCAATAATAAAGACATCGGCTCAGATAATGTCTCATCGAGGTGGCACTGAAAATTTCGGGAATCAAGTAGTAAGTGACACAACATTACTATTTAAAAATGTATTTATTGCTTTTCGAAGTATTCTCCGCGAAATTTGACACATTTTTCCATACGATGGAACCAGTCATTGAAGCAACCATTCCATTCGGAAGTTGGGGTCTCCAAAATGGCCGTTTTGTAGGCGTCCACAGCTTCTTCAGGTGATGAAAATCTCTTACCACGCAATTTATTCTTTATTTTAGGGAAAGTATAGAAATCATTAGGTCGGCTGTACGGCGGATGGTCTAATAATTCTATGTTTTCTTGCTCCAAAAACTCTTTTGTTCTGTGCGCGGTGTGAGAACTCGCATTGTCGTGATGGAGGATGATGCGGCGGTTGCAGTTCTCTTTACGGAGTTCAGAAACGACCTGTGGCAAACCAATGCTAGCATACCATTCTGCATTAACCGTTCTTTGTCCCTCAAGAGGAATAGTCGCAACATGGCCGGTTTTGGAGACAAACGTGGCCACCATTTTTTTTGCAACACTCCGTGAACGAACAATTTTTGTTGGATTTAACTCATTTTCGAACACCCAAACTCGTGACTGTTTTTTTGTTTCGGGTTCGTACGCGTATATCCAGGATTCGTCACCTGATACGATGTTGTATACAGCATTTGAGGATCCTGCGTGGAATCTTTCGAGAGTTCTGAAGCACCAAGTAACGCGAGCCGCTTTTTGCTCTTCACAGAGCGAATGCGGTATCCATCGGGAAAACAACTTTTTTACACCTAATCGTTCATTATTATTATTATTATTATGAGCCTGTAGTGTCCCACTGCAGGGCAAAGGCCTCCCCACTCTTCTTCCACTTCTCTCTGTCCGTTGCCGTAGAAGACCAATCTTTTTTATACAAGTCTAGCTCATCCCGCCATCTCCGCCTGGGCCTGCCGCGTTGTCGTCTGCCATTAAGTGGGACCCATTGGGTGGTCAGTTTGGCCCAGTTTTCGTCTGACATGCGACAGATGTGTCCAGCCCAGTTCCATTTCAGCGTGGCAGCTTTCCGAGTGACGTCTGTTACTTTCGTCTTGGAACGAATGACTGTATTCCTAACCCGGTCCACAAGTTTTATACCCAGAATCGTTCATGCAAGATTATTTTTATTTGACTCATGCCAATGTCTAAAGTTGCCTGAATTTCGCGGTATGTCACATGTCGATCTTCCTCAATCAGCTTACGCACATCATCAACGTTTTCTTGGGTTACTGCAGTTTTTGGACGACCTTGACGGGGACGTATCAAGATCATCACTGAGCTTGATACGTCCACGTTGAAATTCAGCAAACCAGCGATAAATTGTGGTTTTGGATGGGGCTTCATCACCAAATGCAGAAAGTATCCGATCAACACACTGTTTTTGTGTTAAACCACTTCGAAAGTCATAATAAATAATTGCTCTTGAATTTTCTCGAGTCAATTCCATTTTCTCAAGGACTAAACAAGTTTGACAAGACCTTGTGACAAGACCGAGAACCTTTTTGAAAATAAATAAATGGTATTCGATTTTTAAAACCAAGAACTTTTCAATTAAAAAGATTTAAATATGACAGGAACAGTGGAAATATTCCATTCCCGATACTTTTAGTGCAGCCCTCGTATAAGCTACAAACCTACAAGGTTTAACAACGTTATGGATATCATATTACCGTGGGATAGCTATGCATTATTATATACAGCTAAATAATATATTACTAAATAAAACACTTAGTTTATTAAAACTAAGATTCTTTCCATAATGACCGTAGATGGTTATTTGAAATATTACAAAAAAGTTATAATGTTATAGTGCTTTTTTTTAATGAGCTTTTAAGGCTATGACTCTAGTCGCGCGGTTCCAACAAATGGATCCTAAGAAGAAGAGTACGGCAAGAAACTCCATATATCCGACATTCTTTAAAAAAAATTGAAGTGATACACACTGCATGAAATAATCAAAGTTATACGAACAAGTATTTTCTCAAAACGCATATCCCAGATGAATCTCGTATTTGGAACTTACGAGTATTAGATTTATATTCAGCCAACATTATATTGCGTGTTCCCGCAACACTTTAGAGTTGCTGTTTTAGTTTTGAACTAATGAGATTTTCGAATGAATGCTCTAGGGGATACACATGGTAGTGGGTCTCTGTTTATGAGCTGATAACTATAATCAAGTACTGGTTTAATATACTCCGTCTGTTTTTAGTATGTTTGGGATAATAAATAACCCTTAATTAGAAATAATCTCTGGGCGTGGTTTTTAAAAAGAGTTAAATGGCCTTAAGCCAAAGTAACAAGTTACAGAATCAGAATAACATTAGGTCATACGCACAATTTTTTTTTTCTTTTAAAAAGCTTACTAGCAATGTAGGTCACACATTACTAGTAATCTTGTTAACCCCTCGTAGTAAGCTAAATGCTTGTGTTACGAGTGGGTTCACGTCGGTAGTGCAATGGGTGAGTTTCGATCCGCCAACCACATAATCGCAAGTCCGACGCCCTAGCTATTAGGCTACCGCCGCTCTGAATTATTCGTAATGATCGGACAGAGATTCGAAGTCACTATCACAATTACAATTACGAGCGGACAAGCGTCTGACATGACGTCCATGTCGCCTCCGAACTCCCAAGCAAAAGTGAGCGAAGTGACATATAGACTTATCTTTTACACAAAACCGACGCTTGTCACTTTAAGAATAGGCAGGTATTCTTAAAAAAGTCCTCAGGCTCCTAACACTCTTTAATCTGGAATATTTTCTAATGATGAAAGGATTATAAAAATCGGTTTATAATTTCACCAAAATATGAAATGTTTTTTAATTCTCATTCGGACGCAATGTCTTGCATACCACTCAAGAATAACTAAACTCAATATACATGATGAAAGAAATTATTTAACATCAAATGAAGGGCTGTATCTAGCTACGAACACATCACTAACTTCTCGCTGACTAATTTAAATATCCGTCTTCGTGTCCCTGAGGAAATAACGAACGCTTTCACACTATTTTCTCCTAAATGAAAATGTAAAGCATTTCGCTCCTGTAAATATTGATGTTGTCCTACATTTCCCCTTTTTTGTATTTATTGTTGTAGACAATGTAGATAATGGTGTTTCGTTTATTTATTTATTTTATTTGAAAAGTTAAACATTTAAGTAGTGCATGTGCAGAAAGTGTTCTTAATCACCAAAACATTTTGCTTAAAACCAAAAACCAACATGGCGCCTGAGAATCGCTACGATTGTAACTTATTAATTTAGTTTTACTTTATACTTAGTTTACGAGCCTTAACCAGCGATGTTAACTGTATTGATTTTATATTTTGCAATCTCAAGGGTAATCCCAAAATCCTTAGCTGATATCTATATCCTACAACCAATCTACATCCCAAGTTTTTAGGGTTAATCGTGATTAATGAGCGTGTGAGTGGTATTTCGCTTTTAATTACATGGATTAGTCTTATTTTCTTTTAGATCTGGCCATGAGCTTAAAAAACAAATGAACAGTTTTAGCAGCGGCAGGACTTAGCGGTGAACTTTAAATCAGTAAGTGGCGATCACAATAGACCGACTACGGTCACAAAACACCAATAAAAAAGAACTGAACAAGTTTTGAGGGTTAATCTTGATTAATGAGCGTGTGAGTGGTATTTCGCTTTTAATTACATAGATAAAGTCTTATTTTCTTTCACATCTGACCATGTGCTTAGAAAACAAATGAATACTGAACAGTTTAAATAGTATACCTAACAACATGCTTTGCTATCAGTTCACTACTAGCTCTATTAGGTCTATAGAAACTACATATTAACGCTCCTACACTTTTCTACCCTTTGGTCGTTTGAACGTCGATCGTCAATTTCCTGCAACCGATTGCCAGTTGCTAGTCAACAATCACATTAAATGACCCACTTTTATGGCAGACTTATGTCTAGCTTATCATTTACTGCACTTTATGGGGCACCAGCGTCATAAATGGTGGCCGCAATATTTATTTTTATGGTGATGATAATTGGTAAAGCATTGGTGAAGATAAACTCGTGCCTATAACTACGCTGTTCAACAGATCTGTAAGGTTGTCTGTAGTCTGTGGATGGGTGACCATACCATCACGCCTGTATTCCCCGAAGGGTTAGGCAGAGGTGCACTTAATGTACACCCACAGTTCGCCGGTATGTTTGGGTCCGAGGGGGCGAGCCTATTGCCATTCACCGGGCACAAATCCAGACTCCGAGCTGCTACTGAGAATTTCATAGAAAAACTCAATAACACTTTGCTCGACCTGGGGATCGAACCCAAGACCTCTAGCGTAGCAGTCGCGATTGGGACCACTAGACCAACGAGGCAGTCACACCTATGACAATCGTTAGTGGCAGTCAGAAGCCCAAAAAGCGTGACAACCAGTCTACCATTCCTTCGAATATCGGTGTTGCCCATAAATTTGGTTGCGGAGGTCTGATGGCAGTCGGTTTGTCTAAAATACAAATATTCAGCCGCACCTGGTTTGACTGAAAGGCTTCGACTTCAACGTAATTGGGAAAGGGCTAGGATGTTTTATGATTTGTAATCATCATCAACTCATATATTGTCCCACTGCTGGGCACGGGTCTCCTCTCAGAACGTGAAGGCTGTAGTCCGCCACGCTAGCCTACTGCGGGTTGGCAGACTGACACAACATCGAGAAAATCTCTCAAGCACGCAGGTTTCCTCACGATGTTTTCCTTCACAGTTTTTAAGTGCGTGATAATTAAGTATTAATACGCACATGACTTCGAAAAATCAGAGGTGCGTGCTTTGGATTCGAACTCGAGACCTTTGAGATGGCAGTCCTATGGTCATATCACAAGGCTATCACTGCACTTATTATGATTGGTAAAGCATTTTTATATTAAAATCTGTTTATGAAATTAACTTGTTGGTTGTGGTAAATGAAGCGATATTTGACCATCTGGCGCACTATACATTACAGATATATAACATACTAGAGTATATTATAAACTAGCGGTATTGCGTTATGTTATCCGCATTCATCCAGTCAGTCAATCGCACAAATATTTCTGCAAGACATAGAAATGGAATAAACATCCCGTATTAAAGATCGAACAGGATTAGAACACACGACTGATCACAGTAAAACGGTTTTGATCCGCTGTTACTGTGAGGATGGGCTTCTCACTGAGAGAAAGCCTGTGTCCCAGCAGTGGGACCATTGTAGTTTGATTATGTTGTTTGGAATTCAAAGCCTACACAATTATTAGCATGCCACTACAATACGCATCTCATTGCGGTCAACACTTCATCAGGCGTTAAGTCGCGGGTGAAGTAATTATAAGTGTACCTCCGTATTTTTTATATTCTCTCTTCTTGTTTTTTGTGGTACGGAATACACGCATCTTTGCAGCTCCAGTTATAATTTTATTTTTCCTGACCAAACACACATCTCAACATAATTTTGGTCCTAACGAGACGGATAAGAGAATCAGGAATAAGAAAAAGTCCAGGAAATATAAATTTATTGGATTTATGTACATAAAAGAGAATTAGGCAGACTGTCAAATCAACGCACAGCCTACACCGCTAAGTCCTGAAACATGGAAATGAATGGCAGCGTCCTTATTAGTCGTACGAATTCGGATTTGAACAACACTGCGCGATACAACAAGTCTACATAATAAACGAGACTTAACTTCATACTCTTGATGCGTTTGTTATTATGATAAAGTACCACCTAAACTAAAAATCAAGTTATAATTTTTCCCGTCCTTAGTACACTTTACAACTTCGCAAAGAAAAGCAATCTTTGTTGTAGATTTATTCTTTAAGTTGCTCTTATGTACAAAAAAATGCTGGCACAGATGTATTAGGTACTTTGTTTTATCATACCATCACGCCTGTATTCCTGGTTATATCATTGTAAGGTGCGGGGCAGGGTTTTTTTTTGGATTACTCGGCAAACGAGCAGGCGGGCTACCTGAAGGTAAGTAGTCATCGCCGCCCATGGACATCTGCAAAACCAAAGGAGTTGTAGATGCGTTGCCGAGCCTATTTAAAGAGAAGCGAGGGGAAGGAGAAAGGAGGAGGAAAGTGACTCAGGGAGGAATTGGGCCTCCGGTGATCCACACTCACCGTACGAAACGCAACAGTATACATACTGGTACTTAAGAGGATAGTATCCGCTCCGCGCTCCATACAAACGTAGTTTGGTCTTATCTTGAATATTAACAAATGAAAGTCTTTGGAATTTTGCAGTAACAATCTTATCATTAAAATACGTGTTCCTGTAGTATACAATTTCATTTCAATATACGGTTAAAAAGTTACACCAGCTCAAAGATTAGCAATTTTCGTTGAAAAACGGCCCCACTTTATGCTAGTATTTCTCGGCAATGTATCAATACAGAAACATTCTGATTCGAAAGAAACCCAGATAATATAGTGAATATATTTTTACAAGTTTTTTTTTTTACGTATTAACAATTTATAGGAGTAATCTCCAAAATTCGGAACATAAGAAATACGCGTGAAAATGTTGTTGTTTCTCCTCTCGGGCAGGCGTTCGCATCGCGAGGGATAGAGACAGCGACAACTGTGCAACATTGTTGCGTTCGCGAGGGACACTCCTCTTAACATCGGTACTTCCCCGGTAGTGCCGACCATTCATGCTGGCATGTAGACGTGCCAGCAGGCACTACTTTCACAAGGTGAACTGGGGCCCGCTTGTTGGAAATGGCTCGCCCCTCTATTACATGGGATCTAAACATACCGAACCGAGGGTGTACACCAATATATCTCTGCCTACTACTTTGACGAACAAGACGTAATAGTATAAATTCCTCAGTGACTTTGCTAGTATGAATATACCCTTAGAGTGCGCACTGACATTTCCATCGACCTAATCCGTCTGTCAGAATGGTATAGAAATCGGATTATTCCATATTACCGGATCGTACCCATCCATTGTGTTCCATTATTGACGAGGATTAAAGATATGCACGCGTTTGTTGGTTTATTCCCCGTATTGATGAATAAACACAATATCGTGGGATGAATAGACAAGTATAATGCGTGTATATCTGCTGTTATTTCAGGAAAAGCATGCAATGGTGTCTATTGTTTAATATACACCATCGAATACCATCATAACAATAGACATTATCGAATGTTACTTCATATATATATATATACCGTTTTACCGTTGTCATTAAGTTGTTGACTATAAATAAATATACTCGTAAATTGATTCAATATTGCTAATTTGGAATATTAAAAAATGACATTTTGATGCGTACAAGTTTTTTAAATTGATGTTCGTAAACTAAATAATGTGATATTAATTTTTGTATTTTTATTGTTTCAGGTAAAGCATTCGTTCTGTCATGGTCACGGGGAATTGGTCACATGCTCTTGACTATAGGGCCTTGGCAGGCATGTGCGGTTTTAGTCGGTACGAATCCGACATACCTTGCCGCCTTCCCAGGTGACAGACCATCCATGTGGATTTTAAGTAACTCATTATTTCGAACTGAACTTGGGTGGGAATCAAATTTAGATTTAGTATTTTTTTTTTATAGTTCAAATCTAATTCACCAATTATTGCATATTTATTTTACTTCTTCCACACATGGCTACATTAAAGAATTTATTTGGCATCAATTCCTATGTGTAACGCATCGTTAATCCTCAAAAATGAATGAATAAAATAGAAATTGAATAAATAACAGTAGCCGAGTATTGATTTCAATTAAATAAACAAAATCACATAGAAACTTTATGTTACTGTTGCTTCTAGAATAATTTGATGTTGTAATAATATTGTTGCACTCAAGTAAAACTACTTACTGTTACGGAGTAAACAAAAATAAAATAACGCAGCTTGTTAACTGTAAACCTGGTATTGACAGCAAAGAAACTGTTATTTACTGCATCTAATATTCTACAAGAAAATTATTGTTTAAAGCACACTGTAATAGCGTTTACGCTTCACGAGACTTTTCCGTGGAAATGCAAAATGGGAGTAGAATTTTTCTAATGTATACAGTAGGAAATCTATGAATTAAAATCTAAATGGAGAAAACATGTGATTTATAGTAACATTTTTATTTTGACATTTCTTTACAATTCCGCTATGGTTTAATATAGAGTGGAACAATAAACCGAGCCAAAAAGGAAGCACACTTGTTTTTCGTAGCACCGTAGCCGCGTAGCATTGTTAGAGACTACGAGTCGTAGCACGTCCATACGTCTAATGGCCATTACATACTGGCGCGTAAAGTTCGCAGGCTGATGTCGACAGTATGGCGGCGGGTTAGCCGAGCTTTTATGGTTATTTGATTGTACGCGTTAGCCAGTTATAGGTGAATTATCCAAAAGCTAGCTAAGATTCATGTCTGTTGTTCTAACCGACTGATCTTAATCATTACGTCATTAAGACCTAACAAAAGACAATATTGAGAAGTTCGTTTCAAGTTATTTCAAAGTCTAATAGAAATTGTTTTAAGCTCTCAATTAAACCGCTAACCTCAAGACAAAATAACACTACAGAGTCGTAATTGAACTATTAACCGCTACAAAGATAAAACAGAGTGTAATACAATCAATTAAGTTGTTTAAATGCCGTTGTTACACTTTTTGTTTAAACTACTTTTAAAAAGGCTTTAAGTCTGCTATCTTACACATGACATGTGACATTTGCTGTTTTGTTTAAATGCCATTAAACGGTTGGAAACCCACCCGTTGCATTACTGACGTAGAACTACTCGTAATACAAGCATTTAACTTAGCACGAGGGGTTAACAAGAATACTAGTAATGTGTGACCCATTGCTCGTAAGCATTTTTTTTCGCGATTACATTGCGCTGAGTATCGTATGTTCGATTACCGCCCGTGACAAATATTTGTGTTCCACGAATATTTTTGTTCTGGTGCGACGTTGTCCTGTCTTAGTTTTGAATATTCAGTTCGAACTGAAATAAAAAATAATTAAAAGAACGCGCGAAGTTACAATTTTTTTTTCTTTCCGTAAGAACTTTATACAAAAACGTTGAAAGAAATCGTAAATTTTTTCTCATGTTATGGCGTGACCAAGGAAAATAGGTTCGTTCCCATTAGTTCTACTAAACAGTTCTATCGTAGAACTAGTGGGATTTTTTTTTCTCATTAGTCCTACGATTTAAGTAGAACAAAATAGTAGAACTAATGGAAGTGTTTATTCCCACTTGTTCTACTAGTTCCATTGCACAGTTCACAGGGATTCATTTTTATATATATAGATAAATTGTAAGTTATATCGTTGTATTGTATGTTAAACAGGGATACCTCCCTAGATTCAGAGATATTTTTTATCTTTACTTACACAACATATGCTTAATATAACATCTGTACCCAACAATACAGGCAAACAGAATAATCTAATCCACATAGCGCACATAACAACACAATAGTTGAGGTTACGAATGAATTTGCATATTGCATTCTAAACACGGGCGACCGCAAATATTATCTACGTATATCTGCGCAAATATTTTCACTAGTGATGCGCCATGTCTTTGCTCTCTGCATGCGAGTGTCTAAAAATTTATTTAAACTGAGGTAGAAGATATTTTGTGAGCAAAATGTACGGAATGGGTAAACAATTTGTGGCAAATGTGTTCATATAAGAATGTTTGTAAAGACTGCTTTAAAGACAAAATTCTGTGTCTCGAATCGTCTGTAAATATTAAAACTTATTTAGATACATTGTCCCATACAAATATTGGCAAAATATATATTTAAATGTAATAATCAAATCGTCAATCTTGCATCACAGTTTTTTTTTAATTCCAGTAAATATTTTCCGAATTATTATTTCTATGTAACAGGGGCAAACGAACATGCGGATCAAGTTAGCAAATAACCAGTCTGTGTTCCCAACTTGTCAAAAATTCACATATCCATACTTTTGATACATTTTCATTCGTCAAATCGAACGAAAGAATGTAACTTGTCTTACAATTCCTAAGAGCATATCAACCCTATGAACAATGCGGTCATTATTAAAATATATACAAGTATATTAAGCCATATAATGTGCCGACCGGGACACGAAAGGTCAGGGGTTGTAATATAAAGATGTTTTATACGGACTTAGCGAATATTTAGGGAGTGTGAACATTCTTTTAGTGGACATTTGGTGTTATAGGGACCCCAGTAAAACCCATTTTCGTATCGACTCATATCGCTATAAAATAAATAGATCGGTTAATAATTATTAGTACGAGTATTTTAATTAAGATTTGCGAAAAGTGACTGGCAGCGAATGGATGAAAACAGCTGAAGATTGGGCTCTGTGGCGTTCACTTAAAGAGGACAACGTCCAGAAGTGACGAATAAGGACTAATATTTTAAAACGAAATGCACAAGCAAGAAGGAAATTCTACAGGGGGCTAATATTTATACCTCATTTGGAATACTTATATCGCGAGAGATCCTGGCTTCGATTCCTAAGTCGAGCAATCTATTATTGAGTATTTATATGATATTTTCTTTGTTTGGATTTTTGCCAATAGTGACAAAACTCCACTATTAGGTACATGAGACCTAAACGCACTGGTAAACTGCGGATGTACTGTGTACACCTCTGCCTAACCCTTCAGGGAATACAGACGAGATAGTATGTCGTTATGGAATTGTAGGAAGATTCGTAGCAATTTTCACGGTGATTCATGCAAAGCGGCTTTTATAGCGCTACAAATGGCTAAATACCTATGCTATTGCATTTTGCTAAGATATGGATTTCAGGGAAAACCGCCTTCCGCTTCCCCTACTAACTCTTTACATACATTAAATACAAGGTTCGCCCTCTAGAACGCTGAAAGTATTCAATTATGTTTCAAACATTTCCCTCCCAGTACACTGGAACAGCTAACTCCGAACTAAGTATGATAGTCAAATACGGAAGTGAAATTACAATACTTATATAAACGAAAGCGTTCAACCAGCCACTGTAAAATTTAATTTGGACCAATTAACGTTTGAAATGATCTAGACAAACGTAGCTGCGCTTGTGATACCCTGCATTGCAGAAATTGTGATATTTGGGCTAGTTTAATTTTACTATAGGGCTTATGCAAATGTAGTTTGTTCGACGTTGCAAAATCTCTATGATTTCACCCGCAATGGGTCGCGGGTCAAACGTTGCTATCATCCCCATAACAGCCCATATATTGCCAACCACAGAACAGATTTTGATGAAACTTGCACTGTTCCCTAAGTTGAAAGGTACTTAATCGAACACAACAAGGATTACAGCAATTGGAGTTTTAGTTTCTGAGATAAGTACCTATACGAACATTCATATATACATACATTTGTGAAATTTGTGTATGCATCTCATCAGTTTCTAATAAATTTTAAAATAATACAACTTTGTTACGCGTGCTTATAAAAGGGCGTTAATTTTTTGCATGTCGTTATAAATTTGATACGTAAGTTCACCGGAATACAGCCCTCCACGTACGATGTTGAGGGTACCTCGTTGTAATATATCGCCCACGCTTTCCCGTTTCGGAGTAAGTAAACAGAGCTCTGTATACTCCCCAAGCCTATATTATAAGTACATAACGATTACGGCAGAACGTATATTGCTCGAAAGATGAGTGAATAAAAGATTTTAGTGGACTTTTTAAGCTTCTGCAGCGGATTTGTAACAGCTGTAAATTTAATAGAACAGCTGAGTGATAATTATCATGGCGTTCTGATGTCCTTTCTGTGATGATAGAAGACCAAAGAAAACGTCAACCTCGCATTATATCTAACTGTGTAAAATGGAAGATGCGATAAAAATTATGGAAAAAATGGACCTCATCCTAAAAGAACTGAGTGAGTGGTAGCCGTGGCCAGTGGTGCAATATGAAACGAAGAAGCTCAAAGGGGCCTACGTCCAGCAGTGGGCGAATACAGGCTGATAATGATGATAATTATGGAACACAACCGGGCCACAAACCGTTAGGAAAACTTGCTTGATGGCCCTTTGGGAAATCCTTAGCGATGTTGCTGTATGATGAAATTATGAAGCACGTTATGCTGGTCTAAAATTTAAGAGTAACATCAATTTAAAGAAAGATATCAAAGAAGAACTTTCAAGCGACTTAAGAAATAAATATGAACACTTAACTGTCTGTTGGTAAGAATAAGCTTAATTTACATGTCATCTAAATTTGCCTAAATTCATTTTTAACGCTAGCGCAAAGGGTGTTTAAACTTACGACTAGGCTAGGCTAGGCTAGGCTTTAGGCTAGGCTAGGCTTTAGGACTTAGCAAAAAAACGGACTATAGATACGCCAGAACTTGTTTGTTACTAGAAAATCAAATTCAAAGTGGTTCAAATTACCCCGGGCCTTATATCTTAAAAATGCCAGGTTAAATTGGCACGTCAACCTTGAGTACTAGTTAACGAGTTTTCCTGTGCCCATATTAAATATGCGTGGAAGGTATTCTGGATAAGTCACGTACTTAGTTCTTTCAGCATGCGCGACTTCTATCACGTTCTACTAACTTTTTTAAGTAGCTTCAGCCCCACTAAGTCAATGGCAGCGCTATTTCATGTTAGGTACATAAAACATACCGGCAAACTGTGGGTATTAGTTTATACATCATCTTTTTATTTAAAGCTTACTAGGAATGTGGGTCACTCATTACTAGTACTCTTGTTAACCCCTCGTGTAAGCTAAATGCTTGTGTTACGAGTGGGTTCTCGTCGGTAGTGCAATGGGTGGGGTTCGAACCGGCAACCACATGATCGCAAGTCCGACGCCCTAGCCATTACGCTACCGCCGCTTCTAAATCTGATCTAATCTTCTCATCGTACGTCTTTTGCTGCTTGATAATGATTGATATGGAATATGGTATTGACTTTGTTGAATTGACACTTTACTTAATGTGATTAATGTGAACTGAATTTAAAGATAATAATTTAAAATTAACAATTGTACAATTTAGCTGCAGTACCTAATGGTAATGTGCGGTTACATCGTATAATCGACCCATTTTTCCACTGCTGGGCACTGGTCTCCTCTTATGACGAAAGGGATTAGACTATAGTCCACCACGCTAGCCTACTGCAGGTTGCCAGACTTCACACTCTTAAGAAAACAAGCATGCAGAAACCTGATAATAATTAATACGCACATGACTACGAAAAATTTGCCTTGGATTCAAACTTTACCTTGGCTGTCCAACGGTCATATCACTAGGCTATCACTGTACTACCTGGGGATAAACAGGCAGTAATCATTATTATACGTCATCCTACATAATAATTTAAAATAACTCCTGTTTATTCGGGCAACACCAACTTAGGTAGGCCTACGTCCAGTGGAATGATATAGGCTGGAGGTGATCTGGTAACAGCCCCAACGACTATGTTTGAATATAGATTGTACACTGATGTTTAAACACAAAGCAAACTTTTCAAGTTTTCAGTTTTCATCAGTGTTCTGAAAAGAAATATAGAAAAAGTATCATGCTACATACTGCCATCAAAGTGGCCCTAATGGATTCCATTTTTCCATTTCTTATACTTTCAAACTTAAAAAATGTGTTTATTAAACTAAAACGTATGCATGTATAAAGTATTTATTTATTTATTTATTTTATTCTTTATTGTACACCACAAATACAAGCTTTATAATATATATCTACAAATACAAAAGTAGGTACAACGGGCGGCCTTATCGCTTAAAGTGATTTCTTCCAGGCAACCAAAGTGAAATGAACACTTGACAAGATAACGGGCGTTTAAATAAAAATAAAAACTATACTAAAACAGGTCACTTATGCAAAAACCTAAAACGAATATATAAAAATAACTCCATATACTATATAATATAAATAAATATATATAATTATATCCCATAAATAAAAATAGATACTTCTATAAAAATACATACATAATAAAATTACATTTATTAAGTATTACAATGTCCTGAGTAATGTTTCTTTAACAGTTTTTTAAACATTGGCAAAGATTGTGCACGTCTTACCGTAAGTGGTAACGCATTCCACAGGCGAGCTGCTTGCACGAAAAAGGATTTATCAGTAAACCTTGTGGAATGCGCTGGGATTTTAAGTTCCAAATTATCCAATGACCTCAGAACCCTAGAATGTGTGTCACAGAGGAACTCGAAACGTTCTTTGAGATACAAAGGGGTAGATGGATTAAAGAGCACATTATAAAGCAAAGAAAGTAGATGAGAATTCCGGCGAAGTCGGATTGGCAACCAGTTGAGCTTAGTACGAAATTCGGAGACATGATCATATTTGCGTAAGCCAAATATAAATCTAATACAAAAGTTTTGAAGTCGCTCAAGTCTATCTAGCTGCTCTTCAGTAAGGTCAAGATAGCTGACATCGGCATAGTCTAATATTGGAAGGAAGAGAGACTGTGCAAGCGCAATTTTAGTAGCTGTAGGTAGGAAATTCCGAAGTCTTCGTAAGGAAGAAGCTGAAGCAAACATTTTTCGACTGACCTCTTTCAGGTGTACATTCCATGACAAAGTCCTATCAATGTGTACCCCCAAGTTCTTTACTTTATCACATATTGGCATGACAGCCCCATCAAAAGAAATTTGAGGAAGCGTCGACCAGTTAATCCTAGCGGTCATCCTAGAACTGCCAATGACAGTTACTTGGGTTTTAGTGGCGTTCACTTTGAGTCCAAAATTAATACTCCAGTCCATTATTTGAGCCAAGTCCTTATTTATTGTGTTAAAGGCTATAGAGAGGTTTTCAAGAGGAGCTTGACAATAAATCTGAAGATCGTCTGCATAAAGATGGTAGGAAGACGTGAGTCGATCGGAGATGGAATTAATGAAAATTGAAAAAAGCAATGGAGAAAGAACGCCACCCTGTGGTACGCCGGCAGAAGTATTGCACCAAGAAGATGTGGAACCTTCAATACTAATACGTTGTCGGCGACCAAACAGGTAACTACGAAACCACTCAATCACCGTTGGAGATATGTTTAGAGAACAGAGCATGCCAATCAAGATATCGAAGTCAACGGTATTAAAAGCATTGCTGAAATCCAAGAGTGCTAATACCGTTAAGTTACCAGCCTCCATACTCGACCTGATATTATCCGTAATATGAACTAGGGCTGTCGTAGTGCTGTGACCAGGACGGAAACCGGATTGAAAAGGATTAAGTAGATTATTTTTGTTAAGGAAAGAAGTAAGTTGGCCATGGACAAGGTTTTCAAGGACTTTTGATAGGAACGGTAAAATGGAAATAGGACGAAAATCTGAGAAAGATAAAGGATTCGGAATTTTAGGCAAAGGAATTATTTGAGCATTCTTCCATGCTCTAGGAAAGACACCATTAGTTATGGAGAAATTAAGGATATGGCAAAGGATGGGGAGAATTTCATCAAGGATAGGGATGATCATACTACGGCTAACACAGTCACACCCAACAGCGTTGGATGTAATTGAGAGGATGCTCTTCTTAACATCACAAGCAGTGAATTGAGTAATGACAAAGGGGGAATAATCGGGCGTCGGAAGATTAGAAAGATAATTTAAAGTGTTAATTTTAGTGGTCTTATCAAAGTCAGACGAAGTAATGAAATGCTGATTAAGTAAATTTATATCGAAGTCCTTAGGAAAGTTATTGTGACGAGATTTTCCGACCCCAAGTGATCTGAGAAATTTCCAAACTTTAGCTGGATCATTATTTTGAACGGATTTATGGATATGTTGGCGTTGAGCATTCCTACAAATCTTATTGCAGCGATTTCGAACTGTCACATATTGCTCTCTGTTGGAGTCATTAGGCCGACTTTTATATTTAAATTTAGCAGCTGCTTTTTTAGACATTAGGTTTTTTATATCATCAGTCAGCCACGGTGCGGGTGCATGTTTAATTTTAACAGCTCGAACAGGAGCATGCCGATCAAATAATTGAATGACATTTGTCATAAACAGATCCACCTGTTCATCAACCGAGTTAGCAGCAACAAGAGGAGTCCAGTCAATGCTGCTCGCATCATCACGAAGGCTATCAATGTTTATGCCACTAAAATTGCGGAGCATGAGAATTTTAGATCTAGCCTTGGGTGGACGTATTTTGTAAGAAAGAAAATCAAGTCATGATATGAGAATAAATCGGCTGGGCTCTGACCATATTTAGCAACATGATTCTTGGACGATACAAGTATAAGATCAAGGAATGAGGGGACAGAATCTGGGAAGTGATGAGTAGGATCAAGATTAAGTACGGACATATTATTAGATTCAATAGTGGAAAAAAGCAACGAAGCACGGTGATCTTTTTTGAGAAGACAGGTGTTAAAATCACCCATGATTATTGAGTGACTGTAAGAAGGTATTAATCGTTCCAAGATATTTTCAAAGGAGGAAAAGAAATCAATGCGTAGAGAAGGGCAGTAGTACACTCCAAGAAGAACTTTAGAATGGTTTAAATCCAGCTCTAAAAAGAGATGTTCACCAGCATTCGACGGAGGTGGTTGTGGAGACATACTCACAACAGTGAAGGAAATATGACTGCGGAGGTATATGGCCACACCACCGCCACGGCCAACCGTGCGATCATTCCTTATAAGCTGGAAACCAGGAAGAGAATAAGATATTGAGGAAAGACATGGTTTTAACCATGACTCAGAGACTAAAATAGCGTGGATACATTTGCAATCGAAACTTGCCAGCATATCGGGGAAATGGGCCGGAATACTCTGGGCATTAATGTGGACAACATTAAAGTTTCTAGGGACATCGGAAAATTGTGAGGCTAGGGTGTCAGCTAATGATGGAATACTCAAAAAGCTGTCGTCACTACTAGTACCAATAGAATAAAATTCACTATCGCTGTTATCAGACTCGGACATGACAATAAACTATAATAATATTATAAAATATATATATGTGTATATAAATAAGAATATAAATTATACTATACTCTAGTGCTAAAAAATAAAAAATAAAAACAATATTCCACCTGCCGGTTGTGTACGAAAATAAAACTACTATTAAATAATACAATCTACAAAAAAGCAAAGTCAAATGAACTCTCTGAAGCTGTTTAGGTAGTCAATATAACTTAAAACTAATAAACTTTAGCTAAAAAAAAAAAAAAAAAAAACTATTTTATGGCAAATTTAAACGTATGGAACAAGATATCGCGCTATGGATCTGTCTTTCCGTCATGGTACAAAAGCCTCTGAAGCCATACAAAAAACTAAATAAAAAAAAGACAGAACTGATTGTCAATTTGACATAAATGACAGCAGCTACCTGCAAATCACATTCACAACAAACATTTTTTATAATCTGTGATACTAATAAAAATTCAATGTTAGTGACAGCAAAAACAAGAAATAAATTATAAAATTAAAAGTGGGTGCATAGATGTCGGTCGTAATAAAAAGAAGCCGAAATTATATAAACTACCTGCAGTGCACAGTACACAGATTATACATAGCGATGACTACTTCTTGGCGGCCGCCCGCTTGAGCTTTGTGGTATTAGAGCTCTTGATATCCGCAGACACTTGCGTGCTAGACCCTGAGGCACCCGGCTGCTGCTGCTGCTGCTGCTGATGCCGCTGCCCGATGTCATTCCAATCCTCTTTGCAAGCGACTCGATGTTTGATGCCATCGGCCCCGAGAACATACACAGAGCCCTCTCTGGTCCAGCAGTTTGCTACACCAAACTTTTCGCGTGCTGCCATGAAGAGATCATGCCGCGTCCTTGTGAGAAACTCGGAGATGGTGATACCAGTGCCTTTTAATTTTGTTTTATCAAACCACAAAGTGTCCCGCAGTGCTAAACTATGTAGCTTGACTACAATCGGTCTGGGTCTGTGAGTTGTGGACCGACCCAACCTGTGGCAGCGCTTGATATCACTGACAGTAAACTCACTCAACTTTAAGCTGTCTCTCATAACCTGAGTAACAACCTGTGCAGTGTCTTCTTTGGCCTTCTCTGTCACACCATGTAGTAGCAGCATCTTCCTGCGGCCACGCATCTCCATGTCATCCACACTTTGAGCAAGCATGTGAACTTGTTGCTGCAAACCGCCAAGTGCTTGAATAATGAAGTTCCGGAAAGCCGCAAACTCCATTGCTAAGGTGGAACTGGATGATGTGCTGGGAGCTTTATTCAATTGAGCCTCAAAATCTGCCATCCTCTTGTGGAAAATGTCCATCATGTCAGTCAAGTTGCTTCTGATAGATTCCATTGTGAAGAAATATTTTGAAGATTTAATGTAACTAACAAAAACTTTGTAAATAGTTGTTTAAATTACAGGAAAACACTTATCCGGCAGGTATAGCTAACTAGCTAGTTTTTGGAAGCATTAATAAATAGTTAAATAGTGTTTTATTAATTTTTAAATAAATTTATATTGGGACTGTATTTTAATTGTAATGACCTCACAACTACCCGCAAAGCAAAAAAAGGTACTACTACTTTAATCCCAAAGTAATCTGTGAAAACTAAAACGAAATAAATCCACACAGCTCATGAATTGTCTCCGTACCACTCTTTAAGTTCTTTAAATAAAATTGTGCTGAAAAGCTCCGAGCGTCGTTTAAGCTCGCATTAAAATCCAATGATTTTCGAATCCATCCCGAAAAGATGTACCTATCTACGTCTTCCGGGATTTTCATATTACATTCACGAGCAACATCGTAAATGCGTAGTAGATAACTTATGCGGATAGGCAGATAACTGACAGGCAGGCTATGTTCTTTTAGACCGTATGCTTGTGTGTGAGCTAATGGATTTGTTTTTCTTTTTTTTATGGGACAACTCGGCAAACGAGCTGGTGAGCCACCTGATAGTAAGTAGTCATTGTCGCCCATGGAAATCTGCAAAACCAAAAGAGTTGCAAATGCGTTGCGAGCTTATTTAAAGGGAAAAGGGAGGGGAAGGAGACAAGGAAAAGAAAGGAGACTGAGGTAGGAATTGAGAGCATACCTACTGCTTCTTGACGTCGATTTTCTGTGGGACTGCCCCGGTCATGCTGAACCATTTATGCTGGCATGTAAACATCGCGACATAAACTTATCATACATACTACGCCTTATTGCAATGTGGGTTGTTAGTAACTAACATTTTATGATTCTTTCATATTTCTTTTGCTCCGTCAAATCCATGCATCTTGTCATCGAGTAAGTACCTATCTGTTGTATCAATAAATAATCGTGAACTAGATATTGCAACTAATGCTACACGTTTATTTTTGTTTTAGATGAAAGAAAGTCCAACCAAATATCCATCTAGCAGAAATATTAATCAGTCATTATTATCTAGACATCTCTGAAAGAAGATAATTATTGCTTATACACGTATAATACTTGAGAATTGTATATTGCGCAACATTATTAATAAGTTCTTGGGTATCAAACGAATGCTGGCGCTCAATAACAATTGATTTTCTGTTTGGTATGTAATTGATTGCTCGTCAAGTTAGCTGAATATAAAACGTAGCTAACAGTTTTCTTAATAAGACCAAGAATTTAAACGCTCATGTTGATTTATTTTATTCTACGTTTTTGAGTGTCTACATGATAATTATTATGTAAACTAAGTAACTGACAACTTAAAAAGCTTTGAAATAAACAGAAATTGAAAAGCTTCGATCCTTTCAGAAGAGTGTGCGTAAATACTCTCTAGAGTATATCTCTGTAATATATAGAAAATATCTGATATTAAATCTACAAATACCACGTCGTGGTAAGCGGTTGGCGGATTTAGCTGACTTTGCTTTAAAATAACGTATTCGTTTGTCTTACAAAATATTTAAGACCATGTTTTCCTTGGGACTACGGAGTTAGTACCTTCATCAACAAAAGTATTGTCTGAAAACGACATCATAAGTATGATTAGATTATCTCTTGGAGTTTTTTCTATACCCATGAAAACGACAAACAGCCCATTTAAAAACTCCTCAAATTATATTTTCTTACATTTTTCTAGTATAGAGACTTTGGCCAGTTATAATTTAATTACTATGATCTTAGTCGTGTTCTTTACCAAATATTGTTGTATATTTTATTTATCTTATAAAATTATTGATCTACCTTTTAATATATCTTGCAAAGTCTTCTTTTATTTAAATATAGTTCTTAATTAAAAGTGTAGCAGTGTGAGCTGCAGCAGGTACCTAACCTCTGACTTTCCCGTGTAATACTATAACAAAGATATTATATCCCGACATAAAACGGGTTACATATTATATATACTTCCCTTGTCTGTGTGTCTTTCAATTAGTATTTCATATATCTACAACCAAATATTCTCAGTAGCTTCATTAAAATAGCACAAATACACACATTGATCATGAGTCGCGTGACGTATCACAGAGGGCTTTACCCGACTTACTACAAAGGTAGCGTTTTATTATTTTCGTCTTGTGATATTTGCTGTTGTCTCCTGTTTTCGCTTCAAATACCTTACATGATTGAAGATCGGTCTTATTATATTACGTAGGTAGTGACCCGACTTTTTCTTAACAAGTTATATTATTACTTTTTTGGTTATGATGAGATTCCGGTTGTGTACAATTATAGCAGGCCCTATTACCGTACAAACATGATGCGAGGCAATCTCATTGCCTTTAAACCTTAAAGGGGTCCAGTGAACGCTGGCCTGATACAGCCTGTTCTGGTCGAATGTTCGTGTATTATTTTAGTCTAGTCTAGTCTGATATGCATAGTTATTACACTGGTCACAAATTGCCATTCCCTCAAATGAATTCGTAATAGTAGAGTCCTTAATAAATCACTTGAAAATAATTATGGAGAAGGCAGGAAATTTTAAAGTGAAAAGGAGAGGCCCCTTTTTCTTTCCAGAGATGTCTTAAAAAAATAAGGAAACATAATAAACAAATAACATTTAATATCATACATTATTTTCTAATTACCTTAGAACCAGTCTCAAAGGCGCAAGCCATTAGCATAACCGATATATAGTTGGTATACCCAAGGGTGTCATCATCCACCGAAACATCACCAAAAATGAGGTAATGCATGTCATACATTCTAACATCGTACAACTCCGTTATGACATTAATCACACAGTAACAAACCATACACGTTCAAATCTTTTGAATAACTGACTCACTTGGTCTATAGGCTGGATGCGACAAGCCGAGAACAGGGTGGTATGTCGCACATTAGGATCGGCTTACGTCCAGTCGTGAACTGATTAGGGTCATGATGATGATGATAGTCTATTGGCAAGCGCTCCTGCTGACCTTGGGTAGGAAAATGAAAAAAATGGGATTTTCATCATGTGTCCTTATATCCATTATAAACCTATCTTAGTATATTTATATAAAAAAACATTCACTACTTAATCAGAAAATCGCAAATTATAAGCCCTAGAAACTTAAATTTTCTAATAAATGCCAGAAAGATTCCCTGCCGCTTACAAAGTATTTTGGAAAGCCCCAAATAATAATCATGGACATCTGCTCACTGTTGTTGACTAATGCATCTGCATTAATAATCATGTTACGTTAATATACTACGTCACTCTGTCTTAGCTTGTCAATTAACGTCACTCATCCACACCCACGCATCGCTTCAAGTTACAAAATGTCCTACACACATACGTATCTAGTAGGTACAATGTGCCTCGGCACACCAAAGGCGTCAGTGGTGAACTAAGACACCTATTAGAATACTCAGCACTCCACACTCGTGTGAACGCCACGTTAGGTTGAGGGTCGAGCTCCGCGTTCCATGCGACGTATTCGCATATCAAGAATTATGTGCGGTCGTCGTTGCGTATTATTCATGCATAGTGATGTGACTGTGTCGACGGAAAAATGTCGATATGTTTCATAAGTTTAGTGTTTTTTCCTCGTATAATTTTTTAATGATAAATTTAAGTTTATCGAACTCAAAACAACAAGTTTACAGTGGATCTGATAACATTCTAATACCGTCTGTTACTTTTAATGATAATGACGTATGCTTAAATAAAAGTAACAGAAAGTGTTGCAATTTTGACAATAGCAGCACTGAAACAGAACAAAATTATTTGTTTTTTTTTTTTGGAGAAAAGTTTCACATTACTCTAGGCTTGGTATAATTTACTGTCGAGGTTTGGTATTGTTTGAATGAGTTGTAATGATGTTGGCATACGAATTAAGTTGTCAACTTAACGTATCGTGTACATAAGGAGTATAATTACTGCGCTGGTGGCTAATTATACTTCACAAAAGACTTAGTTACTCTTCTCGGGGTTCTACCAATTATTCTGCCTCGTGATGCATTCAGAACAAAGTGACGGGAGGTTCATTTAACTTAATTAACCTTAATTACGCTGGCAAGACGCTTGCCAAAATATCAAGTTAATGTTTGCAAAAATGTGCAATCTGAAGGCTACAAAAGGTTTCCTTTTTGTAGCCAAGACTGCACTGAACTTCAGTGACGGTATGTAATGGCAGTAAAACTTTAATTAAGCCACACAGATTCAAGTTAATTAAAAAGAGAAACAAAATTTGACTACACATTAGTATCTTTTATGTGAACCTTTTAACATTATTTTTTAATAAAACTTGAATGTATTTATTTAAGGCGTAAATATTCCGTTTGTTATTGTCGAATGAAACTGAATATTATTACTCAAAAAAAATATCAAGTATCAAAATTGTAAAGCAGAACAAATGATTCACCTTTTTTTTAATTATACACAGGCATAAATGGGATCAGCCACTCGTCATACTCAGTAACCACACAAAATAATTTATGAAATTAAATCCGAAGCTTATAAAATGAGAATGATTAATTACATTTTAATGTTCGGGTAAAAAAATGTATCATTGTTTAGGCCTTGTTAAATATTTCATCTGAGTTCCCTGCGGCACTAAAACAAGGCTCACTCGAGATTTCTCTTTTCCACAATATACGAAAAATATAGAGATATAAAAACTGCGTCTATAAGCGTGGCTTAACATTCGGTCCTCGGTTAGATACCTAGGTCGAGTAAATGTGTGCCGACAGTTGTGTGCTAAATCTTACATAAAATTCGCTAAGCCAAACAGTGTGATCATGTTTTTCAAGTAGGTATATGATTAATCACAGACTTTATTTTGTTGTTATACTTTTAGATTTAGTAATTTAAACATTAAATAAATGCTATTAAGATCGATCAATATACCTTCGATATCAATATTTGCACATCGCAACAGCCATGTCCCATCAATTTTAGAGTTACTATCAACGCTCGTATTCAAATGCAACACATGTTTTTTTTGTTTATTAAAATAAAATGCTATTTGCGAAGTTGGCCCGTGGGATAGTGGCTTTCGTATATATAAAAAAATAAATACTACCTCTTTAATTTTGTGATTTTGGTTACTAAGGTAGAAGTTTTTTACTTCATATGGATGTTATGGTCCCATATAAAATTGGGTGGTTGGTGTCTCAGTATCGGTTTTTGAAATACACTCCAAAATGCTTGACTTCATTTTTATTTCACAAAACAAAGGATCATTTTGGTAAGAATACTCGAGTCATTAAAGCTGCTCGTTAAGTGAGACAGCATGCACGACTGTATTTGTTCTTATTATAACTTTATTATTAAAAGTGTTCACCACAGATACCACATAATATTATCCTTTAGGCGCACGCTAACTCAGAAAAGTAGCTCGATAGTCAAGAACGAGCTCCATTGTCATAACATTTACACAACACTCAAAGTAATCGCAACAACGCAAGGGCATTAAAACTAAATTTTAATACTGTTTAGCATAAGTTTATTCTCGAGTTTCAGAGATAAAGTTTAGTCCTAGCCAGACAATTGTAGTAAACGCGGCATAATTAGAGAGTCCCGGGAAATGTTCCGGGAATCAAAATTACAAAGGCGCTTGGTGCGAAGCTCGCATCCATGATGAGACCACAAGGGTCGGCACATACGGTGATTACGAATGAGTCTCCTACGCGAATGATGTCGCATTAGGACGGGAAGGAACTTGCGTGAATTGTTCGATGAAATACAAATAGAGGACGACCCTGTGATGAAAGGTTCTGCATATGTTTCGTTCCAATGTGTGTTTAAGCATTTTACCGTGTTAACCCTTTGACGTATATGGGACACCCGTGTCCCCAAATTTAAATGACATTATTTAGCTGTCTTGGCGATTATTAAAAATTAACTCTATGTTTTAAATATTGTTTCCTAACGCATCTTTAATTTGACGCCAAGTTGGTAGCTGTGCGCGTGAAAAAAAGTAAAAAAGTGACCACATGAAGTTTGGTAGTTCCGCGCGCTCTTTGAAAATTGTTTCAACATAAATAATAGTCTGGTTTAGATATATTTAGGTAGCTATAAAGTGCTAAATTCATTACAATGGTAAGTAAGTATGCTCATTTTATTGATATTTTTTACAATTTATTGCGATAATATGTATAATATTTGATTTGAAGTTGCGGGGACGTATATGTCCCAATATGCGTCAAGGACAAGTTCATATAACATTTTATGATCATGGATTATTTTTATTGTTACATAATTTATTGTCCAAAAATTAATGTATTTTCTTTGTTATAGGCTTTATAAAGGAACAATAATATTTTCTCTGACAGATAATGAAATTAAAAAATATTTCGTGGCCGACATTAGCGATTGGAGACGCTCTCGTTCTAGACGAAGAATACCGAATGTTCATTGAACAAGGTATCGATGCGGGAGCATCAGATGCCATTACTGAACCTGCCAATATGCCGCAACCTACCCTTACTACTTCCATATCACCACCTAAAACACCCTCTGGTATCACAATCCCAAACTTTCATTGCAAAAAGTACTCGTATTATGTATTATCCCTACATTTTTACAGAAACTGAATTTAAATACGGAGAAATAAATATCTTCTAGATATATTTTACGCATGTTCTGATATGCAAAAACAAGACCAAAACCTTGATGTCACATGACCAGAATTGTCTGTAAATACAATAGTAGACCTTTTGAACCAGAAAAAGGTTATTTATGAAATCGACCGAAAATCCAAGATAAAATATTATTTACGCTTATTATTTTTTGCTCGATATTGCAATGAACAATGCCTACTCAATTTATGTGAAATTGCACGACGCACATCTCATTGAGGGAACGATGATTTCATCCTTAGAACGACAGGTCGTAGCTAGTGCAATGATAGGAGATTTTTCGGTAAGAAAAAATACTGGCCATGTCAATGACAAAAAAGAGCATTTTTACTTCCAGTAGAAACCGTTTGGCTGCTTTCCATAGCTAAATAAATAAATTTTTAAATAAATGACGGTCTATTATTCTATATATAACACCTATGACCCAAAAAGTAGGTAATATGCAATGTAAAAAAATATGACAAATATCGTCCTTTGGTGCATTTTGGGACACAGTTGTCCCTAAGGTTTTCTAGAAAACTATAATAAGAATTATTATTTTTTAAATATATATGCTCAAAATACATAGTAATTAATATAATAATACTACTATTTGCCAAAAAATGCCATAGGGTTAGGTTTATGCGTCAAAGGGTTAAAGAACGGGTTGATCATGAATATTTAACTTGATTTGTTTTTCGCAAAGGCCATTATGACAGTATGCACGGCGACTCATCAAGCTATACAAAACCAGTATTAGCTGGCCGTGCGGAAATTTTGCGGAAAACCTTTACAATGGGAGGTCAGTCTAAACCGGTTATGTATAGCTTGATGTCTAGCCGTGCGTACATAGAATCTAAAGTGTAATTTATCTTACCAGGTATAATAAATCTCCTTCCAACCCAATAATTAAAATACCTACCCTAAACCGTGGTGTTCGAATGAAAAGCATATTTTCCATGGATTTGAACCTCTGTTATTTAACAAGAACACATAGTGCAGAAATGAACTATATTACCACCTCACGTTGCGTCTTTTATACGTCACAAGAGAACTAAACTAGTTCTAGTGTGCTAGAGACATCTTTCTGTACCGCAAGGTAATATTCTGAGGCAACTTGTGTCCGACAATTACTCATGGTGTTAAAAACTTAAAGTTGGCTTAAAACTGGCTTAAAGTTACAGCTTCGCAAACCAACACAGACGACGAAATCTTCGTGCTGTTGGATTTTGTAACTTTTAGTAGACTGACTTTCATCTTTTAAGTAAACGCAATTCACATGTTCTGATCTAAAAGTGGAAAACAAATTAAAAAGCCTCCAGAAGATACCTTGAATCCGGAACCGTATGGAATGAAAAGGATTTGAAATGAAAATTGATATTACAGCCCTGGGTTACGACCCAGGGCGTTATTGGGTTGAGCGTTATTGGGATCTTTTCGCGATTGAAAGAGAGAGAGAGATGCCGCTCTATACAATAAATAGCGCATCCCTTTCTCACAACCAAAAAATGATAGCGTTAACACGTTGTGATACCTCTGTAAGCTACAAGTCCACCCAGTCACTGCACATTGTGTCTCTGTTTAAATTCCAATAAGTTCTTACCATTTTCATTACCAAGCTACTTAATATTAGATACGCGAACACATGCTGAGTAGATAATACATCTCTACTGACGCTCAGTAAAGGTTCTATCCACTCCACCCTAATTATTCCTTTGTTTTCTATGTATATTGTAAATTGCTTGGCATCTTCGCATTTTAGTTAATACGATAGTTTATCTCAGGTGTACGTTTGTTTTCGCTTTCTAATTGGACGGAAATTGGGTCCTGAATAGTTACGTGTGCCATCATCGCTCCAAATTCGAAAGGAAATTGTTTGTGAGCTCGGCTAACGTTATTTTCTAAGTTGAAACTGTAATATAAATTGCTGTCGTCATCATATGGAGAGAAGCTCTGGTTATACTTTTGTGGTGCAGCTTATTTTGCTTCTAGAAGTTTGCTTATATTAGAAGTTGATTCTTGAGATATTATTACAAACTTAAGAATAATACGTTACAATCATTTAGCTGGATTTCGTTGGTTATTGTCTTTGCATTGCAAATTTCGATAGAATTTTAATCAGTATTTATAATTATTAATTTATTTTGATTAGATTCTAAGTCTACAGAAACTTCTTTAATTTCAATACCTCGAAGAAAGTTTGTTGTCTTCACTTCTATAATATTAAAGGATGTAGAATGCGGTCATATCAACGAATTCTAAATCATCATCATCATCATATCAGCCTTTCGCCGTCCACTGCTGAACGTAGGCCTCCCCCAAAGAGCGCCAACCATCCCGGTCTTGGGCAGCTCGCATCCATTTGCTGCAGCCACCTTCTTCAAATCGTCGGTCCATCGCATCGCAGGGCGTCCCACACTACGCTTGCCTAAATTCTAAATATGTATAATAAAGCATTTTTAGGATTATCCACGACATTCATTAAGTGAAGTGAAAGGCTTTCTCGATTTAAACAAGGCAGCAGATACTACTATATACACTACAGAACCAATAGATGTTCTTTTGGAAGTAATTTCATTTTCTGCAATGTAAGCTGTCGGGGTTCCATTCAACTTTTAGTTACGGCCATTCGTCTACTTTGCCTGAAATTCAACTAAGCGAGGCGATTGGTATTCAAACGGAATGCAAATTCTTCATTTATCAATTCATCTCACGTGTCATTCATTCGCCAATATTCGTCTGCATTAGAATCGTATTCACAATTTTTCGTCGCCTTTCAACATTCTAACTTTCTGTTAAAAGTTCTCAAACGTTAGATATTGGCGGACACGTTTATTGCATAAAAGATTTTATTCAAAGCTTCATTCTTTAAGGGTTGTCTCAGCTTTCATTATTACTGTTATATTTGAAAACCAGAGTAACCTACCGCTTATTAGTGTTTGGCTTTCCTTTACAATCTAATCTGTAGGTATCTTGTTATTCATATAATTAGATTTACAAGCTACCTTTTTGATAATTTGACCTTTTGAAGTGTTAAAATAAATAAACCACCACGTTTTGGACTACTCATGCCATTGTGGGAAAGCGTACGTCGAATATTTGTTGTTTTTAAATCTTCAAAATGAAGCTTTGTCTCTATTGAGGCACTCATAGAAATAGGAACATAAAATACAACACAAGTATCCTACACACTATATGGAGAAGTAATACCTATTTTTTTTTAATTAAGGGACTCCGTTTTCAATTCGTAGAAACAATATATATTAGGTATTCACGTAGTACGTACACTTACTGTATACTTTTAGAACTGAAATGAAATCTTAATCATAATTAAACCCAGTTTCTAAACTTGTATTCCGTCAAAGTTAACACGGTCCATTCGCGCTTGTTTTGCATTTAAATCGAGTTGAGTGATATATTCGGTATATGGTTAGACGGGCGGACGTCGGGACCTTCCAACTTGCCCATGTGACAGACTAGTTGATAAGAAAACTTGGTGTATTTTTCTATCGGTACTAGGACGATTTATATTCACTTCACTTTTGAAATTGATTTAGGAACTTCGCTACGTTGTGAACTGTTTGAGAAATAGCTCTTTGATATACTCTATTTTTAGTTTAAACTTCGTAAGTAACGTGTGAATTATATTTTACGGTACCTTATTAAATGGTACTTGAAGGTTACTATTCGAAGTGAAGTTCATAGGTAATTTCTATGACATCATCATCATCATCATCATCATCAGCCCATACTCGTCCACTGCTGGACGTAGGCCTCCCCTAGTGAACGCCACAGAGCCCGATTTTCGGCTTTCCTCATCCAATCACTGCCAGCTGCCTTACGCAAGTCGTCACTCCATCTGGCCGGCGGGCGTTACTATGCAACAGAGTTAATTTACTCCGAATGATAAAACCGCAATAGGATAATTCAGACAGATGAAATAAAATAACATACCATCACGCCTGTATTCACCGAAGGGTTAGCTAGAGGTGTACTAATGTACACCCACACGTCGCCGAAATATTTAGGTCCCATGTAATAGGGGGCGATCCACACTCCGAGCTGCTACTGAGAATTTCATACCAAAACTTAATAACACTTTGCTCGACCCGCGAATCGAACCCAGGACCTCCAGCTTAGCAGTCGCGCGTAGGACCACTAGCATAATTAGGCAGACGAAATATTCCTTTTATTTCCCCCATTCACAAAACGGATATTTTTTTACAAAAACTACTGGAGACCTTTTTCCACTAGGTAGTTTCATTAATTCAATTAACCTGGCGACTCTTCACCATCATATCTTGCCCCAAACAAAGGGACAGGCTACTATTACTATGTAGATTTTTACTACATATTTCCGTGGAGCGTTACATTTTATCTTTTTAATTCTATTATCTGTCGGGGTTTCGACGTTCAAAATGAAATTTCTGCGCACCTTATTAAACGAATACCAACGAAAGTTATCAAAGGACTATTTATAGACTGTTATATTAACGACGCCAAATAATTTATTAAATATTTGGGACAATCCTCATTTCCTTACTCGTTACACGTATTTCACCATATTTAGGGTTATCAATAGAATAAAAACTTCAGTGAAGCGCTCTTTGAATTTAGATATGAACCATTTTAAATTGGTCACGATAATGTATTCGGTTCACGTAAGCACGAATATTGGTTGTTTATTAGAGATCGCTCCTGCTCCATAGGTATTGATTTTTATTTCTACTGTGAAAATGTTACCTTTTACCCTCATAATTCAGAAGCAGTACCCTTATCAAAAAAAGTGAGAGAGAGCACATTTTGTCGAAGTAAAATTGTTTAGTAATTGTTTATTTTTACTGTAAGGATTCTCGCCCCCTATTACATGGGACCTAAACATACCGGCTAAGAGTGGGTGTATATTAATACACCTCTGCCTAACCCTTCAAGGAATATAGGCGTGATGGTATGTAAGGCTTTTCATTTTGTAATGGCAAGTTTTTTTATCTTTTTTTGTGAATTTGATTAGATAACTTCGTTTTATTTTTGCCTTATTTGGAATCGTTGCTAAGTTGTTTTCAATTTATTAGGCTAATAGTGGTTAAAAGTCAGCTTACTCTATGTAAGCTGACTTTTCATTAAGTACATAGGCTTTTCATACAATAGAAATGAATATTTATGGCATGATGTTTAGTGTATTGTTCGCATGTTCAATGAGTGTTCGGTTTATGAGTTTGTTTGTGATAGTGGCTATTTATCGCATTTCGAAATATTTGAGAATATTAGCAGTTCATGTGTGAGCCGCGAATTACAAGTTGTACGTCGTAATCTCGAACCCACACAGGCGCTATACTTGTGAAAGAAAACATCGTGAGAGACCCAGCGTGTCCTAAAACCAAAAACTCGTCACGCACAGGGCCCTCTCACCGAGAGGCCTGTATCCAAGCAGTGGGAACATTACAGACTGAACGTCTCCTGTGTCATCGAATCGCCTATGAACGAATCTATGGCAATCTACTACACTACTTATAAAATAAATCTCAAAAATACATTGAAAACGAATCAATATTCCACACAGTAAAAGTAACACTAAAAGTTGAAAAATCCCCGAAACGTTGTGATTGGTTTTTACAGTCAGTGCAATCCAAATAAGAGTGACAAACAAAGTCTGTGCATTTGCAATGAAACGAGACTCCACGTATTGAATTACACAGTGAATTCTTTATAAATGTAGTGTTGTAGTGAATTCTTTGTAGGTCCGAGTTTCGCCGTATTTTGTTTACTTTTTATGGGACTCGTCATATTCATGACAGGCTTTGGTCTAGCTTTCGATGGACCTCTTCACAGACTCTCTTCACCTAGCTAGCTATTTTTAATACCTAAAGTTTTTTATTTTTTTTAAATCTTACTTGAACTTATTTGATCTGAGCTAGCAATGAGGATCGCACGTTACTAGTATTCTTGTCAACCCCTCGTAGTAAGCTAGATGCCTGTATTACGAGTGGGTTCACGACGGTAGTGCAATGGGTTTGTGTCGCACCGGCAACAATATGATCGCAAGTCAGACGCCCTAGCCATTAGGCTACCGCCGGCGTCGCTTCAGTTATGTCTCTAGTTCTTCGTACATCCCCAGGCGCACGCACGCCCATAACAGCGATGGGAGGCGAGGCCTCGTCCTTTGAATGGATCTATGAGGCGTTTGCTGGACCAAAGCCTGCCATGGTCATAGTGAACGTCACGAATTCCATAGGCTTTATTATAGGTCAAGGAAATGCGATTGTTAGTCGGTACCAGTTCGCCATATCTTGACCCCTCCCCACACAGCGGAAGATCCATTAGGATTGTCTGTAGGTACTTTAAAAAAAAGTTCTTAATCCATGTTACGAGGTTGTGATCTATCATCCAGCTTTATGATTTTCTCTCATTTGTAAGTATCAGTCAGTAGTTCTATGTTTACATTACTACAAGCTAAAATGATAAAAATCCGAACAACGAAAAAATACATAAATTTTTCGTCCTAAATCAATTGATATTTATATCAGGCGTATAATTTGCCATCGCTTGAATGAATTATGACAAAATAATTCCGACATCAATGTTTTGTGTTTTATTAAAGGACGATATTTTTTAATGCTTTACTTAAATAAATCGTATAAGATTATACCGAAATTGACATTTATTACTAGTATATTTGAAAAAAAATAATACCTAGCTAATAAATTGTTGAAATATATTTGCAAATAAATTCTATAATATAATTGTCTAAAGCCTTCGTCTCAGAAATATTCAAGACATTATTTTCGCTCTAGTTTCTCAACTCAAACGCAGTCACATCTCACGTCGATAAATTACGTCACAGTCGAATGTCGAGCCTAGCGCGAGCAATTGACTCCGTCGGTTTGGCTTTTAAGGAACAATTGTGTGGATTAGCCCCTGCTCAGCCTGCACCAAGAATGTTAATGGTTTGCTATTTACGTCACGGCTTGGTGGGTCTACATTAAAATCAAATAAAAAGTTAAGATGGAACTTTGCGAACAAAGAAGTGAGGCCGGGTAAAACTACGCCTTGCCGTGTAATACACACAATTACACGCACACATTATTATATTATTTATCTTATCAGTCGAGCTTTCGATAGCTCGATAGCTCGATTGACAAGATAAGGCGTAGTTTCGGTATACGTGTGTACGTGTAATTGTGTGTTGTAGGTACACGGAAAGACGTAGTTTTAGCCGGCCTCACTTCTTTGTTCGCAAAGTTCTATCTTAACTTTTTATTTGATCTGAGGGTCTACATGGATTACCAACTTGTGCGGCACGATTTTATCTTACGTTCACTAATTGCGAGAAAATCTTACAGCTTAGCTTGGCTCTATATGCGTCGTTGAAATACTTCTTCTTAGATTGATGTATGCTCGTGTGAAGTAAGATTTATATAATTTATTAATAACTAGCTGTGCCCACGGTTTCACCCGCTAACTTGACTTGTAAGGCTGTTAAATTGCCTATAACCTTGTAAGTATTTGGCTAACATATAGTACAAATGTTTTTTTTTTTTCATGTAAGATTCAAGCGAACACACAAACTGCAGATTTATTAAATACTAGAAGGTTTTCCACGGAGTAATAAATAGCCTATGTTAATCGGGAACAATGTATCTTTCTAATGGTGAAAGAATTATTAAAATCGATTCATTGTTTATCATTACTAACAAATCTTTCGTCTTCCTATATTTATATAGATTAGTTAGGAATATGCCATTTGAGAATATCCTGATGCACATTTAATTGAAACCCATCTAACTGATATTACTCATAAAGGAATACATCCAGGCGTAAAATTGTCTGGTTGGTGCCTATGATAATGGTACTTAATAGCGCATTCATCCAATTAATTGATATCTGATCATATCAATTAATTGGATGAATGCGCTATTAAGTCACAGTGCACCAATAATAAAGCCCAAGCCACGCAGGATGCGTGAACAGGATCTGTGATAACGCACTATTGCTTCCCGTACACATCTTCATGCGAACCATGACATAATTTTGTCGTCGCTTATCTCGTACTGAAACTTACGAGATAGTGTAATGATTAAATTATGTCGTGGCTTACATGTAACCCCTTTGCGGACACACTTAATCGCATGCAGTAATATACATTTACTTATTTATTTATTTACATTAAATATCCATCCGTCTTAAACTTAATTCGATATTATGGTTATAAATACTAATGTTTAATCTACTTAGCAATACTACATCAGGCTACGTGAGAATTACTTATAATAATAATGTTTATTTGTTTCCTTCTCACATAAACTAGACCTATTTATTAAGACAGTATTCGGTCGATTGTGATTTAATTTAAAAAGAAGACAAGAAATCCTTTACGAATTGTGTCCAACCAATTGATTGATTAAAACTCTTTTAACCTGTGTTATGGTATCGCATCGCAATGACTATGGCCTCAAAACATAAAAAAATACTAATTTGAATAAGTTCGCACCGTCGGGCTTTAGTCAACCCTAACTTTAAGGTTATAAAATATATCAAATGTTCTAGAAACAAGCTACCTTTCGCAACTAATTTTATATGTTTACTTGTGTTTGTTTAGGAGGATAACGTTTTATTAACGGTCGAATGAAAATAAGCAAACATGTTTGTCCATTCCCGTTGACAAAGTACATACAGGGGACATGTTGTAATAAGTTACACACGCGATTTTTTTATGCGTAAACAAATATTGGAAAAAGTTTAATTTATTTTTTCGCGTGTTTCTATTTTTAAAACGGTGAAATTTTACCCCGATTTTATAATTTTGTTAGATATTTAAAATGAAATTAGGGAATTATTTAGGCATCTCTATGGAAAATACAATACTACTAATAATAAAGGTTTTTTGATTAGTATAAGAAGATATATTTAAATAATAGAAATAAATAATTAAAATCATCAAAGTATTACGAAAATAATTAATGGATTATTGCAAAATCCATATCATCATCATCAATCATCTACTACTAAATATTATAAATGTGTATTTAACGGTATGTCTGTTTGTTTATTACGTTTTAGGTTTGAAAACGTTTCGAACATACTCGTACAAACAGCTGAACCAATGTTGAAGAATTTCAGTATCGACATAGGTTGGACCTTGGAAAAGTTAATAGGCATTATTTTTGAAGATCTTTGGGACGCGAGTAAATGGTAGTACCTACTAGCAAACGTAATTTACTAAAACGTATCAACACTACTTGTTGTACGATTGCTGCTTACCATCAGATGGGTTAGTCAAAATCATTTAAGAAGATATATAATTTTTTCTTGTGACGGGACTTATAGACAGAAGAATAAATTGCTACTGCAGCAGTATGTATGAGACTTGAGAATAATCCCGATTATATTACTCGTACATACATCTACTTTAGAGTCCTAGTAAATCAAAAAACGATGAGACACGCAGCTCCTTCTATAAAACATTAGGTTTCGACAAGGAATATAGGTATATTTACACTTCCGGTAGACCGTAGATGCCGGAAGTAATACTTGAATAATTCATAAACCCTCCCTTTGGACCGAAATATGTCTGAGCCACTCGACACCCTATTTTGCCATGAGCATACTATTTTGAACCGTAGGGTATGTATTATGAGACTACTTTTTAAATTAACGCTTAAGAGATTCCGTGTTACTTATATTACTTAGCACACTGTAGAATTTTTTTCGCGTTTTACCTTCTATAAAAATGAAATTTGACAGATTTTACCATCGTCTCTGGACTGCTGCGTAAGAATGACGAAGCTTTACACTTAGTAGGTGTGTCAAATACAATGTGAAGATACTCTCTAATACCAATAAATGTTAACAAAAGAAAACCATTGTTAACTATAACATACCATCACGGCTGTGGTTCCCGAAGGGTTAGGCACAGTTCGCCGGTATGTTCAGGTGCAGATAATAGGGGGCGATACCGGGCACAAATCTAAACTCCGAGCTGCTACTGAGAAATTAATAGAAAAACTTTAGAACACTGCTCCACCTGGGAATTGAACCCAGGACCTCTAGCGTAGCAGTAGCGCTAAGGATCACTAGACTTATAAGGGACTGTTAGTGTTAACAATAACTATTTAAAAGAGTATTTATGGGCTACCGGCTCTTGACCATAAGATCCACTATTTGGAACGGTGCAACTAGTTTTTGTCATTTCAAAGGCACATTTAATAGTGGTCTTATTAAAATATACCATTTGAGTTGGAATACTCTTAAATTCCATACTAAAGTTCCACGACACCTTCAAATCGTAAAAATAGAGCAATTCGATTTCGAGCTACAAACTAAAACACTTAAAATAAGTTTGGCAGTAAAACCAAGTAATTTATAACTTCACTGCAGGTTTTGATTATCATTTTGTTCAGTTTAAGTACACATAAACTAAGTCTGTTTTACCACAATATAAGCATCCAGTTTTACTAAGACTGATTATTAAAAAAAGTAAGTAAACAAAGAACCTTTTTTAGCATTGTTATATGAAAAACTGCAAGTATGGTAACATTATAGTGTTCATTAAAAAAAATGCGCTGCTCTTATAAAATCTCATCTCGCTGTAACGAAATAAAAGGAAAGCTAATTAGCATAATTACCGCATCCCCGTCATAACACATGCTGATAACTATTTGCAAAGGAATACAAAGAGTAACAAACAGAGGTAGTATAATGCATTCGCCAGGGACTAATTCCGGTAATTATGAGTTAGATTTTGCTTCGTTACAGGCATAACTCATAACCGGTTATAACTAGTTTTGACAAGTTTTTGCAGTCCATACCTACTAATGTTAACCGGTTATGCGTTATAATCAAAGCATAACTAATACGAAGGATTATCAACCGACTTCAAAAAGGAGGAGGTTCTCAATTCGTCTGTATGTCTTTTTTTTTGTATGTTTGTTACGCGATATCTCTGCCAGTTGTGGACCGATTTTTTGTTTGGTAGGTCATACTTCAGAGGTGGTCCCGTTAAATTTTTATCGAAATCGGTTGAGCAGTTTTAAAAATATCAACAAAAATCTAAAAATTGTTTACATCGATGATATTATCGTTTACTCCGAAACATCGCTGTCTTATTGGAGCAGTGCGTTTAGTTGGCTAACAAGAACTTCCAAACAAAACTTTCCACTAAAAATTACAAAATAAAATTACTTTTAACAAAAAAGTTAAACCGCCTTCAAAAAATATCATATAATATTCAATATTTTTTTTTGTCTTAAACAGTTTGGGAAGTCGGTGGCGAAAATAAAAGACCCACTCAAATAGAAGTCAACGACTTCCCAAACTGTTTTAGACAAAAAATTTTTTTTTTTTTTTTTAATTTCTATTTATAAACATATCGCACCTTCATTTCCTTATCTACGGAGCTGCATAAAGAAGTAGAAATCACCGAAGCGAATGACTTACCCCATCAGGAGCCCATCAGAGCGAATATTTAATTCTCCGCTTGCGTGACGTTTCCTCTTTGTGTTCACGGTTTATTTTTCTTTTCAATTTCAATTTATTGCCTTAGGATTATTGTGCAAAAAATTGAGCACGTGGAAAAGAAATATTCAATTAGTCTAGTCTATTACGTAACAATCATAGAATAAGTATTTACTAGAAGCCACGTTCAACCATTTTTGCATGTCGTATATCGTGACCAAAAATAAGCTTCTAACACGTGAAATTTTATTCCATTCGTTGTTTTTAAGTCCAACAGCCTTTTTAAGGGTTCCGTAGCCAAATGGCAAAAAACGGATCCCTTATAGATTCGTCATGTCTATCCGTCCGTATGGTTGAAACTTGGTAAGTAGATGTATTCTGTGAACCGCATTAAGATTTTTGCATAAAATTGAAAAAAAAATTGGGGGTTCCCCATACTTAGAACCGAAACTCAAAAAATATTTTTTCATCAAAGACCTATCCATAGATACCTCACACGTAGGGGACGTGTGAGGTAATTATGGATAGGTCTTCAAAATGATATTGAGGTTTCTAATATATTTTTTCTCTAAACTGAATAGTTTGCGCGAGGGACACTTCAGTGAGTCCCCCCCCCCCCTGTAACTTCTAAAATAAGAGAATGATTAAACTACAAAAAATATATGATGTATATTACCATGTAAACATTCAACGAAAATTGGTTTGAAAGAGATCTAGTAAGTAGTATTTTTTTTAACGTCATAAATCGTAATGGTACGGAACCCTCCGTGCGCGAGTCCGACTCGCACTTGGCCGGTTTTTACAATATGGAATGGAAAAGAAGACATAAAACATAGGGACGCAGGTTAAAACCCTGCCTGAGGCCTAATTTTTCTTTCACTAGAAAATGCATATCTTTGTGAACATTTCGCATTATTTAATGCTAAAATATACATCATATTTTTGGATTTGACCATTGTAAAACATGTTATCATGACGTTCACAGACCCAGACAACCATTTTTAAGAGTAGTAGTTTTTTCAGCTTCCCTTTTGTGCGTATTTGTGGCTTCTAGGTTATACATTTTCTCAGGTTACAATATGGTTTGGCTTTGTACTAACAAAGATTTAGTTCAATCTCGAGAGCATTCTTCTCACTTTACCGCGTAAGCTTATCATTTATTGTCGGTGGGGATAAAGACTGAAAAATTTTACGAATCAACCACATCTCTAGGGAGAACTATAGTTTTCCAATACTATGAAATTTGAACAAACTTTGGCTCACCACGCCTCGCTTATTGAGTTAAATCTCCGGCTCCTTTGTTGATTTTCGATCGCACATTACGCTTAACTTAATTTCGAAGTGCTTTCTCTAAATGGTTTTCTACTTCACTTTATTATGACGAAGTTTAGCAGCTATGATTAATGTTCCTTATTGCACTATCACTAGCAAACATCACTACATAGTATAAAACAAAGTCGCTTTCTCTGTCCCTATGTCCCTTTGTATGCTTAAATCTTTGAAACTACGCAACGGATTTTGATGCGGTTTTTTTAATAGATAGAGTGATTCAAGAGGAAGGTTTATATGTATAATACATACATATTTTAGTATAGAAAAGCCGAGAAACTACGCGGGCGAAGCCGTGGGCGGGAAGCTAGTAAATAATAATCATCAACCCATTACATTGTCCCACTGCTGAGCACGGGTCTCCTCTCAATACGAGAGGGATTAGGCTATAGCCCGCCACACTAGCCTACTGCGGGTTGGCAGACTTCACATGCCGTCAAGAAAGTCTCAGGCATGCAGGTTTCCTCACGATGTTTTCCTTCACCGTTTAAGCGCGTGATAATTAATTTTAATACGCACATAACTTCGAAAAGTTAGTGGTGCGTGCCTTGGATTCGAACTCGAGACCTTTGACTTGGCAGTTCAATGGTCATATCACTAGGCTATCACTGCACACCAACAAACTACACTAGCAAACAATCCGGTTTTATCACGCGGCAAACAATTTTAATCTGGCATTCTATCTCGCGGACCGTGGCTTTTCATTTATCAACTTTATTTTGTTTGTAATTAGTTACTTATATAAAAAAGTGAAAGACTACTCACGAAATCTCCGAAATAAACTAGTAGTATTAAAAAAAAATGTATTATAACGGTGTGCGTTCTGACGATCAAACAACGTTTTTGCGCTGAATGTAAGGTATTATTTAAAATTTATCCTTGAATTACGTACGTAATTGACGGATAAATTTAATATAAATGTTATGGACTACACAGATATTTAATTTTACTGCATACCATAACATGCTCCGTTATCGTTATGCGCCAGCTGCTTTATATTATCAAATATTAAAGCTATTGATCACTTTGACGATGTCAGCAGATTTTACGGGCCGGCAAATCATACAGCTCCCTGAATGAAATACTTTCAATAATGAAATTCCTCAAAGCGCCCAATTTTGTTAGGCGGCTTGGCTCAGTGCCATTCCGTCAGTTTTGGCCCAGTCTCCAGTTCCCTAGGAAATTAAACTGCAAAAACTAACTTGTCAGGAATATATTGCGTCTGCTACATAGAATCAAGTGCTGAACCGTCGTCGGCTTAGCCAAGTGGTTTCCGTAAAAGTAAAAGATGGACTAGATCCAAGTTAGTGAGATTGTGATCTTGCATAAATTCTTCGCTCGTTACAAACTTTAGTAAAAAGACATTTCTTTTTATTTTAAGAAACCGTCGAAAGGAAAGTGTGTTATAGTGAGAATCTATTTCTCAATCACTTCATACATATTATTGTTTGTGTGTATTTACCATCCTCTTAAACTTTTAATGTCTCTTTTTTTCAATTGGGTATGTATTAATATAATAATATACGTCCGTAGAGGCTTTCGTGTACAGCAATACCATTGTAGAATAGGTTAAGTAAATTGGAAAATAAAATAAATAAATAAAAATGACTGTTACAGGGTACCGAAAAGTATACTCTCATTGAACGGAATAATAATGCATTTTGCAGTAATTCGAGGTATTGGTGTTATATAGAGGTGGGACGAGGAACCAATAAGGGACGCAGGTGCGTTATCCAATAGGCTTTCAACGTAATTATTTCCGATAGCGTTGTTTATTCTACATAATGATGATTACTGCAATAACGTTTTCAATTGTTAAATGTATATTTTCGTTTTTAGTGCCATTTCAAGATTTTAAGAGACGTTTTAAATGAATACCTAGTCATTTAAAACGTTTTCATTGAAGTTTTCAATTTTTTCTTTTATAAATTAATATTGAATAAGACCGCCCATTGTTTCATTTTATGATTTATCACTTGTACTTGCCATTCGTTTTTGGTGTGTATAGAGAATATTCTATTCTATCCAGAAAGTTATTATCCCAACTTTCTAATAAACGAGTACAGAAGGAATTTTTGAATCCCATAATTTATGTTATCATGCTTCATTGCATGTATACACATTCGTTATATTATTAAGATATTCAGGTTTTTCGTGACAAAAGCCTGGAGTGTTAAAACTGACAATGACTGATGTCTCACGATAGCTCTACGCTAAATAAGAAACTCTCGTGCTAAACTCATTTGTCTTATTTTCAAGACCGCTTAGCACTTTAATTAATGTTAACGTATTGAACGCTCATTATTTTGCCGAAACAATTTTGTTGGTAAAACCTACTTATAATTAAGTTTCGTTAATATTCCTGTGCTAGCACCACGCTTTAATTAGATCTTTTATCTTATTTTAATTTATGTTCCACTGTGTTCATTGTGTTCACTAAAAATACTGCTACCATTTTAATACACATCAGCTCGTTTTCATTGTGTTACGTTTTTTACGAGCAAAAGTAACGTTACCTGTTTTAATTTATTAATATAGTTTTCGATGATGTAGAAATAGACATAATCTAAAAACCAATTGTGAAACCACGTTACTATTTTGCTATTATATTGCCATGTATCTGACGTATTTCAAATGCTCGCGTCTGCTGTAGGGCAAGTTAACCACGCACCACTTCACATTTTGGCGCGAAGCGGCAAAGTCGATAGTTTTGGGTGCAATGCGGCTGCCAGATTGGGAGCGTTCTTTTTTCAATATACTGCATTCTTCCAACAAAAATTGGTGATCCGATAGCGATGACCTCCATTGAATTGAAAAGCTGTTGAACTCTTTTTTTGGCATTTTATCAATGTTTTGTGATTCTACTGAAACATCATTTCATGTTATCTGTTCAAATTAAAATTGTCCGTAATTAATAATTTAGTAAAAATACCTACAACTGTATCACAATGTATAAAATCCAAAAGCTGACTAAAGTAAAGAAACTTTGCATGATTTTCCTCACTGGAGTACTTACAATTATTACGAATAGCCTGGTGTCTCACTGCTGGGCAAACACCTCCGATACTAAATTCACATAGATTTAAAGAAAAATCTGAAATAAAAAATCCCCGTGGATAACATAAATTACTAAACGTCGCAATGTTATCTAAATAGAAACTCTTTTTGGCTACACAGTTCAGGTCTATTTATCATACAAGAGTTGGAAATTTTCAGAAAACCCAAAATACTTGCCATTTTTCAGACAAGGTACGTAATATTTTATCTTTTTGCCTCACACTAAAAGAGTTGAATCCACATCATTCTTGCTTAGTAAAACTTTTGGTTGTTTAGTTTCAGATGTAGAATTTACTTCGTCTTTATTTAGACGGCCATCCAAAGCTGGGTTTATATAATTTTGTTTATTTGTACACACAATAATTTAATAAGTATACAGGCTTACTAAGGACATCTGTGATTTGACAAAGATAATATATAACGCAATATGTAAACCGCGTGTTATTAGCAGCCTACATACCAAACATGGATGAACTTTGAAAGATACCTAATTCTTTATTACGCAATCCATGTAAAGACTTTCCCATATACCTAACTCTTTTGTTGACTGTACATTTCAAAACCTTATTTAATATTATTCACGTAACCAACTCAGTTTCAACTTCTGCCCTTTTCTATTATTATTTCAATTTCATAGAAATTCGGAACACTTCGATTTCATAATTATTCCATTAACAGAAGCCACTTTTGTACAATTAGTAATTGTTTGCACAAAATTGTACCATTGAGTTCGACCTTCATTATATTATCATTTCTATGCAACATAGAACAAACTTCCCTGGCCTCACCGTATTTAGTTTCAAACTAGTATAACTTTATAAAATAACTTTCTGCTTCCTCTTTTCTAATATCTATTTTGTATTCAGTTTACGTTTCCAAGGTACGCCAAAGCTTACCATTGGAAGTCGATGTCGATTCGATTACTCGCTTCCTGGATACGTACACGAAATATCTTGACATTTTTATTTTTCGGCAACTCTGAGTCCTTCGGAGGTTTTCGTGCGACAAATAGAAATGTACAGACCTCTTTCATTTTGCGTTGTCACAGTGCCGTCTCTGAGCTGTTTTGACTATAAAATATTTCTTTTTGTCCTTGCGTTTTACTCTTGTACAAATCTGAGGGTGTCAGCCTTTGTGATTTACTTAGTCAAGCGTAAAAAGCAAGTGTTGCGATGGTTGGAACAACTGAAAGGGGAGTTTTATATTTAGTTCTACTTTTTAGAAACCGAATAAAACATCTTTGAGTTTTTTTTTTTTCAAACATACCACAATAATTTTGTGACGTTAAAGAGAATAGTGAGAAAAAATAAGATTTTGGCTACTAAATACTTTAAATCATTTGTTTTATTTATTTTTACTGAACGAAACGAATGTTTTTCAATTTAGATTTGCAATTACCTAGCAGAATTCAAATGGCCTGCTGTTATTTATATATATCTCTCTTTCAAATTGCTGTTTGTAATTGGAAAATAGTTTACAAATTGGCCGCTACCCTGTTTTAGTTTAGGGTTTAATGAAAATAAATGAAGGCATTTCTGCCAACAAATCGATGGTTACGAACCACCCACAAACATTTTGCTTTATTTACGAAGCAACACAAATAGATTTTGCGACCAGACGAAACAGTTCGTTGAAAGCTCTCTGATGCTCTTTATTACCATACCAACATACCATCATCACGCCTGTATTCCCCGAAGGGTTAGGCAGAGGTGCACTTAATGTACACCCACAGTTCGCCGGTATGTTTGGGTCCCATGTAATAGGGGGCGAGCCTATTGCCATTCACCGGGCACAAATCCAGACTCCGAGCTGCTACTGAGAATTTCATAGAAAAACTCAATAACACTTTGCTCGACCTGGGGATCGAACCCAAGACCTCTAGCGTAGCAGTCGCGATTGGGACCACTAGCTCTTTATTAATCCCGAAGTTGTGTGACCGCTGTAGTTAAATTATACAATTGGACAAGAATTTTAAGGTATAATTAGTAGAACCTCCTGAATTGTCTTTTAAATTAAAATCACACTATCAAAGAGGCTGTGTACACCATTGTAGACTCGATCGGTTTTGCAAACGACAAGGGACACCAACCATTTTATTGAATATCATTGTATTTGACTTTTGGTGATTAGCTGTATCATTCTGAGAGCAGGTCTGACGAAGATTAAGTGGATTGATGATCTTGAAAATCGCTATTCTCTTTGCAACCAATTTTGTATCGAAATTTACACGTATAACAAGCGTTTTTATAAGCAGATTGCCTTTTATATAATAATAGGTGATCTTGCTATGATGACTGAAGAGGTTCTCGACCCACATAGCTTAAAACTGTCTCAGCTGACTGGTACATAAAGAAACTTCAGGCTATTGTTCGAGTTCTTTACGTAGGGCATTTATTTAGCTAACCGCTGGGGGAAACCGTGGAGATCACACGCCGGAAAATGAAATTGTCGGACGCCTTAGTAAAGGTCCCGGGGAGGCGTTGATGCGGGTAGCATCAACCGAACCTGTTCTATGGAAGGCGTTTGAGCCGTTCAAATCTTTTGGCTAATATGATGACGTATGGTCCATTAAAAGCGTGGTGTGACCTATATTTAAAAAAAAATACTGAGACTAGAATCGCAAATGCATTGATATCTAGTTTTAAAAACATTATACCATCACGCCTGCTTCCCTGCAGAACTAAGCAGAGGTGTTCCAGGTAGCTGGTATGTTTTAGCCCCATGAAATTTAGGGGCAATTCTATTGCCATGGAACAAGGTTTTTTGAATCCCAGCTGCTACTTCCAATTTCCAATTTGTTTATAGAAAAACCCAATAACACTGCTCTACCGGGGAATTGAACCCAGGACCTCACGCTAAGCAGGCGCGCATACGATCGCTAAATCAATGGTATCGTAAATATATATACAGGGTGGCCAGAGAAGTGACGTCCAAAGACAAAATTTAAAGGTTAAATCTTCTCGATAAAAAGGAAAAAAAATGTCTCTATTAGTTTACTAGCTATTTTTGGCTAGGGTTGAACCCAGACTTGTTATGACAGGTAAGATTAATTTAAGTCTTCAAACTGTTCTCTCTTTTAAAGCCGCATTCGTTACTGAATAAAAAACGTTTGATTTATTATACTTGTTCTTCTAGTTCTATTAATTATCGTTTATCTAAACGAGAATCTTCTTATTTTAAGTTGTAATAGTTTTCGATTTTAAATTTCTTTTGACCGCATCATTCGTCGTTGTTAAAAAGCATGGCTGCCAAGCGTGAAGTCCTGCGTAAAAATAAATACAATTTGTTTATCAAAGACCATTAAGCGAAACTGCATTATCTATACAGTTTTAAGCGGAAGAGTCGCTCTACTTATCTACAATCTAATATAGGTGTTAGGTATTTGAGGATCTTTCTCTATTATCTTCATCTTTAAAATATAAAGTCCTACATTCTAAACGTGACGTCTATAAAACTAAAGAGCCGCCATGACGCGTATAAAGGTTTTCTTAAAAAAAAATGCTGATTTCGGCAACGGTAACTTTTGACAGTTGTTGATATGGGATTGGAATCTGGGCAGGACAAGCACGGAAATTGGATAATCATAAATATTCAACCCTTCATTCACCTACTAGTAGATAATAGGTGGACATGTGGATGACATGGAACATCGAAATATACAAGAGGTATCAGAAAATAAGTATTTGGAATGTTCCCCTCGTTCCTATCTCAAAATTTTTAAATGAATTTGTTCAACTTGTAAAAAAGGGTTGTGTATTTTTTTATTCACCCTATTTTTGTGAATAATTTATTAATAAAATTACGAAATAAATTATTCAAAAGCACTCAAATAAGAATTGTATTATATTCTTCAGACAAAAATCTTCAAAAGGGAGTGATTAAAAGATGCTTCAGTTTTGAGAAAAGAATTATAAACTTTTCGTTAGGCTTGTTATTTATTACTTAACAAGACTTAATTAAACTTGGTTTTAACAAATAAAGTTGCGGCACATTGGAAGTAAATACATCCAGTAGTTGCACAACTTGGAACAAATTATTGTCATGTCTAAGCTCAGATCAAATAAAAAGTAAAGATGGAACTTTGCGAACAAAGAAGTGAGGCCGGCTAAAACTTCGCCATGCCGGGTACAACACACAATTACACGCACACATGTATTAGTTAACTACGCCTTATCTTGTCAGTCGAGCTTTCGATAGCTAGATACCTCGACTGACAAGATAAAGCGTAGTTTCGGTATACATATGTGCGTGTAATTGTGGTTGTAAACGGCACGGCGTAGTTTTAGCCGACCTCACTTCTTTGTTCGCAAAGTGCCATCTTTACTTTTTATTTGATCTGAGTGACTAAGCTATAAATGTTTTATGGACTTTATCGAAAGCCAAAAGAACAAGGGAAAAGCTCTAAAAAACTAACCAAGTGGATATAATAAATGCTTTTACCTTTTTTTAATGCGTTGTGGGACCAGGATATGCGTTTACCTTGTATTGGAGGATTACCGGCTCATAAAAAATGGACTTCGGAATTGCCATAATCTCACGATCCTAATTTATGAGGCCCGCCGGCGCCTGTTTAAGCTACTGCTATTTTGAATTTTTTATATGAAACTTTTCATTTTCTCCATAGGTATACTTGAATATCTTGCGCCCTTACTAAGGAGGGAAACTCAACAACGGAATCAGTTATACAGGCAATTATGACATCTGATCTGCGTTTTGAACACATTTCCTATATTTTTTAAAGCTTACTAGCAATGTGGGTCGCATATAACTAGTAATAAAGCTAAAATGCTTGTTTTAACAGTGGGTTCACGTCGGTAGTGCATTGTGTTTCGATCCGGCAACCGCAGGATCGCAAGTTCGACGCCAGCCATAACCGCCACTTCAGAATTTTATTACACAAATTTTGTCAAAACACAGATATCGTCAGCTGCCTGCATACCTCATTTTTTTGTTGGCGGTACTTACTCTGTTAGCTTTTTCCGTTGATATACTTCTCCAAATAAAACAAGACAACTTTGCAACTGTAACACATACTGAGGCGGTACGTTGTAATAAATTGTTTTGCGTTAGTCTTAGTCGTCTTGTACACTTTCCTCCAGTATTTGCAATAATAAACTGATTTTGTTTAAGCGCTCGTAAACCTAGCGATATATTATCGACATTAAATGCGGCTTGCGAGTTATTTATCGATTTCCTTTAACGTCACTTGTTCTTTATTAATATTCTTATTAATTTATTATGTTTTTGTTCCAGGTAATTTAGATGAACATCTTAAAAATCATCGTCTCAAGTTTGTAAGTAGAATTTGTGTTACATTTTGTTTCAAGGTTCCTTAATTCAGAAGGACTCGTTTTCAGATATTTTAAAATACGAAAATGTATTAATTTTTATGTTTTCTTAATGTCTAATAATCAATTTTAAAGAGACACAAACAGGAAATAGACAAAACATACTTATTAATATGACATAAATATAATAGAAAAATACGCTTAAGAAACTCCAAGCTTATGTTCGTCAATGAATAATAACCGTTTATTTGTTTTGGACTTGCCAGAAAAGGTATTTGTGGTGATTTATGTGTTTTCTTATTGTGGATCGCCAATCCATCGCTCTTTCGGAAACTCCCTCTATTATCTCTACTCGAGTAGAACTTTGAGTCTATGCCGCTTGGTCTATACATCACGTTTGGTTATTTCCATGAATTATTATTCAGTGCGAGCTAGTATCATGAATCTTATACAAATACAAGGTTTAAACTTTTGTTCTGAACTATCAACCTTAATCTTTAATTAACTGATTTAAATAAATTACAGTACCTCGACCATGAGTTTATGTTATAAAATGACGATAGGTAAACAAAATCGCTAGCGTTATAACGTGCATCGGATAGATTTCGATGGCACTTGTACCATGACTTAAATTGTTGATTACGTCACACGCTGTGGTAAGCTCGATCGTAGATTTCCGTAGCAAGTCGTTCGGTTGGCATTAGTATGTTTATAGTTAACTTCACGCTTAATATAGTCATCCTTTTCTATCAAGGTGTGAACAAAAGAGAAATAAAATAATGCTACTTTTACCGTGTAACCCGACTAAATAGAAAATGTCATGCGTGTGTAAGGATATATTCGTAATGGTGTGATTTCGTTTTTTTCTTCTTTATCATAAACAAAAATGTCGTTGTCATGGATTGTATTACTAGTCAAATTGTAAACAAATATCTATTTGTTCATGCGATCGTTGTATAATGTTGGTTTTTAATTACTCATAATTCATTTACTTATTTATTACCTTTGTTTAATAGAATTTCTTGCCTGTCCTGTAATTGGAAATTTGATGAATCTTTAACTATATGAGGTTGATTTAATGCATCTGTCACCTCTTAAATAAATATGCATATGGTTTCTTGTGAGAAGTAATTCGCTTCGCCAACAATGCTTTGGTAATCCTCATGAGCATGAAATAGTAACACACATAAAAGCTGCAACCGAAATACGTTCTAAGTACGGCAAGTACTTGATAGCATAACATACCATCACGCCTGTATTCCCCGAAGGGTTAGGCAGAGGTGTACTTATAGCACCCACAAATCATCGGTATCTTTAGGTCCCATGTAATAGGGGGTGAGCCTATTGCCATTAACCGGGCATAAATACAGACTCCGAGCTGCTACCGAGAATTTCATAGAAAACCCAAAGTAGGCTAGACGTAGAAGTTCGTAAAGTTTCACGAACTTCTGTTCACTAATATTTTCTAGTGGATATCCAGCTAGAACTCTCATATCTGCATTCCTTGTTCGCGGCGATTGTCTTCATATTCAGCCACGGCTAACATATTCCACGCTAAATATGCTCTCCCAGAATTTTTTATCAACAAAACTTTATACTACCTATGAAATAAGTCATTCACGGCAAAATTTGACAGTGAGTTACGTTACTTTTATGGAAATGGTTTTCTTCGATTACGTTAGTCAAAATAATGACTCATGGTGCCAAATTTGTTTATCTGCCATACAAATCCGAGTCGCTATCGGATTGCTTTCGCTAGGTGAATTACGCATCAAAACGTTGTAATCTCATACTACCGATTTTAGTTCCTTACGTAACCGCTAGAGGCGTTGGAGGGTTTTCCATGCAAATATTTTACGGCGGCGCTAGCGTTTTTACGTGATAAAACTCATGGTCGAGGTACAGGTTATAATTACGTCATATTTTATTCTTGATTCCAAATACGAAATAACAATTCCAACGTTCCCCGATTGTTAACAAAATACGAATGTACGCGTTTAATAGTGAATATTTAATATTCGGACAATGAATTCAGCTCAAAATAATTTGTCCATCACAGGAATAACGGTATTAATGAATTTTTAATTAAGCCTGACTCCACCGACAAATGTATTGCAATGGAAAACAGTGATGTCACTTATTTTAACAATCAACCTCTCTTTGTGACCGAGAGCATAAAAATAATGCTGTTATCTACCGAATTTAATTAATTTCGTTTTAAATACAAACTGTAAATTCACTGCAGTTGCCGCTTTCAGATTTCTGGTTAAGAAAACAGTGGCGATAGCGATAAAGCGCTTTCAATATTAACCGTTTTGCACTAACCGTATCTGTGCTTTTCGTTTTGTCCGAGGATTTTCTCAATTTGAATAGTTGATACTTTTCTCTTTTCAACGATTTGCTGCAATATTTTATGGCTGAATAAATATCCCTTTTCATTTCATCTATAATTATTTCGCATAAGTATATTTGCTGTACTTAACATCACTTTTTACTCGGTTCAATTCTTTTAGATTATTGTCTGTCTGTCATTTTCTGACTGTGATTTATGTAGGTATCGTGAGTGCGGCTGTTAAACTTGTCGATTTGATTTCTATTCCTAGGGTTATTGGGTTTTTCTATGGAATTCTCTTGAGAAATTCGGGGATTAAGTTTCTAGTTAATTGCGATATGATCTCCATTTAATGCATGGAATATGGTAACTTTAGCGGCGAATTGTAGATGTACATTAACTACACCTCCGTCTAAACCTTCGTGTACCCAAGGGTGTCATGTTATGCAAATCGTCTAATTTCGGTAATGTAACATATAATTTTTCGGTTATAACACGTTTAATCTCAAAGGGGGCCGAATTTATTATATTACACGTAGTCCTTAGTAAAAGTTTGGAACAAATGTGATATTACTGCGGCGGAATGTCGAAGTACCCTCGAAGTACGGCGAACACCCAAATTACATTGTTTCCAAAATGATTTTAGGGTCACGTTTTATGTGGAATTTTTCCATGCTTATAAACAAAAGAAGGGTCAAGTATCGTCTAATACTTGTTTGTGATGTTATTGTATGCGATATTTATCGGAACATTGATTGATATTTATTATTTCGTTAAAGACTGAGTAATGCCTAAATGATGAGAGTAGGCACATTGCATTGCATGAAAGTTCAAATTTTGTGACCTCTTTTCCTTTGCTCGAAACAAAAAGGTATTATAATAACCGGGAAAAAAATTAAGTAACATGTATTTTTATCACTTTGAATTCCACTTTGCCTCGACAACTTCTTTTTTCTTAGTAAATCAAGTTAGACACGACTCGGGTCTTATCATTTCTTTTAAAAGTGGTTTACGAAAGCAAAAGTTACTCGGCAAGCCTGACATTAAAGTTCTCAAAGTGAAAGCCAATTAATGATTAACCACGTAACGTTACGGATGAAATAATACTAAATCAGTCGTTGTTAGTCTTTGTTTCTTTGTGACAGTATGTGTTATTATACATTTGTGACGATTTCAATCCCGATCGTAATTATTACAACACTCAAATCCTAACGCAACTTATTAAAACAACCATTACTTCAAGTTAAAATATACAATCATGATCACTATTAAACCTTACTGGCTGCACCTAAAAGAAAATTTCACTTAACAATGCTTATTACCATCTTAGAACACCGTCATACCCGTCTACATAATATTACACAGTATTACAAGCTCTGCGGGATTACCCGGGAAGTAATTACTTGGACAGTTCACCCGCTTGGCGCGGACACGGCTGGCGTTTGCAGCTGAAATTAGTTAAAATTAGGGACGTGATAGGAACAAATTTTTTCCACCGAGAGTACACGCGCCACGAGTTTGCATGTGACGCTTCTGTTCATGTTTCACGGTTTTGTTTCGTGCTCATTTAACGCTTTGTTTACGCTGTTCCAGTGTTTTGTTTTTTAATGCGCACGTATTTTTTAAGTTCTAAGTTATCCTGATCCTGATGTATAGGTATACCTTTGACATGGCAGTCCTATCGTCATATCATAAGCACTGCACTTACAACAACAAGAGTGTACACATTGGTATTTAAATGCAATCAATGCATGAGATTCAATAACATTATAATTTTTGTTTTTCAATTCATTTTTCGTGTCATTTTCAAGATCCCGTTGGATTATATATTTCCTGGACACTCGATCATCTTCATACAAGTAATTAACTGGAAGTGACGTGTAACGCTTCCAACATGTCTAAAGTTCGTCGCGAAATGAGAGATTTGATTAGCCGGACGGAAGCCCCGACAAAATTCGATTAAGTCAGGCGGTGTCGCCCGAAGTTTAGGCCTTCATAAATCGGCTACCCACTGGAACAGTTTGTGGCCAAATTCTGAGAAATTCATAAAAACTTATCCTTAATACCGAGCGTGAAATAAAACATTATTCCCTCTTCTTCCAACTGCGTCAATGTTAATTTCGACTTACACAATGACTTCCTATTTGGGCGAACGTCGAAACTTCGTAGACGTTCCGAAGCTTCGTTTGTACAGTTTCGTCAATAACTTTATGAAAAGGTATTAATGGTGCGGCTGCAGTAGCAGACGTTCGTGTATTTAAAGTTTTGATGAAATTACGATAGCGGCTTGAGCTCTTTCTTTGTGTAAATGTGTTTACAATTTATTGAAACAGTCGACATTGATTCATAACATTTTTTTTTATACAAAACTTATTTATTAAAATAATAACTGCCTCATTAGTCTAGTGGTCCTAAGCGCGATTGCTACGCTAGAGATCCTCAGCTTGATTATCAGGTCGAGCAATTTTATTGTGTTTTTCTATTAGATTCTCAGCAGAAGCTCGAAGTTTGGTTTTGTGCCCGTTTAATGGCAATAGGGTCGCCCATTATTACGTGAGACCTAAATAAACCGGCAAAATGTGGGAATACATTAGTACATCCTTGCCTGACCATTCTGTGATAGTATGCTTCGTTGTTGTGTTTTTTTTAATGTTTTGAATGTGCAAATCTATTAGTCTCCTTTTCTTCCGTGTTTTAAACGATATCTTGTTTTAAAAATAGTTGAAAAACCTAAGAATAACACTGTATTTGCATTAAATAGTGGCTCTATTGTTTATGATTTCAACTTAGTTTTATTCCTACAGCAACACGTATTCATATTTCTTAAAACCTCCATTCATTATGTATGGACGCATGGACCCACGAAACGAAAATCCATTTTCTTCCGTTGATTCCATATATCCACAATGGCAAGGTATATTCTGAGGTTTTATTACCATTAATCTTTTCTCTCCCATCGATTCTGTACCAAAAGAAGGTTAACCTTCTTTAGATTTATTGACAGACAATCGAGCTGCTGTTTTTTCTTTCTCTTGTATTTGTTCGCAGTTGTAGCCTTTTTCAAAGTGCGGAAAATCCCAATGGATTATCTGGTATGTCGGACTCGTACCGACTAAAACCACACTTATCTTCACTTGACCTATAGTCACGACAGATTTAGTTATATCATCTTTAAATTATCTACCACTGAGTTTTTGAAATCATAATCTAGAGAAATTAGGAATGGGATTGAATGATGAGATGACGACTAACAGGGATGAATGGAAGAAAAGAACAGGCTGTGTCGGCCCCAAATAAATTGGGAAAAAGAGTAGGAAGATGATGATGAATCTGGAGAAGTGAGAAAGTTCATTAAGTCGATTAAGAAAATACCTACTACATAATCGTTTACACTCTCCCGAAGCACATCAGTTTTTATTGTATAAGAATAAGTTCTAAAAATATCAACTTCACCTTTGACCCGTTATTAACAGGCCAGTGTTAAGGTCGATCAATAAATAATTAATCTCCTACCTAATACCCTCTATACATATAATAAAATTGTAACAGACCGTTGTCTGTCCATCATAGGTATTGAAGAAAAACTAATATGGAAGGGGTTTGTTAGAGCAACAGAAGCCAAAACTTTTTTTTTTTAATTTTCGACTCTATCTGTTTCTTTGTAAACGCATCTCGCAAAAACTACTTTACGAAATCGGATGATGGTGACACAATTGTATGGCTGAAGGTTCTTATTTAAAATCTGTTGCCTGTTTCATGTTGATACTTACACCGCCTAGGATCAAAGTCAGAGTAAGTACCTGTAGTGGATAAAGTCCTTTTCAAACGTGACTGACACCGCGATCAACAGCTGGTATCGTATAAAACGTAACATACCATTACGCCTGTATTCCCCGAAGGATTAGAGGTGTACTTACTTAGGTACACTTCGCCGGTATGTTTAGGTCCCTTGTAATAAGGGGCGAGCCTATTGCCATTAACCGGCACTAATCCAGACTCCGATCTGCTGAGATTTTTTATAGAAAAACTCAATAACACTGCCTCTAGCCTAGCAGTTGCCCTTGGGGCCTCTGGACTAATGAAGCAGTCGTGTAAAGCATATATAAATCTTAAAGTTGGAATCTATCTTTCCTCGATTTTATGAATCTCTTTTACGTAAGCATCCCTTAAAGTTATTCGTTTGAAACTTTTTTATAACAAAGTTTGCTATGAACTTTTAACACTGAAATATTTCCCCAGATGGTTGACGTCATTTCTTCCAAACGCGGGACGATATTAGGTGGGTTAGACCCCTTTTAACTTCTCATAGTTGGCGTGACGAAGACTTTTGTTGAGGACTGCTATTATGTGCCGATTTGTTAAGGGCAAATTGTGATAAATGATTGCACCTCGAAACATTTCCAAATAGGCGAAAAATAAAACAATTGAATATAAGTCATTGTATTTTGAACTTTTTGAAGAAGAAAAAAAGTAGGACACTGAATGAACCGGACAGGTAGAAACTAATTGTTATGATGCTTAATCTTTATGTATTGAAGTATGTTATATTCAATGAATTGATTTAAACTTGTGCTAAAACATCACTTTAACTATTATACTGGATACAATGTTGAAGTATTTTGTTACGGAAAAAATGCGTATAGTTAAGACATAATTAAACAAACTTCTATGTTGATTTTCTGAAAATATTGTGCAAACTGGCAATTATTCAAAATGCGTAAAAGCATATCAACGATATTGGTACGACGTTGGAAGGAAAAAAATGCGGTAGTTAAGAAATAATTAAACAAACTTTATGTTGATTTTCTGATAATATGCAAAATGGAAATTATTCAATGTTCAAATACAGAAATAACAATAACAAGTAACATTCGCTTAAGCTTTTGAAATATCATTATCCGAGAATAGATAGCTTGATTACAACTTGGTGAAAATCCAAGAATAGATCAGTAACTAGACCTTAAAACTAGCAATATCGCTTTTGATACACATCTTTGATTACAACTTGCTTATACCACTGGTTACGCATACTTGAACTTGCTTATGAATATGGTAATTTCCACCATCCATCGCCTCCACTGATGTAAGATAATACTTGCTTCTATGGCTACATAGCTCAATATCTATCATTTTTATGTATTTTTTTATATAGTATGGTCACTTGCTAAACGGTTGGACCGTTTTCGATAATTTTCTTGTGTGGATCCCTGGATAGTTTCGATTCATAATAAGACCCGGTAAATGGCGTATTATGTAAGTAAGTAGTTATATAATCAACCCGGACAAAGTCGTAGTGGCCTACTAGTATTATATTAAAAGTTAAATACCAATAATTCGCTGATTAATCTTGTAATTCCAGAAACTATAAGGCCTTAATAATAACTTTAAATCTTTTGGGAGATATATTCCAATGGCCGCACTTCACCACTTCACACGAAACAAATCTGGAAAATTACCATGGGATTAGAAAACTGAGATCAACGCGCGGCAATGTATAAAATATTTCAGAGAAAGATCTAAAGATTATCCTATTTCTAACCCATATTGTATAGTACATTACTCACAGTACCAGGAACTTGTTTCTGAACACATTTATCTTGAAATGATATTCTATATTTTCTCAACAAAATCGTTTCTATACTCGATAACAGTTCCATTCCGAGAGTCGATCATTCTTCGATACAGGAACGGCGGTATTAAGATGTTTTAAACCTAAGTATATATTTTTCAACAGCGCAAGTTTTAAATGGTTTATTTTTCAAGTTAATAATATTATAAACAACATATTATTTCACTTACTGTGCCAGTCTTTCAGATGCACAAAAATCAAGAAAAACTGAAAATGGCATAAGCATCAAAATTCTAAGTGACTAACTCATTAGTCTTCTAGTCTATCACGCCTGTATTTCTGTAGGGTTGTTAGGCAGAGGTGTATTTCGTTCACTTACATTTCACCGGTATGTTTAGGTCCCATGTAGGTAATAGGGGGCGAGCCTATTGCCAATAACTGGGCAAATTGAAAATTATAACTCCGAACTGCTACTGAGAATATCACAGAAAACCCATTAACCCCTTTGCCTCTAGCGTAGCAGTCGAGTAGTGTAGTGTCAAGAACACCTGACTAATGAAGCAGTAAAAAGTAGAGTACCGCGTATTACAAAACTTGCAATGTGTACGCCGAACAACTAACAATGCCCTGCCATGTCCCTCGTCTCACAATTTAATATTCAAAACGCTCACTTGCCAATAATCATAACACATATTCACGGTGCCAGCTCCACTGAAATCGAATGTCAGTATATCGGTTCATTTGAAAATAATCTTCACAATATTTTCACCTCGCGAAATATCGCATACCAATGGGCTATAAACACGTCGACCGCTACATAAATGGCACTTAGATAAGACGAAACGACACTTATGCTGAATTTCAACGCGTAATATGTTATTGGAAATGGTATAAGTAGTACAGTCGGTATGTGCCAAAATATTTCCAATATATCTCGAGTTCTTTTAACGAGAGAATATTATTTTTATAAAGTATAATATACTAGCTGACCAACGCAACTTCGTCTGCGTCACATAAGATAAATGACTATAAAAAATGGGGGGTTAGGTAGGTAGGTTAAAAAATAGCCTACGACCTATTCTCAGACCTACCAAAAAACGCAAAAACAACATAAAAATTCATCAAGCTGTTTCGGAGGAGTTCGATAACAAACACTTTTTACGTATTAGATAAAGTTCTGAGACTGGATTCGAACCAAGTTCCTCTGGTTAAGTACAATGGCCGTTAATGCCAAAATATCATAAAAAAAACGAGGGAAAAATTAATTTTGTATTTCTCTAAGGATTTTTAGGTTTTCATATTTTTTTATAAAAAAAAACTTATGACACTTCTTCGTCGCCGAAATGAAATGCCATTGAATGCCAAATGCAGTTGTAACTGCGCCACGTACGAAAAAAATATTCTATGTCACTGGTAATCTCGAATCTGAGTGTCTGTGTATATACGAGATCTTGTGTTTACCCACAATATATTAGAAAGTTTTAGGGTGAGGCAAAGTTACTTTCTTCGAAAAAAATGCATGCTTAAATTATTACCTACGAATAGAAGCGAGCCTATTCGTATCTAAAAGGCCGGCAACGCATTTGCAACCTCCCTGGCATTGTAGGCGTCCATGGGCGGCGATGATCACTTACAATCAGGTGACTCGCTTGCTCGTTTGCCTCGCTCTTCTATAAAAATAATAAAAAAATAGAATCATTTCGTTTCGGCAGTCATATATTAAACAAGATATAACGTCCTTAAAGAAACAAAATTGATCCTATTCTACTACAAAAGGTTTTTTGACAAGGTCGGTAACGATTTTATATAAGTCATATTACGAGTATTTTATTACATTGAAAAGGATCCATTCGACCTCCCGATTTACAAATTCACCTAGGCAAACGGTTTCCCGGACCGTCCCAATTCCCATTGTACCGTGAACATTTTATCTCGTACTTGATGCCTAGTAATTTCCAAAATAGACAAACCTTTTTGTTATTCGAAATATTATTCTTGTAGGGGTATTTTATCTTAGTATTGGCCTGCTTGAATGGCTACATCATTGAAATGTAAAGTTTCGTTGATATGGAAGAACATTTAACAATGTCAAGCAGCTGTATATGTATTGTTTCGTTTTATTCGGTGAGTATGGAGTGCCGTAGGCCCAATTCGTCCCTCATTCCCCTTTCTTCTCCTTGTCTCCTTTCCCTCAGTTTTTCCTAACAGTAGCAACGGCTTGGTAGTGTTCTTCGAATTGTTTTAGACACTGTCAAGAAAACATGACCCGTTTAGGCAGTTTTCCACTTACCATCCGTTCGGCCCTTTTATAGTTTGCCACAGCGAATTGTAAAATAAAACTATTGATGAATAAACTTTCCACCAAACTTACCAACCAACTTCCACCAAATGGAAAATTCTATTCTAATTCCGCTTTGTTATTGATCATTCATGAGACTTGTAACCAATCGAAAAAGGTTGATAAGATAAAGGAACAGCATAATAGAAAACCATCTGCTACGACCCTTTGGAAGGTCACTGTTCTTTAATGAATTAAGCATATGACAACACGGTATTCCTTGTACGAAAGTCATTGCGCCTATTGAATTTCTCGATCCTTCTCCCGATAACTGACGTCATTCACGTATTGTGTCATCTGTCAACGGAGTCCCTCGTAAGCGCGGACAATAATTTAAGAGCGTGCGCCCCATTCAATTTCTCCTGCCATTGTTAGTATATAGGTCAGTTTAACTAGTTTGATGTGGACCCAATGTAATGTGTATTTTGCTACGCTTCTGACAGCGTCGACCCGACGGCGACGCTTGAATTGGTTTTTGACACCCCTGTATCTGTGTGCGAAATTTCCTCTTTACTTCAAGTGAGGTTTGTTGGCGTATACAGTTTAAAACTGCATGCCAGTCCTCACACAAAAAACTATGCCTTCGATACTTTGAAACTTTATCGATTACATAAAATTCAACTTTTTTTAACTCGGCAAACGAGCAGTCGACCTACCTGATGGTAAGTAATCATCGCTGCTCATGGACATCTGCAATACCAAGTTGCGAATGCCTTGCAGAGCCTATTTAAGGAAAAGGAAGAGAAAGGAGAAAAGGAAAAGGAAGGGGACTGAGTGAAGAATTGGGCCTCCGGCGCTCCACACTCACCGTACGAAACGCAACGGTATGCATACTGCTACTTGATGTCGATATTCTGTGGGAGGGTAGTACTTCCCCGGTCGTTTCCCGACCCATTCATGCTAGCACGTAGATATGCCAGCGAGACACTACTACTACTGTATACTAATTTACTCCAAACCGTCCCTGATTACTTTTTTATCACCAATTTTTCGTCACAATTTAACAGTATTCAACATAATACCTGTAACTACGTACAAATTCCACCAAAACAAATATCCGTTAACCTCAGTTATACCTACCTAAACCTACAACATTGGACACTCCTACCAATTAGATCATTCTCGACGTTTCCGGGGGAGATAAACCGAGGTATCTAATTGAATGTCCATCACAATGACACATGCTTAGCACCATACACTTCTATCCGGTTCCTAACCAGCTGTTATTGGTACACACGGGTACTAGGCCAGCTTTTACGAATCCAGTGTAAGGTGACCTGGCATTGTAAAGGCCTTCCGTACAACGCGAGACTAGCTTACACTGGATTTGTATAGCTTAAAGTGTAGCCGTGCGTCCTTTCTCCATTAAGGAAAAGTAGTCTAGAATTATTATCAGCATATTTACTTATGCTATCTTTTAAGAAAGTGATCGTGATGGCTGGTATAATTTTTCTATTCTAAACTCATCTAGGGTCGTATTGCCAAATATTCAGCTGCTTAACAATAATGTGCTAACATTATTGCTAAAGTGCTAACAAAACTTAGCAATAATGTACTACTGTGTATCTGACATCTATAGGCTGTGGTTGCTGGTCTAAGGCAGCTCCTATGCTTTTTTTGACACCTTATTACAATAAAAAATAATTATTTACAGGCTCTAGAACCATAGCTGCCTCATTAGTACAGTGGTCCTAAGCGCGACTGCTACGCTAGACGTCTTGAGTCCGATTCCCAGGTCGAGTAAAGTGTTATTGGGTTTTTTCTTTGAAATTCTCAATAGCAGCTCGAACTTTCGATATGCGCCCATTGAATGGTAATAGGTTCGACTTCTATTACATGGAACATAAACACACCGGCGAGCTATGGGTGTACATTAAGTACACCTCTGCCTAACATAACCCTTCGGGGAATACAGACGTGATGATGTGTTAAATTATATTCTACATAGAATCATTCAGAACACAACCAAATGCTACAAGGTGTTGATAAACAAAACCATTCGCTTTTCGAATGTAACCAAGGTTTCACAAAATTACACGCCAGTTAAATTTTATTACCAACATCTTTGTTTTCCTTCCGAAATGCTGCTTCTCTGTTCCTCCTGATAAAGTGTGCACATTTATTTACGTTACACGTGAGAACCGGAATATAAACCGCTTTCATTTAACATTCCTGTTTGACACCCAAATCTGTGCCAGGTAAGGTAGTTCCGGCCTACCCGCTATGTTTTCCGGTTACAAGAAGTCACAGTCAAACAAATAAACATTACCTTATCTTAATGATATATCCCTGGAAGTTTTTTTTTTGTTTATTGAATTTAAGAGGAGAGCAATTAGTTTCGATTTAGACTTCCATTCTTTGTATTATCGAGACACACAATTTTCAATTTAACCGTTAATCTATATACTGACTTAGCCATCTTGAATGGGATTAATGTGTTTTTTCTGAAACAAATACTTCAACCTATGCCTTTAAAAGGCTGCATCATTTGCATATCGGGAGTGTTGTGGTAACAAATGGTATTCGGTTTCTCTTGGTTCTCTGGAACAGTAAACAGCTCATGAGTTTAAAAGTCAAATGATTAGTTATACCCTAGTATCCTCTCTGGAAAACCTTTTCACACTAGTTCCACTTGCACTTGCTTCCAATACTCTTGCATATATTTTTTTAAAAAAGCTTATAGCAATGTGAGTGTGCGACTCACCTCACGAGTAGGTATTCTTGTTAAACCCTCGTACTAAGCGAATTGCTTGTATTACGGGTGGGTTCACGTCGGGATCCGACACCCTAGCCAATTTGGCTACCGCCGCTTATGTATATTTTCTTTCTTCCTAAATATGCTCTTGCATATTTTGGCTTTGTCCACGTTTATAGAGTTTGTCTCCCACTCCCCATTCCCACAGAGTTATTAAAACCCCCCTGTATATTTTTCTTCCCTCTTTAACTTTTTCAACTAACTGAATTACACCGTCCTTTGTGTACATGACCTAATTAACGTTTTCCTCAGACTAATTTTCACAAAAGTTATTAAAATTTAACAAAACTTCATAATGAAAATTCCAAGGGTCTTACGGACGAAATCTTTCCGGCAATCTCATAAGCCTTACTTTTCTTGAGAAAATTTGTAAACAGATCATTAACTTTCTGGTTTTTTGAAAGATATCCGCTGAGATGGACACAAACTAGTATTCTTGTCTTCTTCGATCTGTTAATAACTTTAAAAAAAATATCAAATTAAATTTATAATTGGTGGACCCGTTTCAGAATTATCAGAGGCTTTGAAGACAGTGCCAAATTAAATGAAATAACCCTACCCAAACCTTCATCTCTGAAACTAGCCACAATATTAGGAATTATTTGAAACTAGGTTTCGATTTATTCAAAAAGAGCACCTAGGTATCAGGGATGTGTTTGAAATATACAAAATAAAGAAATCAGAAATACAAAACAACAGACAAATATCAATGAGATAATGAAATCAGAAATATGGAACAAGAAACTAGAGAAATATAATGTTTGATTCAAAAGATTTGTTTGCGTTTCATTTTCAGCATACATGGTGCCAATTGCTTTTCAAATTTGACATAAAAATGTTCAGGGTGGTAGCCTGACTTCAGATTTTTACTTCGATAATTGTCATAGTCAACATTTACTTCGCATTTTGGCATCAGCCACTTTATCTTTTTGACCCATAATAAAATACGTAGTTAAATTATGGGAAGAAATTCAACAGGCACTTAATTCAATGACTGTTTCTACGTATCCGCATCAAACACTTTTTCTCAAGACCCTTTCCTCTTAAGTTTCATTCGCTCCTCAGCAGTGCAATGTTCCAAGTAATAAATCTCCAACATAACACTATTAGTCACGTCATATTCTGATGTAGCCGAAAGCTCTCTCTCCGCCAAACAAATGAGGCGTTTAGGAAGATAGAATATCTAGATGTGATAGATCCAAGCAGGCAGGGAACGAAGGCTCTTTTATGCAAATAGGCACACAGGTAAAAGGACCTATATTTTAATAAACTATAGTTTGTTTCAAATCTTGTTAATCTTGGTCTTGTTCATTAAGCGGCCGGTACCCTTATGGGTAGGGCGTTGGACTTTTCGTTTCGAAACCCACCCATTGCACTATCTAGTGTTGATGGAACCATTCTAATGTCCGTCTGTAACGAACGACTTCTTCAAATATTTTATTTTTGTATTTTTATGAAATTTTCTTATATTTTCCTTATCTATCCATGTAGTTTAGGTACATAGGTAGTGCCGTGCCAAAATCAAACATCTCATGTGTTGCAGGTGTTGTTCACATTCAATTTAAATAAGCACCAGTCGTATCTAGAACGCCGGACGTTAATTACAAGTGTTTTCTCTCTAGAGAAACATTCGCCAATTTACATTTCACAAAGAACGGGAGGACACGTAATTGATAGCTCTGAATAATCAACGATTAAGGTCTCAGTTTAAATTCATTTGCAGTGAAAAACGGGGCGGTTTTCTGCAAACGCACCGGATTTCCCTGTTGGGAGGCTTTTTTTCTATGCGACTTATGTAAGGTTAAAGGTAAAACTCAGTGTGACTGCTGTGTTATTTGAAATTGCCAATCTTTACACAAAACATTAGATATACTTACTTATTTTTTTTTATTCAATTATTTATGTTGCTTCCAAATTTTATTACCAGACTGTGATTAGCAAGAGCTACCTTTTTATATGAATTTTGATACATGACGTGTTTAATATTAGGAAAAATACAGGGACTAAGGCCGGTGACGGTGGACAAACAGTCCACCGCCACCGTCACCGGCACGGCACCGTCAACGAGATTATTTCTGGCCGAGATCACGTTGACGTGACGGCGATCGTTTGTCCACCGCGACGATCCGATCTCGGTGGTTCCGTCAGTTGTTTGATAACTTCTCCTTCTGCTTTTGTACGTAAAAAGGCGAAGGCGATGCAAAGAATTTTGGATTCATCCGATAATACGAGAAAGATACATCACAGGAGCGTTTTATGTATTTTTATTTTGTTTTATTCAAGTTGCGGCAAATTCTTGGGCATTTTTATTGTACCTAATATATTTTAGATATAAATAATCAAAAGCTATTGCGGTGCGAGGACGACGTCACGGCGCCGGCGTAGATGGACACATTTAAATATGTTTTGTATTGCCGCCACTTCGGCCCGAGTTCTAGCGGTAGTGCCGAACTAAGCGAAAAATCGGCGGACGGGATGACGGCGCTCGGGTGACGGGCGGTGGACACGCGGCCATAGTAATGTATGGTCGCTTAATCGGCGCCGTCATCTCGTTGACGGTGACGGTGGCGGTGGACAAACGCACTAATGAAACACAATTATAAAAAATGAAATCTAAAACTGCCGTTGTTACTTTAATTAGCTATTATGCATCGTATTCAACATACATCTATTTCAGGAAGGTGTACCTTTCACCGGTACTAGATGGCCAATGCCTACATTTCCCATGGGTCTTGTTATACGGCGACTAATAAATTATACACGGATGTTAAGCAGCATTGTTCAACCAAAGTTACTGATACAGTTATTATTTCAAGTTGATTCGGCATGTTTTAGTTTAAAGTGCTCAATTTATAACCAATTTACCAAACTAAGCTTTCAGTAACTTAAAGTTAGAAAATAGCACGAAATATCTTACCTTACAAAGGGGTCTTATTTATTTTAATTAATATTTGACTATGTTGAAGAATAATGAAAATTTTGCTAAGGCTGTGAAACAAAGGATCTGTTACTTTAATCTGCATAACTTGTAAGATTCTTTTGAATACAGTTAATTAGTTCAGAAGCCGTACCATTATATATTATTAAAGAAAGGAATATCGCTCTACACATTAAAAAGAGTCATCCCTTTCTCACAACCTAAAATTTATCGGGCCTTAGTTACAAGATTAATGAAGTGTGTTAACCAATTTAGACACAGTATTTGCTTCTAACTTAACGTCTCTTTCCCCATTTAATGGAAACCAGTATAATACAAAACTGTCGAATTCCGTATTCCATCTGTAACATAGATAATCATGTACGATGACACCAAAAAACACAACCGGAACTAACATCTGAGTTACAATTTAAATAAAACATCTTACTTAGAAACTTGGTAATGTGAATACTTTTACTGTATAGATAATATATTTGTTTGGTGCTGATAAATTACTGTTGTCTTATAAGATATACTGTACTGGATTGCCCACAAACAGTTACCCGAAGTTGTTTGCTGTACTAGTACTAGAGACTATTTTACTTGGGCTCAGTAACTTCAAAATTGCAGTAACTTTATAGTGACGAAACGATAGATCGTAAATAATCTACCAATATTTTGATAATCAAAACGCTTTAATCAAATCCGTTTATACGACGCCATATTAAAATTCAACCGTAAGTATCATGACATGTGGTTTATGAAAGTATTGCTTTTTAATTCGGTCTATACCTACTTCTCAATACACGCACCTTAATAATCTTAATTAGATAATCTGGCTTCTGTTTGAGGTCAAAATTAGTAATTATTAGTTGGTCGTCCATTTCTACGATCTATGTCTACTTCAAAAGATACTTATCCTCATTTGAGGTAACAATATCAAACTGGCAATAGTAAAAAAATATATCTGGAATCAATTTAGTTTCTTTCTTTCTTTCAATTGAGCGATTGCATGACGATTATAATTGAATTCCTTGACCTTTTGTATTTAGTGCCCTTAGAACTAAGGACTCTTAAGTATATTTGAAAATAGGGTAAAGGTAGCCAGAGGCAGTAGCCATTGGAATGTCCAAATTATAATCCTTTTAATAGATCTGGGTACTATTGGAGATTACGTTAACGTTATCTAACTAACAGTGCCTACTGTTGAATGTACTCTAAAAACCTATACGACTAATGAACTGGAGACGACAGTGGAATAATCCTACAATTTATAGGCAATGGAAGGGAATAGCATTTTTTATGTTATTAGTAACTAAAGCGTCACGGAGCTATGTTGGTTGCTCGGTAAAAAGATAAGTATGCGTCGTTGAAATTCCAAATTGATTCTCCCAACACTTAATCCAGTTTATTCCACATTTGGGCATTGCCTTAACGTCTTAGCGTTTTGCGAGTCTCGTTGTAGACTACCCACTTATTTTAATGAGAGTACTGTTTCATGTTCTTTCACGAGAATGCTGGAAAAAACGCAGTTTTTTGTTTCAAATAAAAAGGTACTTGACTGCAAAATTACAAAATTATTGTAATTTGCAAAAGAAGTTGTTATTTCAGTTGTTATTGTGTTTTATATGTAACCTATTTAATGATATATGAACGATTCCATAACAAATTTAATGCCCGGCACGTGTAATAGAAAAATTTGAAGATATTTTCACGTATGTATGTCGAGTATTTCCAACATATTTTCCTCTTTCTTCCTAACAATTCATGTACGACCTTGATATATTAAATTCGATACATTGAGTTTTCTGGCGTGGGTGCCAAATATTGGTCTCCCACAACCTGATAATAAATATCACTTGACAACACGCCACGTGTATTCAAGTGCTCTAAAGCCATTGTATTTTCGTCACTGTTCCTAACAAAATAAAAGCCATAACTAGCTTTCTTATTACCCTTATTGCCAACATAATTTTCCGCTAACTCACCCCATCTGTGGGGCACCAAATTGAGATCAAGTTCAGGTTGCAAGCTAGGAGTGTTACTTACTTTTACTTTCTTTTTTCGGGTTTAGCGGTAAATTAGTTTTTAACTTCCGCGTTCCTGCAGAGATGATATTATTCGACTACATTTTTTATCTTCTATATACATCTTAATGATAAAATATTGATTCCTTCTTTTTTTCTGTATGAAATCCAAAAAAAAACCTAATAAAATTCCTCAAACCCACCGTGAAATAAAATTTAAATAGTCTGGGTTTTCGAGGCCACATTAAAAATTAAGTTTATGTCGGTTTTCTAGCACCAACCTTGCTCTTCTAAAATTCTGATTTTCCATTCCAATACCTGCATTGGCACTGCCCCAACTAAGGTCTTAAAAAATTCAGTCTCTGGGTTAGGAAAAGATGAAGCGTTAAATTCGGTTAAGCTTTTCAGATAAATAAAAATATATAAAGCTGAGTACCTACATACAGTACCATAAAATACGTATTCTTCTATAACAGAAAAGAATAGAAACTCTTTCTATTATGAGCACGTCTATTAAGTAAGAAATAAGGTTTAATATCTTCAAAATTAGCTCTTTCAGAGCATCCAAAACTTCTCTTCTTACCTCATCAATTACAGCCCGTCCCGACAGAAGTAGTTTGCGGATTGCCAGTTTCTTTGTTTTTGTCAACTGAAACCGCTGTTATTTTATCGCCGTTCCTTTGGTTCTTTTTATGGCCAGTTTGTCACTGGACCCTCCGCAGTGGATTACCTATACACACTGAAGTGGATCGTTTGTGTTTACCCAAATCTTTATGTTTCCAATGCTAAAGCCATATCAATATCAACAAATACGTGTTGTTTTAGTATACTGAGTGTAAAAAAAGCTCTGCTTCCTTGATAAGCTTGTTTCGGTTTATCTCTAGCTATACGTTCGTCTAACTTATTTGTCTTTTTCTTTTGATTTTTTATTGTATTTCCTCAAGCAAATATACCTTTGAATGGTTTTAAGGAATGACTTTGCAATCGCACATAGCAATCGCCAATTCTACAGTATTATTTCCCGCCGGTTTGACCTCTTGATATGACTTGACGGAAGGAAAACGAGGAAGGGGAAGACCGAGAAGATTTTTTTTTAACAATTTAAGGAAAGCAAATGAAGTCAAGGGAGTCAAGTCCAAGAGGTAAAAAAATACCTAGAACGTTTAAAACATTGATGACTCTCACCTAACTTCTATAATTTTACAAAAAATGTAAGGAAGTTGTAAGGTTGAACTGAGGTCTCGTTAGAAACATGTGAGAACGTGTTCTCTTGATTGAATCCAAGATCTACTGGGGAATCGAGCAAGTCTCAACAGCTCATCGATGGCTAGAAATTGCTAGTACGTGATCGAGAGGCGTGCTTCGATAATAGAAGAGTCAGTGGCGCAATTCAGAACGAATCGACAGCGATTTTGCTACGCTTTACCCCAGTCAACTTTACATTTTTATTTACCTCCGGGAAATAACCGCGTACTAAAATGTCAATCCTGACCTGTAAGTTTTAACTCAATTTATTGGGATCACTAGTGAATGGTGGTTAAATTTGATATATAGCTTTTGGGGTTAGTTATGGTTTGAAGAGAACATGAATAATTTATAGTTCAATGTGTACGAACTGAATGGGAATAGATTTTGATTTCAAAAACATTCATACCTATAACTAGAGATAAATTTATTTAGACTGCAATATTTTTTAATCATCTTGGGTTTTTTAGTTTGTTATAATCTGTGCGATTTTTATAGCACCATTTTTGTGTTATTTTATAATAATTATAGTTTGATTTTTTATAGGTATTATTCTTTACACATAGAGAGTCACAGATGGGACTTGAACCCGCGACTGCTCAGTACCTACACTGTGAAACATAAATAGTTTAAACGTACTTAAAAAAATATTTTTGTGGCTCTTGTAAACAGGACGGTTTCTTTATGGTACAGACGGCTGTACTGTAAAAAAACGCGCCCGAGCCGGTATAGGCCAAGCTTGTTCACGATTACGGTTTGCACCCACGGTGCCACCGTGTCTGTCAACACTGACGACCACAGCAGTTCACACAGCGAGTGAACCATTCGTAAACCGTATGTAGGCACGTTGTGTGTGCACGAAGCCTTACTGTAATCACAAAGTAAGTACCCCTACGAAAGTCCTCGTGGTACAAGATCGTTTTACCCTTTCCAAGGATGAGCATTAGAACTTCTCGGTAATCTGGGATAAGTCGTGAATATTTATGAATGTTGTTGCTTACTCTTGAAAGGAGCACGGACAAAAGAAAGTGGCAGCTAGTTCACTTGGTTATATTATGTTAGAATTCACTTAGATGTTAATGTGGATTAATACATATATAACATTAGTAACACTTGTAATGTTTGGTTACATTATCAAAGAGGAGTGCAGTGATTGATTGAGTTCATATCCAAGGCTACCTGCTCTGACTTTTTGAAACATACGTATTTGAAGCTGCGGTAGCCTCATGGCTAGCGCGTCGGACTTACGATCATGTGGTTGCCGGTTCAAAACCCACTCATTGTACTACAGAGGTGAGCCCACTCGAAACACAAACGTTTAGCTTAGCACGAGGGGTTCACAAGAATACTACATAGTTATGTGCGACCCACACGGCTAGTAAGCTTTTTGAACATTAATATCATGCACTTAAACGGTGAAGGAAAACATCATGACAGCGTGTGAAGTCTGCTATCCAGCAGTAGGCCAACTTGGCCAGCACTGGGAAAAACGGGTTGATGATTATGACTTAATCCTAAAATTTAAACAATTTTTAAATCTACAAATCATTTTGATACACATTTTTAAAAGCCAACTGATAACGCTGATCTATTACAATAAAGAGAATTCTCCATCCATCATCGTGTTAAAATGCCTTTTGTTTTGCATAAAAGTCCAAGGATCCGCCCTATTTTTCCAAGCTGGATAAGGAATAAGACTTCTCGTGATAAAATAGTCATTTATCTTTTTTCTTTTCTTTTAAAATACGATCGTAATTGCCCTTCTCGGGTTTAGTTGATGGATACAAACAGATTCTTTTGTTAACTTTGAATTTCATACAACATTCAACCAACGTAACTAGAACGGACAGATATACATAATCCATGAAGCCATTCGGGTAAATGAAATGAAATTCTATTCTATTCTAAAAAAAAAAAAAAAAAAATTACTACAAATTATATGCTGCATTCAAATGCTATCGGCATAAATATTTCGTTATCAACATGTCAGTTTCCATGTCCTTATAGCTTGAAATATTGGTTTTCATTTTCACTGAATTTAAAGCGACACGACAATACTACACAGCGAATGTCCATTTTGAATAGGATTTTGAATAAATTTACAAAACAATCTTTATACGCGACAGTTTGACAATTTCGCAAATATATTCCGATTTTGATATTTTGAAAATCCGTTTCCAATAACTTTACAGCGCTGATACAAAAGCGTGCACTTCACGTATTACAGACAGCCATTGTGGGCGGTGTGTTTTCAGCGTGTATTTGTTGTTGCATCCTGCACAGAGAAACAAATGATGAAGGCTGCATTGTGCTCCTTGTATGAGAGGCAATCTGCACTAAACATTACCCGGAACATAGATACGACGGAATGATCAGACCTCGACAGTGATAGCGTTTAATAGGAGTGTGATTAACAATATAGATGTGAGTTCTTTCATTATTGTCTTGTTTAATTCTCTGATGCACAAAGTGGTCTCATGATTACATATTTATTAAAAAGGCTATGGACATTAATGAGTTGATATACAGGGTGACTGAGACATAAGTCAAGACTCGACGAGACTAACGATACTTATGGAAAGTACCTACTCGGTATTCGAGTCTCGTTCTAAGTATGTAATAAAAACAGATACTTAATTTTTGAACAAATTTCCCTATAAATGAATGAAGTGTGGACACATCCCCGACGCGCAACGTAAGAAAAGAAACGAAATAGTTTGAAAACAGAATAATAAACGCCAATAAATATTCAAATATCAATAAAAGCACGGCGGATGCAGAACTGAACGGAGAAGTCGGCTTAAGGATTTATTAACATGCTTAGGTATTCCTAAAAATTACTAGATTAGTAGGTCTTGTTGTGGTAGGGCCACGCTGTTCGCAGCATGAATGGGCCGGCTCGACCGGGGAAGTACCACACTCTCGCAGAAGACCGACGTCCGAGTAGTAGCGTTTCGTTACTGCGCTTCGTTCGGTGAGCGAGAGGGCCGGAGGCCCAATTCCTCCCCCAATCACCTTCCTTCTCCTTTTCTCCTTCCCCTCCCTTTCCCTAAATAGGCTCGGCAACGCATCTGCAACTCCTTTGGTTTTGCAGATGTCCATGGGCGGCGATGACTACTTACCATCAGGTAGCTCGCCTGCTCGTTTGCCGAGTTTTCCCATAAAAAAAAAAAAAAAAAAAAAAAAAAAAAAAAAAGGTTCAATATATGTCCACACTTTATTTGCATATTCTAGATATCATTAAACTCATAAGAACAAACCTACTATCACGCCTGTATTTCACGAAGGGTTAGGCAGAGGTGTATTTATGTACACCCACATTTCGCCGGTATGTTTTAGGTCCCATTTAATAGGGGGCGAGCCTATTGCCATTAGGGCATAAATCCAGACTTTGAGCTGCTAATGAGAATGGTATGTTATGTTATGTAACCCAATAACACTTTGCCCGGCCTGGAGATCGAACCCAGGACCGCTAGCGTAACAGTCGCGCTTAGGACCACTAGACTAATAAGAAACTCATAAGAAATAGAACAAAAAGTATTGCACCTTCACTACAGGAACGCTCCCTAATTCTTCAAAGCTAATTGATCGTCCAATCGTCGGTACTTAGGGGAATCTGTGGAGTTTCCGTAATCGATAGATATAAGTACGTTAAGTAATAAAGCAGATAATGGGGGGGCGTGGCAACTCCCATCGAATAATACATTCCGTACAAACACGCAGTCAATTTAACCTATGGATACCAAATTGATTGAGGAATGGAAGGAAAAACTCTTTGTGTTCGTATTTTATGGGTTTCCGATTATTTTATGAGTATAAGTGAATTTATTCTATCGAGATGGATCAGAATCAAATAAAACGACTACAGAGTCAAATAAAATATCTAACCCTAAAAGAAACTTACAATAATAAAAAAAACTAGATCAAGAACTCTTTACTATAAAATCTTCTAAGCATACAATCATCATGCTCTTTCTAGAAAGACAGTTTATAGTCATAGTAGGTACATTTTCAAATAATTAACATCCTACTTATATGCGCATGATTGGGTCATACACTCATCATCATCATCATGATGCTTATTCACATTCAGTACTTTTGCCTTTTAGTTGGAAATTCTTCAAATAAGATTGATGTGCGAATCTTTTTTTATGAGATCTTTTACCGGTGATGTTAAATGACTTGGTTTCTTGCTGTTTGTTTTTTCTACAGAATGAGTAAATACGTCGCTGAAAATAATATTTCTGTAACTGTGAAATTACATCAACATATTACAAAGTTACTCAATAACAAACCATCATTGTTTGTAGGATTCCAACCTGTCACCTATAAACTCCTTAACAACCTTTCCCACCATTTAATTTACACTATCCCGCACAATAATGCGCTCCCGAAACCCCAATTTTTTTCTCCCATTCATGGGCACGAAACCGTTTCAAAAGCCCTTTAAAACAATACCACCCATTTCCGTCCAAATACAATCAATATACCCCAATACCCAAATAAATAACATTAATTAAAGTCGTGTTAGAATTTATTGGAATTACTCCGACTTGCAATTAATAACGTCGATCTAGTTGACCAAACCTTTCGCTGAAAGCCGAAAGCCGAACGCGGTGCGGCTTTTGTGTTGCACCAGAATTTATTAATTTAGATCGCAGATACGAAGCACCAGTTATCTGATTGGCGTACTATTAGCTAATTTGGCTTTTGTTGTTTGGAATTTGTCACCCAATTATTTTTAGTGGATCAGCATCTTTAGAAAAATGTTCTCAGTGAATGGATAACCTCTTTATCTTCACCCCATATCTTCCTATTAAAACTCCTCTCCCTTGTGCTAATTGTATCTGCTTTGCATCGATCGGGTCCAGTAGCCTGATTCACGTAACTAAAACCGTAGCGATGTCGCAGCGACTTAATCGTTGAAACAGTTTTCCAGTGTTTTGTGAATACTGTGAAGCCAACGTTTTGAACGATTCTTGCCCAACGAACATGTGTGAATACGGTTATACGATTTTTCAATAGGACGACTTCTACATCGGTCCGATCGACGGATTCTTGAATAGGAAAACTTTTTCATCGATTAAGTCGCTGCGACATCGCTACGGTTTTATTGCGCGAATCGGGCTGCAGGTCTTGACACTTTGCTCTTTACAATCTGTATATAAAGACAAAGTACATTATTAAGTGTAAAATAAAAAGTTATCTATCATTATATAGATATTTAACTAGCTAATACGTTTTTCATGTATAATGTTTTAGAATATCCCGAAATTACTTGAAAGTAAAACTTAATATTCTCGCGTACGAGTCCCAAGAGGCTAAGTTACTTACTTCTCAGAAAATGGTAGCTATACAATTTAAGTGCGGTGGGATCGGGGTTTAACAGTAACGTTTACGATTGCGATATTTACTATCGATAAATATAAATCTAGTCAGTTTTGAAGTCTTCTCATTTCTAAGATCATAGAAATGATATAATCCAAATGCTGCAAATGATAAATGGTTAAAGTATATGTTATACATTGTCTTGAACACGAATCCTTTCTTTCGGTATCTGGGTAAATGTACCAAATAAAAAGTAATTATATTTTCTGGAACGAAACGAAATTTATTGAGGCCAGCATGTCGAGCTCCAGAACCGATAATATCTAGACAGCACGAACATAGAATCTTAAGCAGCATTTCAGAACTTCGAACTGACACTCCAATCAACCATTTGATATCGTCCACCATTTTGGCTTTACAAATATGGCGGTTTATGTCGCATCATCTTGCGTTTTTACATAGTTATTGGAAATATTGTATTACGCTGCTTGATAATTTTAAATCTCTGCTGGTAGCTCTATAGATTAGATAGATTTTGGCTCCATTTTCGTAATCTTGAATAGACCAAAGAGCTCAATGAACATTACTTACGTTAATGACCACTTTTCCTTTAATTAACGTGCTTTGGGTTTTGCTTAATACACATACCATCATAACATACCATCACGCCTGTATTCCCCGAAGGGTTAGGCAGAGGTGTACTAATGTACACCCACATTTCGCCGGTATGTTTAGGTCCCATGTAATAGGGGGCGAGCCTATTGTCATTAACCGGGCACAAATCCAGCCTCCGAGCTGCTACTGAGAATTTCATAGAAAAACCCAATAACACTTTGCTCGACCTGGGGATCGAAACCAGGACCTCTAGCGTAGCAGTCGCACTTAAGACCACTAGAAGAAGAAGACTAGACTAGGTCAAAAGGCAGTCAAAAGTTTTGCTTAATAAAATCAAACAATTTTTCCATCAATTTAAATAGTTTATTATTCAGGTATTCCTTATAGATATAGTCTGACTGAAATATCACAACATTAATGTTGAAAAGAAATTATTGATTAATTTTTACTTAGTAAATTTGAGGAAGCAAAATATTACAGAACAACCCTTCCACAAAAGAATTCATTAGTGAATTCCATTGCATTGAGAATCTCCCACCTATCGCCGTATTTCCACTTTAATGATACAGCAAAATGTTTCAAAGAAAAGGACCTATTAAAAGGGGAGATTTATTTCCGTTAAAATCTTCGAGAAAATTCCGTTGTGCTCCTTTAATGAGTAGCAAGAAAGCTGTGGCGTCTACGTATCATTGTGAATCAGAAAACGAAGGAGAGTCTACCAATAGTGTTCGTAAAGTAGAGGTGAATTTATTTTATTTTGGATGAAAAGTGTTTTTCAATAATAACGTAGCATAAAATACTATCACGCCTATATTCTCCGGAGGGTAAGGCAGAGGTGTACCAATGTACACTCACTATAGGGGGCGAGCTTATTGCCATTAACCGGGCAGAAATCCAAACTCTGACCTGCTACTAACAATTTCATAGAAAAACCCAATAACACTGTTGCTAGCGCAGCAATCGTGCTTAAGACCACTAGACTAAAAAGGCAGTAATAACAACGTGAAATAATAATAAACTAACATTTTTGCGAGGGTTACCAAAAAAACTGAAGACTTATTATTTATCATGCTATTGATTCCAGCCTCATACTGACCATTCTAGATGACAGTATAAATCTGGAAAATCTTCCTCGCCACATACTTTCCAATTTCTTCATCTCTTTATGTGTAATCTTCCCTTTTTTCTAATGTGAAAATTCAAGAGATAACCCTGTTTATGCCGATCTTTTTTGTGGCGGAAAATGTTAAATTGAAAATAAGGGAGAAAAATTGCCTTATAAAATTATGTAAATTTGTTGACATGGGGACGTGGCGGTAGGGCTCGACTTTGATATATACCTTCATATAAATTATGTATGTTCCACTTTATATTTTACTGCAATCATTTTCGTGTCGTTTTCACTGTAATATATGACTTTTGTAGGGAGACAGACTTTATCGCGTTATATTGATATTTTTAATTCACGAAGTTTCGGATCCTTTTCAGCAAAACTTTTCAATCAAAACTTACTTCAAGCCGCTGAAGAAGATTAGTCCGTTCCTACCACCTGTCAAGTGCCACATACCTTTACAAGATGCAGGAGTAACAAGCTTAATTTTGATTGCGGTCTCTCATACATAGGCCAAACTAAAGGAACCATAGGGACCCGCGTAAAAGAACACATCGCCGATGTCAAACGACGCCGTCCCAGAAAGTCAGCAGTATGTGAACATACACTTGACAAGGCCCAGCACTACATCAGATTTGATAAACCACAAGTCCTTGCATAAGAAAACCGATTCCTTCCTAGGATGATTCGCGAGACGATTGAAATTAAAAAACATCCAAATTTCAATAGAGAAGATGGCTGGGTCTTACCATCTGCTTGGAACCCCATCATAGATTCCAATAAATCTAAATCCAAGCACAAGACTGCGAGACCTAAGGATACGGTGAGCTCATTATGCGTGACGTGAACAAATAATAATCAATAAAATGCAGGGTAGCTGTTGATAATTTTGACATTAGGACGACCAACACCTCAGTCCACCCGTGACCATGGATGGTGTAAAGGATCCGAAACGTTGGGAATTTAAAAATATCAATATCACGCGATAAAATCCGTAAAAAGTAGTTTTATTGCAATGTCTAAAATACGCGTAAGTGTTAGAAACCGGAGAGGTAGACATACTGGGTACGGTAATTAATAAGCATGTTTTTTTGTTCCAGGTAATATAATGTGCAAAATGAGTAGCGTAAACACGTAAGTAAAGAAATGTGCCTAGCTTCAAAGGATTCTTAAACTCTGACTTACACAACACGCCAAAAACGTATATTTTCACGAAATATTTTGCAACACAAATTATAAACATAAAATTTTCTTCATACTGAATTATTTGTGTAGTGGCAGATGTACTAAGGCAACCCAATGACATAGGGCCTACACTAGGTGTCGCCCTCTGTCTTCCCATTGCACTGCAGTGCCATCTATTAACTTTCGGTAACAATTGTTTTACACGAACAGCGCCACCTAGAGAGATCACTCGCAAACAGCGAAAATCGTTTCAGTAGCGACATCTACCGTATATTTTAAACATTTGCTTTGGGGTAGTTTACTGGAACTCTGTTTGTTTATACAGCAGGGAAGGCTAAATACGTGTTTTTCGAATCAGACAGTAGATGGCGTTTGAATACTTCAAGACTATGACGATGGGATCCCAGCCTGGTACTACTAGACTAGCTTTTTTAAAATTTTCTTTCTGATGATTATTGCTATTTAGCGTTTGTTTATAATATTTAAATAATATAAATACTTATATAATAATATATATACTTAAATTGTTATGTTTACTAGAGATGGTAAACATGAGAGTGACATTGAAAGGAGAGTGAGTGCTGGTAACCAGGTGAATGGGGCGCTACACACCTTCATGAATAGTCGGAAAGTGTCCGAAAAGGCACGGCTGGCTGTGATTGGGGGAGTGTTGGCGCCGATACTAATGTATGGTAGTGAAAGTTGGGTATGGCAGAAGAAATATTAGAGCAGAATAAATGCTGTAGAGATGAGAGCTTTGAGAAGTATGTGTGGTGTTACGCTAAAAGATAGAGTGAGAATCAGTGTGATAAGGGAGCGTTGTGGAGTAAAAGAAGATGTAGTAACAAGGATTGAGAAAGATATGTTAAGATGGTTTGGTCATGTAGAGAGAATGGATGAACGGAGATTGACGAAACAAGTATATATGGTGAGTATGGATGGACGAGTTGGAAGGGGAAGACCTCGGCGAACGTACCGCAACCAAATTGCGGATGTTCTTAAAAAAGGCCAGGTTCCGAGCACCCTAAACCGACGGTCATGCATGAAGAGATTAATGAATGTAGATGAAGCGAAAGTAGTGTGCCAGGATCGTAGCAAGTGGAAATCTATAGTCTCTGCCTACCCCCATGGGAGACAGGCGTGACAATATGTATGTATATGTATGTATACTTAAATTAAATGAAGAACTAGCGTTATTTCAATACTTAGTCAGTTTTATTTTTAAGTTTGCAAAAAAGTCTATTTTTTTATATAGTTGCCTAACCTGGTGAACCTCGACCGCTAACCAATAACATTAAAATCAAGGCATAAAATGAAATAAAAAAAGAAACTTTTGATGACTCAATTTAATCAACTTTGGTACAAACTGCTTCTTGTACCACGACGCAAACCAACACAAGGTAAATATTCCCGTGTGTAACAAAACCGCGAACCTGCCGTTTGCAAATGACAACGCATTTCCACGTCGATGCCAGATACTCTGTCCTTACCTTTTTTTATAACCCTGAAACTGCTCTTGGCTTATTTCTTGACAATGTTACGCGTATATACTAGGATTTAGTTGTGTTAGCGTTAAAATATTGTATGTTTGGAATTTTAAGATTTGGCACTTTCAAGGTTTCAACACAGCCATAATTTCTTCAACTTTTCAACTTGTTTCTATTAGAATTGTAATTTTTAGTAGTAAAATAATCCTCACTTTAGTAAATAGAAATTAGGTGGACCTAGACTAAATATTCGATTTTTATCTTCCCAATCTAAACTTTTATATCTGAATGAAGAAAATAACAAAAACATAACTATTATGACTCTTAACGTAAGTGGGTAACTTTGCATATTGATTATCTTCGCGGTTCTAGCTTGGTATGCGACAAGGTCCTTATATACCCGATTAATATGTCATATCATCATAAAACATTTATGCGAATATTTTATGGTTTCCCGCTCGCGACATTATAATAATATCATACGGCGGGTTTTCTGTACCCAGTGCTTTTGGAGTAAACAGTTTTATTGAATTCAATAAATACAACGAACTGAAACTTATTAAACAAATCTTAAAATTCGCTTCATTTCGACTCCTGAATGAGTGCGAGCTCTTGAACACATTAACCTGCCGACGTTACACCGAAGGAAACTGAGAACATTAAGTGCCGTATTTTCTCCATATTATGGCGAGACGCGAACGAAAGGTAGCTTGATGCTTGCGCAAGTAGCAAAGTTTTATTAAATGTAAAGAGTTCGTCGAGACACTCTCAGTAATAAGATACGAATTTATGGCAAATTTATATCTTTGTTATGCCGAAAAAATACTTTATCATGTGAGATTTACGTGTGTATTCTTGTTTTATTACAACGTTTATTGGAACATATTCGGAAAATAACATGTTTCAAGATCTTTTCAGTGTGATGTGACGAAAATAAAGATATTTTTTGCAAACATCTCGTCCAGAACAGTACCTTATCCTATCCTAACTTTGACAGTATATATCAGACTGATTATGAATATCAATCTATACAACATTTTGGAAAGTTAACGACGGAATTAAATTATTGACATTAATGGAATTCAAGAAGAAATATAATAACTATTAAAGATGCATAAATGAAGTCCAGACAGTGTTTTATTATTTTAGAGTCATTAGCAAAGCAAAATCAGTCAAAGTAGACTGCCTCGTCATTATTCACTGATAAAACAAAAGTAATTTATTAAGTCAGCCAATTCACTGATTACCAAACCATCCAAAGTTATTTGTATCCAACTTCGTATTGGAATAAACATTCACCAGTTTACAAGTAAAAATCTTATGAACTTCTTAATTGCTACTTTATTTCAAATGGAACATTCCAGGATGATTTAAGAAAAAAAAAATAAGCGTCAACACAATAGTCGTTAAAGTTACGCAGCGGAATTTGTCAAGACTAAAGTACTAGAAATTCTTTTGTTCACTGTTAGACGAGGAATTCTCGCTAAATCTCCGGATGGCTTTCAACTCCTGTCACCGTAGCTTTAAATGATTTTAAAATTCTTTTGAATCTGGAAATTACCATGGCCATAACCTCTTAATATCATCATCATACACTTCATCTATGAATCTTGAGTTCTTATAACTTGCCTAACTCGTTTCAACGTGGACCGTAGCGGGTTCTTAAGCACGTTTCCTATACCGACGATCACTTCAATACAGAAAGAATCGATATCGGTTCCTCGTCCTAACGCTCTTGAATATTCTCGATGTCTCGAAAAGTCTGTGTCAGGAGATAAACTTTTTTAATTAGTCAGACAAATTTTAATAAGGTCAACCGTTTATAACCGATTAGTAAACAGACTTTGTTCTTGAACAAAGCCAGTTCACAGATCAAATCCAGACATGATAATTACTAGATGATGTGATAAATAATTCTTGGTGGATGTGATGCTGTAATTTATTTAAAAAAACATCGAACATTGAAATAAGGCGCCCTTATTTCCATAAATAAATTTTGTAAAGTTTTGCAAAGGCTGTCTGCTGTCTATCTTCAGGAATATAAAAATCTAATCAAACTTCATGAAATTTCTGAGTAAACCACTTCAATATTAGTTTGGAGTTGTACTTCAGTGGCTTTCGTCTAATTTGGTGTAGTATCTCCTATTGAGTAGAAGGTCTGAGTACATAATTTTATTTTAGCTTACATTGATAAGTATGACTGCCTTGTAAGTCTAGTGGTCTTGGGTTCAATCCCCAGGTCGAGCAAAGTGTTATTTGGGTTTTTCTTATGAAATTCTCAGTAGCAGCTCGGAGTCTGGATTTGTGCCCGGTAAATGGCAATAGGCTCGCCCCCTATTACATGGCACCTAAACATACCGGCGAACTGTAAGTGTACATTAAGTACACCTCTGCCTAACCCTTCGGGGAATACAGCCGTGATGGTATGTTATGATAAGTATGAATGCTGTTCTCCAACAGAAATTAAAATGTCTTTGAATATCTTCATTCTACATTGTTTACATCAAATGTTATAAAAGGGACACTTCACAATAAAACCTATTGAAAATAACGAGTATATACACTGAACAATGTTCCAAAAGCAACCTTTGATTTTATTCAGAAAATGTTGATTTTACACAAGGACCCAAGCGAAATTTCGTAATTGTTGCTCTTAAATTAATTACGCTGCCTCTTGGCTCAGTTTTTCTGTGTTGTTTGTTTGAAGCATCTGTGTATGACAATTTGGATTTATGTATTATCTTTCTAAAGGTCATGAAGGCACAGCTGTTATATGTCTACATGTATAAGCTACTAGATATTCTATACAATATTTAAGCCACGTTCCAAGTCATGTTACGTGACAATAACTTTTGTATCGTACATGTTTTATTTAATTTACAAGTTCCATGGAATTATTAACAAGCGAACTTTGGCTCTAGTGCTCAGGTAGGAGATATTATTAAGTACTATAGTATTGTCTAAGTTACAGTTACTATAACAATTAACTTCGGAAACTTGAAAGTGGTTGTAAAATTATAGACATTTAAGTCTCCGAATATTACATCAAAATTCTAGAGTTCCATTGTTTTCTGCCTTTTGTCTGTTGTTAAAAACTTTTGAAACGTTCCTTTTCCATCTTATTAGTCCTCAGAAAAATACAATGAGTTATTACGGTCACTTAATTAATCATTGCCAAGAGGACTCTTCCATTTTTTATGTACCTCGGTAGCCTATTTATTAGTCAGGAGTCGAGAAAAAAAGGTGGAATTTATGGGTTGCAAAAATCTGTGTCTGCTTTGTATTCAGGTTATATCTGCAGCTATTCGAGTACTCCTCGCCTAGTTCGCGATTACACCAATATACTAGGAGCAAATGTAGCACCCGTGCATCGTATGACAAATGATATTGCTTTGTGGGCTACGGCTACAGTTGGAATGCAATATTGTTCCGTCTCTCGTTAAGAGTTCCTGACATTTCTGTTGTGTAGATGGTCCTGTGTTGTGGGGAAAATAAATATGACTAAGCTCTAAGTTTTAACTTACTTTAATATTGATCATATTTGTAACTTAGTGGTCTTGTGTTTTGGTACGTATTTATGTTTCTTTAGTATTAATTCATTAGATTTTTTTATTCAAATTGCACCTGCAAAAGAGAAATGCGTGTTCTTTTGTTTTTATTACTTTCATTAGAAGGCTTTTATCTTCATAACTGAAGAAGTTTAACAGTGACAAATGTAAAGGTCTCGTAAACTTCTTAATTATACTTAAAGTATATTCATGACCTTTAAAATAAGTATTTAACTTAAGGAAGTCTTCCATTAACTCACCGTCTTTAGTTAATTAAGGCGTGCCGCAGGGAAACATACAGGGTCCTTGCGTATTTCTCCGCATAAACATATTTACTTCACACTTAGTATGCCAAGCGGAAGCACGTAGTAGTGACTTCAGAGGTTTTCGATTAACGCTTCGACAGAAGTTGTAATAAAGTTCAGACTATGAGCATGAAAAATGTTTCTACATTATTTTTCCATTTATGGATGTTGTAGTAGTATCGCTCTGATTGGGTCATTGTATATTGATGTTTGAATTATTATCTTTGCCTGGCTTAAAAAGTTGATAACCAATCACCTTCTATCTTGTGTTACGTTTCCCATTCCTGTTGGACTCAAATAAAGTTTGATTACATAATCACTTAAGATATTTCTTCTGTAAATGTTGAGAATTAGAATTTTGCATAATGGCTGCTATTTTCGGAAGTATTGTGAATACATACTTAAATCTGACGTAAAGTCGAATTCAATAAAGCAGATAATGTTAAGCCAATTTTCCCCGAGAAAGAGGTTTACTCAACAAAGACATAAATAAACAGTGACTCCCGGTTTCTTATAACAAATGCACGACAGTAGTATATCCACATAACAGATGCAAGGCATGTTTCTAAGAAAAGAATTCCCGTTGAACCAATTGCAGGCTCCTTCGCGTTGTGCTTGTTTGACGTTAACAGACTGTGAAGATTAAACGCGTCCCGTTGTTTTTCGATACAAAGAAAAATGAACACTGCTTGTATACGGGCGGGATTATTATGTTTTAAATGGCGTAAAGGTTGTTCTTTTCATATGTCATGTTGCCATAAAGCAAAATATATTTTGTGCTGTTTTTGGTATTTGATATTAAATTGTTTAAAATAACTGTACTCAAATTAAATTAAAATAAATTTTCTAGATACTTTAATAATAGCACCTTTTTCTAGACAATTTTTTTGGATTTCTCTGATAACGCCACTCTTAGTTTTGACAATATATTTATTTATTTAACATAACATAACATACCATCACGCCTGTATTCCCCGAAGGGTTAGGCAGAGGTGTACTAATGTACACCCACATTTCGCCGCTATGTTTAGGTCCCATGTAATAAGGGGCGAGCCTATTGCCATTAACCGGGCACAAATCCAGACTCCGAGCTGCTACTGGGAATTTCATCGAAATACCCAATAACTTAGCTCGACCCGGGGATCGAACCCAGGACCTCTAGCGTAGCAGTCGCTTAGGACCACTAGACTAATGAGGCAGTCAGAGGATTTATTTGTTTATTCAGTATATAAGGGTCTAAGGATAGCTGTGAAGGGTCAAAAAGGCCTTTTGGATCTTTTTATTACATAATTCAATCCAAGATCTATGAATGTATCCAAAGCAAAACATAATATACGCTACATAGAATTCCATACATCCCCATGAAAATAAAACAGACTTTTACGTTATTATTAAAGGAACGATGAGAATCGTACAGCGTTAAAACAACGTAGACGTCTTACTTTATAGAAGATTACACAATCTTTTCTGACTTCTATGTATTTTTATGACTTCATGGATGGATAGATTTGTTCTTGATAAATGTAACAATGGTTTTTTGTAAGTTTCATCACTACCTGGATAAAACTGTCTATTGCGCTAGCCAACTGCAGGTGTGCCACCCTGCCTATCCACATGCCGTCGAGTATGAAGTGGCAGGTTGGCATCAGATTATCATAATCGTGATAATGATATTTCGTTGGAAATAAAAACGTCAATATCATCGTCTCTGTCAAATGTTGAAGCAAATATGCTTCTACATTTGACAAGCAAATATGTTTTCTTCTTCATAAATTTTGTATATCTCAACAATCTGAGTAGTTTCATCCAGGTTATCGTTATGATATAAATATCTGTCTCTATATAAGTATATGTCTCCAGTTAATGTTGAACTAAGATCGTATTAAAGTAAGTTTTCTTCAAGTTGAAACCAAGTTCACACTACACTCTACCAAAGTAATTTTGTTATCTACTACTTACTGAAGTTGTATATAGATTTTATTGGAGCCATTTTCATGTTTTGACTGCATTGTTTTACTGCAAATCCCTTTAGCATTGTTGAAACTATTCCCAAAAATTTTATTACCTGTTTTAAATACGTATCATAAAATTACACATTGCATTATGTGTCTAAGATTACATTATCTCAATTATTTCCCTTCCTCTCATTAAGATAATTTGTAAAACTATTTTTAACAATTATTGAAACTATTACGACTTTATCTTTAACAAATTCATTTAGTGTTACTTCTTCTTATTATTGTTTCAATTATACTTTTCATAGATAGCCTCTTTAGTCTAGTGGTCCTAAGCGTGACTGCTACGCTAGAGGTCCTAGCAAAGTGTTATTAGGTTTTTCTATGAAATTCTCAGTAGCAGCTCGGAGTCTGGATTTGTGCCCGGTTAATGGCAATAGGCTCGCCCCCTATTACATGAGACCTAAACATACCGCCGAAGTGTTGGTGTACATTAGTACACCTCTGCCTAACACATCGGGTGATACAGGCGTGATGGTATGTTTTTCATAGATATGTTGTTTGTATGCCGTACATAATATATCTATGAAAAAGTATACGTATAAATCTTCTCCACCAATTTTCCGTACGCCTAAGCTAGAGATATGGGTTATTGCATTGTTTATTCGCAACGGGCTTACTACCTCGCACTGCAGACATTACCTTTAAACCTATTTGGCAGTCGTAGCTTGTACCGGGTGCAATATACAGTGTTTCTCTAGGTACTATAGCGTTAACGGATTATAACAATACCAGTATTTGGAAAACAAGTATTCTACGACTATAAATACCAGGATCTTTAGTATGAAATGTCTTTCATATACCATTTAAAGTAAAACGTTAACTCAACGTGTGCATCACTTTCTAATATAGTGCCCATCACAAAAAGATTCACGGCAATTTTAAAAACTTGGTTTGTTCGCCCTTTTGTAGGGTAAAGGAGATACTGTCGCTAGTTCGTTCCAATTCTTCGCTCAGTTCCCTTCCTTCTCCTTTTCTTTCTAAGGACCAGGAACGCATCAGCAACTCCTCCGGTATAGCAGGTGTCAGGTGGCTCGTCTACTCGCCGACGTTTAAATATAAAAAAAGAACTTATTTTTTAGATGTCTCTGGTAGATTTTCTTTTCACGATCAGTCATTCTTCAACACGTCTCCAATTCTTTTTGCAAATTCTATGAAGTATTGACCGTGCCATGATTGATTGGCTGTACTAACAGAGAAAATACTCGAAGTTTTCTTATGTACACCGACCTTTACAAATTGTTCGATCATATTTGACAGGTAGTTGCGGGTAGCAGCGAATTTGCCCAAAAATACGATTACGAGATTAAGTACGTTAGATATGTCAGACAGTATACTTATCAGTGACTTGGTTTTTTTAACAGACACCTTTATTTATATAGAATTTATACAATGTCAAAAGTAAAGGAAACTGAGACTTCGAAATCAGCATCACCAGTCACCATGTAACCAGGCAGTTCAAAAATTCACAAAACAATGAATTAACCAAAGTAAGTGATAATATACGATGACATACCTACCTAATAATATTCTCATTTTCCTTCCGACACTAAAAAACAATCGAGGAAATATAGGCCACCTGTCACTGGAACTGCAATATTGCAACTTTTAAACGGAAATTCATGTTACGAAGTTGGTAACTTCATTATCACTTTTTCTCTACAAAAGAAGGGTTTAACAATAATAAAATAGTTATTTTGCTTACAAGATTAGCTACAAGAAGTGCGTAAAAATATGATTAAATGATGAATAGTGATGATCATCTTGCCTTACGGCCGGTTTCGATAACAAATCTGTTAGTAGAGTAGTGAGTGTACATTCCTTTAGTAGAAATAAGATTTTGACATTGCTTGCATGGATGTTACGTCCATTACATCCATACAAGCAATCTTTAATGCAATACTGTCAGTAAATTTATTATTGAAACCGGTCGTTAACAAATTCGTTTCAATTTAACGCAATTTTAGTTCTTATGGTAATTTCCACCAAGATGTGTAGTATTATTTTCTAGCTCATGCACACACGGTGCTCAAACGGAAAATTTTGGAAATAACAACTTATTTCCAAAATTTTCCTGTAATCGTAACATTTTACAATTTAAGACACATCGGTAACACACAATTCTGTGGTCTTGTGCCAATTTCCCTTCCAAGTAGCCCCTTGTCTTTCGACCCATGTCGGATTAATTAAATAAACTTCAATTTACCTAACGTAATATGTAGGTAGGTACATCTGTATCTTGTGTATCTTAAACATATACAATTCTGTACGAAATAAACTACTTAAATCATTAAATAAAGTTTTAACAATAATAATGTTTTCAGCGGCAAAAACGTAAGCTTACTGGCGCAATATAATGAGGCCCGATTACATGACCCTATTACGATAGCATGGATACATTAATTACCAAATAAAACCTCCAATGATATATAGGACTGACGTAGAGGTGTGCCCACGTATCACGGTTCAGTGGTTATAGCGGTTGAAGTTAATTCTGAACAAACATGACACAATCAAATACGTATATGATAACGTGTTACAATTTTGATCATTACTTTTATTAAATTTAAAAATAATCGTCCACGGGAGCAAAGCCGCAGGCAATAATTAGTTATTTACATTAAAATTCCGTATCACATATACCTATCTGTACGGACATATGAAAATTACGGAATATTTCAAAGACAAACATTGTTTTAGAGTTAACATTAACATAGTTTTAATAAACATAGCAATGCTGTGCAACTGTCATTCAGACGTGGATTTTATTACATTGAGATAAAGTTATAATTTATTTATTAAATTAGATATGAGCAGTCCTGATACTGACTGTACTTGGTATATTTTATATTTTTTTTCGGGTCAGGCTACGGGTAACTTAAAAAGAAATGAATCTTTAATCAAAGAAAAAAACAGGTCATCCTTTAAGGACTAACTAACTAGGCATAAAGGAGTCTAGTAAACTAAGAGAATATTTATCTTATGTCCAACAGAATTTCTTTACTGAAACCTTGAACAAGCTCTTATCTTGTAAGGGAAAATATATCAAAGCCTGCTGTGAAAATATATCGCTTCAACAATACATTGTATTTCTTTAATAAAACTACCACTGTAACATGTAATCTTTTTCGCATTCGTCTTGTACCACATTATCTATCACAATAGAAACAAGTTAAAACTAAAATCCAATATACGTTAGTGTTCACGTAAACACGTCCCATCAAAAAAGTAATTTGACGTCACACTCTGACGACACGAGGGGTGCCAAACTGTAAAAAGCTGGTGGTTCTAATGGGGGGATCTCCCGCCATGTCACAGTGATATGATGGGCATTAGGAACGTACGTGGTAGACAGGGCGCTGCTATTCGCCCAAGACACTACCATCAAAGATGAATTACCAGTTTAAGAGATTTCAGGGTCCTTCTTTTCGAAAACAGTTACTGCCATTATAGTCCTGCCTTTTGAAAATCGAATGAAACACTGATAGCGGAAGAATGCACAGTGGTTGTAGGCCCTTAGTCTAGTGGTCTTAAAAATAAACAGACATTTTAGCAACAACAAATAAATAATTAAATTGCTGAAAATAAATTATAAAGCACGCTTTTTTCTCCCTCTCTCCAACTGAACTGAGTTGTTCCCGATAGAGTACTTAATTACTGCTATTATTTAAACATTTATTATTAAACATCTGTTTTATTCTTACGCAACATAACATACCATCATGCCTGTATTCCCCGAAGGGTTAGGCAGAGGTGTACTTATTGTACACCCACAGTTCGCCGGTATGTTTAGGTCCCATGTAATAGGGGGCGAGCCTATTGCCATTCACCGGGCACAAATCCAGACTCCGAGCTGCTACTGAGAATTTCATAGAAAAACCCAATAACACTTTTGCTCGTCCTGGGGATCGAACCCAAGACCTCTAGCGTAGCAGTCGCGATTGGGACCACTAGACCAACGAGGCAGTCGTTGGTCTAGTCTAACGTACGCAATTAAGTAGATATTGAGTTAACACAACAAATACATAATAAATAAATAAAATAAACTAGCCTTTTATTTCCAGTAAATTTACACTTCTTAAAATCTATGTATGTATTAGTTTTGTTTAGTTTTATTCTACGTTCTATGTATTATATCATAGTATTTAATTTTTTTTTAAATCGAATTCTTAATATTTTCTAATTTCTTCTTATTTTTTTTTTTGCAACAAATACATATCGTGACGAAATTCATGCTCAATCAATGTCCTCGAATGCTTGGTCCAGATGATGTGTTTGATTTGTGATCTGATAGAAGCGAGCCCATTTGTAGCCACATTGAGCAAATGAAGCCTCATCTTCTCATGTTTTTTCTGTAATACTCAAAAATATTTACTTATCAACCAAGCAACCAACATTCTAACGGCAAAATGAAAACGATTTTCGCTTATAATCAGTAGGCAGGTAAGTATCCCTATTACTCTTACCTACCAACAATACAAAGTAGGGAAAATTTACTGCACATTTTGTGACTTAAATTTTATTTTATTCTTCTTAAAAAAGTATTCAAAAGAAAATTTGAATTTATCACCATCAACAAATGCCTAATAAAAACTTTTTTAACACTCTTAAACCCCTTTTTGTAGCCACCTAAACTGTATAAACACTCATCACGCTAAAATTCCGCTAAAAAAACCACTGGCGAGTTTTTAAGCTGTGCTATAGAAATAAAAGCGTGTTAATAAAGTCTTTACTAGCTTCTAATATAGGGCAGCGGTAGTCCCGCGGGAAGGATGTTGATCCTACATCTGCAATCTACGTTCTAGCGTTCAGAAATTCAGTCGGTGTTTGGAGCTGAGCCGCGAGGCCGCGTCGCGCGCTTCGCGAATGACTCCCGGCGATCGTTTGAACTTGACCGCAAAAATAATCGTAAATGTAGTATGCAATAGTAATAATGGTTTATTTAAATATAATAATCATATCGTTTCAAATAAATTGAATATTTTTTTATAATAAATTAATATTGTGTGAATTTCATGATTAGGTTACTGATTATTGTTTAAATGACTTTAAAAAAATTGGACTAATGAGAAGTGAAACTAAATTATGGAATCAGACGGATTGAAGTAAATGATTTCGAAATGCTTTGTTATGTAAGTGTATTTATTTGAAATAATTGTAGAATGTTTTTGATAAGTATATAGGTACTTCCTTGCTTTATAGCCCATTCTAAAAAAACCTTAAATATTGATCGTCCCTATCAAGTCATAAAAGTGGTCTGAAGGAGTTTTATGACAGTAGATAAATTGTGCTTTATCTAGACTCTAGTAGGGTAGACATCTCTCATATAATGAGCAGTTTTATCAACTTTCACATAAACATGATAAAACATATATCAAGTGGTAGGACACCAGAAACGGCAAACGATTTATTTAAAACCTGTTTATTTATTTTTTTGCTTTTGCTACACTTTTACGACTATACAAAAAAAAAGTCAGTCAAAGTTAAAAGATTGAAAATCTTGTTCGCAAAGATCCAATGCACTCCTACTTTGGAATACAATAGAAAATAATATATTTATTTGCACAGAATGTAGGTCGTACATAAATTATCTGAGGTTTTTTAACACTACCTTAAAGGAACGCAAAAAAAAAAACAAAATTGTTTATTCCATAATACATTTTGTAAATTCAATTGATTGATTTGGGTGTGAGTGAGAGTGGTTTGTTTGTATAATATATAATTAAATTGTTTTTACTAGCTGACAAGACATACCTTGTCCTGTCTTGAATGAATATGAATATTCAATTCGAATAAAAACGCGTGAAATTAAAATAGTCCTTGAGTTTCCTTATATTTTCCAGTTTTCCGCGCAATTTTCTTTAGAGAACTTCAAACAAAGATGAATTGTATCGGTCAAGTCATACTCAAGTTATGGCGTGACAAAGGAAAATAGGCATAGGTATACATATATATACATTAATAAGAGATCCTTAGAAACCTCATAACTGATCCTTGATACTTCATACCTGCTAACATACTTCTGCATAGTCCTATTCAACACTATATGCTTAATAACATTAATATGTAACAGCCTGTTACCTATTATCCTTTATTAAATTCTAATTAATATATTAAAGGAAGCACACTTGCGAGTGTTATTTGTCAACGGAAGTAATTATTTCACATTTGAAAGTAATTGGATAACCGTGAAATCAGAAACGGATTAATTAGTTTCTGATGATTCTCTCTAACTTTGAAGTTGCAAATTAGGTTTGATAACGTTAAAAAGAAAAGTTAAACTTTTCGTGTTTTCTCAAGTGTGTAAACAAGCCTCGTGGCCATGTAATTACTAGGCTGAACAAGCGATCTAAAAGGTTAGCTTTGCTTACCGCGTTGAGTCTACGGATGGGACAGATTATTCAGCCGAACACTGTAGTTTGATTGTAATTAAATCACTATCACGCCTGTATTCTCCGAAGTGTTATAGTTCACGTATGCGTATGCGTTCACAGTTCGCCGGCATGTTTAGGATTGGAGGATATGATGATTATTACGAGTGTAGTAACTAATGGCTAACTGCAGGTTTGTGTAAGTATGTCAGATAAAAAGTAACTTTATTGATTGAACTTTTTTGATACACAAAATACTAAACGATTTAAGTTACAAACTTATGCGAATTCGTGTGAGTGCACTTAGAATAAGGAACAACAGAAACATGAATAAAAAGTCAATCGTCAAACCTACGTTAGACCATGAACTACCTATGTGCCAAATTCCATCCCATTTCGTCCAGCCGTTATTGCGTGATTCATAAACAAACATCCGAACATATAAACTTTTACATTTATACTATTCGAACGATAACTAATTCGTTCCGTAGGAAGTGATCACATCCTATATTTTGAAACTGGCACCGGTTCAGATTTAAACGAATGAATTCAATATTTTTCCTTGACATATCTAACCACTTAAATATCCTTCGGAAAATAAATTAAAACTTTGTGGAAACTCGTAATTTAGTTTAAGACATATTATATTGGGTAATAAATCACTTTAAATTAAGTTTGTTCATTCTAGTTATTAAGTGGCTGCGTTACTTTCAAATTACCCTTCATAAAATGCCTGGATACTACACCATACCCTAGACTCTCCCATAATAATAAGACAAAGTAAGAACAAATTTATTCTAGGGTTGGGTTTTTCTATGAAACTCACAGTCGAAGTTTGGGTTTCTGCCCGGTTAATGGCTAAAAGCCCTATAATATGGGACGTATACATACTGGCGAAATGTGGCACCTCTGCTTAAATCCTTCGGGGAATATTGGCTTGATGGTATATATCACATTAAAAAACTGTAATCAATTTCTAAAGAAGCTTTCGATCACCCTTATCGAGTTTTCGTAGTAATACCCCTATAGGTCGTTAAAGAAGAACTGACAGATCTCACCGATATCTCCTGAATTTATCACGATCCTTTCGTAATGAGTTAATAGAACTTCTATAATAGGATCTCTGACTCAATAGGAAAGTTTTGAATGATTTATAATGGACTCATGTTGTACCTACAAGATCTGTAAGGAAATTAATATAATAGATCTAAAACAAAAATTCACTGAAGTTTACTGAACAACAACTCAGGAATTATACAATTTGTCCATATATCTACTTTATAAATAATTCACTTCTTAGATATCCATTATATCGTTTGATTTACATTGACTGCCTCATCTAGTGATCCAAGCGCAACTGCTACGCTAGAGGTTCTGGGATCGATTCCTAGGTCGTGCAAAGTGTTATTTCTATAAAATTCTCCGTAGAAGCTTGGAGTTTGGGCTTGTATCCGGATAATGGCAATATGCTGACCCCTTTTACTTGGGACTTAAACATACTGGCGGACTAAGTGTGGGTGCACATTTGTGTACACCTCTGCCTGACCTTTCGGTAAATAAAGGCGTAGTGGTATGTCCTGGTATATTTTGTATAGAAAAGCACACAAGCTTACAACCTTTTTTCATATGTTGATTGATGTTGTTCGGAGGTCGTCGCGAATGTCTCTAATCCCAAGACCCTGACTACTTCCGAGGGCAGGGGATCGCAAGTGTAGTTGGTACGACTCACACATTCTCTACCACCTTCCGAAATCCGTAGATGACACAGGAGGATCTAAATCTATGGATAATGCGCAGTTGTATCTGCTTGAAGATGTTATTTCTTTATTTTCTTGGCTTTTATAATTCCTAGTTAATTTCCCCTTGCTTGTTGTAGTAAGCCGGACACTGATGTAAGTAGCGAAGCAAAGTTAGCACCGCTTAAAGCTCCGGCTATGTCTGGATCGCTAAAACCACTGTTTTATGAAATCTCTTAAGAACCCGTCATTAGCTACTACGGATAATTAATTTAGTTATCCAATATTAATTTCTACAAGTCATCAATCTTATACTATAAGACCATTTTTATCTCTTTCCTCTTGCTATTTAAATTTCTTGGTCTTATTTTATCAGCTTTAGCTCTTTAGAGAATCCTAGGGAGTTGTTAAAATGATAAAATAATATAAGTGCAGCTTAGTCGACAACGCTAATTGAAAACTAGATTATACCTCGATAAGATTAAGTTTTATTATTGTTTAACTTCTCATATAGTCGCCAAGACGTGTTGTAACAAGGTTTTTGTGTATTGGGTGTTACAGGCTTAGTATAAGTAAGAGTAAGATGGTTCCCATGCGTGCGCCAAGCCAATAAATATACCTCCAATTAGTTAGTTACCTAATAACTCTGGTCTTTATTAGATATACCTATACCTACGTATACAGATCTTTCTTTATCTATCTACACATACAAACGCGAAGTAATTACTAATTCACAGAAACCATATTAGCCACAAACTTAGAATGTAGGTAGGCTCTTGATAACATCTCGGACTCAGCTAAGAAAGAAGGATTCAGGTAAATCCCCACATTGTTGGATAAACAACATTAGCACTTACCGACTGTATTATACAACTAGTAAATACATACTTACATTCACGACTTTTTGCCACAGGGGCAGGCTACAGCCCGCCACTAACTACTAGTTTTGTCACAAATAATAAGCATTACGTATATTTAACACGTGTAACAGGCAACTGTGAAATATTTAGAAACGAGGTTATGTGATTTTGGAACGCCGTTTCTACTGAGAAGAGCCGGTATAAAGCATTCTCGTGGTTGATCATTATTACAAAAGCCTTTGAACTTTGGTACCCAAACTATGGGCTAAAATTCCATCTATATAAGGAAAGATCCTGACTATAGAGAGTTTATATGATGACCACGCTTTGTCAGACAAATCTTTATCAATCACTTGGTTTGGTGTATAGTTTGACACTACGTAGATTACGTTCATAATTAGTACAAGATGGAGATAGGTGGAGTTATAAAGAGGGGAACTTTAGGTACTCAACACTGGTAAAAAACTGGACTAATGTTAATTACGAATAACATAAGTCCGGTTTTATACCAAGTTTGGCATTTTGCAACTCTTCTGATTTTGGTTATATTAGTCAAATTGTGAACTCAAGTTTTACCAGTCATAATTATATATTCTATTATAATCATCATTTTACTTGCTTCTGTATCCAAGCTTCATTTATCTTAAAAATATTTGTACTATGTGATACAACAATGTGTTTTGTTCGTCTAGTAAAATCAGTTCGTACAATGCCTCGCCCGGCCAAATAGTTAATATGCGAAACTTATTTAATATTTTAACTCGGCGAGGTAACTATGGCGGAAGTTGAATCATACCAGTTCACTAAAGTTTCTTTGTTCACATGAGCAGTTGCGATGAGGAAACGTTTCGAATTTGTATATTTATAACACGTCAAAGAGTTTTCATGTATTTCCTAGGAATCCTTCAGTACACACAGCGAATTATTGTGTAAGATAAATCTGACACATAACAAATCTTGTGTTTCGTTTTGAAATAAAGAAAGAATATATTTATATTTTTTGCTCACATATTTTTTCTTAAAGAATACGGAGTAGTAACTATTCTTATCGTAGTTAATTGACTGATAAATGATCAGGTACTAATTATACACCATATATCAGACGAAGTATACATTTATCACAGGCTACTACCGCAAGTCTGCCTTTCCAAAGTGCTGATACGCAAACATAGTTAAGACCATCGGACTTCCAAGTCGGAGGTCGTGGTATCGCAAACATGTGTGTATTCATAATCAGAGATCGAAAAGGTATAGTACCTATATTTACTTGAACTTTAAGGAAGTAAGTTACATTGAGTAGAAAAAACCTACGTCTGTCTGTCAACTAAAAATTTCTGCTCAAGTATCTTCAATCATTTTTAGGTAACCATACTAAAAATATGACAAATCAAAATAAAAATTAGTTATATGACAGTTATTTGTGAGCAATTCAGAGTCAAATAAATAAATTTATGAAAAAACATGATTAAATTATTCTGGGATTTCAGAGGGAGATATTACCACTTGATGTCAATTGGTTCTTTGATGTTAAGGTAAATATACTCTACATATCCCGATCTCTAGTAATAATTAATGATCACTCGCTCAAAACGGTGTAGGAAAACATCGTGAGGAAACCTGCATGCTTGAGAGGTTTTCTCGACAGCATATTGCTTCTAATCTTGTTGTTTGTTCGTAATTTAATGCCACTTCGCTGCCTCTCCGATTTCACTTACTATATAATGTCTTCATAATCCTTACAACCACAAAATACAATCCTGTGTTTATTATCTCTGGCAGTGTACACTGTGTACAGTTGACGTCGATGAAATGTATGCAACAATATCGAATCACTAAAGTGAACTGAGAAAATAAATGTTTTTGTTTTTTAATTATATATATATTCTAGAATGTGCTATTCCCTATTACAAAATATCACGTATCAAAACAACAAAAACACATTGGCCATATGCGGTTTTATAGACTTTAATATTTTTATGAAAAAGACCTGCAATGATTTTAAGACTTGTAAAATACATATAAATTTGGCACTACTTGGTCTTCGAGCTGCTATAATACATACTCGTAAAAGGCAGCAGAGACCGTCATGGCAGACCAATAAAAAATTGCTTGACGAACTTGAGACTTTTAATCCACTTTGGATCCAATTATTACAGGATCGAGATAGACGGGTGCATCAGAAAGAGGCCTTTGCCTAGCAGTGAGGCACAACCGGGCAATCGTAATCCTAATATTGATAGATAGGTTATTCAATATTGCCGATTGTACATCATCATAAACCCATTACATTGTCACACTGCTGGGCACGGGTCTCCTCTCAGAACGAGAGGGATGAGGCTATAGTCCACCTTGACTACAATGGTCCTTAACTTCACTTCCGATTGTACCTTATTAAATCGTTGTAATGCTGACTGTACCCAGTGTTTTGTTTACAACAACACATTAAGACATTTTCTCGGATTATTTGAATGAATAACACAGGGCCGGATTATAAGTGGAATTAGCAGGCTGTTTTTAAGTATCAATATCGTTTAGTTTCGTGGTGCTTATGAACTTAAAGCGATGGTTGGAGGTCTTGGAAATTCCATGACATAGATATTGCCAACGTGCGGTGCCAAAGAACGATCACTGACTGGTGCCAATTTAGCATGTAACTGTCGTTACTGTCATACGTTAAGTCACTAACAAGTAAACTGTGTCACCTATATTACACTATTATTCATAGTATATTATATATGACTGCCTCATTGGTCTAGTGGTCCTAAGCGCGACTGCTACGCTAGAGGTCCTGGGTTCGATCCCCAGGTCGAGCAAAGTGTTATTGTGTTTTTCTACGAAATTCCCAGTAGCAGCTCGGAGTCTGGATTTCTGCCCGGTTAATGGCAATAGGCTCGCCCCCTATTACATGGGACCACATACCGGCGGAATGTGGGTGTACATTAGTACACCTCTGCCTAACCCTTCGGGAAATACAGGCGTGATGGTATGTTATGTTATGTTATATTACACTATTTTATTACTGAAACCATCAATACGAAATTTGCCAGATTATTGTCTGGATTTTTTGGTCTGTTATCTCCGTTTTCCATTTGTTTATTTTTTCTGGAACATCACAGTCATCATCACCAACCCATTACATCGGCACATTGCTAGGCACAGGTCTCCCACTGAGTGTTTAGGCTATAGACTATAATCAGATTGACTATAGTATTTCTACCGGTACATGCGGTTAATAAATGTTGAAATGCATGAGTCACTAGAAATGTTTTTAATGCAATCACTATTCAAACATAGTGACGCTGTTTAGTATGATACTGAAAATGCATTTTAGTACGCTAAATACGATTTCATCAGCGCTAAATGCAATTTGAGATGTAATTGCGAGGTGCGTTCATTAGATTAAACAGTAGTAATAATGGTATGGCTATCATCAGTGGGTAAAATGTATATTAGTAGAATTTCATTTTCAAAATAATTTACCCACCCCTCTTATTCGTATATGTATTTTTCATAATTAAGAACTGCATTTTAGAAGTTATAAAAAATTGAACATTACTTAATTTAAAGTTAAAAAAGTTTTTAGATACTTATAATTTCAACAATCGAAGTGATAGATATAGTAAACTTTTTCACGAATCACCCATATGGGTGATTCATTATATAACAACGTTTTATCTTGGCAAAAGGCATGCAAATCTCAAATACAGAATTGCACTTCATAGATACCAATTCATAACCCGCTATTATGATGACGTCAGTTCCTGGTTAGCGTCGATTAGTGGCAAAATTCGATTTATGGCAACCACTAATTCATTGCTAAAGTCAATTTGTGGAATAGATGATTGAACTAGCCAATCCATTTTAATGTGGTTGTATTGTTTTGCAAATATCACCATTATGGCGTAAATGAGTATAATTTAGTAGTTTATCGAAATATTTATAAATTAGCAACCGGGACCGACGTGCTTAACTTGCTTTTAGTTGCAAGGAATAGTTACCCATCCAAAGACTGGTCGCTGTAAGCACACCTTAACTTTGTACATCGATAACCATAAGACCCACCAGTCAGAAACTTAATCCTAAAAAGATTTAATTAGTATCATAACATACCATCACGCCTGTATTCCCCGAAGGGTTAGGTTAGGTTAAACCCAATAACACTTTGCTCGTCCCGGGAATAGAATCCAGGACCTCTCGTGTAGCAGTCGCTATAAGGACCACTAAACTAATGAGAGTGTCATTTTATAGATTTCATAGTCATATTTTAAGATGAATCTATATATTTCTAAGTATATACAAATTTTGTGAATTTAAAAGATTCCCATTTATGCAATATAAATGTGTTTGCGTGTTGCAAAAATAAATGAGTATTGAATAACACAGTTTCATTGTGGTTTAATTATCTTTGGACAACATCAACAAACATTACAGTTGGTTGGCGAATTAAAAGGGCTACTCAAATAACCAGTATCAAATTTAAATAATTAATTCATTAATATAATTTGTTAATTAAACTTTTTTTTTTGAGACACTATATGAAATTGCACTGTATTTGAGATTTATACATTCGCCGGATAATTTCTTGTGCAAAATCATTTGTTGAAATCATTTCGATATCTACACCGTGCTCAACAAAATTTATGTTACAAAAATAGAGTATCAAGATGGGTTGCCATATAAAATTATTATACCTACACGAGATCGTCCGTAAATCTCACAGCAATATTTTATGACAACTTCTCATGAACCAGTATAGATAGCGTATGGATATCCTGTCTTTTCAAAAGATGATATATTTCAACGTTATTTATGTTGACGATGTTCTTGATTTTGGGATCAATCCTTGGATTGACGTACCTATCATCTATGTGTATATTTACATATATAGTAGCATACACGTGTTAGTAATAAGGAAAATAAATATATATATTTGAAAGAAACAAGATACTATATCTTGTCTAATGGAACGGAAGCGTCCTGTAACATTATATTACTTACAGTTGATTGATTTAAGTCTGTGAAACAAACACGAAAGATTTTTATGACAACTTTGTTTCAATATTCAAAGAATAAATTAGCGTTAATTAAAAAGAAATAAGTAGATTGTCCAAATTTTTTGTTTATTAATTGTTTTAATCTCAATAAAATCGAGTAATAAGAACAGATTTTGATTATGCGCGCGCGGTAGTGTCCGAGTTGGTCGTGTTCTTTGGACCATAAGCTTAAAAAGATAATTATTGCGTATCTATCTCGTAGCGGACAAAATGGAAGTTTCAAATAATAAAACCTCGTTTTTTCTTGAATATGTTGTATAATTTTCCAGCAATACAAATTAATCTTCACTAATATGATGTTAACGAGCTCGCGTACGGAGATATGTCTCTAACAAAAAAAATGTGCGGGTGGACGTAAAACAAAAAAACTGACAGTTAATAAAAATTAAACGAGAACTAAAGAGTATCTTTACATATGGCTACAAATGATTGCTCTCGTGAATATAGTAGGCGCGCAGACAGTATCAAAGTTAATGTAGATTGTTTTTTCATTTATGTTTTGTTCTATTTTACTACTAACTGCTCAAACCTAAATGATGTTGCTGCTGTGAATATTGTATATACATAGATTGTATACACATCAGATCATGTATTTTTGACCAGTTTATTTATAATGCGCGGTGTATATGATGTTGTTGTAACTATCCGAATAAATAACTGGAAACTCTGATTTACCATTACCAAAACTTCATAACTCGGAAAATATTTATGTTCTCAATTTCTGTCGTTTTCTAACTACACCTGTACTTCATTGCGAAATACGGCTAACGGCGAAAACTTTGATGCTCCCAACTTTAAATCAGCGAGGAAAATCCTACCAGAGCGCGCTTAAGTAACTTAAAATTATTGCCAACGCGAAATAACGTTAGCACTTTCCTAACACGATGCATTTAGATTTTAAACACTAATACCACGCTAGTCGCTTCCTAAGTTACATAAATCATGTAATTCTTGTCGCTTTAAATTCACAAGTTAGAGCGCCAGAAGTTAGCGCTTGAGAATTAATTTACAGTACAGATCCGGCCCTGGTTTTAGATTTATTGTTGTCGCTATTTCGGAACCCGAACACTCACTACGTAACGATCGAGTGGTCTGTAAATACTGGCTGTGGATTTTGCTTTCGCTTCTACTGACAAATGGCCATACCAATCCGTAGCGATTCGCATTCCACCAAGTTTACTAAGGCTTAATCCCCATTGATTAAAAGCTTAAGAATTTCGGATGTTTGTTGACTCTAAGTTTGTATTAGAGTTTATTGTTATACGTTGACATTGAGTGACCTTAATGTGTTTGCGTCTAGATACTTTGAATTTATTCAAATGAAATGCTTTCTGCTTGCTCCTTCTTATATTTCTTTATTTTTGTAAGCAGATCTTAAGATTAGTAGATGTTTTTTTATTATTAACCAGCGTTTTCTAGCTGAAAATCTCTGACAAACTTAATTATTACGGTATATTTTAAATTAAGGTAACTTTAAGGTCGTCTGCGTTATAAGTTCTTATGCAATCTAGGGTATGAATAATCTGAAGTCGGATGAATGAAAGTATATCTATGAGAGACACAGTAGATAAAAAAAAACATTGCTACGTCGATAGTTTTACGACAAAATCGACGTAGCAATGTTGTTTTCTTTGTGAGTGCGTAGCGTGATGTGAATCCTACGCACTTGCTACGATTTTTTAGTACCGTAGTATATGCTACGCACTTGCTACGACTTTGTAGTACCGTAGTAGATGCTACGCACTTGCTACGATGTCATCGTAGCAACGGCAGCGTAGACTGTTGTTCATTGAATAAATAAACTAATTCGAATAATATAAACATCACAATTTGACTCGAACCATTCAATGCCTAACTTTCTACTATAAATTCAGCTAGAAAGATTTATAACGTACATTTTCTACGCCACAGCATCTCTGAATACCAATTTAATCTCAGCTCCACTCATCAAACGCTTTTAAAGGCTTCCGACAAAGTAAGGACCCATGAATCTCCATGAAAACACTTAAATACCAGTATTATTTTCAGTATTATGGTGTAATACTGCTTGATTGTTTACTGAATCATGCCCCTTAAAACCCTTTTGTAGGTTACATCTTGATGTATTTGACCGTTTTGAATTCCAGGAATCTAGTCGCATTTTCTACAAAGTGACTTTCCACGAACTCGAACTTCTTGATACTTTAATACTCCATAAATTTTCTCGCTGGGAAAAAACCTTAAACGTTACTTTTAATTAAGTTATTCTTGTGAAGTAAATTACCCTTTGGTAGACTAAGCCTTATCGGATCAAATAAATTTTAAAAGTTTTCCAGTATTTTAAAATACACTTTTTACTTGAATATTTGTTAGCGTTAAATTCGAATCAATATTTGAAGTTAATTTATTATGTAGCAATAATTGTTAATATACTAGAAAAGGTTGTTATCTTATACTCTCCGAATATAATTTTTGGAAGGGAATATATAAAGTTTGCAAAAATATTGTAAATTGTTTACGTGAATAGTGAGGCAACCATTGGAACTTAATTATAATTTTTTTAAACATAACATAAGTACGAAGGAGGAAGGTATAGGCAGAGGTGTATTTAATGTACACGCGGGTATATTTGAGTCCCATGTAATAGGGGGCGAGAATGTCCAAACTCCGAGATACATACATACATACATATTGTCACGCCTGTCTCCCATGGGGGTAGGCAGAGACTATAGATTTCCACTTGCTACGATCCTGGCACACTACTTTCGCTTCATCTACATTCATTAATCTCTTCATGCATGACCGTCGGTTTAGGGTGCTCGGAACCTGGCCTTTTTTAAGAACATCCGCATTTTAGTTGCGGTACGTTCGCCGAGGTCTTCCCCTTCCAACTCGTCCATCCATACTCACCATATATACTTGTTCCGTCAATCTCCGTTCATCCATTCTCTCTACATGACCAAACCATCTTAACATACCTTTCTCAATCCTTGTTACTACATCTTCTTTCACTCCACATCGCTCCCTTATCACACTGTTTCTCACTCTATCTTTTAGCGTAACACCACACATACTTCTCAAAGCTCTCATCTCTACAGCATTTATTCTGCTTTCATGTTTCTTCTGCCATACCCAACTTTCACTACCATACATTAGTGTCGGCGCCAACACTCCCCCAATCACAGCCAGCCGTGCCTTTTCGTACACTTTCCGACTATTCATGAAGGTGTGTAGCGCTCCATTCACCTGGTTACCAGCACTCGCCATCTCTAGTAAACATAGAGCCCAGATATACAAACTCTTTCACTTGTTCTACTCTTACGCCACCTATCAAAATATTTCACGCTGTCATAACTGCATCCCTTTCAAAGATCATCACTTTTGTCTTGCTTACATTCACTTTCATTCCCTTAATCCTAAAAGCACCGTCCATAATTGTTACCATCTTCTGTACCTGGAGGAGGATTGAGGAGACATTTGACGATTAACTCATTCATCCTTAAACCACATTCACTCTCTTTCAAATCATTCAGACAACTGTCCATGAATAAGTTGAACAGCCACGGTGACGCTACACATCCTTGTCTAACACCCTTATTGATGTCAAACCATTCAGTATAGGCCCCGTTTATCCTGACACATGCACTGGAACCCTCATAGAGCGATTTCAGTGCCCGAACTCCGAGATGCTACTAAGAATTTTATAGAAAGACCCTGTAACACTGCTCGACCTGGGAATTGAACCCAAGACCTCTACCGTAGGTAGCAGTAACGCTTAGTACCACTAGATTATTGAGGCAGTTTAAAATAATGTAAGTAAGAAGTTTCTTTAAATATACATATATTTTTCTGTTTTTATTCATATCTGCCGTGTACGAAAGAGATTTATACGGGTTATAGACTTATAGAGCGGACATTAGGAACCTTTTTATACAAAATTGATCCCGATTTGATTTGTTTTCTCTCTTTATCAGGCTGACATATGACAGAGATAGAGTGACTTGGACAAAACGATTTATTGCTAAAGAACTAGCAAAAAGTAAGAGATTTATTTTGTTCCTGATGTTCCGTTTATTGCTAGTAATATTAAAATGTCTAGCTGATATCTCCTTAGAAGTAAAATGTCTATAGGAAGATGTTTGAATATGGAAGAAGCGATAGAGATGCAAGATATGCAAGAGTCGTAGCAAGTGGCGGTCTATAGCTTCTACCTACACCTGTGGGAAAAAGGCGTGAGTGTATGTCTATAGGAAATTTAAATAAATATAAATATCATTCTGCTTTCCTTAGTAGTCTAGTGGCCCTAAGCGCAATGGCTACACTAGAGGTCCCAAGTTCGAGCCCCTAGGTCAGTGTGTGCAAATTGTTATTGGGTTAATCTATGAAATTCCCTGTAGCAGTTCGGAGTCAGGATTTGTGTCCGGTAAATGGCAATAGGCTCGCCGAAGTCCTCTACGTTAAGAGGCAATGACCAGCCGAACTGTAATATTCATAATACTTCATTAATTGTTCGCGAAAGTGGGTTTAGTTGGTAACTACAAGATTAGTTTGGATATAATATAAACATAATTTATAATAACATAATGTTATGCAATAATAACACAAATTTGTTAGTATAATTACTTTGTTTATTCTGATCTATATCAGTATCTATATAATGTAAATCAGTAATAATAAGCCGCAAATTACTTAATAAACATAACATACCACCACGTCTTTATTCCCCAAAGGGTTAGGCAGAAGTGTACAAATGTACACCCATAATGCGCCGGTTTATCATCATCATAATCAACCCATTATATCGTCCAACTGTTCGGCACGTGTATCCACCACGCTAGCCCTATGCGGGTTGGCTGACTTCACACGCCTTTGAGAAAATCTTTTAGGCATGCAGATTTTCTCAGGATGTTTTTCCTTCACCGTTAAAGTGCGTGGTCATTAACTATTAACGCCCGGCGCATTGTCATAATTTTAAAAAAACATACAGTACTTAAACATAAAAAACTTGAAAAATAATAATCATTAAAACATTAATAAAAGTTACAACGGCTAGTGTTTAAAACTTCTACTGATACTTATTTGTTCGATATTAAAAAGTTCATATTTCATAATATGAACTAACACGAACAGAAGTTTCTTTATTACACAAATAGTTCTATACAAAAGTTTATAAAGCCTTACACAGCTGGGAACTTACGCGGCAAAAGTTTAATGACTGGAAAAGGGCAATAGAAATACATTTCCGACCCTTTATTTTGCTGAACAATCAATAATTTATTACAGCATATAACAAGCTGAACTTAGATCGCTGCAGCTTAGTTTTTAAACTAGGATTTACAGCAACGTGCAACAATTTGAAATCGAAGTTTTGGTACTCAACGCATTACTGCATTCCAGCGTTATATTTTGAACCGACTTCGAAAATGACTTCACTGAGTTGTTATTGAAACCGATTTTAATTATTTTTATTTTATCCCATTAACTATACTTATGTATACTGTTTTATTGTTTTTCAAACTATTTATATTGTCGTTTGTAAACAAGAAACAAACTAAAATAATAAATTCTTCTTTTTTATGAAAAGGAGCTCAGCAGTAAAAATATATTGTACATAAATCTGAATTTAAAATTAGTTTAATATTCAGATATGCACAATATTTTGTGCGCTCCGTTTAACTTAAAATTGACGAAAACCTTCGATGCCATAAATTTATTCCATAAATAACATACTGAGACCTACCTACGGAAAAAAAACTACTAAAAAGCATGAAACGAAAAAATATACCTAAACCCCTATTTAATAGACAATTTACTGATTTAAAATCAATACATAGAAACAGCGGTGCCCATAGCGTTCGTAATTATACCCAGACGTCATAGTTGCATACATTACATAGATAAATACATACTGTTAGACTCATAACCGTTCCTTCAAGGCACCAAATTAAAGATGCTGTATGAGAATTGAAGATGAATGTGACTGAAAATGGACTCAAATCTCTAATGAGCAAGAACACTCAAAGTTTCTTCCTTTTCTGTATAAAATCTCCTAATTCCTTTACCCCCTAGGTAGATAATTTAACATTTGAAAAATGACAGTCATTTCTAAGACGATGAAAAAATTGGCCACCGTAAAACAATTAAGAAGAAAGGCTTCAGTTAATTACTACCACTCCTTCACTATTTAAATATTAAATTAAAACTCTTTTGTAGAAACTCCCAGTAAAAAGTTAAAAATGGTCAGCTCTAACTTTTTTGTTCACCGGAACTGAGACATCTCAAAAGTACTTTCCGAAAGTAAGAATGTTAAGTGAATATTTTGTTAGGCTTTTGAGAAAAATGCAAGAGAGATTTGTGGACATTTTCTGTCTTTACACACGGCATCACATCAAACTCGTCGGTCCAGATTTCGTTGCTATAGTGAAACGTTTGAAGTGAAGTGATTTTAGTGCAACCGTTACTCTTAGAAAAAAATTGAGAAAGAAAGTATTCGTAGTGTCTTGCTGGTATGTCTACATGCCAACATTAATGGGTTGGCACAAAAGAGAAGTATTAGTACTTCTCTTTTGTGCCAACGTTGATATTCTGTGAGAGTTTAGACTCTCACAGAATATCAACGTTAAGTAGCAGTGTGCATACTGTTGCGTTTTTTTCGGTGAGTGTGTAGCGCCGAATGCCCCATTTCTCCCTCATTCCTTCCTGATCTTTTTTTCTTTACGGGCCGGGAATGCATCAGCAACACCTCCTTGCAGGTATCCATCAGCGGCGATCACCACCTACCATCAGGTAGCTCGTCAGCTCGTTAGCAGACTTCTAAATTATATAACAAAATATCTATTCGCGTTGACACAACGCACAAAATATTCATATTACATTCTCGACGTGATGTTAAGAAACCCGTCTGCCTTATTCCTCCACATCTATCAGTAAATAAGGTTAACTTACCGTGTGAAGGCACAGTCGTCAGTGTTGTATGGATCACTATTAAAGTGTGTGGATAGACATGGCAGCAGGTAGAAAATGTGCTCTTGAACAAGCTTAGCCGGCAGGGACGCAGGCACCACACAGTTTGTCCGAAATAACTGTGCGTGTGAGCCGCTCCGAAGTTCCACGCAGGGATAATTACTTAAGTGTTTTTATAAATAAATGTCAAAATAATTACTGCTGGAAAATAATGACGAATGTGAAACATTTACCACTGCAAAACCACTTGTGGATAACTTCAGACGCGCGCAGTTATTTCGAACAAACTTCACCGTAAAGAAACCTTCAAGAATACAGGCGCCATAGTTTATTATGGGGAGTGCTCTGAGGAATTGTTCGAGCAAATACCAGCCGCTGAATTTCATCATCGCACCACACGCCACAAAAGCAAGTTCCATCGTCACCACCTCGATGGCTGGCAATCCACCACAGTCCGGTTTACACGAAGCTTCCTACCGAGAACATGTAAACTATGGAATAACCTCCCTGCGGCAGTATTCCCGAACCAGTACGCCATGGGGGCCTTCAAGAAAAGAGCATACACACATTTAAAAGGCCGGCAACGCATTGGTGACAGCTACAATGTCGCTGATGCCCATGGCGTTCGCATGTTCGTTTGCCCGCTCTGTTATAAAAAAAAAATAGTATGTATGAATCTGTCGATTCTCCATACACGATGTGTGAGGATAATGTGCTTTAAAATTCGAAACTAAAGTTATAGTTGGACGTGCTAAAGTGGCGAGAACGGGACGCGGTAACTTTTAACGATGTGCTGTAAATATGCTGTGTTTGTTCGCCTTGCCGGATTCATTTCAATGGACCTCCTTTAACCGCTACAAATATATGTCGCTGCAGAATTCGTTGAGGAATTAAATGGTTTTTTATTTCAACTTGATATGCCGTTGACGAATCAGTCAGTTTATTTTCTTACTATATACAGTATTTTGACATTACATTACGATTCAGGGTGGCCATATAATAGGAAGTGTTGGCACTCAACTTTGGCTCCTACATTGAGTCTAAGGCATAATTAGCCGGAAAAAAGCTGGGTATCCTCTTAAGGGTGCGACAATACTTCACGCCGGAATAGTTGCTGTCACTATACCAAGCACAGGTTCGGTCGTGCATGGATGGATCGGCTAAATACCAGCTTGAGGCATTGGAGTCCATTGAGAAGAGAGCCAAGAAGCTAATTGGCAATGATGCACTTTGCAACGCCAAACTGCAAAGCCTTGAGCATCGGCGCAACGTTGCATGTCTTTCTGTCTTTTACCGGTTGCATTTCGGAGAGTGTGCATCGGAACTAAACGAAATAGTTCCACCATCCCCGTTCCACTATCGGACGAGCAGAGCTACAGCAAGGCGCCACCGCTACGTGGTGGAAGTGTCTAAATCTCATACGATGCGTTTTGCGTCTACATTTATAGTGCGTACTGCTATATTATGGAACTCGTTACCGGAATCTTTGTTCCCTGAGACCTACAATTTGGGTGTCTTCAAGACGAGAGTGAATAGGTATCTTCTAGGCAAGCGCGCTCCATCGTAGACCACTTCGATGCTTAACATCAGGCAAGTTGAGGTCAAGCGTAAGCATATCAATGATAAAAAAAGTGGCGGTAGCCTAATGGCTAGGGCATCAGACTTACGATCATGTGGTTGACGGATCGAAACCCACCCATTGCACTACCGAAATGAACCCACACGTAACACTATTAGCACGAGGGGTTAACAAGAGTACTAGTAGTGCGCGGCTCTCATGGCTAGTAGGCTTTTTTTTTAAATAGCCAATTTAAGCAATTCCCCTGGAACTAATTTTTTTTTTTTTTTTTTTTTAAATTAGTTCAAATCTTAATTCATATTAAGAACCAATATTACATCCGTAGTATTTTTCGAATGTGAATCATATTATGATGATTCATTAAAATTGGCCTTTTAGATAAATATATCAGATAAGTGTGCCGATACCTGCTTTCTTACATTTGAAAGGTATAAAATAGGTACCGATTTATGGATCATAATGTTTCACCTTTTTCCCAAGCATCGCAATAAAAACTCAATTGAAAAAATAAAGAGCCGTTATCCCAGCTACATAAAAAGGACTCCAATGAAACATCCCGAAATTATCAAAACATACAATTTAATCAAATTATAATTACAAAACTCGCACAAACAATAGAGCAGAAAATATTCGGTTAAATGAATTATTTCATTAAGCAAAGAGCGTTCTCATGTTGAGTACAATACGAGATGACCCTGTTACGTGGTACATAAATTGGCTCATATTTGTTTGTACCAGAAAAACATCTCGCATCGGTCATAAAAGGGTGGAGTGCGGCTCCCCCTTATTATTTGCCAGGTAAGCAGATGCCTAATCAGATTGGTATTCGACAGAAATGTCTTGTGATTGTGTCAATTATTTACATTGAGGGATATAACATAATAAAGAGGAAGTTGTCAGCAAGTAGTTTAGCCATGCAAAATATTAATAGAAAAAGTCGGTGTAAAGACTTTTGGGGTCGTATATGTTTCGCATTTGTACCTACTTATTTTCTTTAATAATTTCAATTTCAATGTATAAAAACACCTAATTAAGCCATTTTACCTGTGCGGCAGGTCGGAACGGCTAACTTCAGACAGGCTCAGTTATTTCGAACGAACTGAACTCAAATATTTTTTTATTATTATTATTGCGTGTGTATCCATCTCTTTCCGTCTCATTGCTTTTTTTTTGAAGAAAATTTATTATATCTTTCTAATCTTTAATTTTAACTGGTTCTGCCAACCAAAGAAAAAAATAATCTGCGCCTTTTTTATTTAATCTCCTTCACAGCTTTTTGAGCGATATAATAGACGAAAATGCAATTTATGCTTTCAAACAAAATAATATAATAATGTCTCATAAAAATGCTTTCGAAATACCCTCCAAAATATGTTGAAACAAAAGGACTGTCACCACGAAGGGGAAAAAGCGTTATAATAACATTAGGAAAGATCCTACTCACACAGTTTTAAAAGCTGAGTGAAGAGGTGCGTCTTTGTTTTTTTGTTATTTAACGAGTTTATAAAGGACACGCCTGTCAAGTACCCCTTTTTCAACAAAATGTCATGTTAAAAATAGATATAATGTGTTTTCACTATATAAATTTCTCTATGATTTTAGTGTAAAGTCTATTCGAACTAAGTGCCCTTAGTATAACAATGAATCCCGGATTTGGCTTTAAACATAGGCTTGAGTATGTCTATACAATCATACTATCTATATACCGCTAAATTTAAATGATATTGCTATAATTGTCAATACAATTATTAACCTTTTTTATAAAGCGGAAAATGCTCTTGGATCAGCCGTAACACGGCGGTGCACTTCAGACTTTTGTGAACAGTAAAACATATAGGTACCCCAAGAAAGTGGTAAATGTACATTTAATCATTGCGTTTTACTAATAAATGTTGTGTCAATCAAAACATTCATGTGCATTCATAAAATGACACAACTATTTCCCAAAAAGGAGGAATTTAGGGCAGAGAGAATGTTACTGCATTCGTATAAAGCTCGTTGCAAAATAGATTGACCGACGTATACAGCATTGAACAGTGTTGGAAGGCACTTCACAGACTCGATATCGCTTGGGTGTCTGACATGCACAATAATATGATTTTTAAACTTCACTACGTTTCCGATTTCGAAATGCCTCACCTTATTATTGAGAAATTTAAAATATGAACTTATTTCGAAATCAATGTTCGTCCTACATAAATTCAAAATGAGCTAGAAATTGATTTTGAAACAGTAAAATAGAAAGTTGTCCTTGTCGTTCTTCCCAAAACTGATGATTGCGTTAATATGTTATGGCATGGCCTATGGTATGTACGCACTAGTAACATTGAAAAGCCATTTCCAGTATATAAGGTTCCTCTCATGAAAGGATTAAATATGTCAACTTAATAAATTGGCTGTACAACGTAAATGAATAAAATGTTTGCTTTTACCACGCCATCACAAGCGGTCATCTATCATTAAAAAAGAACATAATATATGACACCAACATCGACCCTTTATTTGCTTGTAAATCACGCTCTTTAGAAGCTGCACTACGCTATCCATTAAAAGCACTCATCCATCAATGTAATGTGATACCGCTTATAAATAAGCCTCAAAAGCTTGGGGGACAGAATAAATTCGACCCCATACTGTGGGGAACCAAAATCTTCCAATATATCAAATAAGCTTTTTTCTTGGGTAAAGATTTTCATGGTCCATTGAGCGATTCACACTATTTCGTAGTCCACACACGAATGAAAGTCGTTATGAAAACTTGGACAGTTTGTCAAGTGTGACATAGATATTTGTCTTATCGTGTTGGTGTTATCGGCGTATTGTTTGCCTTCTGGAATACGTCATCGGAATTTTGACAGAATTATAAAACTTTTATCACAAGTTTTTTTTTGTGTTTCCTTTACAGCAATATTCAGAAACATTTAAATGAAACTGCATTAATTGGATTTTTTATTAATTTATTTTTAATACATTGTCATATAATGGGTCTTCTTCAAATTATAGAAAATTTGGTCATAATCTAGGTGAAAAGATGATGCCATCATCACGATACCCATTTTCCGCAATTATTAATTCCAATCCTTCTTACAACACTGAATAAACACTACAGGATGTTCCGATTAGCAGTCGCAAGGAACTATAAGATAACAATTAATTACAAGCACTCTGCTAAGTCATTCGTCACTACGATGACAGTGGCCGCTTCTTCCGCGTTTTCACAAGACTCCCCGTCGCCGCTCACTGAAGCCACTAAATCATTCTCAAATGTTATCCATTACCGTCTCGGCACCACAAAGTTTATAAACGCTCTCAACCACAACGTTATATTGTTTTCATGAAGTTGTTGGCCCTATAAATCTGTACTGGGTTTGTTGGTAAAAGATTTAATAAAAAAAATTCAAAAATGTGTCAGTTTTTTTTTTCATATTTCAGTGATAAATTAGGCTTTTGCGATGGTATGGTTGGGGTTGACGAGGAGAATTTATCAAGGAGAATGAATCATTATTTAAGGTGCACATCGCCTACGAATAAGTATTCTTTATTCGTAGCACATCGCTCTTTTTTTATCGATGGTTTACAAGGTGTAGGTTACCTATGTTATTTGTTCAGTACACTTCAGCCACGATTTCTATGCTGCATCTGTTTTCCAGATTATAATTAACTCTATTCTTCATAGACTTAAGACTAGAAAATCTTCTATGGTATAAAACAATGTTAGTAATATAGCATTAGAAAAATAAAGCTAGAATGTTACCAATTTGAATATACCAAATTTAAAACAATTATTTTATTCGCCCCCTATTACATGGGACCTAAATATACCGGCGAAATGTGGGTGTACATTAGAACACCTCTGCCTAACCCTTCGGGGAATACAGGCGTTAGGTTGATATGTAAAGATTGTCATTCATCCACTGCTGGACCAGGCTTCTCCTCGTGAACGCCGTAAAGCGTCGATTTGTTATTTGTTCAATAGCTCCGCGTGAAAGCTTGTTTTTTTATTCGCTTGAAAAGTTGGTATCAATCAATTGCCTAACTCCGTGTTATTTCCAACCCAACAGATCCAATAGAAAAATTGATTTCTGTACTATTTTCATACAAAATGTGATTGACGGCTTTACATCCTAGCTTTTACACTGTGAAGTGATACATTGATTTTTCGAAATTGGTTTACAGAAAATCTTTTGAACCTAAAACTGAGATTTGAATATATATACACACACACCACTTGGAAGGGGACGACCTCGGCGAACGTTCCGCAACCAAATTGCGGATGTTCTTAAAAAAGGCCAGGTTCCGAGCACCCTAAACCGACGGTCATGCATGAAGAGATTAATGAATGTAGATGAAGCGAAAGTAGTGTGCCAGGATCGTGACAAGTGGAAATCCATAGTCTCTGCCTACCCCCATGGGAGACAGGCGTGACAATATGTATGAATGTATGTATACCACTAGGAGTCAGGTACTACTTTTCAACCGACTTCAAAAAGGAGGAGGTTCTCAATTCGTCTACACGTTTTTTTTTTTTGTATGTTTGTTACGCGATATCTCCGCCAGTTGTGGACCGATTTTAATGATTGTAATTGTTGTTTTTGTTTGGTAGGTCATACTTCAGAGGTGGTCCCGTTCAAATTTTATCGAAATCGGTTGAGCAGTTTTGAAAATATCAACAAAAATCTAAAATTTGTTTACATCGATGATATTATCGTTTACTCCGAAACATCGCTGTCTTATTGGAGCAGTGCGTTTAGTTGGCTAACAAGTACTTCTAAACAAACTTTCCACTAAAAATTACAAAATAAAATTACTTTTAACAAAAAAGTTAAACCGCCTTCAAAAAATAATAAAATAATTTTGTCTAAAACAGTTTGGGAAGTCGGTGGCGAAAATAAAAGACCCACTCAAATAGAAGTCACCGACTTCCCAAACTGTTTAAGACAAAATTATTTTATTATTTTTTGAAGGCGGTTTAACTTTTTTGTTAAAAGTAATGTTTTTTCAGGACTCAAATTTACATCGGTATTCGTTTTTAAAAAGGAGAACTAATAATAATTAATGTATTTATATAAAGCAATCGCATTTAAGACTACAGACAAAAAACTTTTTACTGCACTGAAACCATTTTTCTCTCACTATTTGACTAGAGTTTCTTTTGAAAACGGTCGCCACTCGCCAGTGAATGGAATCGCGTCAAAGAGCTTATTACTATAAAAAGTGAAGATGCCTTTACGTTGGGAGCCTTTTAGCTGACATTTGAAGTTGCTGTCCTGTGGTAATTTTTGCAATACATCATTTATATTACGAGTGAGGAATAATCAAATTTTGTTTGATTAACACTCCAAATATTTCTAAATTTACAAACTTATTCTGTAGTAATTGCTAATGTTCCAGTTGCCGTGGCCAAGTTCCTCCCTCAGTTCCCTTCCGCCTGCTTTTCTCCTTCCCCGCACTTTTCCTTAAATAGGGTCGGCACTGCATCTGCAATTCCTTTGGTTTTGCAGATGTTCATGGGCGGTGATGACTACTTTACATCACGTAGCTCAAAACAAAAGACTCCAGAGATCCCAATAAGTATGACACGAACTTAGCCATAATTTTCTGTATATTCCCTGAGATTACTTGGTAATATCGAAGCTACCAATTATCTATGTTACTTTCAAAAGCTCGTTTCCAAAACATCTATCACTGAGCACAGTATTAAACGTGATTGGATTCTGACAAAAGGATACTTGCTCGAGCGTAACAAGAGTTTCGTCTGCCTTTGACGAGGAAAGTATAACAAGCCCTTGAAGTACATATTAAAACAGAATAAACAGACTGGCACAATGCAATGTTATACGTATCTTTTGTTGTCCCAATTTAAATTAAAAAGAAAACAATGGTGCATAGTCTACAATATAAATAAAATTCTTCCTTTCTAATTCTAATAAAATGTTGCCAACCCAATATTTGTATACATAGTGGCTGAAATTTTACTGACTGCCTCGTTGGTCTAGTGGTCCCAATCGCGACTGCTACGCTAGAGGTCTTGGGTTCGATCCTCAGGTCGAGCAGTGTAATTGAGTTTTTCTATGAAATTCTCAGTAGCAGCTCGGAGTCTGGATTTGTGCCCGGTGAATGGCAATAGGCTCGCCCCCTATTACATGGGACCCAAAACATACCGGCGAACTGTGGGTGTACATTAAGTACACCTCTGCTTAACCCTTCGGGGAATACAGGCGTGATGGTATGAAATTTTACAGAGTCAACTTAATTAAGTACTCTTTAATGGAAACTTTGTTTTAGCTTAAGGCTGCCTGTGCACTGAAGCTGTTTCTGATTAAATTATTTAGGTTTGTCCACGAGAGCAAAGCCCCGGGTAAAAGTTAGTCATAATTACGTGTATTGAATATTTTTCTTCTTAATAAACACTCATTAATTAATTTAAAGCCTATAGAAAAATATATATATACATATAATGAATGCGGAAGAAGCGAAAGAGATATACAAGAGTCGGCTGAATTATTCAAATTTAAACTTTATTCGAGTGTCATTAAAAGAGAAACAACGCATATTTTACTAACAATATTATACCAAAAACTGAATTATTAAAAATACTGTTAACTTATAATATATTTCCCTACAACATACATAAAATGAGGACATAAATAATTATTGAGTTAAGTTTTGTATTTATTTATTTAATATATTAGAAATTTGTTTACCTTGACGGGCGAGGTATCGGAAGGACCCTAATTTTTTTGCTGTCATCTGCAATAAATAGGCAGACACCTGGTTCCTATCTTCATCTATCTTTTATATGAGAAATTTAAGGGATCCTATTACTGAAATTTAACTCGATTAATATTGGTTTCTTGAAATAGATAGGTATTGATAGTTTTCGTTATCATAAACTAATAGTAGGTATTTAATGTCATTAAATCTACATATTTAATTAATGTTCCTACTTACTGGAAATGATAAATGCAATAAATTCGAATGCGAATCCTCTCCATTTTAATTTTGTTTCTATTACATTATGTTTTTTTATTTCATAATAGTTTAGTTAGGTATATTCGACTGCAACCTCTTTTGTTGCAACAATGAGTATTAGGAATCACTGGCATACTTAGATTTAAAATTGTATAATAAAAATATTTCACTGATGAAGTTGGTTATTTACGAGTATAATACATATATAATTACATTTTATTACCGACCGTCCAAGTTTACCCTTCTAATAATTTTTATTAAAAATTTATTAAAAAGTAAGATATTATACAGATACTTACAGTTTTCCTAAGAAAAAAAAATTACGCACTTCCATTTTGTATATAAACGGGACACTTTACTGGACCTATGACTTGAACTCAGGTTCATAAAGAATTGGAAAAACTTCAATCGAGACAAGTCACCATCGCTTCTTTTTACTAGTTCTTTTTCCAGTTTCATAGAGCCGCCGGGCACATTCGAACAACCCAATTGGTCATTATTGGCTTCCCACGTTCACTAAGTTTAATTTCGTACTTCACTAACCCGACAATTTGAGCGTCAAATTGTTACGAAAAAATGATAACGCCCCTGAAACGCCCTTGGACTTTTACATTTATTGGATAAAGTGTATTTAAAAAATGGCGAACTCTTTGTATAAGTTTTTTTAACGATTCAATTTAATTCACTGATTATGAAATTAAAAGGTTGTCTTTCAATTTAATGAAGAATCCAGAAATGTAAATATCTTTTAATAATTCTTTATAAAAATGTTTATATCTGTTCGTCATTTATGTGTTCCTTTTAAGTTCGTACAATCACAATAAAAATGTTTGCACATCCGCGTGCGAAGTGTAAAAAGTGGCATTCCAATGTCAACAGCAATAAAAATAAATAAATGTCTCTTAAAAATGCCGAAATATATTCATTCTCCTGCCCTTATCCCAATTTACTTGGAGTCGACGCAATAGAACTTTTACTATATATAATATCTAACGGCCATCATGTCATCACTTATTTTCATCCGTATCATAATCGTCCTTCACGTCATCCAATCATCTTTTCATCAGTCTCCCGATTTTCTTACGAGTATGTATTCCATATGTGGATGCATGATGCATGCTTAAAACCATACGCTAACATGGCTTTCCGGTATACCGAAACAATACGTATTATTAAACACTTACCAACATGACTAACGCAATGACATGACATACAACTTGGTAGTATTTCCCTACACACTCATCTTACGCCAACCCGCCGCGCGCTGCTTATCATCCGCAGTTTGCATCAACGAGTGTAAGTTTAACTTTTATGAACTTTCCAAATTCTTATAAACGGTAAAGTTTTATATAAAGCCTATTATTTATTCGCTCATACTGCCGTCGTAACGAAAAAGGACACAACTCTACCATTTTAATATATTTTTTACAAAAAAATAGGCGGATTGGACTTTTAATTCTGATTCCAAATATGTATATACCTCAATTTAAAAAAAATATATACTTGTGCCCTTTTTCGTTACGACGGCAGCATAGTACATTATGCCTATATTCCAGTCGCAGATCTTTATCGTGACTTTAAAAACTACAAAACTGGTTATGCTACCTCATAAAGTTACGCTTTTATCACAGGCATATTTATTTTAAGAGGCAAAATATTATTTTGGTGTATTCCCAAGCAGAGCTGTAACATTTTTTTTTTAATTTTGTCTTCTGAAGAGAAAAGGTTTGCTGACGGACATCTGTTAAATAATGCAATTTCTGTAACAAAGTTATGAGATCTTTTTGAACAGAAATCTTTTTAAGCGATTTGTCTGTCGTGTTAATGATGGAACTTAAATTTTCATTTGAATCTATATAATGCATTATAAAAAACATTACATAGCATACGCCTGTATTCGCCGAATGGTTAGGCAGTGGTGTACTAATGCACACCCACATTTCGCCGGTATATTTAGGTCCCATGTAGTAGGGGCGAGCCTATTGCCACCGGACACAAATCCAGACTCCGAGCTGCTACTGGGAATTTCATAGAAAAACCCAATAACACACTTTGCTCGACCTGGGAATCGAACCCAGGACCTCTAGCGTAGCAGTCGCGCTTGGGGCCACTAGACTAACGACGCAGTCTATAATAATATTTTTAAGCTATTTCTCTATCGTGATGATAAGTTTTCTTGATTTTTTTATACAATGCGTTACAAACATTTCAACGATAAGTAATACTAATACACAAATATACTTATTACTTATACTTATATTTATTATATTTTTGTGTAAAGTTTGCCATCGAACACAATTTGTCAAAAACCGTTCATTAGTGCGTGCACGTTCCGGTATTTTGTCGTTTCTAAAACTTAACTGAGAAACTAAGAAGTTCCAAACTCGCGCAGTAAACAGTCATTAAATGACTTACTCACACACCGAGGAGCTGCCGGCTGTGTTACTTCTAAACTAATTAGTTGAGTATGTGTTTAGTTCATTATGAGAAACTATGGTGCTTCGACGTGTAAATATTTTACAATTAGTATTGTGATTTTACACTTGACACTTACTTGTGTGCGCAAATGGATTTGATTGTAATGTAACTAATTTTGTATATCATAGTAATTAAATTCAATACAAGTAATGGTAAAACATTAATAAAGGCTATAATAATAAAAAAAGTGACAGCCTCATGATTGACAGTGTGTGAAGTCTGTTAACCCGCAGTAGGCTAGCGTAGTGGACTATAGACTAATCCCTCTCGTTCTGAGAGGAGACCCGTGCCCAGCAGTCGGACAATGGAATGGGTTGATGATGATGAGCCTCAAAATTATGACGATTGGACTATCTACGCGGTTTTACTTGCTTTGCCCCCGCTTCTCACGATCTAGCTGTAAATGCGTTGATGCTGATGATGAGTTACTAGAACTTTATGGTATATTCTTTAAGTTTCAGCAATCTTGCTTCATGCAAGTCCGTTCAATAGTGAAAATTAGTTCTGAAGTACTCTGTTTTTATTCAAAGTAAATATTTGTTAGTTTTCATCTGTCGTCGGCTTGACGCCAAATGAACAGTTATTTACGTCTTATGTATGTTTGCGGCAACTTGTCTCGTTAACTATTTACCATAATATACTGATTTATCGCGACTTCGTGACACGTCTTTAATAACAAGAAGTGACAATTCCATCAAACAAAATAACTTTATTTGCAAAATTAAATAAAATGACACAGATTTATGCAATACTTTAGTTGAACACTGTGCCAATGGAAATTACTAAATACTAAAATAATATGTAAAGCATTGTACCGAATACTCGATCAAGTATCCACAATCCGCCGCATTTAATATCCGGAATAACAGTACTGCGATTCTATTTTGGCGGTTGAATGCATTCGTAATATAGATTCCTAAACGTGTGAATTTAATTCGCTACGGATACGCTGTAATAAAATTTTCGAAATATTAGGACCAGTGGACGTAGTTTATAAGCAGATGTGTTCTGGGAATTTTTACCCATTCACGATTATTCGTTCTAGCAAAACTTCTGATGAGGTACAGTGGGTTATAGCTGTAACATGACCCACCGAGACCCCGCCCGTCCTACCTAGGGTGGGTCAGGTAACAGCTATTACCCACTGTACGAGTATCTATATCAATGGGTTAGTTAATTATTTTTTTATGGACTCAGAAAACTGCTTACTATAATAAATGGAGCCGATTAACACAATCAAAATTAAAATTGTTTAAAAAATAAGGAAACTATTAGCATTTTCATTTAAGGTTAAGAAAAAAAGCTTACTAGCAATGTAGGTCGCACATTTTGGAACGGGTTCATGTCGGTAGTGCAACGGGTGGGTTTCGAAACGGCAACAACATGATCGCAAGTCCGACGCCTTAGCCATTAGGCTACCGCCGCTTCAAATTATTATTGCCATGGGTATTATTTTACCAGCTTTTGAACACAAATGAACTGCACAAATATAATGAAATTACGGTACTTGTGTAAGTATAGTTTTCTACGTGTTCGGGAATTGATAAAAAATACAATAGGTAACTCCAAACAATTACAGCCCGTTGGCCATTATCCAACACACATTTACCTCGACATGAGCAAAAAGAGTCTACATTTTATGTAGGTCCTCCTTTCATTGCCAGATCGGCTCAGATATAATAAAAAGTATCCTTATGTCTCGTATATCAAATCCTAGGTTGTTGAGAATCGCTGTTTGCTACATTTCTCAAGTCCACTTGGGATAGAAATAGTGCTTCGATTGTTTTAAAGATTTTCTTCTATTGTATAGTGATATTACTCAAATAAAAATATGGAAAAGCTTCATCAATATCCTGCTCCTGTCCTTATCAAAACTTTATATCTCTGGGCTATACCTATGTTTTTCATTTCATTTTTCCATATTTTTTTCTATCAACAGTCATAACATTTTATAAGACTTTATAAATCCTTATTTAGTTTTACGATCAAAATTATTCTAGTAATTTGTGTTTTTAAATCGTCTACTTGTAAGATCGAAATAGGCTTTAAAATAAACAAATATTTCACAAAAAATTTAACCCAAGTGATAGTATACAGGGTGGAAGGGGCATCGACGCACATCCGCTTACCACGAATTCAGTACATGAATCTGGATCCCCTTGCGTAGGTATTTTTCGTCGGTAATGTTTTAAAAAATCAGCTGTTTCGTACATTTTGATCGTGTAGTAGTTGTATATTTGTATAAAAATCTGGTTTTTTTTCATAACCGACAAAAAAATTCTACGCAAGGGGGTCCAGATTCATGTACTGAATTCGTGGTAAGCGGATGTGTGTCGATGTCCCTTCCACCCTGTATACAATAAAATAAACTAGTAAATTAATTACCATTAATAACATCAATAGTAGCAGTACCAACAATCTGTCTGTATATTATACATAACAGTAGCTGCATTAAAATGATTGGGAATCACATTACTCATATTGATACCTACATAAATATTTACTTCAAACATTTGCCTTTGCACAGTGGAAAATATATTTTATTTTAACGTTGTAATTACAAATTTTGATACAATTTATTGTTTGACCTATTATGATAACTACCGTATATGTATATCGACGAATTATTTTTCTTGATAGATATTTTCAGAACGTTGCGTTTGGTTCAGCTAATTGTTCACAGTCGCTAAGCCACGTAGAAACGAATTAAATTTGCATAAGGCGGCCTCCGCAAACGACGCCACTACCACCTGAAATGGCAGACCAGGCTTAGTCATGCAACTTTTATCACCCTTAACCTCAAGAGCCAACGTTTTTTGGCTGTCCCAAAAACTTGTTTCATGCTGTAAACTTTGCGCCATTATTGAGAAATGCTATGATATTCTGGTGCTCCATAAAACTATACGTAGGCTTATCATTAGTACCACGGGTTAAAGACGTTCAGGGGACGACCATTTATGATAAAACAATCCCGCATTACTTTAAGCACAAGAGTACCATGTCGTGGTCATGCGATAATTTTTAGGTTGTGGGAAAGGGGTGGCGCTATTTAATGTGTAGAGCAGCATCTCTCTCTTACAATGTCAAAACAATCTCATTAGAATGTCATGGTACGACCATTGCATAGAAAACCTTTGTCTACATTGAAAACTGCTTATTTTTTTCTTTACTTTGTTACAAATTCTATAAGAAAGCTTTGATAATAAGATTGTTTTCTTTTTAAAGCATTCTAGCATTTATAGTTTTGATCCGCCACTTGGAGTATTACTCTAAATTTCAATGAATTATATTAAGATAGTGTAAGCCCCATCATGAGTTGGCAAATCTTTTTGGGAGATGTTATCAATGTCTACACTCTAGTACTTATAGGCAGGATTTGTGATTTTGTATACGGTTTTGGCTAGATTCCAAACAATATGCCCCGGTTCAGTAGCAACATCCGCGTATTTAGTCCATAACGCGTGTGTGAATGGCATTCCCTGCCAATGCATTTATCTTGCAGATAGTTACACCGGTCTAAGTCGATTATTCTTTAAATAATCTTGTTTTAAAAATATATAGGCTTAAGTACTTCAAAGTTAGGCAAGGCATCTTTTGAACTGCTATTCACAATTCAAAATTCGCAGTGGTATTTTATATAATACAAATCCTGAAAACACAATACTTTCCTTCTTTCTAATGAATTTTGTTAATATTACATAAACAAAATACTTATAAATCAAGTGATCACGTCACTTGATTTATTAGTATTTATTTTGTTAGCAAACATTAATCACATTACATGACGTCAATCGTTCCATGATTTTGAAAGCATTATTCGTATTGAATAGGCTCTAAATTAGGTAGGCACTTATGTGCAATTTAAAACACTTCAAAAATTGCATTATTCTTGTTATCCTTGTCCTTGTTCCAAAGGTTTAAGTTATTCCTTATTTTAGTATCAGCCGATAATTTAATTCTAATTAAATTTATTTTAAAGTTTAATGATAACAATTTAGCTTGGCTTCTTTACCAACAGCACATAGCCTTATTCTATAGTACAAATAAATAGTTTTGCCGCCAAATAGCGTGATTCAATGCAACTCAAAAAGCAATTTCCCCATAGTTCTCTCAGACCACCAGGGGAGGCAATTTCAAAAGATTAATGACAATGGAATGGCTTGTGACATCAAAACCACTGTTTCAGTTTACCACTTGGATAATTAATTCTCTTCATATTTTAGTTGTTTCCATGATTTTAGACTTGATTCTATAGTTTAAGGATCTTGCTTATCTAGTAAAATGATTTCCGAAATATTAAGTTATGCCGTTGTTTAAAGTCTGGACTAATTTTACCGACACCTGAGCTGAACCTAGGGTTAAAGGTTATAATAATAACCATACAAACTTGGATATTGTTATCTTTAAATTGTTATACAATACTTTTATTCTTTGGTAAAGAGATAAAGAATAACAAAGCCTTACCGATGGTATTATTACTAGACGTTTCGAGATAGACTTTGTTATCGAGACTGAAATTTGAGTCATGTTTAGTTTTCTCTCAACGTCGTACTTTTATACTGAAAAGCTACCGCTAATGTTCTCTGTTCATGTTTTGTATCGGTATTTCAGGCAAAATATCGTCTATCAACAAAGCTTGCGTTATATCCTTTTGTTTTCATCTTTTTAATAAAACCTCATTTTCCATACAAAGCATTTTGTATTTTTTATATATGTTTTTGTTTAACATGTACCTATATTATTTTGTATTCTGGTAAACGATTTCGCTAGAATGTCTTCGAATTTAGTCCAACTAGTTAGTTCAAATATTTGTACAAATGTCTCTTAGCCAGCAAAGTTTGTCCTCATACTATGCTCTGTTCTTCAACGGTTTCACATTTTAAGTGCCCCACATACGGGCCACGGACAAACTCAGTTTTAAGCTTTCGGAATAGTGCTGCCAACTGTCGCATTCTAAGCGCGATATACCCGGATCCACAATTATATCATTGCTATTACACCAATCTGTCAGTAGTAAAACTTCATTGCGGTACAAGTCTTCATCTGTGGCTTGTTTCAGTCGTACTATAATTTAATATTAATGCTCTATTATACGCGGTTTGCCCAAATGCCAATCAATTACCATAATGTCTGGCGCTTGATTAAATATTTGTCTTGTAAGGAGAATAGTACAATTTAAGACTAAAATAAACTAATTGAAGTATACCTAATTGTGAAGACCTTTTTAAAATTGCTATTACAATGTTTTTTGTTAATTTGCGTGTAGTCTATAAGCTTAACAATCTCCCGTGTTTACTCGTATTTGCAACTGCCAACACTATTTCTTAGTCGCGCCCACTAAGCGAAGAAGTGTTCCCATTGTGCGGAAACCTTTGCATAGTCAAGGGAAGTGGAAAAACAAATGTTTCCATATCTGAGTCACTATAGACAGATTTCAATGATCTGGAAAAGACAAAACAAACATGTGAGACTGTGATACTCACAATTGGGCTAAAGAACGATGACTGTGCCTTCATTAATAGCTTTATCATAGGTACTTAATATTTGTGCTACATGTACTTTTAATGGAGTTATTAAATTTTACTGTTACCAGTAGGTACAATTAGTCAGTATAGAGAAAAAATATTTTGCCTCCACGTAAACTTCTTTAATCATATCAGTACGAGCTTCAATAGTTCATGGCAAAACTGTCCAGTCAGTAAGATGATACGGATCCGATGGGCGGCCATTACAGATTCATTGTTAATATGTCACGGAACTATATGACAAGGGAAGGCAAGTGCTGTTTTTAGGAGTCCAACATACCCTACCGTCTCCCTAGGTGGCAGATGATTCATAAGGATTCTCTGTTCTATAGAAAAAAGGTGAGAGGATAATGAGGTTGGCTACCCAGCGAGCGCTGGATAGGTGATCATTCATATATCATGATTAATCTTTTATTGCATCGCTTCCGAGTTATATTTTTTCCACACCACATTCACCACGTCATGGTACTTATTCGAGAAATGTGTTTAGTCTTTTTATACCTTTTAATACAGCGAAATGCGAATTACGCTGATATCTACGTGTGTAAACCTACTTTTCTTACTCCGAGGAAGGGAGAATGTGATACAATAAGTACTACAAGTTGGAATGTTTACATGAAAACATGTTTTGGTTACTTAAGGCACTTAGGTTATTTACTTAACCAATGCGGGTGTTTTACTACCCCTGTTTTAAGACCCTGTTTCCTTTGTACCTTTTGTTTGTTCGGACCTTGTTTTCTCGAGTATGATGAATGAGCGTCATTTTTTCTGTTATTAGAAGACAGGGTTGGTTGTTATAGGGTTGTTAGAAGACTTATTCAGAATTATATTTATTTTGGTATGTACCAACTTGGATCTTCCAAGTAGGTACTTAGAACATTTTTCTTCTTAAAAATTTAACTTTAACCTTACTTTTTGCGTAGACTTGCCGCTGTGAGAAGTGCATTTCATATCTTCGTTCTATATTTTTATTATCTATCTAGACTTCTTCTAAGAAGGTTAATTATTTATAAACGTCAGTGAACTACAAACTTCTAAACCAAACTCTGAAGTACTAGAACCTTTAGGAAAGATTTTAAAAAAATCTCGGTTTATAGTAGGTACTCAATAATCTATAGTTCTATACAAAAATTATAAGTCTTAAGAATGGAATTGAAAACGATATTCTACTCGTAAACACCAAACACATTTTCGAGCGAAATCCACCAAGAAAAGAAATGGAGTGTCTAGAAACTAATGAAACTATCTGGAAAGTTCTGACGGCGTCGTTTATATAAACTTCTGAATTTGCATGAGTTATATTCTCAGTTTTGATCTAACTCGTACCGAAACTTTTACCGTGAACCCTTCATAATTTATTTACTCGTGAATTGCGCCTGCAATCGACATCTTATATATTTTTATGAGTATAAACATCTCAAACTTTTCTTATTATTTCGAATTAGCAGTTTGATAAATTGATTGTATCATTCAACTTCATAATAACAGTTTGAACTAAGTATAAGATAATACTAATAGCCTCATTGTTTTTTTTATATATATATATATATTTTATGTGGCTATAGTTTCACTACAACCTTAGACTATTGTGATCGCCACTCGTTGAATATATTATTTATATTTCTTAAGTTACTATGAAATTTTAAACCCTATACTGACAACCATAGTTTCCCCATAATGAATGGCAAAAATCCTTTGAAAAATTCTACTATAACTTAGTGCACTTAAAACTTCACCACCGGACTTTTGAGTCATCATCATCATCATCATCATCAACCCATTACATTGTCCCACTGCTGGGCACGGGTCTCCTCACAGAGCGAGAGGGAATAGGCTATAGTCCACCACGCTAGCCTACTGCGGGTTGGCAGACTTCACACGCCGTCAAGAAAAACTATCAGGCATGCAGGTTTCCTCACGATGTTTTCCTTCACCGTTTAAGCGCGTGATAATTAATTATTAATACGCACATGACTTCGAAAAGTCAGAGGTGCGTGCCTTGGATTCGAACTCGAGACCTTTGACTTGGCAGTCCAATGGTCATATCACTAGGCTATCACTGCACTTTATGACTTTTGAGTACTAGTAGATTATGTTGGAAGAAAATTCTACGAATATTTCGATAGGAAAACACACTTGGTGTAGAATATTTGCAATTCATTTCACCAATTTGTTTGGGATAAGCAACTACTATTGTTGACATTGTACAAGTTTCCTCTGAAAAACCAGCCAAGAAAGTGTAACTTTTGCTGCTATTTCTTGGCTCATCTAATTGCATGGCCTCGTTAAGCTTTATGTGTTCACGTTAAACATCACATGCATATGAAAGCTTGACTAGGAGTCTCAGATATTATGTACACACAATGAATTTGCATATTAATATTGATCAGATTATAAGAGGATACCTACTCTAAAGCGGGCGTTACATTTTTATATACTAAACCTCAATCTTAAACTACTATCAACACAAATGTAAAATAGGCCACATAGAAACATGCATAAATAATGGATTTTAAGATACGACGTGTATCTTAAAATCCATTATCCTTCTGTTTCAGTTCGCTTACTTCACGTATATAAATGTAATTTATGCAATCGTAGGCTACATTATTTCTTCCTTGAAAAGAGTTTTCGCTAATGTGTTTGCCTTATCTCATTAGACTTTCATTGTAAGGCTAAGAAGACCAATAACTTAAGATAATCTGTATAGAAAATCTCCCTTTATTTCAGTGTTGTTACATTTCTTAGGTTAGTCACGTACCTACCAAAAGCTGGAATTTCAACCAACAACTAGTCAAAACACGGTTTATTGTCACGCAAGTAATTTTATAAATTCCTCAGATTATTACTACGACGCGAGGTACAAAATTATCTCTCTCATTTAATCACCACACTGTGACAACGGTTATTACACAAATTAGTGAGATAGCGCCAAGGCATGAAGCAGTAGAAATAAACAATGAAGAAAATGTAAAGAGACTAAAGCCATGACGTGACATGGGTAGTAAAAGCACACGTTTGGATAAAGATATTTAGTAGTTCCCTAATGTTAGAATAGGATTTTTTATAAAAATAAAATAGAACAAAGAGAAAATGCATGGAAAATATGAGCCGGAGGGAGGGACAACGCATCACGTGGCATAACGCCCTAAAATATACACTGAGAGGAATTGAAATCTTTATGACTTAGAACAACTATACTCTCATATAGCTAGTAATATTTTAAATTATTTTTGAACATTATGTTTATATATATCTTTCTTCTCATACTCATTAAACCGGGTTAGATAACTCAAAATATTTATGTCAAACAAAGACGTTCTCTTAATTTTTAATCTTAACTTTTAATCAATCATCCCAATTTGGATGAGCTTAAGATTTTATTTTATTCAGCTTCCGAACTTCACCTAATTGTTAATTAATTTACAGATTTCGTTACGAGATCTTCTTAAATTAATTTATTATAACCGTTTATTAACGACTAACAATAGAATTTGACATCCAATTATATGAATAAATTAATGTTCGCATTTCTTTTCCAGGATGATATTATAAACACAAAAATTAAATCTTAATTTTTTGCAATTTCTTTCTCACGTTAAAACGTGATGAAAATCTTTTATCTATTGATTACGAATTCTACGTATACTCATCTCATCAAGAATTCCTAGCTGAAGGGCCTATGAATAAAATTTAGCTTCCTATAGAAAATTTAAAGGTAAGATTTAAAAATCAGAATGTATTTTAAGTTCAAAATGTGTTACCAAGACACGAATCTAAAGGATTTGTAATCCTATACCCCGTAAGCCTTTCTGTATTAGCTCTCAAAGTTGTTCCAGTGAAAACATTTAGACGGTTACGCTTATCCCACTTAACTGTTGTTGCGATCGCCCGAATAAATTCAACTTACCCTCGTTTGGTGAAGCTTTTGTCCAAATATGTCCCTTGGAAGAGTTTAGGAGGATTCTCGTTAGCATATTTCCCTATTTATCCCTTACTTTCCCTAAGGTTTGGTGTTTCGAGTAATCAAGTGGGCAATTTATACATGTTATGCGGTCAAGCTTTAGGTCTTTTGAATTCATGTTTGTTAATAAAAGTCAGGATATCTATGTATCTCATGATTATAAAATTTCTATATGTAAGTATCTTACTATAGTAACACATATTGTTTAGCAGAGTTCATTTGCAATCAACAATACCTACCATTAAAACATTGTGTGTCAAAAATGTATCTTTATTCCCAAAAAGTGTTATGTCATTTAGTGTAGACTATGTAGGAATAGTTGTAGGTAAATAAGTCTACACACGATACCTATTTTTAATGAAAATTACCGGTGTGGGGCATTTTAACCCAGAATTTAAAAACCACATGTACACATCAAATGTTATCAGTAAATAAAACCATTTCCAGTTATCTATTTCAACTAGGTATATTTAAATTGTTTGCTGTCTATTTTTAACTATACAGTTCTAGAATAAAGTGACAGGCGTTCGACCATTGCCGCGAATGGATTACCATACAAGCTTCAGTTTTTAACTGCTGGTTCAACTGTTGTAGAGCGAAATACTAAATTCTGTGCAACATGACAAATGGTTCCTATCTAGGTTACAGAATGCTCTTTTTATTGCTTCCTAATCTTTTTGTTGATTTCAAAAGGTTCTGCACATGATCCTTTTGAATTCAACAAACATTTGTGTGCTCTTTATTCAACCCTCAGGAACAATTTTTTTGACTGTTATTTATGTTTTATTGTATCAAACAACATGAAAGCATCATATACGACCTTTGTCGCTTCTCGCAAACACATTAATAAATCTCCTGAATTGGTTCCGTGGCTCCGTCTATCGTCCTCTGTAGGCTAATAATGTTGGATGACTTGTTTTTTTCGGCCGACGAGATCAAACTCAATCGTATTTAATGAACATCATCGAACCTATAGATGCTGATCTGGATTTTCTGTTTACATAACAAAAACTTTTCCATCATAATTATCGTAAAGTAAATTTAACACCCTATTGAGTGGAATCATATTTTTTGGATCTACACCGTTGTAATTATTTCTCGTATTTTAGAGACCCAAAACCGTTTTTTTTTTCCATTTTTTTTTTTTAATATTCCCGTTTCTTTCACGTAACATTGCCATCTAATCTGAAATAAGAGTAGAAAGTAGAGCTCTAACGGAAAATCTATGAGTGAAACATTTAGTTTCACTAACAATTGTAGCAATACTTTTCTTTACCTCACGCGCGGCAGTAAGATATAAAAAATAAATCGAGTCTCCATACAGCGAGAAATTCAGTGTCCCACTGTTCGCGTTGCTACCTAAGTGGTACTTTGCATTGATATACGGCGAAAGAATATTTTTTTTATTGCGAATTTTTGTGACATCTGTTGTTTATGATGCACCTCTTGGTAACAATATATGGAGCGGAAACAAATTAAAGGATTTCTGTGTAATATGTTGAACTTCCTTGTTATGTTTTTTAAAAGGGCGTAAGTTATATTATTTTTTTCACTAATAATTAATAGCGTTAAACCCACCAAAGATATGAGTGAAAATCCTAGAGTTGATCGAATAGAATTTAAACCAGTATAGGCTGACCTCTGAATTTATACAAAACAATTTAATCTGTGATCAGCATATAGGTACTAGCTTGAGAGTGGAACTGTGTGCCCGGGGATCGGGAATATTATGGTGTATCAAAAGGTCATTTTGACCCCCCTGGGCCTGGTCTGGGTGGTTCAAAATTTGTTTTCGTGAACCCGCCCACGATGAAAATCCAAAGTAGCCATTTTAGCCTCCAGAACAGCTAGCAGCAGATTATTCGACCACTTCGCCAATCGGTCCGTCATAAAACCAACACACCACCAAGCTACCGAGACCAATGGTTGTGATAACGAATTTCTCTTCCACATTCTACGTCTTAAGGTGACGTCAGCAACATCTATTGAAGACATAATGATTACTATATCTTTCAACCAACACGACTTACTTTACAGTTAGTTCAAAGCCGAACGATGTTGCCTTACGTTTATAAGTACTAGTTATTTTTTATTATATTTTGGAATTAAAAAATTCTAAATATCTACAAAGATATCGACATGCGTCCCTCCTTAATTAATCCATAGAGGTTGGCATAAAGTTATTTCAATTCCCCGTGGTCTAGTTTGGGAATATAGAATAGGCTGACGACACAAAATTGCTTTTGTTACATCATTACCGTAAATTTCCACGGTTTCAGTCGATACATCGGCAGAATTGACCAACTAAGCTGTCTAACGTAAATTTATGGATACATTGTTTTCATACCATATGAACCTGGCTTAGCAATGTTTATAGATATACCCTTTATCCCTTTGTTTTTATTCCAGTGTTCAAAACAACTTCATTTGTTATTCGCGCGTGATAAACCGACCTTACGTTGAATAGAAATGTATTGCAGTACATCGTCCTTACTTATTGTGACCAGCATTAGATTAACGTAGTTACAATATTTTTTCATCGCCGTAATCTTTAAATTTAAATTTTATGCTGAACGAGGAGGGGCTCGTGGCTAAGTTATAACTGCTGATCAACAGATCTGCTAGGTTAAGCTGTGCCTGCCATGGTTACGAGACCCCGCCGTGCCTCGGAGAGCACGCAGAGCCGTCAATCCAGATTGCTATAAGAATGATGAATGATGACAATCGTTAGTAGTAGTGAGAAACCCAAAAAGGTTGACAACCAGTCAACCTTCGAATATTGGTGTTACCCAGAAACCGGGTGGCAGAGGTCTTATGGTAGTTGCTTCGTGTGAAATACGAGTATTAAGCCACATTTGGTTAGCCTGGAAGCCAACTCCAACATATTTGAAAAAAGGCTAGATTATATGATAAATTATCCTTATGCTGTATACTTTATTAACTGGCAACCAGCAACGTAAAAAAAAACTGTCAAGTTTCTGATAAACGACAAAATTATACCTACATGCGCTTAATTTTTCATCTTTTTGGTAATACAGCTATAAATTAAATGCACGTGTGCCAGAAAATGCTACCACAGTAACCTCACCAGGCAATTTTTCATCCAACATGTCCAAACATTTACATTGCTTTTTTGATCCTAGTCTTTGCGGAAGTTTATTAACATCTGACTTGTTAGCAGTCCGCTTTATACCGCTGCAGCGCTGCCGAGGTATTACGTTGTCGCCAACTGTCATACCGACCGACTGCATCGAGCTCGACTCAACTGTAATATCAAAAGGATTTATTGTTTAACGTTACACAGCGCTGACTTTATTTATTGTTTTATCTGTCAAAACTTTATCATTTGTTACTTTAACTTAAATCTCTGTCTCTGAATTCATTGGTATTTTATCTGCTAAATTATGTACGTAGCCTCAACGTTTTCTAGTATTATCTACTTCAACTTATTTATTTGCTCACCTATAAATTTAAATAAACGTCTTATAGATAGATAACATTGTAATAATTAATAGCTATCCCTTGAATTCCGAACGGCCATTGTTTTTGAGCGATCCGCCATTGAGGTGTACAATAACCTTCAGGTCAGAATTATATAAGCACGTATTACATTATTCAACAATACAAATTGTTCTAAGGATCCCTATAGCTTTACTCGTGAATAATAGTATTGTAACATTATTTCGTTCCTGTTACATAAAAGAATCGAACCTTTTCCGATAAACAAGATCGGAAAAAGAAACTTACATTATTATCTAATATTTCATATTATTGATAAATCTATGTTATCAGTCGATCTTTTACCAAAACCTTTCATAGAAATTCTCTCACTAGCAATTTCAGAATTAACCGCCTTATCCAATTGATTTCGAAAAGGAAACGGACCTTCAATCTTTGTGAGGACGTAAAACAATAAAGTGCGTATCCACAAGAGGATAAGATACCTACCCTAAACCACTGGGTTTGCCGTTTCGGAGTTATTTATCGGTAATGTTTTAGTGGGGAAATGTCCAAGATCTCTAGGACGGCAGGTAAACGTTTTTACTTGAGTTGATATAGCTTTTAATCCTTCATCCCAAACTCAGGATTTACGGTTGCCAGCTAGGTATTGGAAATGTGGTAAGAGAAGCTTCACGTCATCGGCTAATGGTGAGAGATTTTAAGCTACGTGATATTTTATATACTTTTTATAAGTCATGTGATATTTTATCGTTACTAGACTTAATGCTACCTTTAAAGAGGATGCAGGTTATACGATTTTGTATCAAAAAGCTACTTCTTATACCGTGTCGTGATACACATTTGGAAAGAAAGATAGCCCATTGATATATTAATATGAGAAATTAGTCTAGCCACAAAATTATTTATTGGACACGTGATTAAACTTCTAATTTTATATCTAAGCAACGGGAAAATGACATAGCCTCTAATAAACTAATTCGTCTTTTTTACAACGCCAACTAAATATTCTATGGAAAGCGTCAAGTAAAGATCATCAATTATTGTGACTTGTCCTTCTTATTTATACATTGCCACCTAATTTACTAACTCGGCCACGGATTTTACATCTCGTCATCATTTTACGTTTTACAGCTTCAACGCAATGTCCTCAAAATAATATAATTCAAGCTTCTACAAAAAGCATCATTTATTATAACTTACCATGTAAAATAATACATCATATTCTTTTATCGTGAAAATTGCCACTGCATGATTTGGCGCGAGTACGCGAGACGACAGCGACCGGCCATTGGCACTAATCAGAGAGCGCCATACGACTCATGTAACGACGAGTTGAGTTGATCGGCTGCCTGCCGTTTTGCCGAAAAGATTTTGCCAAAATTTCATTACGCAAAAAATTTTTAGCAACCTTTTTTTATACCATTGCAATAAGTATTTCGAATGATTTTAGTACGAATATTTTTATTTGGTCAAATTTTTACTTGGCAAAATATTACCAAGTATAATTTCATTATGGCATTATTTTGGTCTTTAATCAAACGATTTATTACAGCAAACAATCTTCAGACAATAAACGTTCCGTGAAATGATTTCTGTTAAGACAAAAATTAGGTCAATTTCTTCTTTAAAAAAATGGGTATGTTAGGTTAAAACTGTGACCTCCTACGACGAAACGACAGAAACGACTTGTATCAATAGAAAAAAGAGGTATTTTGGCTTATTTGATGACATTTTTAGCAAAATTTTGTCGATCAATTAATATGGATGAGTTACATTTTTTACGTACTGAGTTAAAAATTTAGAAGCTAAATAAATATATTTGTTGATGTCATTTAATAGTATTTTAGAAGTTTACTGTTAGAATGCATGTTACAAATTTAGATGCTAAAAAATAACCATCATGCTGAGTTGTATTTAGAGTGGTTTTACATAGAAGATAACTAGTGGCTAAGATAGTATTATTTAGATGCTCGTTAATTGTGGCTGACTTATTATTTAGAAGGCAACATACACTTTTGGAGGCGTATAAGGATATTAAGATGAAGTCTGTTTAATTAGCACCCTATTAATATTGCATTTTTTTCCAAATTCTAAAAATGCCTCAGGTGGAACTGCCAATTGTTGATGGTTCTTAGCTGCAACCCACGAATGCTATATGCTCGACGGACAACTAAATATTGGGGACAATATATATAATAATAATTACTGTATTCATCATAACCCATTATATCATTCCACTGCTGGGTACGGGTCTCCCCTCAGAATGAGAGGGATTACGCAGGTTGGTACATTTGTGATGTTTACTCGTAGAAACTCTTTTATGCGATCTAAAACTACTAAATTGTGATTATCTAGTCAGTAATAGACAGTAGAGTCTGAAAACTTCCCGTATTCAGAAAAATGATTGTCAAATAAGGCAATACAAGATTTTATAAAATCTCTATTGAATCATTTTCTAAATAATCCAAAGGTTGTGGATCTAAAATAGATTGTCTTTGCTACTTGATAATTGTTTAAAAGAAATTCAATATCCGTTGCTACATCCTGAATCTTTCTTAGATCATTACAGTGTAGGATTATTTTCTCTACTTTCAGTAACATTTTTGCTGCTTTTCTTACAAGAATATTTCCTTTGAGTTAAATAACACGATTTATAATACCGGTTTGTTTTTGTCATTTGATCTGTTTGGATTTAAGGAGAGAGTATTTCCTTTCGTTATATTTTGTTTTGTCCAACTTTATCCATCTCCAACAATTTGTATTGATCCCTCTAATTCTGCGCGATTGAGTTTAATGAAAAAGAATTACAGTCATTTATAAAATGAAAAACAATCGATGAATTGAAATGAACGTTTGAAGTTGGAATGGTAATATTATTCCCTGAATTTTACTCTTCGTAATTATTCGATCTGCCAAGTTATGCTACACATGCTGCTCTCAAGATAGATGAGACATATTCTTAACACAACGAGATCATTCCGTGTCTCAAAGAGTATTGGAGATGATCCTAAAATATTTGGGAAATTATGAAACATTTTTGTCCATAATGCACCTCCACAGTTAATTAACGTTCTATATTTATTACGCATCTGTAACTTCGAATGAAAATTAAAACCAGTTAATTCCTTGTCATCCTGTCGACTGCATAAACAGGTTGCGTTATGTAGTCCTCATATTTAACGTTAAATACTTGTATAATGGTGATACATTCAACGTTAATTAGTATTTATTCAAAAACTGATGATTGATCAAAAAGTTTATATTAAAATAATAAAGAACTGAATATTTTTCATGATGTTTTAGGTGTTCCTAAATATTGCTTATCAGTAGTCTTTGGTTGGTACATAACTAGCTACATAATAATTTTTTGAAGAAATTTATTTTGTTAGAAATGTATGAGAAACTATTTACAAAACTTGTTTTTACAAGTCTTCTATCCGAAGACGTCAAGCTTTTCGCTCCGCTAAGCTTGTGGTATCTGATGTCTTCTGCTGCATAGCTTTTAGAAAAAAAAACTCAGTACAAGCCCTTTACTTTTATTAATAGTTCCATGCTTTCATCAAGATAAGACACATTTGACTTGTGTAAAAAATAATTTAAGTACTCCAAAGCTACTCAATTTTTAAACGCCGCCGCCGTTAAATTTCGGGCTGTGTCTCTCACTGAAATTCAAACTGATTGTGACATTTCATAGTGTTTATTTTCTAATGGCGACTAAATTTACATTGAAAACGCACAACAATTTTGAGTACCTACATCAGGGGCTCAGACTAATTTAACTATTATTTTAATAGTAGCTCTGCTATTGAATCTGTATCAAACGAGGCTCCTGATACCTTATTAAGCTAATAACATGATTGTTCGTGCCTGCCAAATAGCGTCACAAAATCCCACTTAATTCATTATGTCAGAAGTAACTGTGACGTTATCTATAACGCTGCAGTATCCCAAGTAATACTCTATAAGACCTCTAGGTTGACACATGGATACTGCTAACGTCTGCATAGCTAGGGATATGTGGTTGTCATTCCGAAATTAACTTACTCGGTGAGCACTGTCAAACGCGTACCAGGGCTTCAGGAGCTGATTGAATTAAAGTTCGACTGTCGATCAATTGTCAGGAATACCGGTGGCAATGTTGGTGAACAGTAAGCTTTATTGCTAGGTTTTAAATTCAAAGCTAACTCACGCGTATCGAACTCCAGTGGAATCTTTGATAAAAATATTTTTTGCTGCAATGTCATGACAACGATTTAATAAATAGTTTGGAATTTTTCAAAATAATTTTAATCTGATAGATCAGATAGTTGTCCTTGCAAATAATGTCATAAACAGTCACCTTGTGTATACAAAAAAAAAACGTTGGTATAATATATTTCCCCATCCACAGAAAAGTACATTTTAAGTGACCATCATATCGTCATTTATATTGGAAGGCCGATATTGGCTCCGGCTGGGCTCAGTGAAGCATGACATTAATCTCAAGTTTCGAATAAAAATATTGGGTCATCGCATCGCAAAATAGGAATAGTAAATTCGATCGCAGTTGGGCAGGTCACATGAATACAATACCAAACCCCCTTTACTATCTGATTTGTATGCGAGCTTTTCAATACCCTCAAATGTTTCTATATTAAGTTCTTTTTATGTATAAGACAACGTTTTGTGTGATTAATTTTAAATCAAATTACGTATAAAGCATTCTCTTCGTTCGCGAAACAATCAAATCCCCATTTGGCGGTAAATTGAGAATGCTTGAAGCTCAAATCTGTAGCAGATTGGGCTCTAGATTAATTATGTTAGATAAAATTGGCACATTAGGTACCTATGCTATGTATTCACATACGAAAATGCTCAAGACTTAAGTACGATTCCAGCCATTTTAAACGTGTTGAGTAGTAACTTAAGCTGTAATGGTTACCTTTGAACAAACAATGATGGTAGCTATGTCCCATGGAACTTGCTCGTTAAATTTATCTTTGAGTGGAGAGTCACTACCTTTTACTGAGGATGAGGTTGTTACTGACTGATACACGCACGAGTTATAGGTTATACACTTTCCAGTTATATTTTCGCCATTCACATATTGTATAGCAGGACCTTCAGAAATAAGATATAATTTCATCAATAAAACCTTTGTTATCACAGCAAACCGAGTCTTATACAGCTTTGTTTGGACCCTCGATATTACCAAGTATTGTTCGAATTAATCGCATTATATGGTTCCCTGTATTATTCAATCAATGTTTCGAGGCTTCCTTACTACAACATATAAATCCTTTTCATTACTAATCACTTTTATTCGGCCTCTCCCGCTCCAAAAAATATTATTATTATAACTATTTTATTCGTTTCCATCAATAGATCTCAAAAATTGGTCTTCATCTCCTTTTATTATTTATCTTTATTGTCTTACTTATTATTATAAGTGCTTTGTTATCCATGTAATCTTCCTGTTTGGCAATTTATAGTGAAATATTAATCAGTATGTAAATTTCCTTATCATCTTCGCACATATTCATTACTTTTACCAAAAGCTTCTAAAGCGTCAGAATACATTAGTGATATCCATATATCGCCTCGCTTAGTCAGATTTGCAGCACATTAGCACGAAGCTGAGGATTATGCTATATCCAAATAAACAGAATTCACGGAACAGCTCGCCTACAACAATAGTGGTACTGCACAGTTTCTACATTACCATACGAATGGGCACTGCTGTTTTTGTGATAGGAATTAGTGTAGCAGCGTATAAATGTACTTCGCTCGATTATTTTACAGTTGCATTTACTTACAATTTAAGTTTCTCATTTTACAAATATATTCGAAAGAAAATTTATTTAGGAAAGGATATTTCACTCTTCATTTCAGAAGTGTAAAAAACGCAAGGAATTACGTTTTTGGAATCTAATATTTGCCTAATGTTATTTCGGATTTCCTTTGATGAAGAATAGTCTGTATAATTTGAGCTCGTATTATACTTATGGCATAATTGATCAGTGCTTATGAATTATTACGACATCACTGTATCACATACCTGGTAATCTAAGATAGGTAATTGATAATAGGTTTTGTAGTCAAGGTAAGATTATACAGCTTCTTGAAATTCAAAGGATTTGATTAAACTAAAATTGGTAAGAAAATAACTGTTTCCTCTTGAATAATGTGAAGCACCTACACAAAACAACTTCAACACCTGACTTGATATCTTTAGAAAATAACGTTATTTTATTTACATCTACATACATATTAATTTAAGTTCATGTTACCTGTGTACTTGGAATTAGTCATGATTTTTCCATGTACAACATGTCTTTTGTCTTTTCAATATAAATAAAAAAAAAAAAATCGGAAGATGTTGGAAATATTACAAAACTTTTAGCTTTACGCTTTAAATCACAAATTTCGTTACCCATGCGTTTATTTTTTCGAAAATTTATGGATATTTCAGCAATTAATACGGATTGGGACTGATCCCGCAGCTTTTCGCCGTTCCCGATTGAAAATCTGAGGCATATTTGTTTCGGTCAACAGTACATACGGTGGATTACTGGACTGGTGCAATATCGGCATCAGTTGTTGCGGATATTCCGGTAGCCGTCCCGCGCGTATGCCAAAAGCATTCGGACGTAAAATAAAAGAGGCTTGCAGTAAATTGGTGCACGAAAGCGGAAAATATTTTTAATTTATATTTTTCTGCATCACGGAGCTCTTGGATTAAATTTCATTATTAAACTACTGTCTAATTTGAATCATAACTGAATATCAATATAACTAGTAAAATCCAAAGGTATTGAATGCAATGTGGATCGCACATTTCTTGTATTCTTGTTAATCCCTCATAGTAAGCTAAATGCTGTATTACGAGTGGGTCCACGTCGGTAGTGCTATGGGTGGGTTTCGAACCGGCAACCACATGATCGCAAGTCCAACGACGTTTAAATGATGTATTCATTTAACTAGTTCGGATGTAAATTTTGCCATTGAACTGCTTATCTTGAGGGTGGGTTAATAACGAGTGCTACTTTATACTAACTGTGTGTATTTGGTATTGATTATGGACTTATGGAATCGTAAATAATTTAACTTATCATATTAATATCTTAAAACTTATTCTCAACCGCCATACCTTCACTCGTAGCTTCAAATTTGAATGTGTTTTAATTAAGATGCATATATCCTGCTGAGAACTGTCGAACGTCTGTACATCCAACTATAATAGCTTTCCTAACTCCATAATTTCCTTTACAGGCCCTACTCCAGGCGCACGATGTCGTCGCCCGCGAGGTGTACGGGGAAGAGTCACTGCGGGCATCTCCGCCTCCAGTCAACGGCCGCACCACCGCACCACCCGCCGAGGATGAGGAAGATACCGAACCTGAGTTCGAGAACGTGACCAGGGTGCGCCTCGTGCAGTTCCAAAAGAATACGGACGAACCGATGGTAAGGAAATAAATTTATTTTGCATAATGACTGATAGTTGAATAATGATGAATAATAGTTGAGGTTTTTAAGATACCAAAGTAAAGTAATAAATACAGTTATTGCCGCTCTAAAATAAATGTTGTTTTACAGACACATTTTAAAAGTGATGTCTTAAAAGTATTGCAGGATTTTAGAAATTCATATACTAGAAGAAGAACACTGATACCAGTATCAGTTTATAACTGTCGGTCGGCCGACAGTTATAAATCAATATTTATTATACCTGCAAAATTTAATTTTGTAACAAGGAACTTACTTAAAACTTCATTTACAGGGCATCACACTGAAATTAGCTGACGACGGGCGATGCATCGTAGCCCGCATAATGCACGGTGGGATGATACATAGACAGGCGACTCTGCACGTCGGCGACGAGATCAAAGAGATCAACGGCACGCCGGTCGCAAATCAGTCGGTTGCTCAGCTTCAGAGAATGCTGGTACGTATTTTGAAAATGTCTACAATGAAAATGCTATCCGATTTGCATAATAAATGAGATTTTTAGGACCTTTAGGTAGGTCGAAGAAGACAATTAATTGTATTCAAATGATATATACATGCCTACTAATTACTTAGTTAACAATTACATGAACGTTGTGTCTACTAAATCCTAATTAACTTTTTTACGTTAGGAACTTTTTGGTAAATGAACAATCAACAATCTTGGCTGTTGACGACATTTTATACTTATTATTAAGAGCATTAGTCGAACAATGGTCACCCGCCAACGATTGAACTATGTAGCAATATCATGTCGTCAAAATAAACAATGTGCGTTTTATTGACAATTTATTGGTTACGAATAAAATTTACAGCGAGAAGCTCGTGGATCGGTGACATTTAAGATCGTGCCCTCCTACCGCTCTGCACCGCCACCCTGCGAGGTAACACCTAGTTATGTCCTATATATTGCTCATAAGGATCAGATGATAACCCGAGTTCTTGTCAGTGTGATTTTGAACAGTAGATGTAGCTCAGTTTGTATTTAATACTAGTTTGAATTAAACACTCAATAACAATAAATATTGTTTTTGCAATTAACACTATAGATAGTAGTGTGATTCTAACGCTTGTTTTTACACTAAAAGAAATAGCAATAATCGACAAGCGCACACAAATTCTTCACAGACAGACAATGCTTGTCTTGAAGCATTAAACAATTGGGATTTAAATAGATGAAAATTAAATTTTGTATTTTTGTTCTAACTAGCTTTTCCGGATAAAGCCTTCGCCCGTGCTAGTAAGTAGCGAGACCACACCAGTTGCTACTTTGTGATATGTTTATGTTGTTTGTTTTATGTTGTGATATGTTATTGTATTGTCACCTGGGCATGGCTGCGCGTCCCCGCGATCTCCGCCGTTTCTGTGCGCTTGTTGTTGTTTTATCATCGCTCCACTCTCATCTCATTTCATACCATAATTCATCTCATCATCATCTGTTTCATGTTTGTATTTATTGCAGTTTTGTTTTGAAATTTTCTTTAACTGCTACTAAATCAGAAATCATATCATTACTATAACTACAATTACCTACCAGCATTTTGAATTTGTATTACCTGCATACATATTAATGTAAAACCATAAATCAAAATCTTTATTGCACATTTTTATTATTTTTGGCAGCAAAACTCCTCCGAAGTTTATAATGTTTTAATCTTTCAATTTCAGATTTTTGTGAGAGCTCAATTCGATTACGATCCATTAGAAGATGAATTGATTCCTTGTGCTCAAGCTGGTATTGCATTCACTACTGGCGACATACTTCAGGTAACAATAAAACTAAATCTGCATACTGGAACAAGATCAATATTGAAAGTTGCAGATTACATTAATTAAAGTACTGTTTAATCACTGGCATTAAACTTTCAGATCATCAGCAAAGATGATTCTCATTGGTGGCAAGCACGCAAAGATGCGTCTGGTGGTTCCGCTGGTCTTATACCAAGTCCGGAACTCCAGGAATGGAGAGCCGCTTGCGCTGCTGCAGAAAAATCTACCACCGATCAAGGTAATACAGTTGCTAATTAGTAGACGTAAAGACTAAAATAATATATTTGTCTCAAAGGCATTAGATACTCCAAGGACTGGAAGACATAGGCGCTTTAAATGTTAGAAGTATTTTTGTTTTGCTCTCGTATTTTTATTTGAATGGTCATGGCCAGCGAATCATTTTATGATTCATTAAAACTATGTTATTTGAACCGTATTTAGGTAACGCAACTTTGTGTATTGGTTGATTAATTTTCGTCAATAGAAAGAGAGAATTGTCATCATAAAAGTAATGTTTGTGTTAGATGCATTGAATTTTGTGTCGCATCTCTATATATGTCGTGTCTACGTTATCTTCAAACAGAATCTTGGTTTTAGATGGTTACTGGTAAAAACACGAAATTATATAACAACCATATGCGTAATCAACTAAATTGGCAAATGTATTGAACAGATCTTCAGTAACCGTTAAACGTTCAAGAATTTTTATCCCTATAATTGTCATTTAACGTCAGTCTCCATTCTTCTTTTTGTTTTATTGATAAATATTTAAATCATGCATTTATCTGATGTTACACGTAGCTTTATATTGTGGCCATTTTCTCCCTAACTTACATTAATTTCGTGTTATGCTTTCAATTTCATCATTGGACGAAGCAGTCGGTATGTAAAATTGCTTGTTTTTATATTTATTTGACGAGTGATACAAGCTCCCATTCCCATAATATTGTACTATTTAATGTACTATGAATACCAATTCTGCATGGTACAATATCGTGCTATTATATTCGAAGAAGTAGAGATATAAACATTTGAATCCCCAAATATGTACCACCCATATAATCTGATGATAACGCTCCAATTTTTAAGTAGATTATCTATTCACAATAATCAAGAATATCTATCTGTATAATTATTAAGGGAGTTTGTGTAACCCTGATACTATGTATTGTTATTATTGGGAAATGTTATGTCAAAGGTGCTATTAAAGAATTCAATGCAAAAGATTTAGAAGTTCTACTCTGGTTATTAACATAAAATCTTACTCTTAGTTAAGTCAACTAAAACCTTTACGGACCAACTATCTGTAAAACTTCACTGTACATTATCATCCTTGAAACTGCCGTGAATAGTTTAAGTAGATAATATCAAATGGCCCAACGACTACTAGATTAAGTCAATTAAGTTTCTCAACTAGGGGACATCACACAGACAGTTACGACGCTGTAATTAGCAGTTACGATTAAACTTATGACTGTAACTTAATAGATAGTATCTAAGTTTTGAACTCTATTATAGATAAGCCTTGATCTATTAGTCTAAATATACACTTTTTCTACTTCTTAGTCTTGGTCTTGATTACATCATCCAAATTCTTTTCTAAGAGTTAGTCCACTGACTTCGATGGTGTTCATTCTAAACGTTAAGTCTTCAATCTTCTGGGTGTTGCCCGCAGTTTTACTCCCAAAGGACTTTTTGAGATTTGTGGTCTTATATTCTTTTCCAGCGTCGACGCTATCTCGCTAATATCAAAATTCATCAAAACTGGCTCAGTATTTTGCGCGTGAAAACGTAACATATGAACAGACAGTTACAGTTACTCTTGCATTTATGATATAAATATAGATAAAATGTATTGTTCTTGTTTCTTTGTGATCTAACTTCCCTAACGTTCATCATGCTCAGACTAAGATCAAAACACTATCGGAATGAAGTCCTTAAGGCTTCTAAGATAACTTTATTGCCTCCAAACTTCCGATATACCCAACTTTTGACAAAACATTTTCCCATTGCGTGTAACCCGATTTGTGTAGATCCGTTATTACCATCCATTCCGTTTGCATGAACCGTGTTGTAATGTTTTGCGGCTAGGAGCCGAGGGGTGCGTGTCCCATACCGACGGTTGTGAGAACACAGGTATTACCTACGTTTATAGTTTGTGATGAACTCTAACCCCAAGTTTCCACTGACGACGAAACATGTTGCAAACAGCTAACTATTCCACTCACTCTATGAGACTTAGATAGAGTAAGATAGCTGTCTGCAACATGTTTCGTCGTAAGTGGGAACGCGGGGTTAATTTGGCTTTGAAATGGAACTGGTTTTTTTGAAGTAATAAGAAAATGAGAAGTACCTTCTGAGTTTTTGATGCCATTGAGTAGCCTTTGGACATTATCAAGCGCTATAATTGCTTAGGGTCGATTTTTATTGATAAATTTTATGAGAGGAGTATATACCTATTTGATGCAGATGTTGTATTCCTTTCAAATCGGGAAATTAATTTCTTTGATAAAAGGTTCCAAGGAAACATCTATCCTAAGTAAGACAACCATTTAAAAATGAACTACATTAATACAAAGCTTAAAACTGCAGTGGTAGCAGCCGTAAGTGGATTTACTGTTCCTCGTATTCCTTAAAGCCTAATAAACTAGCAAAATGTCGCAAAGACCTCAAAACAAAAGAGATATAATGCGCAAAACTGGTTTCATTTCTGTTTCTAAATAAGCTTTTATTTTAGATTATTTTGATGTATATGCAATTTGATTAGAACTGGTTGTAATTATTTCGTATGTTATACCTACATACTTGTTTAATAAAGATTCTATCTTAAGGTATTTTAGAAATAATATGATTAGCCATAACATAATTTTTAATTACAATTCTGTTTGTTAAAATTTCTCTGTAAAATATAGCTTTATGACCACCTTAAACAGTGAGACTTTTATAAAAGCAAACAAGATTATTATCACTGAAAATCAAGTTAATCAATATGAAAGACCATTCCCAGTAGTGGGACAGTGAATGAGTTGATGATGATGGTGAAAAAAAACCTTAATCACCATTTTACACTTTTTTAATTAAAGTTTTGTTTTGTATTTGTAATAACGATTATAATAATGCTTCTAGATAAAAAAAATCATAAAAATGCTGTTGGTCATTTTGTTAAGTTATGCATGTATTATAAAATTGTTCTTTAATGTTTTACTTTAAAAAGATATATTTTTAAAGAGCACCAAACTAAAAAGATCAGAAAGCATGTATAAACACTGAAAAATAATAATTACAGATATAAATAGGCTTAATTTTTTTGTTGCAGCACCTTAGTAAAGGTCTTTCTACGCATACTGCATTTTTTTACTTTTAATTTTGTTTCAGTAAACTGTTCCATATTTGGACGCAAGAAAAAGCAGTCGAAAGACAAATATTTAGCGAAACACAACGCTGTGTTTGATCAACTAGATGTCGTTACCTATGAAGAAGTCGTCAAGTTGCCTTGTAAGTTTAATAAAGCTAGTTGATAAATATTTTTTTATAGTCTTATAAAAAGCCGAACAACAAAAACATTAAAATTGGTTTAAAAATAAGGAAGTTATTAGCATTTTCATTTTATGCTAGACAGAGAGCGCATTATATGGGCTTGTGACGTCAAAATCCGATATGCCATAAAATATCTATACTAACACTTTTGCGGGAAAGGGACACACCATTCCCTCTCAATCCGCACCAAAAACTTGGAACGCTTATATCTTGGAACTTCATTAGTCGATTTTAATGATTTTTCAATATACGTCTTATTTTAAAGACTAGACTGCCTTGTTAGTCTAGTGGTCCCAAGCACGACTGCAACGCTAGAGGCCCTGGATTTGATTCCCCGTCTGAGCAAAGTGTTAATGAGATTTTCTATGAAATTATCTGTAGCAGCTCGGAGTTTGGATCTGTGCCCGGTTAATGGCAATAGGCGCGGCTCCTATTAGATGGCACCTAAAAATACCGGCGAAACGTGGGTGTACATTCGTACACCTCTGTGTAACCCTACCGGGAATACAGGCGTGCTACCTTCATTGGTTTATTTTTAAAATGACATTCCCTCAGTATTAAAAAAGGATAGGTACGACCATTCAATAATTTGCTATGTATTTATAAACAGCGTTCCAAAGAAAAACGGTTGTACTGCTCGGCGCTCACGGTGTTGGTCGTCGTCACATCAAGAATACGCTGATCTCGCGTCATCCGGACCAATATGCCTATCCTATACCACGTGAGTTTGTTGTTCTATTCTGCCAGACTTTAGAAATACTTTCATTTAACGACTAACTTATTTTTAGGTGTTTGTATTTCCCAGTCCTAAAACGAAGAAGTGGCGGTAGCCTATGGCTAGGGCGTCGGACTTGCGATCTTGTGGTTGCCGGTTCGAAACTGCACTACCGACGTGAACCCACTCGTAACACAAGCATTTAGCTTAGCACGAGGGGTTAACAAGATTACTAGTAATGTGTGACCCACATTGCTAGTAAGCTTTAAATAAAATTTAACTGCTGTGGTCCCTCTGTGAGTGGGCGATAATTCTTGACATATTTTATTTTGCCAGACTAGGAATACTGTCATTTAACGGCTAATTTATTTTTATTTGTATGTATATCACAAAGTCCTAAATCAAAATTTTGTAACTACCGTGGTCAGTCTGTGAGTGAGCGATCATTCTTGACATATTGGAAAGCGTGTTATACCGTCCATCCCGGTTGTCACAGACAGACTGACGAAGTTAATCAGGAGCCCTAATAAAATTACCTTTAACAAAGAAGTAAAATCGCCTTGAAAAAATAATAAAAATATTTTTATGTCTAAAATAGTTTCGGGAGTCGGTGGCGAAGCTACCAACCTCCAAAATCGTTTAAGAATACGAAATGGTAGACTTTATCTGCTGAACGAAGAAAATAGTGATAGAGGGAATATTTAACAAATCTACAATACAATATATTTAACTTTTTCAGATACCACAAGACCGGCCAGAGCTGATGAGGAAAACGGCAGGCACTATTACTTCGTGACCCACGAAGAAATGATGGCTGACATAGCTGCTAACGAATACTTGGAATATGGTAATAAAACTGTTATATTTTTTCTTATTTTTATTCGCCTGCCTCACTGACTAGATGCTAGAGTTCACAGGACCTCTTGATTGCCAGGTTTAACAAAGTGTTATTGCGGTTTTCTATGAAATTTTCAGTAGCAGCTCTGACTTTTTTGGTTTTGTGCCCGATTTATGGCAATAGGTTCGCAACCTATTACATAGTACTTAAACATACCGATGAAGTGCGGGTGTACATTTGTACACTCGCTTCGGGGAACACAGGCTTGAAGGTACTTATGTTGTTTTTATGTTAGTTTGTTACATAAATTCTTTACCTTTAAATCTACCGAGTACATCGTATGATTCTATGTTTTTATAAACATACTATCACGCTTGTATTTAAAAGCCTGAACTGCTACTGAGAATTTCATCGAAAAACCAAATAACACTTCTCGACTTGAATCGAACTCAAGGCCACTTACGTAGCAGTCGTCCTTGAGATCACTAGACTCATGAGGCAATTTGTTATGGTATGTTAATATTTTTCTTTTTTCTGCAGGTACCCACGAAGACGCGATGTACGGCACAAAGTTGGAGACAATTCGTCGCATACACTCTGAACGTCGCATCGCCATTCTAGACGTGGAACCACAGGCTCTGAAGATACTGCGCACCGCAGAATTTGCGCCCTACGTCGTGTTCATAGGTGCGCCGCCGCTCAGCAGTATGACTGACGTAAGTATTGGCCGATTAGTCGGTTTGTAAAGAGACCACGATCACGGTTTCGGGCGTATTCGGCATTTTCCGTGATTTTTTTTATAGCTCATTCGCTCGTAAGTTGCAACACGCTCGTAGGCAGCTACGAGCGTGTCGGAACATGTTAGTTTACTTCTCATTGTTTCTTGATTTATACTTTTGCACAGCTCAGAGCGGTGTTTTAATAAAAAAAAAAACATTTATGGTCCGCCATATTGAATTTAGAATGACGTCACTTATTAACCTTGGATTATCATCCAAACAAAATATATATTATGCAAAATTTCAACTCTATCGGTTAATAGCTGCAGCTTTCAAATTCAGTTATTCAAAATTCAATATTTGACCTGAACAGAATATAATCTACCAGTTACTAACAATCAATATATTTTTATTACAGTACGACGGCTCCATAGAAGTGTTAATCCGCGAGTCGGAACAACTCCGCCGCACTTACGGCCACTACTTCGACATAACACTCGTCAACAGCGATATTGACGAAACCCTCGTTCAACTAGAGTCGTTACTAGGCCGCCTGCGCAACACGGCCCAATGGGTCCCGGTTTCGTGGGTCTACTGACAATCTGACGACGACTTCCTGTAAGATAAAATAAGGAATAATGGACTTCTCTTGAGTTTCAGACTGATTTTTCTGTTGATCTGCTTCTATTATGGGCTGACTATAGGGCTTCCTAAGGACTTCTACCAGTGAATAGGTACAGTCACGAGCAAAAATATGTGCTATAGTGTATATATGCTATAGTATAGTGCTATATATGCTACCACAAAATGTCAAATTTTCTCAGTTGATTTTGAACTTAATCATCAATATTTTAAGGTTGAAAATCATTTGGAGAAATTTGTATAACCTGATGTGCCGGCTGTTACACATACATCCAATAAAATTCGAAAGCAATTTCCTTCTACAGTATCGATCCAAATATTGTACAAATCAGTAAATTATGTTTTAAAAGGTTCTGTCTATGTATCAGCACAATATCTAGTTTTAGAGAAAATCGTTGTTGAATTTTACTCAATGTGTACATATTTGTGCTTGTGACTGTACCTAACCTATTCTGTTACACCTTATATCGATGATGTATCTTCACATCGTAAAATAATATAATAATTTGTCCCACTGTTGGGCACGGGTCTTCGCTCTGATGGAAAGGAGATCGGTCATGTACTTAATAACATATCCGAAAAGACAATTCTGTAAAATAAGTCTTCATTTATATTTCGAGAAAAAACTACCATGTATTTTTTGTTAATTGAATTCGTAACAAAGATAAAACAATATAAAGTCCATTATCCTTTGTCTTACTCTAAAGAATACGAATGAACTATTAAATAAAACCAAAGACCAAAGTTTACATAATTGACTAAAACATCACACTGTTGGCACAATATACCTACTTCAGACCTTAAATCTATAGAAAACACAGTTCTTTTTCCAATGAGTAAAATAATATTATAGGTAAGTAACTTATTTCACGCTGACATAAGATTTTGACACTGTTATGAATACTTTGCTATCCTATTTTTATTAGAACAGTATAATAATTAATTAAGAATTTCAAAGATCTTAATTTAATTTTATCATGTGAGATCAAAGATAATGGCTCAATCGATCGAAATTACTCTCAAAATCTTATTTAAATTAAGTTGGTATGTTTGAAAAAATCGAAATAGGCAGAGGGCAGCACCTGCGATTTCGCTTTTTACCAATGAAAACAATTTAAATTTGTAGCAGTTGTAAATTAAACAAGTGAAGCCTAGCTGCTTATAATTTAAAAAATGCCACCTTAGAATGATTTTGATCATTAATTTACGACTTACAAAGTAAGTTTTAAGTATACGTCACTAAAGAGTTATCCACTCTAAGCTTGTTATTTAAGTAACTCAAAGATAATATCTACAATTTTATTAAAAGTCTTCAAGTAATATTATTTAAACAAGTATTAATTTCAATTATTGTGATAAATATAATTGTTCGATTACACTAGACATTATTAACACTACTTTATTAGAAGTAACACAATGTCTAAAATAGGGCTTGCATTGTTAATTTGGTGCATCTTAGCTCAATTTTCACAATATGTGCCAAATGTACGACAACAACATTTTCGAGAAAAAAAACACATCTGCACACGACACTACACGATTTTTGGATCAATGTACATAATTATATATTAGTACATAATTTATAATAATATTAACAAAAAAAACCTAATTCCTTAGAAGATGTAGCTCAAAATGTTTACTTCAACATTTAAATTTAAGATCTATTCTACCTTTAGTAAAATATTGTAAAATCTTGTCGTTTTCCAACTAATGACTATGTTTTTTACGCTGAGTGATAGTTCTTCAAACCCCATTAAATATTTAAAAATCCTCCCTACTTGAAACCTTCGCTTTACTCTACCTGCATAGTGAATAAGATGCAATTCCAAAAATGCTATTGCCATAATAAGTACAAAATAGACCCTGTATAAATCCTGGTGTTGCTATATTTAAATATATTAGAAAAAAAATTGCAATGTTTTTGCTGAGTGAGGTTGTTTCTAGATTTTTAAAAGAGTTTTGCTTTAAATTAGACGTGGGAACTATCTGTCAGTGTCCTTGTATTCCTTAGTTGGAAATCGGTCTATTGACTATATCACAGGATTAGAATTCACAGGGTTGCAAGAATCATTAATAGTCATTTTTTTTATTAATGTTGCTTATACTTAAAACAGTTTTGTATCTGTACTTATTGCTTTTATTGTAAGCGTTCTTTGCAATATTTTTTTTTTTGTAATTATAAATGGTGCCATGGAATACTGGTGTGTAAAAGATATGATGAGATTTAAGAGTTTTAGATACTCGTTTTGTTGAAGTTGTTTTAAAATTGGTATCGTTTTAATTGTATTGTTAAAGTTATTGATTAGCTCAAAGTAAGTCAGTTTTTAAATGTTATGAAAATTGAAACATTAAGCAATGACAAGTAATTTTTACTACGATAAGATATGGTAAGGCAACATCGTTCGACATTAAACTACTTGTAAAGGAAGTCGTGTTGGTTGAAAGACATAGTAATGTCTTCAATAGTAGAGAAGTGTTGAAGAGAAATTAGACATCACAGGCCGTGGTCTCGGATGCTTAGTTGGTAAAGCGTCTGGTGTACTTAACCAGAGGGATGCAGATTCAAACCCTGCCTGCCGAATTTTTCTTTCACTAGACATATCTTTGTGAAGCTATTTTTAAACAACCAGTTCCATATTACTGCCTCAGGGCTCAGGTGTGGGAACGTCAAAACGTTTTCACATCAAGGGGCTAACGTGTGGAACTATTTGTTCAAGTCGTCCGTGGCGCCATCTATGAACACTTTCTATTAAGCTTATCACCGATATGTTTTTATCTTTATATTTTGTCAGTGGTTAATAACAAAAAAGTCTATGAACAAAATAAGGATGCGAGTCATCAAATAGTGGCGAATTTCGTGCAAAATTTTTAAATTTATAATTACCGTCTTTTAAAATCGACAGGCATCAATAAAGTTGGCCACAGCGAAATACTTCTTTTAATTTTTCTCACGCCTGCACTAATACATTCCTGTATATAAATAAAATGAATGAGTAGTGGAAATTTTACTATATAACTCTCACTATTTCACTATTTTTACTTTTTAAATATACTTAGGCTAAGTAGGGTTTGTTGTAAGGGTTGATTATTATTATTGACGAATGTTAATATTTTATGTTTATATATGGAGTTACAAGTATTATCGAATGCGCATGATTGCTCAATAAATGTTCAGAGTAAACAAAAATTACAAAATGTGCGTATGAAAAAGCTAAACAAAATGAGATATACAGTGTCATAAGTAATTGAAAAAAAACGTAAATTTTATACTTGAAATTCCATATAAATATGTCATTAGATTTGTTATTCGTTTTTATATTTTGTGTTTTACATAAGTTAAAGGTCACATAAATGTTTGGTTTTAGAAACTATTTGTTACTAATTTTATTCAGAACTTTTATAAGTTCATCTAGTTATTGTACAATTATGTTTCTATTATCGTCTTGTTTCATCTAATGTAAGATAATCAATAGTTAAAAAATGTAGTTAAATTAATCATACAATATTGAATTTAATTAAAATAGATATTTATTGTAACAATGTGGAGAGTGATGGCGTGCGGGTAGCACTATTGTCTATGTTTTGTTAAAAATGTTCAATGTTGCTAGTTGAAATATTATGATTATTACCTGAAAATAAATTTTAAAATCGAATTGCGTTGCTATTAACATTTTTAAATTTTATTGAATCTGTGTGCGACATTTTAGATTCTTGAATTAATTTCACGTAGCACAAGCGCATTATCAGATAATAAATAATTAATATTTATAAATATTGCGTGCGAATATAGAGATTTGTTATCTAAAGTCATATTTATAACATAATTATAAAACGTGTTTCTTTTTTAAATATTTATTGTAATAGGCTTATTTCAAATTAGTGTTAAGGTTACTTTCAAATATAAATACTATTTTCTTTGAAAGAAATGTGTAATGACTATGAGAAAGATGAAGTAAAGAATGATATAATTATAATTAGGACAGTATACAATGAATTATTGCTGGAAGCAGAACACAAAGTGCATAATTATATCAACACTATTTAAAAAAGTAATGCCTCACTACAATGTAGCTTCACTGTTTACACTGTCTCTAATTTGTCATAACAAAGTTTGTTGTTTGTTTAAAAAACATGTTGTTGATTTTCTATGATATAGGTACATAATGTTTTCATGTTTGAAAATGCTTTACGATTATTAAATGCTATTTTTTTTTCTAATAAACGTGGCTAGTGCTGCTCTCGATTGGATTAGTGTTTTAGATTATTAATCTTAACCGCTTTTTAATATTGTATAACATGTGTATAACACACTGTTTTGCTTCTTTCGTTCGAATAGATTAAACGAAAGAGAACTATATCTATATTGTACTATACACATCTTATACAACATTTATGAGCAAGAGGGTTATATAATAATTATACTATTTGTAATTAACTAATTATACATATTAATCTGAGAGCAAATTTAACGTTATAAGCATCACAAAAAAACGACACACTTAAACATTCCAATTATTTTATTCGTTTATGTTTATAATCTAACTTATGATGTTATATTCATTTTAATCATGTGATTTTTAGTTTAGGACATGTTATTTCGTTGAATAAGTCATCTTTTTGTGTACTTATTTCGGTTATAGCACTAGGTATCCAAAGGGTTATTTTTCCTGTGGTTTTAGGTTCAAACTTAACTAATTTATATCACATCAATATGAATGGTATTTGAAATCAGTAGTTAAAATTAAGTCTATTCCAAGTTTAAATGTAAAATCACATGAAATGAACGAAACTTAAACTATAGTTAAATGTAATATGTACTAATTTAATTCTTAAATTGTAATGTATGATTTAAGCCGATTTGTACAAGAGACAACCAGTTCGTTTGGGCGAATCAAATCGACTTGACTCATTCATATCCATAAACGACAAGTAATGAATTTGATGTACTGGTACGAAATCAAAATACTAGAAAAAACTGACGAAATGTGGTTTTTATCTGATTCAAATAAAGATGACTGACGTAAAACCTTATTATAATAACTGTTAACAATTGAATAAACGGCACAAAATAAATGCTAGTTTTATTTATTTTTCTCTTATGGCTACTCAGTATTGTGGGGTGCTTCAAGACCCATGAAGCGTGTCGTGGTAGGAATACAGTAGGTACCAGCAACTGAACTCTGTCCAAGGCAGCTAAATTTGTACACACGGCTACTTACATGTCCACCTATACAAATTCAGTTTAAGCTGATCTCAAATTGCTTAGACTTTCCATACAATAGGAGGCTAGTGTAAACTGGTTTTGTATAGCTTGATGTGGAGCCGTGCTTACCTGTTTGACTATTATTTCACTTGATGTTAGACAATGCTATTTTGCGGCTTGTCAAGTTTGTTGCTTTGTGCACGAAAATACGACTGTTCTCAGAAATAGTCGTCAGAGTTTATTGTATCAGTTAAGTTCTGGGAACACCCTCTTGACTTCCCATCTCGGTGATCTCAGGTAATAGATTATTTTGTAATTCGTATAACATTTATTTACATTCGCATTACATTTACATAATATCAATAGAGAAAAGTTACTTAAATGCAACAAACGACAAATCTGGCCTCGACATTTAAGAAATCTAGTACGTAACTTCATTGTCACGTAAAGATATTCACATGTTATTGATTTTTAGAATTGTTTCAAACTTATTATTTTATTTAATAATGCATTGGCTACACAAATCGTAGTATAATATAATTTAAACTGACTTCGCATTGTAAAGGCTTTTCGTATTAATGAGGCCACCCTGCAGAGGTATATTTCCAGCGGGCTAACTTAAGTATAATATTCACCCTAATTTGCATGTTTTTTAATTTGACTCGAGTTTTTAATGTTGTTTAGCTTTAATAATTTAATATTATGTAAACTTGATTTGCCGCCTTGTCTAAAAAGACTCGTATTCATTTGAGGTTTCTTTGACAATCGCCATGCCAGTCGGGTATCGTTGCGATTGTCATTGTCAAAAATGTCAAACAATTTGACATTTCTGACATAAAAGCTTGGCTTGCTTGAGGACTGAGCATACGATATTTATTTTGTTTTCAATCAAATAGTGGTTCAGTGAATACATTTAATTTTATAATTCAGAGATCATAATGGATAAAAGAGAGCGTCGTTCTAATGCGGGAAATCTCTTAGCAAAAGTTTTAGACGAAGAGGAAGAGGATGAATTTTATACAACAACTTACGGTGGTTTCCAAGAAACTGAGGAAGATGTGGATTACTAGTACGTTTATACGTTTTCCCGTAGCCTTTTAGCACGCAAACATTTACCAAACAACAGTTGAGCATAAACATTTATTTTTATTCACTGTTGTCAAGATACCATGCCAATAACCGTGTTTATCTGTATATGACAGAAATAGCGGCTAGAAAACATCAATGCAGTAGTTTGTAATATTATAGCAAATATTCCGCTCTCTTCCAATATTATTAAGAATTTGCTATGATGTTACCATTCACACCTTCATAGTGTAGAGCTTTAAATCTCTTATTCCACTTCGCTAGATGGATGGATGGAGAAGTAGTCATACAATATTTGCTTTATGCAACCCAATAAGCGGCGGTAGCCTAATGGCTAGGGCGTCGGACTTGCGATCATGTGGTTGCCGGTTCGAAACTCACCCATTGCACTACCGAAGTGAACCCACTCGTAATACAAGCATTTAGCTTAGTACGAGGGGTTAACAAGATTACTAGTAATGAAATTAAAATTGACCAGATCAGGGTTCAGAGATCTAGCTCCTGGATTATCATTATCAGCTCGAATCTACACTCGGTTGAGTGTTGGCCTCCCTTTGCTATGCCATCATTCATGTGTGATCAATTAATTTCTGGATTCATCTCGGTACCAGACACCTCACACTCCTTTTTTGAAGGTCTACCTACATACATACAGTAGACCTACCACCCAACTCACGCAATTGAGCTTAAAAAAAACCTAAATATTGAAAATAAACATCACACAATCTGGCTGTGTCCCATCAACCCCATTTAAATCTCATTCTTTTTTTAAAAATAAGCTTTCTAGCAATGTAGGTCACACATTCTTGTTTACTTACAGAATTCTTGTTTACCACTCGTAATAAGCTAAATGCTTGTGTTACGAGTGTGTTCACGTCGGTTTGCAATAGGTGGGGCTCGAACCGGCAAACACATGATCTCAAGTCCGACACGCTAGCCATTAGGCAACCATAACTTTATCTGAATCTCCATTGAATAAATAGAAGTATTTTAAATTGTTTTAGATTCAGTAATTAAATAATGAAACCTATTCCTGCTAGTAGGAAATAATTGTTTATGTGTCTCTCTCTGCTAAAAGGTACTTGACAGTTATATTTTTTCATAGTCAGGAGAAAGAAATAGAGGATGAAGTGGACTCAGATTTTAGTATTGATGAGAATGATGAACCAAAATCGGATCAGGAGACTGAAGAAAAACAGACAAGGAAAGTTGGCACTAAAGTTTATAAGGTATACACTTACTTCTTACATAATATACCATCACTCCTGTATCAAGAATACTAGTAATGTGTGACCCACATTGCTAGTAAGCTTTTTTTTAAAAAAAAAAACCATAACCATAGGACACAAATCCAGACTGAGCTGCTACTGGGAATTTAATAGAAAAACCCAATAACATTATGCCCAACCTACAAGCAACACTATGGGCAACTCTCAAGTACATAATAGATATAAAGGCCCTATTTCACTAAAGCTTATAAAAATCTTTGTTTTATCTAAGGACCCCAATAGAAAGAAAAAGGCAGGAGGTGCTGCACCGGGTCCATCATTGGGTGATAAAGTAAAAAAGGTAAATGAGAGGAAACCAAAGGAACCAAAACCTAAACAAGAGAAAACAGAGCAAGAGAAGAAAGAACGAATACCTCATCTTGACTCATCTATTGGTAAGTTTTAAACTAAAAACATAATCATTGCTATTCATATAGAACTTAAATTTGTGTGGCATGCATGCATTTGTAATTGTTATTGTTTGTAAAACAAAAAACAAAAACTATGCCTTATAAATGCATCTATCTGACGAGGTGAAGAGCATACTTCAAAAGCCTACATGTATACCTATATTATTGAGTACTAAGAAGCACCTCTGGAAGTCTTTTGTATAAAGTTGTTATTTATTTAAATTATTTTCAGAAAATAATTTTATTTTTATAATACTAGTGGACCCGACAGCCGTTGTCCTTTTTTTTTTGGTCGGGGTTGGAAATGCTTTATGCACTATCCACCGCCCTGGGGAGAGCGATGGGGTGTGTCGGACTCCGCTCTGAAAAGCGCGATCTACCGACTAAAACCAACCTCGGCGTTTCGCGTCACCACTTCAGTGCCGGGAATACGGGAGCGTTGTGACATTCCTCCGCAGAAACAGCCGTTGTCCTTTTTTTTTTTTTTTTGTGCGTTTGGAAAATCCTCATGGACATCCGCCGCCCGGGGAAGGCGACGGGGCGTGTCGGACTCCACCCAGAGTGGGTGACCTACCGACTAAAAACCACACGGTGTTCCCTCCCGCACCTACGTCGGGGCCACGGGAACTATGCATTCGTCCGCGGCCCCCGACTGGTGATGGCCCGCCTCTGCGGGCCTCGCCGTGTACGGGGGAGTCAGAACTCCCCCTCCATCCTAGAGGGGCGCGGGCGCTCCCAAGCTGCACACTCAATGAGCGTGTGCAGCGCCGTGTCCTCCCGACAATGGACGCAGTGATGGCACCGGGCGTCCAACAGCCGTTGTCCTGCCCGAACTCGATCACTGCGCCACCTACCGGCTTAAATTTTTCAATATTTTCTCACTGTTTAAACATTCCCTGGACTTCCACAAATATTTCAAAACTAAAATTAGCCAAATCGGTTTATCCATTCTAGAGCTTTAGCGAGACTAACGAACGGCAATTCATTTTTATATATAGGAAATATTTGGAGAAAAGTTTGTACACACGGCTACAGGTCAACCTGTACCAATCCAGTTAAGCTGATCTCGCATTGTATAGGCTTCCCATACAATAAGAGGCCAGCATAAAGTAGCTTGGATAGTTGGATGTGTAGCCATGCGTACACTGTTGATCATAACTGTTTGCATGACAGCAATCTTGTTCTTCAAATTAAGTCAATTACAGTGTTGACCAGCAAATTTAATTCATGCAGAGCGCAAATCTATCAGGCAAAGTACAGCAGTAAAATCAGCAGAAACATTGCAAAGAATAAAGATTAGGTCTGCACTGAAAAAGAAGAAACCAAAAAAAGTTGAAGATAGGATGCCAACACAGGAAGAATTGTTGGAGGAGGCACTGATCACTGAGAAGGAGAATCTTAAGAGCTTAGGTAGGTTGTTATATAGTTGTTGTTGAGTATAGTTGAATCGTATGGCCGCGAATATAGAGCTTTTCTCACCCTATAGTCATTACTACATAATTATTATAAACCATAGCAGGGGACTATGTTTATTTTTTATTCGTTTTTAGCATTAAATATTGCGAAATGTTCACAAAGATATGAAGTTGATGAAGAGATGAAGTATTAGAGAAAATTTCTCAGTGAAAGAAAAATTTATATCTCAGGCAAGGTTTGAACCTGCGTCTCTCTGGTTAAGTACACCATACGCTTTGCCAACTAAGCTACCGAGACCACTTGTCTGGAGACGCAGGTTCAAACCTTGCCTGAGATCAAAGTTTTCTTTTACTGAGGAATTTTCTCTAATTAGAAAATTCATATCATTGTGAGGGGACTGTTTTATAATTATTATGTCGTGTCTTTATGTCTGTCTATTTGTCATGTAATTAAAAAACTACTGAAGGGATATTCATGCGGTTTCCACAAATAGACATCAGAGTGATTTATGAGGAAAAAAAATTATTTTTCAGAAAGATTTGAACAAATTGAATTGGAGAGAAAAAAGATACGACCAACAAAAAGAACTATAACGGGACCTGTCATAAGGTAAGCAATTGAAATGTTAAAAAATATCTTTGTGTATTTAGATTTTAAATACAAATTTATTCAAACGAGTTGACTTGACTTATATGACGCACGCAGTGAGTGTTGGTACTGTTGGTATATGTTTTTTATAACGCACTCACGGTTTGACGTCACAACGTGCCATAGTATTGGGGCCGTATTACCACGTATTAATGCCATCATTTTTACGCTGTGAAAGAGGGACGCCACTATTTAACCTGTAGAGCGGCATCCCTCTCTCACAACCTAAAAATAATGGTATTAATACGTGGTAATACGGCCCCAGTCCTTACCTTACCATACCATAAAAATAACCTATAGGATGCGGTTTTTACACTACTATTTTTCACTTGTGTATTTCCAGATATCACTCATTTGCTGTTCCTATGATTGAAGAAGTACCATCTATAGATGACAAGGCCAGCCTGACACCCTTAGGAGATCTCAACTTGAGTGATATTATTAAAAGTGAAGAAGGTTAGAACTTTCTCTTGTAATAAGTGTCTTGCTGGCATACATATAAACATAATGTGTTGGTATGACCTACAGAATATTGATGTGAAGTAGCAATATGCTGTTGTGGTAGGGCCACGCTGTTCGCAGCATGAATGGGCCGGCTTGACCGGGGAAGTACCACACTCTCGCAGAAGACCGACGTCCGAGTTGTAGCGTTTCGTTACTGCGCTTCGTTCGGTGAGCGAGAGGGTCGGAGGCCCAATTCCTCCCCCAATCCCCTTCCTTCTCCTTTTCTCCTTCCCCTCCCTTTCCCTAAATAGGCTCGGCAACGCATCTGCAACTCCTTTGGTTTTGCAGATGTCAATGGGCGGCGATGACTACTTACCATCAGGTAGCTCGCCTGCTCGATTGCCGAGTTATCCCATAAAAAAAAATATGCATATTGTTACGTTAAGCACGGTGAGTGTGGAGCGCCGAAGGCCTAATTCCTCTCTCAGTCCCCTTTATTCTCCTTTTCCTCTCTTTTCCACAACAGTAGGCAGCAGTCTGGTCTGTTGTGTATTCTGCTAAAATTGTCCAGTTACGCTAAATTTAGCAGAATATTTAATTTACACTTCTATCTCATTTTAAAGCAAAAGTTTATTACTTAGTTATGGATATTGTATATTTGATGTCGCAATTTCATCCAAGAATGAGTTAAAGACGTACAATTTGCAAAAAAAAAACAAATTGTTGTTCATAGACAGAAGGTCCACCTTAAGCTTTAGTTATGTGTAGGTTATGTCAAAGCAGATAACAAATTATTCAGGTTTAGGAGACGTAGACATGTCGGAGTTGAAGACTGAAGCACCTGAACAGCCTGTTGAGAAGGTGGAACCTGAAACTAAGATGAATGTTGACTTCATTGGACCAGATGAGGAAGTTAATATTGAGAATGTAGTGAGGTGAGTCGTTTTTTTTAAATTACCTAAATTCGTGGATAGTTATTTGTAGACTGCCTGATTAGTCTGGTAGTCTCAATGGCAACTGCTACGCTAGAGGTCCTTGTTTCGATTCTCGAGCAGTGTTATTGGGTTTTTCTATAAAATTTTCAGTACCTAGTAGCTCGGAGTTTTATTTGTGCCTGTTAATGGTAATAGGCTCGCTCCCTATTACATGGGACCTAATAATACCGACGAATTGTGGGTCTACATTGGTAAACCTCTGCCTAACCCTTTGGGGAATACAGGCTAACATGATATGTTATGAGACAGCACACAGATAAACGATAATACATATTTTTAAACCCGTTCAAAACATTAACATTCACAATTTCACTCTTTCTTATATCAGTGTAGATGAGACAAAACCAAACAATATACACTCATAGGTTAGATAAGACTTTGACAATTCAATGCTTAACATTGTTCTTACAGTAAAGAAGAAAAACCGACGAAAAAAAGAGATAATATCAGATATTACGAGCGCACACTGCTGTCCTTTGAGAATGACATAAAGAACAAAGCTTTTAAGGCTTGCTTCCCGAAGTCCCAGCCGAAGAAACGAAGACAGATGCTGTGTGCTGTTACTAAGTATGTCTTTATTGCCATTTTAACCTCGTTAATTTGTAATAAAGTTTTCTTACAGTTTTGAATATTTAACATGACCTACGCAAATGCCTTGTTGGGCCCCAAGTAATAACTTAAGTAATAATAAATATTAAATCGTTATTCAATGACTTTGGAATTGTTGATTTTTGACAGTTTCGTCTACCAAAACTGACAGTACTTCTGTCATTTAATCTGATAACGAACTATCTGGGTCTGGACTTTAAAATTATTGTCTGAGTTTGAGAATGGTGTCCAGGTTGAATGGTGTTACTCTATGAAATTTTGTGTACCAGACGACTTTGGATTTCTGTCCAATTAATGGCAATACGCTCACCTATACTCCATTTGGTTAGGTACTTAACTAAAGGTAAACAATAAAAATGGCGGCGTTCAGGGCTCTTCAACCTTTATTACAATGGTATCTTATGAATTGGGAGTGAAATTAATAACAACACATCTAACAATCAATAAAAACAACGAACAAACAAAACTATAACTAAATAATACAATTTACGGCAAAAGAAACACAAAAACGAACGAAAGTACAAACTGTTACGAATGGCGTCTGGTTACCCGACTAAGTATAATATCGGTTAATTATTTTGCCGCGCTTCCTCGCGCTACTACTTCTTAATTTTTTCGAGTTATCAAAAGTCTATTATGTAGAAAAAGGTTTTGATTTCCTGTCTTTTTAGATTCTTTCTAGTAGGCACATTGCAATACTTTATGACATAATTATCAGATTTGATTTATTTATTGGTCGCAAGCTTAAGAATTTATAATTACCATTTAATATTAAACAAAGTAGTAAAATATGCTAGTATAGTAAAGGAAAATTATTTTGAATGATTAAATAATTTATTTTGGTTACGTTTTGTTTCAAGATGAATAATGGCCCTTTAAAAGAACCTTTTTTATGATTTGTTTACCTTTAGTTAAGTACCTAACCAAATGGAGTATAGATCTAAACATACCGGCATTATTTTAGTGTACATCTGTACACCTCTGCCTAACCCTTTCAGGAACACAAGTATGATAGTTAAAATTAAAATAATACTTACGTCGAAAACTTTCTTTACAGGAGGCCAGCCCGCTACATAGATCCGATAACAAAGCTGCCTTATAGAAGCGTGGACGCATTCCGGATCATTCGTGAAGCTTACTACCAACAGTTGGAGGCCAGGGGCGACAGGAACGACCCTCAGACAGCCGCCTGGCTACAGTGGAGACGAGCTGATCACACTTCCACATATGTACAAATACATATAAAGTGATAGATGTACCACCGCAAATAATACCTAATTTCAATCGCAGTAAAGCTTATTACAGCTTTGAAATGAATACCAAGAGCATAGGATTTTAGGAAAATGATTGCTATTCGTGTGGCAGTAAAGTTCAATACAGTTTGGCCCAAAGTCCATTATTATTTTATGATTATTTATAGTTTAGGACTAGAATAATGTACCTTTGCACCTTTTTTATTACAGGTCAAATAATTATGATAACTATATACGTTTTAAGTATCCTTGATATGTATGTTTATGAAATCTCTCACCGACAAATAACTAGTGTTTTTAGTCATATCAATGTCCTATTTAAAAATAGTAACAGTGTTGAAAGTCCAACAAAATATTAGAATTCACTGTGCATACAAAAAAAAATTGTAAGTTAAATTGCAATAAAATTGTTGCAATATAATGTAAGTTAAATTGCAATAAAATGTAAATATTACTTGTAATTTTTTAGACAATTAAATGTAATGTATATGTGTATTTTAATATTGTTTTCAATTACTCTACAGTAGTAGAATATTATTACTATAGTTTTGCCCCGAGGTTTACTTAGCAATGTAAGTGTACACTATACCTATGACCATATGTGCAAAATTTTTCTTCTTCTTCTTCAAGTGCCTCTCCAGTTAATGGAGGTTGGCAGTCAGCTCCGCATACTTGATCCTGTCCCGAGCAATGCAAAAGAGTTCGACGGCACTCCGAATTCCGGTCCATTCCCTGATGTTCCTCAACCAAGACTTTTTTCTGCGCCCGGGCTTCCTTTTTCCGGCAACTTTTCCCATCATAATTAGTTGCAGGAGCTCATATCTTTCGTGCCTAAGCACATGCCCTAGGTATGGAACTTTGCGCTGTTTAACGGTTTTCAAAAGTTTGCGATTCTGGTGAACCCGACGCAGTACTTCCTCGCTGGTTACCTTTTGTGTCCAGGATATAGACATCATCCGTCTGTAGGCCCACATTTCGAAAGCTTCTATTCGTTTCCTGAGATCTTCCTTTACAGTCCAAGCCTCACATCCGTACAGAAGTATAGGCCAGATGTAACACTGAAGCAGGCGAACCCGAATTGAGAATCTGAGATTTCGATTGCAGAGTACCTTTTTCATTTTTCCAAAGGCACTGCGCGCGATTTCAATTCGCGTTTTGATCTCTACATCGCTATCCCAGTTTTGCATAAGCCAGGTTCCGAGGTACTTGTATTTCTTCACCTGCTCCAGCTTTTGGCCTGCCACGAATATGCTTGGTTGGAGATTTGGATCGTTAGAAAAATTCGCAAAATTTTTAAGATTACGTGATTATACAATGCAATCTTATAGGTTGGATATTGGAACTTTAGAATTTTCTTGCTTTAATAACTTTGTCTGAACGTTTTCTTGTAACGATAGTTATAACCGCAAAAAAAATGAATATAAACAAATGTCAGGAATTGGTTTTCTTAGCAACCAATTCTTCGGTTCTAGAGTATTTCTCCTGCAAAATTCAACCTGTTATATTATGAAAGGTTTAGTCAGTTTCTCAGTGGTATATATATGTATTTAGAAATTAGTAGACAAAAATAATTTGTAATTTTATTTATTGTAGAATAAATAGGTAAGTAGTTACAGTAAAATCTTAGGCCTACAAATTAGATTCAATAACTGTACAAAATTGTACAATACTAGCTTAATACAATAGCAAAGGTAAAGTTTGCAAATCGAACGAAAACAAATTCAATATTAACACAATCTAGAATAAATTGACATTTAGAATGGAATGATTTTCTTTATCGAATTTTAAGACATTTAAAAACAAAATATAAAATTACTCATAGAACACAATCAAGCCCTTTCTTAATAATTACACAATGGATGACTTAAAATACCGAATTCTTACGTAAAATTGAGTATTAACTAAATTTTAGGTACTAGTAAAAATACTGTCATTACTATTATTACGATGTTTCTTCGCGCTATTGAGAAATTTTAACAAAATTTTGATAATCTATAGCTTTACTGTAAAATTAGGATTTAATCTTAAATCAGGCACACTGTTCCTTCGTGGTTTCCTTTCCTTTAGTTCTTTCAAGGAGATCAGACCAGATGCTTTCACATCTAGTCTCGAATGATACTTCGACGGCTCAGTTGTTGGCAAATACGGATATTCCCTTAGATAAGTCTGTGCATCCTTTACTGTATTCTCTTTAGCAAAGTCAGTCAACTGAGACTCGTCGATTTCGAACGTGTTCATTGTAGTATCTGATACGTTTTCCATTGATCTAAATGCTTCTAACACTGCTTTTTTATGTGGTATGCCTCTCAAACTGCCCTGTCGGCTCAATTTCCCTTCAGTTACATCAGTAAACAAATCATCCACATTGAACTTCTCTGATATTTTAACTAATTTGGTGTTTGAACTGCTTTCTTGACTTTCTTGTAGCTGATTCCATATCTTAGATATTTCTGATGATGGCATCGAATGAGACTTGATGTTTTTCTTAACCCTTTTCTGTGGCCGTTCGTTTTCAAGAGATTCTGTTGATTGTTTTCGCAGAAGTTGTTCACATTCATTCAGTTTTCGTGGCTTTTTAACTTCTCTCAACTCTTCTAAAGATTGGAAAAATTCTTTGGCTGATTTGAATCTATTTTTATACTGTAAGTGCGCTGGTTCTGGTTCACTTTCTGGAGAGATCGCACTTGAGTTTTCTGTTTTGCATTCTATAATCTCTAGTTCAATGTCAGAAAGGCTTAAATACGTCGTTTGTTTTTTATCATTCGATATAATTTCAAAAGAGCCTGATGTTTTTGTGTCTAAACTAAGATTGCTTACTGTTTCTGAATGCTTGCTCTTCCACAGATTTGTAGGAGTTACTCTAGGGGTTGTAGTTTTCGATTCACGGTTCGATGCACTCCTCTGGTCGGTCTCACGTTTACGCACAGCATCTGAAAATGTAGTGATTTTATATTTATTAGCATTTTCTTGACTATATTCACATCAATAAGCATATTGTTTAGAGTACATACCTGAAATTAAGCTGTTAGACTGTGAAAGTTTCTGCGAATCCCCGGAAATGGTTCTGTACATTCGTTTAACTGGTTTTGGTTCTACAGCACTCTTTGAAACGCTTTCGTATAACGATATAAAACTCTTAACGTTAATCTTAGGCAATTCGTCACATGATCTGTACTTATCTAAACAGTCGTCAGTTGTATCGTTTGGAAGTTTATTGAAAATATCCATCTCTGATTTACTGAACGACTTCTTTCGGAGAATCTCATCTTTGTTTCCACCAAGTCGTATTTCGTTGTCTTTTATTGCCATTTTTACGTGCTCATATGATTTAGGGGGTTTTGGTTTTTCTTTTACCGGATTAACGTAAATTGTTTCATCTAAGGACTTATTGTAAGTGCTAAAAACCATTCTCGCTCGTTTATTCTTTAAGTTAACTGATTCATTAATATTTACATTAGTGGCTTCAATTATTTTATCTTCTGTTGATCTTGGAACGTCAATTTTAACGTGTTTTTGTATTTCCGGAGACCCTTCACTTTTATCACTTTCCCATTTTCGACTCACGTTATGTAATGACTGGCTTTTTCTTCGGGCCCACGGTAGTTCCTCTGTGTTAGACATATTGTGGAACATTGATATACGACTAGATACGAGACCAGTCTCGTGACACACACCACTAACATTTGCTGTTGGGATATCGTCAGTAGCTGGTTTTCCTAAGAAGGTATCAATTTTATTTAATATCTGTTGCCTTGAGGTCCCAAAAAATCTTTTGGGACTTGTTTCAAATGCTTTGAAAACTTCTTCTGGCAATTCGTGTTTAACTGGTGGTAGGTCATTACTTGTTTGTGTGTCTTTAACGACGGGAGTTTCTACTCTAATTTCAAAACGCTTGTCAGCGTTAAACATGTTAGACGGGGTCGGTGTGGTAGTTTTATATAAAGGAGACTTAAATTTTTGGATAATAGCTTCAGCTTCAAGCAAGTCGGTTTCCAGTTTGTCATCCCAATATTTCTTCCATCTTTCGACGAGCGTTTCATCTGATTTCACTTCTTTCATGGAAATTTGTCTTTTTATAGGCTCATTTATTTTAGTTTCTAACTCTTTGTCATCATTCTGATTAATAGTTTTAACTTGACTGTAATCCCCTGCACTTAGGAAATTCTTTATCATCTGTTTGCCCTTTCGCTTGCTTAGAGAATCATGTTTTAATTGTTTTGGCACAATTCGCTTTTTCTTTAGAAGTGTAAAAGTTTCTGCTGATTTAGCTTCTATTTGTCGAATTTTGTCATCCCAATATTTCGTCTTCTCTAATACTATATTACTGCTGTTTGTTTTACCGAACTGAGTTTCATCTGTATTTCCTTTATTTTGTTCATAGGACCGGTTCTTTTTACCGCGAAGGGTCTGACTTGCTGAAACAGATTCAGTGACATTTGCCTGAACCTCAGAAATCGTTCCTTCTAATTCTTCTTCGTGTCTTTTCACATCTGCAACTTCAGACGCAGAATTGACACTATTTTTTTTCGATTGTGTAACATATTCTAATTCCATGCTTTGAAGTTTAATGTCTTCATCTGCAGCGGTTAGAGAACTTGTTTCCGAATTAGGAAAGTATTCTTGGTACATGTCGTTTAGTTCAGCAAATGCCACTGTGACCGTGTCAGTTTCTCTATGTTTCGTATGTATTTCTTCTCTCGAAAAATCTTTTATGCCTGATGATATACTTCGATCGCTTTCTTCAATGATTGGTGTAAACATTGGTCGCTTGATTTCCCACTTGTAAAGCTTCACATGTTCCTGAGGTTGAGCCGCATCAGTTTTTAAATCATTGCATGTTTGCCATATTTCTCTTTCAGCTGGACCCATATTTGATAATTCTTCTCGTTTTAATCCAAAAGTGTCGTCACTAGCAGAACGCTTCTGTTTACTAAATGTCTCGCACTGTATTATACTTTCATTATTGTTGCTGTCTGGGGAACTATTATTATCATCGATACTTACGTAAGCAGAATCCCATATATCTTTCTTTGGTGTACTATTTCTATCTGAATCAGTATGATAATGTTCAAACTGACTATCGCTAATCGTTGAAGCGCAGGAATTATCCATATTATTTTCATCTGTTAAATTAGACTCAAGACTATGAAATGTAGACGACGCAGAAGAGATATTGTCAGCGTTGTCACTCTTAGGCAAGCTTAAATTTTGATGCAAATGTGTCAAAAACACGGACTCTTGGATATTCTCAGAGCCTTCCTCGTGTTCTTTGCCAGTTTTTCTGTTTTTATTTTTAGACGATTGTATGATTTCTGTTAACACTGGCTCTGGTGAACGAGCTCTTATTATGGGAGGCAAAGAAACAGGGGCTCCAATTATAAAATCTGTCATAGGTGGTTGCTCAAAATTACTTGATTGATGGTGATGCATGAAGAAAGGATTAACAAATTCATTACCAAGTGTATCTTCATTTATCAGTTCAAACTTTGGGTCTATATATACAGACTCATCTCGATTCACGTTTTCGCCCGCTATTATTTTGTAAACCGGTGTCTTTGGTCTTTCAAAGTCAACAGATATGGGTCTTACAAAACCTATATCGTCTGCATCGAAAAATGGGTTATTACTTATTGGCGATGGAGTCAGATTTGGATCAATTACTATTTTTATGGAACTATCTCTTGTTTCCTCATTTTGCGAGTTGTTTGTCTCATATTCTGATGCAACGAATGGTCCTAAATTCTTTGATGCAACATAATTTTCTTCAAACATTTCATTTAAGAACGGATTGTTTGTACTTGATGTTGGCGTGCTGTCTACTGAAATATTATCTTCTTGGTCTTCATGTGATACAGTATATCTGTCCAAGCTATCGGGACTATCTAATCTATAAGAATCAATAGGTATATTTATCGCAATATTCTCAATTTTGTTTGTAGGATTATTTAGTTCATTACTATAATAACTCGTAGATTTTTCTGCTCTCAATGACACTGAAATATTTTCGGGAACAATGAATTTTTCTCGCGGTTCCGATACAATGTACGGATTTATATTTGCTTCCGAAAATGTTGAATTAACAATATCGGGAATGTCTTGTTGACTTCTCGGTCGGATGTAACCATCTTTCTTTGCAAAATTTATTCGTTTTTCAGCTATGAGACCATTAAATATTTTACAAACGCGGTTCATAGCTAAGACTTTTAAAACAGCCTTATTAAATTTATTATGCTTCACAAGTGTTTGCTCGTCACTACTTTCCATGTCAGAATATGTCTCACTTTCAAAGTTATGAATATCATTTTCGGTATCTGTTGTCATTAATAATTTTGCTTCATCGTCGCTTATCCTTTCTAACGTTCCGTTTTCCTTCAACAACATTTTCTCAGTAACAAAATCCACTATGCGCAGTACAACTTTTCTATCAGTTTTTACGTCAACTATATCTATTTCTTCACCATTTTCTAAACAGTAGTTGTCCTTTTCTAAAACATTGATTATGTTGTTGGAGGATGTCACTGTAAATGGTGAACCAACTATGCTTTGACCCCTGCTTGTTATAGAGACTAAATATTTACCATCGATGTTGACTACATAACCTATTTTCGCATGGTCTGTTCGGCATTCAACTTCTGTCTCAATATCATATTGTGTTTTTGGTATGTAGTAAGTTTTGTTCATGTCGTTCTTGCCATAAGATCGTAAGTATGTAGCTCCTTGTGTTATTGGTAAAACATTTTCAGTGAAGTTTTTGTTTGATTGCAAACCTAGCATTTTTTGTCGGATCATTTGAGCTTTACCCAGTATCGGTGGTAATACTGTCATTCCATACGTGTCTCGAGGTCCTTTGATTAGAATAGTTATTTCTCCAGGGTCTAAAGCTTGTTGCGCAGTTGGATATATCTTGAAGAATGCCTTATTATTGACTTGAACTGCTGATAGTCCGGAACCTTTTGCGACATAGTCCAGGGTAAATTGGGTGGTTTCTGGTGAAGTTCTTTGAGAGACGGGTTTTGAAACGGGGGGCGTTAATTTAGAAAGTGCTTGCCGGATTCGTTCTAAGTATGTGGCGAGTTTCCATTCTTGGTGTCTACTTAATGAATCGTTCGACTCCAGCTCTTGTCGGGAGAAGACCTGGAACCGAGAAATTAAAACATGTAAGCTATTTGTGGTCACATATCAATAAAACATGAACACTGTTAGTGTTATTATTTTTATCGCACATTTTTAAGACTGATAAGAATTCTTAATTTTAAATTATTAGTTAGTCTATGTAGTCTTTGGGTATGCTTTAAGTAGAGCATCAAGCTTTTAGGTTTGGTCTAGAAACAGCAACTTCAAATACTCAAAGTTGACTTGAATTCAGAAGCTCGGACGATACAGATTCAACCCTGGATTCCGATCCCTTCAAAGTTCCAAAATTGAAATTTGGAATGCCAAGACTACTTACAGGTTCAACACCAAGATAATGGTCAGCGATTGCTTGCGCGTGCTTCAGCGAGAGCCTCGTGGGCGGGTGGCCGGCGCACGCGCCGGGTAGCGCCGCGTCTAATACGCCGCATAACACCCAGCCGTGCCGCCACACCGTATCTAGGTGTTCCACTCTCACGGGACCTGCTTCTGCCAGCCATTGTAGGACCGCTTGCTTCTGTTCTTCGCTCGAAAATACTACTGCGAAAAATTTTTTGGTTATAATATAAATTTAACAACAAGCAACAGACCGATTCCTACGTAGGATGATTCGTGAGGCTATTGAAATAAAAAATCATCCAAATTTCTATAGAGAAGATGGCTGGGTCTTACCATCTGCTTGGAACCCCATCATAGATTACATTAAATTTAAATCCAAGCACAAGACTGCGAGACCGAAGGATACGGTGAGATCATTTTGCGTGACCGGATCAAATAATAATTAACAAAATGTAGGGTAGCTGTTGGTAATTTTGACATAAGGACGACCAACACCTCAGTTCACCCGTGGCCACGGATGCTGTAAAGGATCCGAAACGTCGGGAATTTAATAATACCAATATAACGCGATAAAATCCGTAAAAAATGTGTTTTATTTCAATAAGCGACAAGCTTGCCCACTAATAAATACTTAGACCTTCATTATACCGGTGAACTATTGGTGCATACTAAATACATCTAATCTGACTTCCTTCGGGAATACAGGCGTCATGGTATGTTTGTTAGTTTTTTATATAATTTTAGACATTTTAAGGATAATTTATAGTGACCACCTACAGCCCAATGTCACACGCTGGAAAAACGTTTGTAACTCCTAAATATAAATGTCGTTATTACGCTCAGTGAACTTAAAACTAACGATTCAAATACCATGTTAATAACATACCCAATGAATTATATAAACAATCACTTGCATCATTCATCAAAAAACTAATAATAATAGTCTACACTCGCAAAAATAAACACCTACTATTTCACACTTGCAGTGCAATAATGTTCGTAATTTTTCCAAATCACAACGTTTTAAGGCAGACAGAAGAAAGCGTCTTTATTCATTTGACAGTACGTAGAGATCAGTCGAAAACTGGTCTTGAAGTGAGTGAAACTGAGGTATACAAGAATTTTATGCACACGAGATAATGATCGAGGCAAAGGTTAACGGTTGTGCATGTGAATTTGTTGGTAAAAGTGTTTATAAAGCAAAGTGTACACTCGAAATGATGGATGCCGATGCCGGAGAGAGCTGACCGCTCTACGAAGATCTTATGAAATAAAGCTGATGGCGGAGCGGGTAGGTAAGTACTTTTTGAGATTTAGTATTTTTTTGCTATTTATATAAGATGTTGTGTCCAAGACTTTACTTTGTAATAAGGTCTTGTATCAGATACTAATTTGGAAAACATTATACTTATTAGTTATCTGACCACAAAAATAAATCTATGTCTGTGTATCTAACCTATATTATTGTGTTTGATTTGATATAAAATCTCATTTACAAATATAGTAATTTAAAACAGCCGTGTGTACTTATAGGTACCTAGGTACTTTACGCCATTTATGAAATCATGATAAACAAAATAATGCTGAGCAACAGTTGCTTAAAACATTGAGAAGAACTTAAAATGTTGCTAGAACAACGTTTCCAACAAAAACATTTATTTCTAATATCACGGGTTTCCAACATCTGTAATGCATGTATATGTATAGGTAGGGAGGTTTTAACAAAGCGTTTTATTTATTGCAATTTAAAATTACCCAACTACTAAACTAACCATGTACAAAATTCGGTGAGCTTTTTAGGAATTTTGATTTGTATTCTCGTTTGTATCCTCACCCTAAATTTCGCTTTCAAAATATTTTTAGGTCAACAAAGTTCATACAACATTTTGAACAATAAATACTTGGTAACTACTTATTTAAATAATTTTTAGTTTTTGTGTATCGTTTTTAAGAATTCTGGGAACTATTCTCACGTTGTTTTCGGATTCAGAATAATACAACAATACGGCGATAAAGAGATCCGGCACGAGCTGATAGCAGCAAAGTAAATATTGTTTTTTTTTATGTAGCATACGCTTAAAAGTACCTACATACTTGTATAATAATATAAAAAAAATTAAGGCTACAGCGAAATTCAATTTCTTCCTGGTTTTTCGCAAAATTTTCGGCTATAACACATTCTAGGGACATGGCAGTAGAAATTGCGACATCAACAATTAACTTATTCACAATTGAGTATTAAAACTTTTACTTCAAAATTGTTATCGTTGAAGATTTTGGTGTAAAATAGTGGATTTGGCGAAAAATGACAATTTGAAACCCAACCCTGACGCTTTAACCCTGGCCCTAAGGCCTAACTCATAACTGGTGCTACCTGTAGCACCTGTAGCACATGAGAGAAAAGCGGTATGTCCTAACAAAACTGAAACGGTGTTTCATTTATGAATCAACAGAAATTATTATCTAACCAACTTGAAATAGTTAAGTGGATTTTTATTTGTTCTGGCCTAGTATAACGGCTACCGTAGTATCGCAGTATTACACTCCATTTTTAACCATTATCTATTGCCCCCCCTTTGCATCGCCTGTTAGAACACATCCTTCTTTTATAATAGGTACGGAAAGTCTTGTCTGGTATCGAATTAACATCTTACTTGCCCTAAGTTGCCTTATAGTCATCGTTATGATTCGCGACCTTCGCCACAAGAATTACAGGTTCATCCCTGGAAGAGGTTTGTTGTATGTATGTTTGTCATGTGTTTTTCGGTCCATTGTTTAGGTTGAGCGATCGCAAAACTGGTTACTGATCGTCAGGTCCGATTAATCCGACTTTTAGACAAGTAGGTACAGTAACGAGCACCAATATGTAAAATTCAACAACTATTTTCTCTGAAACTATTGATTTGATTGAACTATTGATTGAAGCGGCGGTAGTGTAATGGCTAAGGCGTCGGACTTGAGATCATGTGGTTGCCGGTTCGAAACCTACCCATTGCACTACCGGCGTGAACCCACTCGTAACACAAGCATTTAAAAAAATTATGAGATGTTGAGTTGACAGACGACGACATTTGAATCGATACTCTAGAAGGAAATTCCTTTCGAATTTCTGTGAATGTGTACATATTTTTGCTGGGGAATGAACAGCACAATGTTATTGGATTTTTGAGAATTAAGATGTGTCCCATATTTTTACACTTCTTACTCTTGTTACTTATTTTGACTTGTGTTATGCCTGTGGGAATAAACTTTCTTTTTAATATTGACAATCGGACTCAGGACTTTACGCCCGGAAGCTGCGCATGCGCATTAGTCCAAAGATACATATATGCATATTTACATACATACATACACTCACGCCTTTTTCCCACAGGGGTAGGCAGAAACTATGGACTGCCACTAGCTACGACTCTTGCATATCTCTTTCGCTTCTTCCTATTCATACATCTTTTCATACACACGCGCCGGTTGCGAGTACTACGCACCTGACCTTTTTGGAGAACCTCGCCGATAAGATTGGTGTACGTCCTTCTAGGGCGACCTCTCCCGACGCTGCCACTAACATTCGCCTTATAAATTCCATTCGTTAATCGTCTTTCATTCATTCTCTCGACATCATATACATACTTCTTTTGTTAAAGATCTATCATTTAAGTATATACTCACTAGTTCTAAAAGCTGAGTCGATATGCTTTAATATTCGGAACAAGAAGCTTTGCTGCCCCCAGAAGAGTGTGAGCAGTGTCGCCGGCGCTAGGTACCGCAGCGTCGTCAGTATGGCGTTCAAAGCCACAGACCACATACCTCGATTCGCCTCCAATTCTGGATACTCGGGGATCGTGAACAACCCTGGAAAATAATAATAAAAAAATAAGCAAAAAGTCGTCTTTATAAATGATATTTAAGTATTTTATAAATATAACTTTTAGGGACATATTAGAAGCCGAATGTTTTACATATTTTTAAAACTACCTGCTTAGATGGCGCTGGCATTTCCCATCTGTGGACCTCTAAGAAGAAATTCTGAACGCCCTATACTAACATTTAATAGTTTTCCCAATAACCCTACTGGCAGACAGACATATATACCTACCTAATATAAATAGTATGAGTATTGTTAGTAAAGCCTTCTTTTTTATTCATTGAACCCATGGTCATGGGTTATTGTTATTTATAATACGAATTTAATAATCTATCTTCTAATGGAGTATTAGGAGGGGTATTTATAGTTTAAAAAAATACATTCAACATACATACCTACATACATATTGTCACGCCTGTCTCCCATGGGCATAGGCAGAGACTATAGATTTCCACTTGCTACGATCCTGCCACACTACTTTCGCTTCATCTACATTCATTATTCACATTCAACCCCAACGATTATAATTAAAATTTATGTCTACAATGAGTGAAACCTAGCAAAAACTATTTAGATAGGAAGATACCATAGACAACGCCAAGGACGTCTTATAGAAAAAAAAACGTAATTCCAATTCTGACAGATAAAAATACACAAATATTTTAGTAAACCAAAAAGCTAAACAACACAGAATATCTACATGTCATGTGAATGTGCAGTATGCAAGAGTGTATTTAACAAGCTAGTTTTTGTTTATGATCAAATTCTATCGGTGTTATATAAAGAAATGGGTGGCAGAGGGAACGTTTCAGTGTTTTCAAGAAACCATATCCGAAGGTCAAAACCATTGCAGAGGACACTGTTCTAAAAAATAACCCATTCGACGCCCATTTCAAAATGAAGAACGTTTGCAAAGGTGATGAAACAATGGCCCAATGTCTGGGTGACTTCATAAATGGCTGATTGGAGGTGGGGCTCATCGCAGTCTCATAAAGATGGGCTTATTAATTAAGAAGATTTAAGCACGTATAGATAGGGCATGGTTTCAAGAACTTCTGTTTGTAGGCTCAAAAATATATTTTAGTAAATTACATTCAAATGTGAAATACATCAAAAGACGTGATTTTTAAATCTTGAATTATTTTAATTCCATGGACCATGGCCATGTGTATACTATAAAGATGAATATCACCATTCCTACAACTTACAAATGTAAATATTTTGAGTCTCACTATAAATAAACCATTGAAACCATGCTTATTATATTATTAGTGTGTAAGAAATGAAATTAATTAGCCCTGGATAAGGTTTTAAACAATCCCATTCGAAATCAAATTTAGAAATATGTTGTAGCTATATTTATAATGTTAAAATTATGAAGCAGTTATTATAAACATTTTGCTTTCGGTATATACAGTGAGGATATTAATATCCTCACTGTATATACCGATCATAGTACGACATGAAAACATAAAAATGTGACCTTACTACAGAGATGTTAATAATTTAATTTGGTGACCTTCTTGGTCAGCATATAAAATGTCTTAGCTTTGTTAAGTAATAAAGTCGAAGAACGAATTTATTGTCGTATTGATATCTTGCAACTTGTATAGGTTTGTACAACTTTACACTGAATAAATAAACTATATAGATTTGTCAGAAATTCAATGCCCATTTTATTTATCAACTGTTTTAATTACTAATATTTGCCAGAAGTGCAGTTTTGTTTTCTGCTAAAGTGAATAGAATACTGGTACCTAGCTTGAAAAAAAAAAGTTTGTTGTGGCAATTTCATTGCAACTGCATAGGATTGTTCGTTTTAGCTTTGATGCAGAATACTCGTGATACTTACATTTAAGTATTTTTCTGAAAAATTGTGTTTTATTAAGTGGCTAACTAACTTGAGCGAGTGTTGTATTATAACTCGTAGAAAGTTGTGAGGCGAAACACCCGTGTGGTTAACTCGGTAGGTCACCCACCATGGGTTGAGTCCGACACGCCCCGTCGCCTTCCCCGGAGGACGGAAGTCCATGAGGGTTACAACACGAAAAAAAAGGGAGGAATGACAACTCGCTCCCGTGGCCCCAGAAAAAAGTTGTGAGCTTAAACACCCGTGTGGTTAAGTCGGTAGGTCACCCACCACGAGTGCAGTTCGACACGCCCCGTCGCCTTCCCCGGAGGACGGAAGTCCATGAGGGTTACAACACGAAAAAAAAGGGAGGAATGACAACAGTGGCCCCAGCAAAAAGTTGTGAGGCGAAACACCCGTGTGGTTAAGTCGGTAGGTCACCCACCATAGCTATAGGTGGAATCCGACACGCCCCGTCGCCTACCCAGGGCGGCGGATGTCTTCGAGTATTTCCATATAATAAAAAAAGATGAGCCCTTCAAAGCGCTGTCGTTCCTCTTCCTCTAGTACCTACTTAAATGTTATAATAACTCAATGTGCTATAACACAATACCCACCAATGCTTCGCGGGTGTTCCTTCGTGTAAACATTTTCTTCGTACCGTTTCACTAACTCTTCGATGCTGTCAGACATTTTGTTAAATTCACTCCATTATATTTGCTCCAAAATAATGCTATTAGAAAAAATATTTTTAGACGTTTAATGGGTATTTGCTTATTCTTTAATACAAAAATAGGCCAGACGTAAACTTAGGTTTTGAAATATTCGATCGATCTCGATTTGAAATGACGAAGAGTTGGATATATTTTTACTTTAAGTTTAGCATAGCTTAACCATCTTTTGTATTAAGGAAGATTTTGTTTATAAGAGGTTGTGTGTTGGTTTTTGGTCGAATGTTGCTAATTATTTAAACATGTTACTTATTGCGCAAGGATTATCATATAATTATAATAAAAATATATTTTTAAAAAGACTGAAGAGAGCAGTCAAAAGTTAAATTTCAAGCGTAGTATTGTTTAAAACGTTTTAATAGTATTCTATAAAAAAATCTAAATTAGGAGTTGTCCCAAAATTCCTGAATAATGTAATGAAAATATTACTCAAAATTAATTTTTATATTAAATTCTGCCTGACACTGATTGACCTGAGGTCAAGCGGCGGTAGCCTAATGGCTAGGGCGTCGGACTTGCGATCATGTGGTTGCCGGTTCGAACCCCACCCATTGCACTACCGACGTGAACCCACTCGTAACAAGCATTTAGCTTAGCACGAGGGGTTAACAAGAATACTAGTAATGTGTAAACCACAATCCTAGTAAGCTTTTTTTTAAATCAGTGTCATTTTCTATAAAATTTTAACTACTTAGGATTTGTTTCCGGTTAATTACAATAGGCTCGCCCTCTATCATGTGGGACCTAAACACTGGTTAATCGTGGGTGTAATTTAGTGCACCTGCCTAACCCGCCTAACCCTTCGGGGAATAAGTATGTGTTTGTTATGAAAGTTTATCAACTGAGTAGGTACATTGTTATCGTTCAATATTATCTTGCTCTAAAACCCTAAATAAGTAAAAATAAATAATAATAAATAGTTGCATCACTTCTCAAATAGATGACTCAAACAAAACACGCGCCCTTATAACTTCACATTATTTATTATTTAGGATTATTTTTGCATTAATTTTGTAAACTTCTTAAAATATCTTATTTAATGCAGTAATATGTAAAAAAAATAATGTTTATTTGTCTGTCCCTTTTGCGTTTCTATACCATTCAACCGATTGCGAAACTTTGGTTTGTGTACTTGCCTGTCAGGAGTCTAATCAATAAAAAGTACAACAATACTTAGCTATGGGGAATAGGGTCCAAGCTAACATCAAAGCCCGGTGAGAGAAACCTAACGATAGCTACATATGAATGAGAGTTGAATATCGTCGATATATACGATCATAATACGTCTTCATCATCATCATCATCATATAGTGAACGCCACAGAGCTCAATCTGTGGCTTTCCTCATTCAGTCACTGCCTACTAATAAAAATAATACGTCTTATCTATCATTAATGATCAACTATTAATTAGTATAATTTAATCTACTTACTAATTATCTTTTTTATCACTATTTGCATTTTATCACTTACAATATCACAGAATACTGACCAACGCGTGGTGGCCATTAGGATCAACTAAGTATTAGTTTTTTGCCAGCCATCTCGGTAAATATCATCTAATCTTATCTAAGCTATGAGTGTATGTTTGGGATTGTGTCATCTGCACTGATATAAGAAAGAGTGAGTTGGTGAATTGTAAGGTAAAACTTTGAACGGATAAAAAAAATATATCATCGTTTATCAGCTCGTTCAGCACTTACAATTAGTAAGTTAGTTAAGTATTACATACCATCACGCCTATATTCACCGAACACATAGACATAAGCAACTTTTATCACAAAAAAACATTTAAAATGCGAGCAAAACCGAAGGCAACAGCAAATAAAAAATAAATAGTTATCTCTGCAGCAGAGTTTAAAAATTACTTCTTTTACGTATCTACCGCGGTCATTTCTTTTCTTTCCTTCTCGTAGTGTCTCGCTGGCATGACTAAACTACTTTCGTATGGACCACGGAGCGGAGACTATCCTCTGAAGAATGGTCACATCTACATACCTACTGATCCTGGCAAGTTCAGCTATACCTACAGCGGTATAGATCAGTATAACAAGATTTGTACGCAACACTACAATACACATAGTCTAAAGATAAAACGCTTATAAATGAGTCAGCGATAATAGTCTATTTATATTTTTAATCAGTAAATAAACATTGGACAAGTAATATTCTATGTTGTACGCGTTTATAGTATAGGGTGTGTATCTTTATCTAAGGACTTCTTTCACAAGCCGGTGTTAGACGCAGTTTTCTCCAATGTTTTGGGAATTTCCTAAAATCCAGTTTTAGTCCTTAGTACGTAGGTATAAAAGATCGACCTCATCATAAGGCATAAAGCATACAGCATAAGGCTATAAGCTAGTGGCAATGGTAATCATTGGGGAAATGTTGAAATTTTGAGTGGACATCGCGTTTAAGCAAAATGCTCTCTTCTCCGGTCTGATGAAGTCTGGGCAGTGACTAAATAAGGAGAGCCAAAGGTTTTTAAACTTTCACTGGTACAGATGGAAGAATGAACAGATGAAACCTTTTCATTTTATGTCACATACGTCCTTCAAACTTTTCTCTACTTATATTAAGTAGGTACATGACAACACAAAAAAGGTCGTAAACGACTTCAAGCAAGGGTCATTTTGCAATGCACATAAGATATGAGATAGTGTTTGTATCGCCGGCAAACCTAGTTTGGCACTTGTCAGAAGATAAGATAAGTTTTCATTAACAGTATGTTTACTCTTGTATGATTGCATTTGTTTTGGATGATTAATATCCCTTTGTTTTGAGGTCAGCCGAGAATTAGTCCAATATTATTAGGTAAAACAATTGTAGCTAAAAGAGGCAATCATAAATTACCTTTAAATTTAAATAAATTTCTTGGTAACATAAAGAACTTTTACATTTCATAACATACCATCACGCCTGTATTCCTCGGTGGTTTAGGCAGAGGTGTAATAATGTACACCCACACTTCGCGCGTTGTTTAGTTCCTATTCACCGGGCACAACTCCAGATTCCGAGTTGCTTCTGAGAATTTCATTAAAAACTCAGGAACACTGCTCAACTTGGGAATTCAATCTAGGACCTCTAGCGACAGCGTAGTCAAAATTTCTTTCCGTAAACTAAAATAAAATGGTAAATTACCAAGGGAATTTCTCATGGTCCGAAAATTTCTCATGGATCGTCTGCCAGGGACGAAGCAGGGTAGGTACCTAGGTATATCGGATTCATATCGACGAAAAATTTCACTTTTCTGCGCTTGCCTTATGATCAGGGTGACTGGACTGGAGAACACATTCGGCACGACAGGCCGTGGTCTGCCTTGTATGGAGGCCTTGACCTCGGATTATTCAGCGGGATTTGAGTCGGGGTTTGTTATCTACACTAATGAAGTCTCCGCCGCCCTAGAGTATGTAGGTAGAAGAACCTTATGCGAATTTTATTTTTCTTTTAGTGTTCAAATGTTAAGTAGGTTCCTACATATCGGGCCGTTCTAGGCTTGGGACTATAGGCCTTTTAGAAAGTTCGCCTCTGTTTAATGTTGTCTTTGCTTTGTTGAATGTAGGAAATAGTGACCAAAATACGGATTTAAATTTGAACGATAGTTACATGTATTTAAAAAAATAAATTATCTCCGAAGTCGGAGTGGAGGCTCTGTTAGCTGAAATACAGGCTATAAGCTACCAACGGATGCTAATACCGGACAAAAATAGCATAAGTATATTATAATAGCATATCAAAACTATGTCTACTTGTTTGGCTAAATAAATAGAATTATTATTGGAGAGATATTTATGTATAAGGTTTTTACGTCTATAAATTTAATATAGTTATGTTTTATCGTGACACACTTCACACTTTATCGTGAATACTAATCCGTCTGCCAAGTGGAGTGATTGTGGCACTTACTTATTTTACTTTTAGTCTTCTTTTAAAAGGTTATGAGCATATACATGCTTATATGGATGATTGTATGTAGCATAATATCGTGTAGATGGACTATTTGCCGTAATCTTCATCAAACTGATCATTCATGGCCAATTTTAACCGGAGGGACGTAGGATCAAACCTTGACCGAGGCCGATTTTTTCTAAAATTCATATCTTTGTATCGGTTTCTTTTTATTTCAATCTAAGTAGTTGTGAATGTTACATTTTTGATTGCAGTCTCAATGTCAAATGCCATACCAACGTCCAATCTTTTTTAAGGTTGTAAAGCATAAAGCAAAAAATATGTATTTTTTATTAGTTGTAAGTTGGAATTTAAGATAATACATTTTTAGGGAAGAATCGTTTTCTGCAGTGAGTATCAACGAAATATATCTTCATCACTATCATCTTCATCTATGACCCACATCCCACATTTACAGTAAGTAAGTAACCAAAACAATATTCGAAATGACAGCGCCCTTGATCCAAAAAACTACTTCACAGTATTATATTCGTGTAGAACACTGAGAAACATTGTGTGTAACGCAATATTTTATTGTTATCTATATACACATCTATTGTTTCGACAGATAGCGGTAAATTATATTCATAAGATACTCCGTTGTTTTGGATTGTTATTTTCTGACTTACACACGATTTCTCAATTAATATGATCAGACAGAAAGCTTGGCGAAAACAATTGGAAATCCAAACGCATATTGTGCATAGCACGCATTCATAATCTAAGTATTTTATGTTCTTTTTATCCATAAGCGCACTGTGGGTCAACAATTTAACGGTAAGTACACTTTGTCAGAAGTACACTTTTCACACAACTTTCGGTGACACTTTACGTATCAGCTATTTTTTTATAACGTAGGTACGTAAGTGTCTGAAACTGAATAGTTTTTTTTCTATTTATGCTACATAATGCACCCTTAAAAATAAAAAGATGTAACTCAAAAACTACAACTTGTGGGAATCGGCGATTAAAGTTTTCTACTTATTCCGACTTGTCTTTGATTCAAAGTTTTAGACCACTTACTAGGTGTTTCGATAATTTAATATCGAGACGGCTGTTGAATTCTATCTAATCTTTACGCAATGAATATGCGTTTTATTGTAAAAGGTAAATTTTGTGTTACTTCTTTTTTTTTTAACGAGCGATTATTAAGTACCTACTTGTGTACTATGGTCATTCACGGTTCTTCGTATGTTTAGGTCCCATGAAAAAGGATTAGAGTCAATTGCTATTATACCGGCACAAATCCAAGCTCAGGGCTACTATTGAGAGTTTCAAAGAAAAATGTAATTACACCTGGGCCTTTACTCGACCGGGGAATGGAATACAAAACCTGTACCGTAGCAGTCGCGACAAATTAGGCTATTCTTCATAAAATAGCTATATTTATAAGTATAGGCGTCAATAAATTTAAGTCATTTAGTTAAAGAATTAAAAAAAAAAACCAGCATCTAAAACTACCTTGTACTATCAACGTGAAGGCCGTATGGCAAACATGAGATAAATATTATGAAAGCATTTTGAACTTTATATTAATAGTGTAAAGGGCTATGGTATTTTATTATGAAGACTATTGATTCAAAAACGATAATATTTCGAGATAATGTCGAAAGATGAATGATTGTTTTATGTACTGTAATATTGGAAATCACATGCTTTTCTCTATAGACATTGAATCTCACATGACTGTCATATTATCTTAGAACAGTGACTTTAACAGATTTAAATAAGCTAAACTAAGTTATTGAAAAAATTACATAACATAACATACCATCACGCCTGTATTCCCCGAAGGGTCAGGCAGAGGTGTACTTAATGTACACCCACAGTTCGCCAGCATGTTTAGGTCCCATGTAATAGGGGGCGAGCCTATTGCCATTCACCGGGCACAAATCCAGACTCCGAGCTGTTACTGAGAATTTCATAGAAAAACCCAATAACACTTTGCTCTACCTGGGGATCGAACTCAAGACCTCTAGCGTAGCAGTCGCGATTGGGACCACTAGACTAACGAAGCAGTCTTTGAAAAAATAGAAAAAATATTGTCTATATTATAATTTTATGTATTTTTTATGTGTGTATTGTGGAAGAAGCGAAAGAGGTATGCAAGAGTCGTAGCAATTGGCGGTCTATAGTTTCTGCCTACCTGGAAGAAGTGTATGCATGTATGTAACTGCATATTTTATATAATTTAATTTAAAATCAATTGCCGTTAGTTATTCTCGCTAAAGCTTGGAAATGGCTTGACCAATTTATTTTTGTTCTATTAGCATCGACTGTAGGGTGGTTTAGATAAAAGATTTAGGATACGAGTAAAGTTGCGGGCATCTGCTAGTCTTGTATTATTAAAAAAAAACGGCAAAAAAGGTACTAAGGCAAAGAAGACCTAATTAATAATAAAGAAATACCTTAAAAGAGCGTACTTATTGCTAAATAAGAATTTTAATAAAATTAAATCGCAATCGAAAGCAGCTTATCAATTCTACATTGTTATTATAATTATAAATAACCTTGGTTTAATTTTAATCATTGCAATTTCAATGGCAAAATTGATTAAGTGATTAGGTTCAATTTAAATATGTTTCTATTTATATATACAGCAACAATAAACATTCAGTCAGTATTTTTTTTTATAGAAATTGGAGTTACAGCAAGAAAACTAAATTTTACGAAGATTAGATGGGAAGACACTATTAGGGCTGTACAATTCCCGGTATGTTCTCTTGTTTTTTTTTGATGGAAGGAGTCCGTTATAGAGCTATGAGCGTACCATAATTGGACTCCGGTATGTATGTCTATTCTGGACGTTCCGATATTCACGCCTATATTCCCCGAAGGGTCAGGCAGAGGTGTACTAATGTACAGTGGGTTATAGCTGTTACCTGACCCACCCTAGATGGGACGGCGGTATCTCGGTGGGTCAGGTAACAGCTATATGCCCGGTTAATGGCAATAGGCTCGCCCCCTATTACACGGGACCTAAAACATACTGGCGAAATGTGTGTGTACCTACAGTGGGTTATAGCTGTTACCTGACCCACCGAGATACTGCCGTTCCACCTAGGGTGGGTCAGGTAACAGCTATAACCCACTGTAGGTACACCCACATTTCACCGGTATGTTTTAGGTCCCGTGTAATAGGGGGCGAGCCCACTGCCATTAACCAGGCATAAATCAAGACTCCGAACCGCTACTGAGAATTTCATAGAAAAACCCAATAAACACTTTGCTCGACCTGGGGATCGAACCCGGGACCTCTAGCGTAGCAGTCGCGCTTAGGACCACTAGACTAATGAGGCAGTCTTCATCGCTAAATCATGCATGACTTAAATTATTTAGGACCGAACTTAACAGGAATTTTTTCGTAACTCGCTCCATACAAAAGTAGATTGGTCCTACGTTGAAAATTAACCATTGAAAGTTTATGTTGCATTGCAGTCACAATCTTGAAAATAATATACGTGCCTATGGGTATGTAAGATGAAATTTTAATTTATAAGTTAAAGCAATGATGGCTCAAAGATTATTTGTTGAGGCCGGCTTCCAGCTCGAGCACGGGACAGGTAACAGTACCATCTTTGAAACAGGCCTCGCCAGTAACAATGGTAAATCTGATAACGACGTCTGTTTTAGAAAAGACGAGTCATATTTTCCATTAAGATAATGCGTAAGTAGTGTTAGTTGCGGCAGTCACTGGGCGTAACATCTGATTATCGCCGTATCATAGATGAGGGAGCTAGATGCACAATTGTTAATAAGCGCATGACCGTTTTAAATGGACTTGTAGGCTCTAAGAACGAGTTGGGGAAACATTTTGATGAAGAAGGACAGAGAAAGAAGCAATATTTATTAGCGTTAAGATGATACGAACTGCTTCATTGGTCTAGTGGTCCTAAGCGCGACTGCTACGCTAAAAGTCTTGCGTTCAATTCCCAGATCTTAGAAATTCTCAGTAACAGCTCGGAGTTATGTGCCCGGTGAATGGCAATCGTCTTGCCCCATATTACATGAGATCTAAACGTACCGGCGAATTGTGGGTGTAGATTAAGTATACCTCTGCCTAACCCTTTAGAGAATACAGGCGTGATGGTATGTTATATGATACGACTCTGTTGCTAGAGTTCGTCCAGGCTGGCTTTCGAAACAATGATGTGCAAACATTGTCGCGTTCTGCTTCGAAGGGCAATGTTAGCTACATTATATAAAATTACTGGTCATATGAGACTTAACTACTGAGGTCTAAAGAATAATTTACGCTATTGATACCTACTACTGGTTTTTGTCATCATAAACAATAAAATCTCTTAGCTTAAAGTATACTGTCGAATTTATAGATATATTTAATCGATGTTCCATTGAACTTTTAGAAAAAAAAAGAAGAAAATATAATTTATTTAAAACAACACAAAACCACACAAAAAAAAATACACATAGGAAGCTAATACGAAATCAAATTAATTAAAATTACTGGTGTACTGTAGGCATACGCCTATAAGTGCACACCCTCAGATAGCCAACATAGATATATGGGTATATTTACCTATTTTGAGATACTTATAAGTTTAGTTAACCAATTCTGAATTTGGAGATTGATTGCATGACCTAAGATCATACTTTTAAGGCTGTAGGGTGACGCAGAAGTGAAGCAAAATAAACTCACGGTTCGATGGTACATTTTAAGCTCCGTAATAATAGGGGGCGAGCCTATTTGTTGTTATATTCACTACCATTTCCAGAATTTTATTTCTTTTATATCTATACCTAATACAGTTATGGGTATTTTAAAATTGCACCTGTGCATAGCCACAACATATTATTATTTTATAGCTTATACCGACACAATAGAAAAAAACTTAAATATTTTTTTCATTATCAAATGGAACGTTGTCGCATTCGACCAAAACAACCCATTCAACTAATTATCTAGCAGCTAGTTATTTCGTTAAAAATAAAAATCTATTTTACATAATTAAGGCACTGATATGCAAATAATTAAAAAACAACACATTATGCGCTCTCTTTATGTAACACTACATTAGTAACACGTTTATGCAAATACTTTCACTGTGATAGTATTTTTTTAATTTAAATTTATGGATGATCCGACCAAGAACCAATACACAGGAACAACGTCTTAAGATTTTTTTCTTAAACTCTATTGCACAAAACACCTTTGCACGCACGCAGAAGGAACACTGAGTGAGGTATTCTAAAATAATCGCTATCAATTGCTTTATATCAGTAGGGTGGTCGCAGACAGTGCGACATTTTGATGACAAGATAATGCGACAATGATATTCAATAAAATGTTAATACTTAAGAAATAAATAAATAATATTTTTTATTGCTTTCTCGAATTTTGTTTATTATTGATGTACATAAGTGTAACTTTATACACTAGCTCTCTATATCCATAAATTTAAATAAATGCTACTTACATAAATATTAATATGTTAATAATTATTGATAAAAAATTTGCCGTCGTGCATGCATTGGATTTGGTTTATTGTATTTTTTTTAATTATTCGTAAGTACCTAAGACATGTAACTTAATGGTAACATTTTAAGCGGCGGTAGCCTAATGGCTAGGGCGTCGGACTTGCGATCATGTGGTTGCCGGTTCGAACCCTACCCATTGCACTACCGGCGTGAACCCACTCGTAACACAAGCATTTAGCTTAGCAAGAGGGGTTAACAAGAATACTAGTAATGTGTGACCCGCATTGCTAGTAAGCTTTAAAAAATAAAGTAAAAAGTAAAAAAAATGGTCTTAATCCTACAATTGAAAAATGTCATAATAAATATTTACTAACAACGTATCAGGCATACCTACTCACAATAAGAATGAAATACTCAGAATCAGACATGATTTACCAAGCTGCTGCGAAACTCGACACTTACAAATTCTTTGGAATACTAGTGGCTAAATAAAATTAATGAATAATGCAGAAGTCTGTGATACTATAATTATTTCCTTAATCTCATTAGTTTTCGGTTAATATATTAAGTATTATGATAAAGAGACTATCCGTTCTCACAGGTTTTGTTTCAGTAACATTGTTAATAAGCCTGAAATGACAAATAACTACTTACATTGTTGTTGATTCAATTATGAGAAGTATTGTTATATTTCTAGTCTCAAGTATTTTTAAACTAACCTAGGTATCTTACAAATATTCAAATAAAATCATTGAAAAACAACAGAAAAAAAAAACAAAAAAAATTAGGCGCGATCTGTTTGTACATTTCCGGATATATGATGCTACAGATAGGCAGACGAAGGTTTAAAATGTATTTTTTCAATCCTCTTTTCACGAAAGCGGTAAAAAAAATCTGTCTGGGTGCATCTAGTTATAATCCAGAAAATCTGTTTGAAAAAGGCTTATTAATTTTGAAAAGGAATTATGAAACATATGAACATTTACAAAAATTTATGATACACGGAAGAAATTAACATAATTAATGTTTAGTTCAGTAGATTTGTATTTTCCTAATTAAAAAAGCTGAAGCACATTTAAGGAGAGATAAAACATCAAGTAATAATTACAAAATGTTTGTAGGTATGGAATGAAACGTGAGAAATCTTTGTCCGTGATAAAAAATCTCTCAAATTTTGCGATCTATACGTAAAAATATAAACTGTTTTGTTATGTTATACAAATAAATGATTCTGATTTCTGATTTTCGATTTCTATGTAACCCCTAGGTAAAATGTTTTTGTTGGGTTTTGACACGCGAATTTTTTTACAGGGATATGAACAAAAGTTTTAGTTTAACCAAATAATAATCTGCTTCTACCCGTTCGAATTTAAGTTGCGAAATATGCGACAAATAGTCGCAAGTCTGCTTGCAGCCTAAGTGATAGTTATGAGACATAGATCAATCACCGTACTAGACACGACACGCTTGTTGATCGTAAGATTACTAAATTTGATTAAAATAATGGTCATGTTAGTAGGTAATGTGGAAGTTAAGAGTACTCCAATCAATTAAATATTTTTTTTAGTACTCATCTATAGTTCCGATTTAAATAAAAAAACTGTACAGAGGAAGTTCAAACTGTTGTTCGTGTTGTTTAACAAATTTTATCGGTTTTTTAAAGATGTAAATTTAAAAAAAAATTAAGTTGTACCTACCTAAGTATGCAGCTAGAGTTGATGCTCAATTTTCAAGGTTTATAACTTAAAATGTAAAAAAGATATTTTTGTAATGTTTACAATCATAATCTTTGAATCATTATTTTTATAATTTCTTTTAAGCCGTTCTGGCGTGAATTAAAACATGCCAGATCGGCTTAGCAAAAAAGTGTATGGAAATGGATAACATTCCATTCAACAAAAAGACCTCAAAATAACCTTACTCGATTCGAAAGTTGAAAAGATAGGACTGTCTGTTTCATATTTTAATCTTTGAGGGTAGGTATGAGACAAAATAATTCACAACAACATCGTATTAGATGTAAGATAACTTCATTCCTCACAATTCTAATTTTGTGACATATTTGTTTATGTGTGCAGTGGACCTAGCTTTGGGAAGTAGAAGAATTGATGATAGATAATGAATTAGACTGCCGCATCAGTCTAGTGGTCCTAAGCGCAACTGCTACGCTAGACGTGCTGGGTTCAATTATTTGGTCTTTAATGAAATTTTCAGTAGCTGCTCAGAGTCTGGAATTGTGCCCGGTTAGTGGCAATAGGATCGCCCCCTTTTACATGGGACCTAAACATAGCGGCGAAATGTGGGTGTACATCAGTACACCTCTGCCTAACCCTTTGGGGAATACAGGCGTGATTGTATGTCATTTTTTTTGGCCCGCCATTTATAGCTCTGGTTATGGGGAGCGAGTGGACATTCCTCTGTGACGAATAGTTTAAAGCCTGAACTAACATAGGCTACATGTTATCGAGGTTGGACTCAATCCCAAAACCCAGGAAGTCGCAAGCAGAGCTGTAGGTATAAATGTTTTGTCTAGCACCATTCCTAATAATATGGCTAAACAATCCATGAATATAGCCTAAATACGCATGAATCTAGCTGTTTACTGACGTCATACGAATTAACTGGGCTATTATTCCCCTTGTGAGTGATAAATGGGGCTAGTTTCAACATGAGTACTTAATCTTGAATGATACACATTCATGATGTACATACAGCTTTACATCAAGCTATACAAATCCAGTTTAGACTGACATCATATTGTAAAGGGTTTCCGCACAATTCAAGACCAGCCTATACTGGTTGTGTCTAGCTTGATGTGTAGCCGTGTGTACCATCATGCTTGTAATTCTGAAGGAATAGGCAAATGTTTAGACCTACAGTATTGTTTTAAGATACCATTGTGCCTGGTTAAGTCAAATGTTTAATTATCAAGTGCTGCTGCAGTGTTACTGGAGAACTCATACAAAAGACTCATAACACAACCGAGCCGCTGCTTACCGTTAGGAAAAAGGAAGGAAAAGAGGAAAAGGAGATGAAGGAGGGAGGGGGGAATTGACTCCGGTGCTCCACACTCATCGTACAAAACGTTACAGTAGCATGCATACTACTACTTAATGTTCATCTTCTGTGGGAGAGTAGCGCTTTCCCGGTCGTTCCGACCCATTCATGCTGGCATGTAGACATGCTAGCGAGATACTACTACCTTAAAAATAAGTATTTTGAGTTCAGTTAATTAATCATTAGAACTATTTTGAAACTCGCTTAATACCTAAATATAATTATCACCCTTGTATTCCCCGAAGGATAAGGCTGAAGTGTACTCCTATAGAGCCAGAGTTCGCCGGTAGTTTTAGGTTCAGTGTAATACCTTTGGTACGAGCCTATTGCCATTAACCGGGCACAAATCCAACCTCACCTCGAAGGTGTCATAGAAAGACCCAATAACTCGAACCCAATACCTCTTGCTTAGCAGTCGCGCTGAAAATCACTACCTAGACTAAAGAGGAACATTTCTTTAAAACCTGCAAAATAAAATGCTGCTTTTAAATACTGCTTAGATGTATCGTAACAAAGTAAAAACTGCAATAGTGAATTTAATTGGTAAGAACCGTTGAGGTCATTGACCGGTTAATGGATTTAATCGGTGAGCAATGACGGGTTATTGATTTTCTCGTAAGTGTAAAGACAGTACAGTTAATTATCAATTTCACAACATACTTCGTCGTCTCATTTTTACCGACTTTAAAAAAATAGGTTCCGTTTGAATTTTTTTTTGGGAATATTTTACGTTATGTTACGTGTTTTCATCGATCGTAAAGTGATTTGGAAGTTTTTTTTATGCACAAACTTTAAAAAAATAAATAAATTTGTAGTATTGTTTTTGAATATGTTGAAGAAAATTCTTTTTTGTTTGTGATACTTCCTGTTTGGTTCCATTTTTGGTTGAACATGTCAAAATCCCTCAAAATTTACATCGTCAACATAGGTAAAACCTAGTACTTAGATCAACTTGTTATCCGAAAAAAAAAAATCCAGGTAAATCGCCTTCAAACCATACAAATTCACAATTTTCTGAAACAATTTCGTAAGTCAGTGGTTAACAACAGGAGATTCAAACATATTTGGGTGCCTTAAATATGTTTGAATATTCGGTTTTCACCACTGACTTACGAAGCTGTTTTGGAGATAACATTATTTTTATTATGGTTTGAATTTTTCTTTTACGGTTTTATTTTTTTGGTTAAAATATAATTTATCTTATAGAATATAACTACTTCCTATAGGTATAGTCCCAATATAAATTTTGTTGGTGTATATTATATTTTTCCAAAGAATTTTATTTATACGAGTATCTTATCCGCTAACACTTGGATATAAAAACTATTGGATATAAAAAAGAGCAAGTTTTTATTTAAAGGCTATCAAATAAAAGAAATAAATGAGGCGGATCAACTTCGTTTTCATTGATTTTTGAAAACTACCTGTTCCACTTTCTCCGGAATAAAGATTTAATGCATGATCACAACGCGATGCTGTTTTGTAGAAAACTGCTGGTTGATTGCTTGAAAAAAATAAAAAGGGGAGGAATAAACTAAACATTGATTTGCAGTTTCTTTAAAATGTCTGTGTAAAAAGCTGACTGCAACATTTCACTTTTTAAAATAATGTCTTAGTCATGAATTACTTCAGTTCCGGCATAATTTTGGACTGAATAATGTATACAAAACATAATTATTATATGTATATTATTCATTCCTTTTTTTTGTCTTGCATTCCTTTGGCTTATAGTTACGGCAATCCTATTATAGGATTCGGGATATTCACCACATTCGTTGTCTACATAAACATCTGCGGCTTAATATTAGTAATTTATGGAATTCTTATTAGCAGCCCGTAGTTTTGGTGCCCTATTAGAAGCAATAGGCTCGCTCTTTAAACACTCGAGCTGTACTTGTATAACATGTTTCTGCCTAACCCCTCTGGTTATACAGACGTCACTGTTATCACTATGTATACTCCCTGGACTCAAGTATTCAACACGACACTCACACATTAGCAGAAAATCATCTTCATTTCATGCAGTGAAAATTATAAAAGGTTTTGCGGTTATTTAAATGTACAAATACAAAGAGAACAAACCGAAATGTACGCAGATAATTGATGTGTCAGGAGCACGGGATGCATCGTATTCACCGCGGACTGTGCCTTTACAATGGCCTGTAGTGTACGAGTATTATGTGAGGTAGGTACACGTGAGGACATATTAACTGCACGCTGTTTTTATTAAGAAACATGGTTTATTTTTTATCTATTACTCACATTTTAAGGTTATTTGGGCCAATCCTTCCCGAAGAAGTCATCCCGCTATCTTCGTCCAGCCCTACCGCGCTGTCGTCAGCCATTAAACAAAAAGAAATCCAATCGGTCTAGCCGTTTTTGAGTTTTAGCGACACTAACGAACAAGATTAATTGTTTCTTGTAAATGTGGATAATAATTGTTTATTATCAGGCTGAGGAGGAGGAGCGGTAGTGGTGGTAACGGTCGCGGATTCCGGTTGTAGGTCGTAGGTTCGAACCCAGACAGGTGCTTTACTTTTTGTTAATTATGTCATCACCACTGCTTCCAAAACGGTGAAGGAAAACATCGTGAGAAAACCGGCATGTCCTAGAACCAAAAATTCGAAGACATGTGACATCTAGCAACTCGCACTGGCATCGCGTGGTGGATTATGGCCCACTCACTCTCATCGAGAGGAGGGCTGTGTCCCAGCAGTTGGAATATTATAGGCCGATTACGTTATTGTCAGACCTATTCTGAAAGGACACGCTTGACAGCGGGATACTATCACGTAATTATACAATATTTATACTAGCAATTGTATAGTTTATACAACTTGAGGTGATAATCAACTACACCAGAGCGTGAGACAAATATCTCGGTGCTAATTACAATAATCTATAAGTACTTACTAATATTATAAAGAGGTACAGTTTGTGGGTTTGTGAGTTTGTAAGGGGTAATCTCTGGATCTACTGAACCGATTTTGAAAATACTGTCGGCGTCAGGTTGACTGGACCAAGAGAGAATTTGGAAGTTTCTTTTTTCTTTCTCCAGTACAAAGCTACGTTATTTATGAGTGTCATAGGCTATATCACCCAATAAAGTGTGCATGGCAATAGGCTCGCCCCCTATTACATGGGACCCAAACATACCGGCAAACTGTGGGTGTACATTAAGTACACCTCTGCCTAACCCTTCGGGGAATACAGGCGTGATGATGGTATGTAAAGTGTGCACGGGTCATAAGAAATAATTTTGTTTTTAAGAATCTTGGGAGGCCAAAACGCTTAAAACAGAATATTGTACCAGTGAAGTATGTAGGCCCTCTTTTTTAACAGAAACTTAAAAGCAAGAAAACTCCATGGATACAACATGGAGTTTTCGAAGATGAAGGTTCTACTATATACCCAGAGTACGTGGGTAGGTATGTTTAGGGGCCGAGCCTTCTGGAGAATTCCATTACACACCCAATAACAAATCGCTCATCCTGGGAATTGAACCCTGTGGTCGTGACTATAAGGGCAAGGTATGACAAAGGCGGTTTTTATTCGGTAAGAGTCCTACATACTCTGCCTACTCCCCAGGTAGCAGACGACCATTATAATATTCCATACCATAAAAAAACCGGCTAAGTGCGAGTCGGACTCGCGCGCGGCTCCTTACCATTACGATTTATGACGTATTAAAAATAACTACTAACTAGATCTCGTTCAACCATTCATAGGTACCCGACACGTAAGGGTTTGATGAAAAAAATTTTTTTTTTAGTTTTAGTTCTAGTTATGGGGAACCCCCAATATTTTTTTTTTTTTCTATTTTTGTGTGAAAATCTTAATGCGGTTCACAGAATACATCTAATTACCAAGATTCAACAACATAGTTCTTATAGTTTCGGAAAAAAGTGGCTGTGACACTCGGACAGACATGACTGACATGTTTTTTCCTTTCGAGGTACGGAACCCTAAAAAGATGAACACTAAATCAATGAGGCAGTTCAACTTATAATATTATTACTAATTGACATAACGTAAGCGATTATCTAAGTATGTATAGCTCTAACAGCAATATATTCGGAGTCAATTAACCGAATCTAATTACCTTAATTGATTATCGTTAATGTACTCTCTGATGCATGTAGGCATATTAAACTAATTTGAGTTGCCTAAATATATAATGTATTACGCTAGTGCGGCTGTTCAGAAGCCCTGGGTTCAATCTCGAGGTCGAGCAAAGTGTTAGTGGGGTTTTCTATGAAATTATCAATATTCCTACTGTAAACCGAAGTTTAGAAATGTGGCCGGTAAATGGCAATAGACTTGGTAATCAAGGATAATAACTTTGAATTAAGTCATGTCGGTTGAAGGAAACAGCAACATGTTTTATGAATAGATGGTGCCGATGTCACCTTAAGACGTAAGAATGTGGAAGAAAAGAGCGACAAGTACATAGAAAATCATGATTTTTTAATTGTCTTATCTGCGGATAATGCAGTGGACTGTAACATTATCATTTTATTTTGTTAACCTTATGTGTTATATCAGTTGTAGTTGTTTATTATCCTTTAATAAATAAAAAAGTAAACAAAAGAAAAACACATAAAAAAAAACAAGCAAACATACAGTACAGTACTATTTTGGTAAACTGTTTGTTACGAAATCCGTAAAAAGTAGCTTTATTTCAATGTCTGATATTCGCGTAAGTGTTAAAAACCAGTATCATAAGAAGTGGTTTCGGTAGGTTAAGTAGTTGCAAAAAGCGTCCAGTGTACTTAACCTGAGGGACACAGGTTCGAACCCCGTCTGAGGCCGAATTTTGCTCATAAAACGTATGACCTAGCTTTTTGAATTTGTGTTTGAATGCTTTTTTCCAGCAAGCTTATATTTCTGATACTTGAATATAAAGAAAGTTGCAGACGGATATACCACCGAAATATTTAATTGTTTATTTGCTGGAAAAAGTTAATACATGATTCATGTTTCTTTTTTTATTAATACACTTACTTATATTACTATAATTGGCGTAAAACCGTTGTAAATGTTTATAAAATGACGAACAAAATTTAAATTAGGATGAAAACAATATAATTAATTTGGTTAGTCTACGATTTCTGATGTGCTTATATTATATATTTATTGTAATTCTAACGACGCGTGGGATAATTTAGAAATTAAAAAACTGGCCAAGTGCGATTCGGACTCGCGCACGGAGGATTCCGTACCATTACGATTTATGACGTATTAAAAAAAAACTTACTTATTTACTAGGTCTCGTCCAAACCAATTTTCGGTGGAACTTTACATGGTAATCTACATCATATATTTTTTTAGTTTTATCGTTCTCTTATTTTAGAAGTTACACACACATTTTACCACTTTGGAAGTGTCTCTCGCGCAAACTATTCAGTTTAGAATTTTTTTTTTATTAGAAACCTCAATATATTTTTTGAAGACCTATCCATAGATACCCCACACGTATGGGTCTGATGAGAAACAAAAATGTTGAGTTTCAGTTCAAAGTATGGGGAAACCCCAAATTTTTTTTTTCTATATTTTTGTGTGAAAATCTTAATGCGGTTCATATAATACATCTACTTACCAAGTTTCAACAGCATAGTTCTTATAGTTTCGAAAAAAAAGGCTGTGACACGATCTGACAGACAGACAGACATGACGAATCTATTAGGGTCCCGTTTTTTTGCCATTTGGCTACGGAACCCGAAAAATTGCAGTTGGTTTTATAAAATAATTAATGAATATAGTAAAATAAATAAAATTGGTAAATATTTTATTCCATTCTCACTATATCTATTACAGGTTAAATGTGAAGATTGCTGATGTGAAAGTTTGTTTCTCCCGTCATGCTTTGAGAACTTAGGCCCTGTGCCCACTTGCGGCACGACACGGCAAGGGATTATTAGCGTGACGAATCATAATAATTATACCTTAATTCAGACATACACTTGTAATTTTCAATAACAATGTACCTGTATTTAATATTCCAGCGAAAATTTCAAACGTTTTTCACTTAAAAAATCCTTTCCGGTCCGTCAGAGGGCGCAGGGTCTTAGGTACCAATTTAGGTGATATGATAACACGAACAGCTCGTTGGCTAACTAATCGGTATCCACGCCGAAATTCGTACGTTCGATTCTCTTACGGTATTTATACAACGCACAGGTTTTCGAGAATGGGAGACTGATTTTTTGTTTGTAAACATATTCACAATATAGATAAAACCCCATAGCTCGTCCACGTTTTTAATTTATAAAAAAAAACAGCGCAGTGGGTATACACTTTTACCGCGACACTCGATAACCATGCAAGATGCGGGCAAATAAACGTTTCTGCTATTTACACGAACTTTCCTTTTTACAACACGGATCATTTTATTTCGCGATTTCAAAAAATAATGTCAGAACACGAAACTGTGCTCTTTACCACGGCCGCCACATCACGTTCATAACCTAAATACGTGAGGGTTTAAACATTGGATGTCCATAGCAGTTTGTAAGCGAGTAAAACGTGTTTAGGCGTACGAGTAATTTACTACTACTCGGCTGGATAGGGTTGTCTGTCATCCAAATTGGAACATCTATACAGGATGCTGATTTAGTCATCTTCGCCCATTAAAGGGATGATTCTACCCGTCCTAATGACCAATTTATCCTATTAAACCCATTACAGATACATACATAAAAAAAACAACCCGAAATGTTTACTTTTGTATAGAATGGTGTATTTATTGTTGCTTTTTTATTATATTTAAACATTTAATAATGCGAAATGTTCACAAAGATATATTTTTTCTAGTGAAGCATGTATTAATTTTTCATGAATAGTGCACGGGTTTTATAGGAAAAGCTGTTGAGTACGACAGGTAGAATCACCTCTTTAACGGATGCAGGTGACAAAATCGGCATCCTGTATAGTACACCCGGCTACAAATCAAGCTATACAAAACCAGTTTAGATTGACCTCCCATTGTAAAGGTTTTCCGCACAATTCAAGGCCAGTCATACTGGTTTCATAATCAGTCAAAATTCCACGAATACTATGGAAATGACTAAAGGGCAAGGGAAGGTAAATTTCTCAAGCACGCAGGCTTACTTATTATGTTTGGGCCACTAATGTACTTTATAGTTCGCCGATTTTTGGTCCTAGGTGGCGAGCCGAGTAAATAATTATCATCCGGCGCATACTACTAAGAATTTATTTTTTATGAAAAACCCAATAACTCTTCAGTACTGGAAATAGATCCAAGGAGCTGAACTGTGCGTGACCAAAGGACCAATCTACCATTTCTTTACAAGCTGAAAGTGTCAGCCCTAAGCATTCAGGTAGGTTTAAGTGCAATGGTAGCCCACATAATATTTAGAGCAGACATAAAAGTGTTGTTGCTTCATTGTGTTCGTTTCCATATGAGTATTAGTACTTCGTGTTACTAGCGGTGAAAAAAACCTAAGTTCGATTATCACTTACCTATAACTAGCCCATAAAATTCACACCCATTATTTCAAATTGAAAGAACTGTTGTAGGTGCTTTTGCGGTTTTTTGTTATCATTAAGGATCCCCTATTTTAATAGCTAGATTACTTTTTTGAGCCATTGAAGACTGCAAGTTGTTTTTGCCGATCAGTTTTGGATATAAGTATTGAGGCCTAGTTATAGTAATCTCCTAAAAATGTTCAGTCACGTAGAGAAATTGTAGTAGTAGTGCCTTCTGGAATGTCCACATGCCAGCATAAATGGGTCCGCACGATCGGGGAAGTATTACCCTCCCACCGAATATCGACAAGTAGCAGTATACAACTGTTGCGTTTCGTACGGTTACTGTGGAGCGCCGGAGTCTCAATTCCTCCCTCAGTTCCCTTCCTTCTCCTATTCTTCTTCCGTTCTTTTTTCCTTGAATAGGCTCGGCAACGAATCTGCAACTCCTTTGGTTTTACAGATGTCCATTGGCGGCGATGACTACTTACCATCGGGTAGCTCGCCTGCTCGTTTGCCGAGTGATCCCATAAAAAAAATGTCTAGCATAGTTCTCTCCATATCTCGCTGAGTGACCTTGACCTTTATTGTGAGACCTAAAGTGATGGACCACGTTTCTGAGACTTATCTCATAACTGGTTAAAGACTTTTATCTTAACTGTTAGCATATCGATGTCCAATTGTGAATCTTCACAATTTTTTGCTTTTCTTTTTACTACTAAGTAGTTGTTTGTCCAGTCTCACATCTTGCATGGCCTGAAAACGGTGTCTGGGTCAGGCTTATTTAGATGAGGTGATGATAAGATGCTATAGCTCAAGATAGGAGAAAAAGACTGCAATTTTCTCAAAGAAAAAATATCGTTGAAAAATTACTCCCAGCTCAAACTTCGAGTGAACAGAAGTTCATTTATCGATAAATATAACATACCAACACGCATGCATTCCCCGAAGGGTTAGGCAGAGGTGTATTGTGTAGTTAGTGCGCCAGTACGTTAAGTTCCCATGTACTAGGGGCGAGCCTGCGATTCACCGAGCCCATATCCAAACTGGTACTGAGAAGATCATAGAAAAACTCAATAACACTGCTCGAACTGGGAAGCGAACCTTAAACGACTTCTAGTATAGCAGTCGCGCTTAAAACCACTAGACTAATGAGGCAATTTCGATGGATATCTAAACCAATTATGTGAGAGATCAGAGCACAAACCTCATTTTCTTTCTGTCTTTCATAATTATTATGTCCATTATTTCAACGTAATCGTAAACATGTTTCCAGAAAAGCATAAGAAACAGTGAAAATAGAATCCACAACAATTACGACATAATTAAAACAAGATTAAGCATCAGATCCAATCAGGGATTAGCAATCACCAATTAATCCGTTCTCCGAGAAATTACTTCATATTATATCATGTTCTTGGAAGCGTGTGGTCTTATTTACAAGTCAATAAGGCATAGAGTACATTAGCAATTTACTTTCAGTTTCAAAACATCGCGTGCGCTGTCAAACTTGTTTGATAAAAAGTTTGATGTTGTTTACAATTGTTTTTTGTTGTGTTTTGTTTATATAATTGTGTTTAAGTTGATTATTATAACACGCTATGTATCTGAAGTGGTATTTGAATGCTTATTTCCTATGTAGAAATAATTATAATTATAACATTATTTATTGAAACGGGCATAGACTATGAAGATATAGATTATAAAAATAATAATTAAAATTATTATAAGTAAGTACAGTATAGCTGTTACCTGACCCACTTAGACCCCGCCGGCCCACCTAGGGTGGGTCAGGTAACAGCTGTAACCAACTGTACTTATTTGATTACTTTTTTTTATGACGTAGGTATGTAATTAATTATATTTTGCCTAGTAAGCAATTAACATTTTCGTTTAAACTATTCTTAGTTTAATCTTTACTTTATACGAGTACAAGAAGGCAAAGAAAGAGGCAGTAGAATCTTCCCTTTTAAATAGGATCTAAGCATACCGAAGAAATATGGGTGTACATTTGTGTTTTTATGCTTACACTTTCGGGAATACATGCCTGATGATAATTATGTTATTTAATTATAAAATAAATTATAAATACAGGTACCTAGGTAAATGATGAAATTAGACTTAACTATCGAAAATTTAGCTATGAAGTGCTAAAAATATTTTTTTAGAACCGAGTTGTAGTTCCACATATTAGCGTGTCAAGAATTGAAGACCTGTGCCCAGCAGTAGGACAGTAAATGATAGTGGAATAAAAAATATTTAAATGCAGACAAAACAATATCATCATCATCATCATCAACCCATTACATTGTCCCACTGCTGCGCACGGGTCTCCTCTCAGAGCGAGAGGGAATAGGCTGTAGTCCACCACGCTAGCCTACTGCGGGTTGGCAGACTTCACACGCCGCCAAGAAAATCGTATCAGGCATGCAGGTTTCTATATATATTTCAATATCCTGCATCATCAAAGGTAAAACATCCTATGTTAACACAAGGTTATAGTGCTATGGAATTGACTCATTATTACTGTCAATTAAGACTAAAATCGCACGGTGAATTCTTAGCCTAACATAAGAGAGTTTCTTTCATTTAACTTGTAAGATGACTGGTGTATTTACATGATTACTAGATATGGTGTTCTACCGTTTTTACTTGAGCCAACTGCTTTTAATAGCATCCGCTCTTTACACACACAACTTAACACATCAGGAAATCTTAGATTATGTGTGCTAACTAACGGCTTTCTCAGTTCAACGGTAATACACGTATACAATCATAAGTGCAATGACTGTAAGGATGTGAAGTTCATAGCCTTAATGTCTCTTACCATAGTTTAAAGGCAAGTTGTCGCCATTACTATTCCCCGAGTGCCAAAATTAAAGACAGAAATTAAATAAATAAATATTCCCCGAAGGGTTAGGCAGAGGTGTACTTATGCACATCCACATTTCGCCGGTATGTTTAGGTCTTTGTAATAGGGGGCCTATTGCCATTAACCGGGCACAAATCCAGACTCCGAACTGCTACTAAGAATTTCATAGGTAACCCAATACCACTGCTCGACCAGGGGATCGAACCTAGGATCTCTAGCGTAGCAGTCGCACTTAGGACCACTAGACTAATTAGACAGTCAGGCCAATTTTTTATCATGTCTTTAAACATTGTTGAATAAAAAATATATAATTTATTCACATAGATAACAAACTCTTTGCTTCAGTTCAAAGCCAGTACGATGCATTTTTTTATGTATTTAAAATTAGAACAATAAATAGAACTCTATCAATACATTTCTAATTCGACAATTCTTTTCAAACGATTTGTTTTCTTTATCTGTTAATCTAAATTAATCTGACCGGTCTACATTGCTTTTTTGTTCTCCTATTTATTTTTATCAATCTATATTATACTCTATTTCTTTAAAATTAGCGTTGATATTGCTTAAAGCCTCTTAGGAGCGGGTATTACAACGGTATTGCTCACTAATCGTGTCTTGACTCAAGGAAAACAGTGGAGGTACGATGGCTAGCACATCAAGTTACCACCAAATGTCAAATTTTCTCAGTTGATTTTGAACTTTATCTTCAACAATTTAAGGTTTAAAATAATTTAGAGAAATTTGTCAGTTTTGTATACCTTGACCTGCTTGTACCTTGTACATTGATGCAGAAGTTTGTTTGCGACTGTATAACGTTTGAAAACATCGGTATTTAGCGAACATGGGACAGTGTTCCGGGGTTTCGTAAGTGACGTAATTCCCGGAACATTGTGTCAATTGAAGTATGTTGTAATGAGCAGACGACAGACATTCTTTGACATAATCTTATTGGAGTCAATTTTAAACTATGCTGTATAATGTGTTTGCCTGTGCTTATTCTTTTTGACAGTTCGTGTCGCTTTTGTTTTTTTGGACAATAGTGACTCTTTACTTTATTAAAGGTCTTGGGTTCGATCCCCAGGTCGAGCAAAGTGTTATTGGGTTTTTCTATGAAATTCTCAGTAGCAGCTCGGAGTCTGGATTTGTGCCCGGTGAATGGCAATAGGCTCGCCACCTATTACATAGGACCTAAACATATCGGCGAAATGTGGGTGTAGGTACATTAAGTACACCTCTGCCTAACCCTTCGGGGAATACAGGCGTGATGGTATGTTATGTATGTTACATTATTCATTAATTCATTTGAATAATCATTCTTTATTTTGTTTGTAGTATTTTAGTAGACATCCAGGTTTTATTCAAGATTAGAGAAGAAGATTCAGTTGTGTTAAGAATGATTACCCAGCCATGGACTGTCACGGCAAGCCCAATTTAATCCCTAATATCGATTGATGAGCGTAGTTAAAACTAAGTCTCGAATTCATTACGCTTCACTTATTAAAATGGCAACATTTAAACGTCTAATAAAAAAACAAAAAGAAATGCTTATCCACATTTTTGTTACAAGATATAACAAGCCTGTGTTCAAAAGAAATGGCAACAAACATCTCAATTTGTGTGATATAACATTGTGTACACGGATTTTTAACATGTTTGTTTCGCATTACATTGACGTAAATGGCGGGCGTAGCAATCATCGAAATCGAAAGCTTGTGTTTGAATTTAGAAGTATTTTTATTTCTATAAATACCATCACGCCTGCAGTCCCCGAATAGTTAGGCAGAGGTGTACTAACGCCCACTGAATATTTTTGTGCGAATTGTTAATAGCGGGTGAAACAAATTTCAAGCTGTTATTGGGAATTCCATAATGGCACATTGCTTGAAAGAAAGAAAGAAAAATGTATTTTAACTGAGAATCGAAGGAGAATTGCACAGTTCCGCTGTTGACCACTAAACTAATGGGGTATAGCTTCAATTGCTTGTACTTTTGCAATATATCGTGACGAATTTACATCATTAGATATTATATTCTGTATTGTAAACGTAACATCGCTAATGTAACTATGAGGCTAATCTTGCCCACAATAATGTAAGATTTGTAACGATAAAATGTTACAAATTCTTGCACCGATCAATCATAGTCTTACGTAAAGAGAAACAAAATAGATATTTCCTCTATTGCTTCCTTAATGCTTCGAAAATAAAAGAAAAATGTCGAGAATCAATCGTTCACCTGACAAACGATTCAATATAGAGGTGATGGTAACGATTCGGAAAGAAGTTATCGATATTTTTTTTATGTATATGAAATGAGTTTGATGTCCGATTTTTGTCACATATCTATAGGTACTTAACATTATAAAGCTGAAGAGTTTGTTTGTTTGCTTGAACGCGCTAATCTCAGGAACTACTGGTCCGATTTGAAAAATTATTTCAGTGTTAGATAGCCTATTTATCGAGGAAGGCTATAGGCTATATATCATCACGCTAAGACCAATAGGAGCGGAGCATAGATGAAAAATGGTTCATAAACGGGAAACATTTAAATGTAGAAAAGCCGAGAAATCACGCGGGCGAAGCCGTGGGCGGAAAGCTAGTCTTGGTATATATGAGGGGCTCCTGGTAATCAACCGATCTGTGGACAAGAAGATTAAGCTGCATTTGCTGTGGTTATTTTGTGCATTCTTAACACACCAATCGACACCCCACCGTGCCTCAGAGAGTACAACTTTTAGGAACTCTATTTACAAAAAAAAAACTTAAATTTAACAGTAGGTATTCAAATTTAATTAAATAGCTACTGTTTAAAAAGTTGACTCAAAGAAGATCCGAGCTCAAAGGTTAATTACATTTGGCCTTTATTAAGTTTTTTGCCATCGCATTTCTCCTAACCTTGATCAGGGGCCGCCTAATTATGAACTGAGATTTCATTTGATTTATAAAAAAAATATCTTACAATGTTTACAACATTTGTCTCATTGGAATAAGTCATTTATACAATCAAAATGGAACATACTAGTAAAAATCAATAGACTTGCGGTACAAAACCAATTGCTTTTTTAATTAATAGCTATCGGAATGATAGAGTCGCGCCGACAAAATAAACGATCTAATAAATAAGCGAAACGACAGTAACTAACAAATTTCTATAAAAAGTCAACGGTTACTCGATTTCAGAATATGCAGATGACTTGAATCAATTGGATTTGCATTATCGATATATTTGTATCAGTTGGCGACCTCTAATTTATATTTTTAATCTTTGTTTGAAATTTGAATTTGGACTACTTTTCAATCGATTCATCAAATAGTTTCGATTGGAAGCGAATTAGAGCGAATAAAATAAGGTCAATAAAATCTTGAATAAAGATTATGATTAGAAAGTGAATTTTAATATTGTCTACGAGAGTGAATGTGTATCGAATGGATTAAGAATTGTATTCTTTAATGGCCGAACCTAGATAAATATTATTTATATAGATTTTCCTTATTGATAAATCATCCACTTTTTATGCATTGTAAATACATGTTGTCAATCTACAGACTGAAGAATCTAGAGATCTCAATAATGTATTACTCGGCAAATCACTAACTAGGTATAACAATAGAATTGATTAATTTTATGAAAGGGTCTATGAAAGTACTTTTGCAGAATTGATAATTAACATAACATAACATCACGCCTGTAATCCCCGAAGGGTTAGGCAGAGGTGTACTAGTGTACACCCACATTTCGCCGGTATGTTTAGGTCCCATGTAATAGGGGGCGAGCCTATTGCCATTAATCGGGCCCAAATTTGTAACGTCTTAATTAAAGTAAAATAAATAAATCCAGACTCCGAGCTGCTACTAGGAATTTCATAGAAAATACCCAATAACACTTTGATCGAACCCAGGGCCTCTAGCGTAGCAGTCGCACTTAGGACCACAAGACTAATGAGACAGTCATGTAATTAAGTGCTGTGTATATATTATCAATTCATTACTTATCAAAGAGGCAACAGCACGGTTTAGATATAAGTATTAGAGGTCTCTTCTTTTTCCTGTTATTGTCCACCTGCTGTCTTTATAGCGAGTTAAATGAATGGCCCATTACGATTTCAGTTTTTAATTTGGTCAAAATGCTCATATCGACAACAGGGTGAACCTTTCCTAAATAAGATATCATTATTTACAGAATACCGAATTTTAGTACGATTTAGAAATACGGATAGGTATAAGTGATTGTTATTATTAGTTATGAAATAACCTAAATAACATATAAAAATACTTTTAATAAAATTATTAATTCGAATACGGTAAGTAATCTAGTTTCTAGTTTCCTACTAGAATGTAACGGTAAATAGTAATTAGTTTATTAATATAAAAATATATATTTAGACTTTATTGAAATGAAGTGATGTTTAATGCTCTACCTCTTTGATCCAATTTACTCATACCATCACGCCTCACGCAGATTTAAATAAGCTAAACTAAGTTATTGAAAAAATAACATAACATAACATACCATCACGCCTGTATTCCCCGAAGGGTTAGGCAGAGGTGTACTAATGTACACCCAAATTTCGCCGGTATGTTAAGGTCCCATGTAATAGGGGGCGAGCCTATTGCCATTAACCGGGCACAAATCCAGACTCCGAGTTGCTACTGAGAATTTCATAGAAAAACCCAAATAACACTTTGCTCGACCTGGGGATCGAACCCAGGACCTCTAGCGTAGCAGTCGCGCTTTGGACCACTAGACTAATGAACTAATTTATTACAATAAAATAGATCGTATAATGTGTGGGATTAATTTCCAATGCTAATAAGTTTATTGAATTATTCATAGTTATACCTCACACATGCCATTTTATGTTACCATTGCAGTAATAATCAATTCATCAATTTAAAATGCAGTTTTTTGTACACAATTCCGTAAAGAGGATAACAATGCCATATTTTTTTTTGTGTTACCAATAATTACATGACATAGATCAAAACTCACTGACTTCAAAACGGAGGAGGTTGAGAATTCGACTGTATTTTGTTTTTGTTTTTGGAATAACTTTAACAACACTGGACTGGATGAGGAAAGCCGAAGATCGGGCTCCGTGGCATTCACCTGGAGAGGCTTACGTTCAGCAGTGGACGAGTATGGGCTGATGATGATGATTATAACAATACCCCTTGTTTAAATCATCATCAACCCATTACATTGTCCCACTGCTGGGCACGGGTCTCCTCTCAGAGCGAGAGGGAATAGGCTATAGTCCACCACGCTAGCCTACTGCGGGTTGGCAGACTTCACACGCCGTCGAGAAAATCTATCAGGCATGCAGGTTTCCTCACGATGTTTTCCTTCACCGTTTAAGCGCGTGATAATTAATTATTAATACGCACATGACTTCGAAAAGTCAGAGGTGCGTGCCTTGGATTCGAACTCGAGACCTTTGACTTGGCAGTCCAATGGTCATATCACTAGGCTATCACTGCACTTGTTTAAATATGTATGACGTATTGAGTTATTGAAGTCTATGGTACGACGACTTCTGTGGGTGCGTCGACTACAAACTTGTCAAAGATTAATAAAATGTCTTTTGCAAAAGTAATTTTTGAATAACACTTTTAAAAAAATCCTAGTGTCATTTTCAACAAGTCATCATATTTTGTACAAAATGTCGATATGGAAATGTAACATTGTCTGGACCCCCTGTTATCTTTACAATAGATTACAATCTGTCCGTGTGTTCCATTTATTATAGTGATATTATATTTGAATGTCTTTATTAATAGTCTTCATTCACATACAATGGTTCGCTTTAACTTCAAAGCAAGTAATTAAATCAATGGTCAATCCTACATTACACTTATAAATACGCAATTTAAGTAAAAAACCAATTAAGTATAGCGTTCAAATAAATTAATATTCAAGTACTTACGACGCTCAATATAGATTTGTTTTAGACATTAAGAGGTTACTACACTCTTGGATACCGTTAGGATTCGCAATCCAGTGCAATATGGCCGCGGTTTGTACAAGATATTATTGTCAGATTTAAATTAAAGCTAAAGCTTTAGGGTTGGGCGCGAAATTTATTTTTTGTAGGTTTTTGGCATTTTTTTCGGCTATATCACATTCTATGTACGCATGGCTACACATCAAGCTATACAAATCCAGTTTACGCTGGCCTCTTATTGTATGGGAATCCTATACAATGCGAGATCAGCTTAACCTGTTGAACGCCATTGTCACATATATGTGACAAACGAAATCTTACCCTGAACGCCAACGTCACAAATATATGACAAAATATACGTTGCACCATATTATGAAATAAACAATTTAATCATTACTTTAGTGTGTTTCCACTACCTTGTATAATTTGACAGAAAAAGTGGCCTGGCGTCAGGGGTATGTACGGCGATACGTTTATACTCTGGCGTTCAAAAGGTTAAACTGGTGTTGTATAGGTTGACCTGTAGACGTTTTTACATGGCAGTAGAAATTGCGACATCAACAATAACTTATTCACAATCGAGTATGAAAACTTTTGCTTAAAAATTGCTATCGTAGAAGATTTAGATGTAAATTGACATTTTTCACCGAATCCACTATTTTATACCAAATCGTCGGCGATAACGATTTTTAAGCAAAAGTTATTGTTTGGAAAGCTTAAACAATACAAGGTCAGCTTATATTTGGATTTATACTTGAGGTTTACAAGAGCCTTTTTCGTAAAGAAGTGGACGTGTTGTAAAGATGAATTTTATGATAATAGAAAATAAGAATAAATAGTTCCTATTTTGAAAGGTCTCAATAGAAGGATCATTAATATTTTCTTTGATGTCACAGAAGATAATTGAATTAGGCAACGTACCGACAGACGATGTGTAGGTATAGTATTGTATTGAGTGGTCTAGTGAGCTAGTGACCTTAAAACTATACGGAATTCATCACACATTTGAGAATGAGAGAAAATATAAGGCATTATAACTGTTAAATATTGTTACAATCTATGAACAATTTTTGAGTGTCCAGAAATTATGTGAAATCATTTTCTGTATAAAATAATCTTCATAAATACTAATTTAAACTTTATTATAGTTTAATTTTCGGTCGTCATAAGACTCGTAGAAATCGAAAGTCGAGTAAGAACTGAAGAGATTTAATAAGATTGTTACAAAAATTGCAATATTAATAAATGCTGCGCCTGCGCTCGGCAAGCAGTAAGTAAGTAGTGTTTTGTTTTCTGCATAATAAATGAATGCCTCTAGACTTAAGATTGAAATAATTCACAAAGACAATACAATCAATTGTTTTCTCATTGTAAAGTTTTAGTGAGAGAATCATAATTTGCATTTCTTTTGATGTTGAAATGAAACAATAGAATCAAGCAATTGTATTGGTCGATCTAGTGAGCCAGTAACCTAAAAACAATACGACATTCAATACATCTTAAATCTTTGAAATTGAGAACGAATATTCATAGAGGTGCTATTGTATATGACAAGTAAAAGTTATTACTAAAAAATAAACATAAGATTAATAATTCTGCGATATTACTAAATCATATATAAAAAAAATATTTCTAACACTAGATTTTCTCTCATATATCATGCCTGTGTGTTAACAAGAATATAATAAATAATACTCAATACTTTTGATGAATCTGCCTAATTAGTCTAGTGGTCTAGCGCGACTGCTACGTAAGAGATCCTGGGTTCCATCCCCAGGGCGAGCAAATTGTTAGTACTTTTTCTATAAAATTCTCAGTAGCAGCTCGGAGTCTGGATTTGTGCCCTGTTAGTGGCAATATGCTCGTACCCGTATTACATGGGACCTAAATATACCGGCGAGATGTATACTGTCCAACCCTTCGGTGAATACAGGCGTGATAGTTACTTTTGATGAATCACGTTCATTTACAGACACCTGGCTCCGCTCTCGGTTCAAAATAGTTATAAGTACTTGCCTACATTGCCTGCATTGGCTGATCTTCCAATGTATAATTAATGTGCACGGACGGTAAAATGGCAATAGGCTCGCCCCCTATTACATGGGACCTACACATACCGGCGAAGTGTGGTTTAAGTGCACCTGTATTCCCCGAAAGGTAAGGCAGAGCCTAACCATTCAGGGAATACAGGCGCGATGGTATGTTATTTATAGTTAATTTTCCAAATTCTCTATCTTTTAACGTCAATATCACAATGTTCTAGTGACCCGAATAAGGAAAAAACAAGAACACCCTCTATTTTTTACCCACAGATTATTTCAATTGCATTTCACAGACTTAACACGTAACAAAGTGGAAAATGAGATAATACAAAGATTTCATCAATCTAGATGATAATTGTACCTTCATTCAATTCCATCTGGCAACTGTCATTATTCATTGAATAATAGAAACGGATTAATGTTGTGAAATCCACAAAATTGGTATTGCGTTGTGTGAAATTTATTTTATGTAAAAAATCTAGACTGAATTTTTATTGAGGACGTATTCGTGACTGGGCGGAGTGCGGTCGTACGTCTAGTGGTAAGAATCTGAAAATCTACGACATAATTTGTGTAATACTGTTTCGTGTTACGCAATTGGATAGAATCGAGAGTTTTAGTAAAGAATTCGTTATTTCCGTTTATCGATTCCACTTTTTTAACTGTCATAATAATTATGACTGATTGCTGCTTGTAAAGGCTTTGTGCAATGTGAGGCCAGCAAATATATCTTAAATTTGCATAGCTTGACTTGTAGCCTGTGGGCCGTACTTACCTAATTCAAAATATAAAAAAAAAATTACGTACCTGCAGGGTTAAAATACTATCAGACACTACACTTTCGGTACGATTACAACATTAAACCCACTTTAACCATCTGTTTTCACGGACACCAAACTTTTTAATAAATATGATTTATTTCACTTCAAATCGGTTTTGACGATATTTGCATGTCACTCGTTCAATAACGGTATTTTATCGTTACGTAAAATTAGTTCCGATTCCAATATCGATTTATTTGTATCGAGAAATCGGTGTCGTGGTGAATCGGGTTTTTCAATGTAGCTAGTTAATTTTTATGGAAACAGGAAAATTACTTTTGTTATACCCATTTTCAGAGGTTAATTTGCATTAAAATTCTATCTATATCTTAACAGTTATACAGTCGTGATGGCATGTTTTTTAGGTTCCGTACCACAAAAGGAAAAACGTAGGTCACCCCTCAGATCAAATAAAAAGTTAAGATGGAACTTTGCGAACAAAGAACTCTTGTCAGTCGAGCTATCAAGCTATCGAAAGCTCGACTCAAGATAAGGCGTAGTTTCGGTATTGTTATATAGTGTAAAATTTTGTTTGCAAACGGCTAGGCGTAGTTTTAGCCGGCCTCACTTCTTTGTTCGCGAAGTTCCATCTTAACATCTTTTTTCATTTCAAAATCAAAATCAAAATCTCATTTATTCAAACTAGGCTGAAAATCAGCACTTTTCGAACGTCAAATTTACAATAGACAGATTTTATTGCTCACACAATCAGGAATGAATAACTAGCACCTCTTCTGTTAAATTAGTTTATAGAAAACAACTACACTAATGCAATACCTATTATATATATATATGTCAATTTTTAAAACAGTAATGTATTATAAAAATAATCACTTAAGTAAGAAATATGATTGTCAATATTAATCATGGATACATAACAAAGCATGCACTTAACATTGTCTTGTGTTCAACACTGCGACCAGCTATTTTTATCATCAAGGTAATCATTTATGGAATAGTATGCCTTTTGAGACAGGTTACATTTAACTTTGGCTTTAAACGCATTATAAGGCAACTCTAATAGTGAAATGGGCAATTTATTATAAATGCGGATACCGAGACCTGCAAATGTTCCATGCACCTTATGAAGTCGGTGGATGGGCATGCATAGTTTGTGCTTATTTCTTGTGTTAATGTTGTGGACATCACTATTTTTGGTGTATATATGTATATTTTGCCTAATGTACAATATGTTGGCAAAAATGAATTGCGAAGCCACTGTAAGAATACCGATATTTTTGAAATGCTCTCTTAGAGAAACTCTGGCACCTAGCTGGTATATTGCTCGAACAGCTCGCTTTTGTAGTATAAATATATTCTCAATATCTGCAGCTTTGCCCCACAATAGAATTCCGTAGGACATAACGCTATGAAAATAACTAAAATAGACTAAGCGAGCTGTGTCCACGTCAGTGAACTGTCGTACTTTTCTGACAGCATAGGCAGCGGAACTGAGCCTTCCTGCGAGGTTAGATATATGTGTTCCCCACTGAAGTTTGGTATCTACGGTAATACCCAAAAACACCGCAGAGTTCACAGCGTCAAGAACCTCATTGTTTAAGACAATGTTAGGACCTAGGTTTTTTATGTTAGGCAATGTAAATTTTATATATTTTGTTTTCTTGGCATTTAGTACTAAATTGTTTGTTGTGAACCAATGCGTAACCATTGAGAGTGCACTGTTTACATCGTCAAAGTGTTTTCTATTTCTATCAACTTTAAAAATTAATGAGGTATCATCTGCAAACAGTACAACATCACAGATATCCTTTAGATAGTACGGTAAATCATTGATATATACTAAGAATAAAAATGGACCCAATATTGAGCCTTGGGGGACACCTAACTGGACTGGCAATTCGGAAGATTTAACACCATTGACATCTACGCACTGCAATCTATCGCGCAAATAGGAATCGACTACGTTAAGTGCTACGCTCCGTACTCCATAATAACTTAGTTTACGCAAAAGAGTGGTATGATGCACGCAATCGAATGCTTTGGAAAGATCACAAAACACTCCAATTGCATTTTGAGAGTTCTCCCATGCATTAAATATGTGTTTTAGAAGAGCAACACCAGCATCTGTAGTTGAGCGACCCTTTGTAAAGCCATACTGTTCATTATGGAGGAGGCTATTTAAATTAAAATGACTTAGTAATTGCTTGAGTATTAACTTTTCAAAAATTTTACTGAACGCAGGTAAGATAGAAATAGGCCTATAGTTACCAATTTCACTTTTGTTACCTGATTTAAATAAGGGTATGATTTTACTATTTTTCATAAGATTAGGGAAAACACCTAAATCAATACATTTATTAAAAGTAATCGAAAGATAGGGGGCCACAATGTCTATAATATTAGTTAAAAGTTGAATGGAAATGCCCCAATAATCACCGGTGTTTTTTTTCTTTAATGTATTAAAAGTATTAACTACATCACGTGGTGCTATGTGTTCAAATTTGAATAAGCTGTCACATCTGGGTACACTAGCATGCAACAGGTTTTCAGCAATTGTAGATGATGAGGACAAGGAACGAGTCGTGGCTATAGGTATGTTGGCAAAGAACTCATTAAAGGCCTTAGCAATGTCTGTCGAATTATTTACCAGTTTGTTGTCGATTAAAATTTCAAACTGATTTTCATTATTAACTATTTTACCTGTTTGACTATTAATAATTTTCCAAGTAGCTTTTATCTTATTATTAGAATTTTTGATTGTCTCGCTTATAAATTTAGACTTCGCCATATTACACACTTTTTTAAATAATTTGGAATAATTTTTAACATAATCCAAGAACGCAGTGTCAAACTTGTATTGTTTCATACCATATAACTCGTATAATCTCGCTCGACTTTTGTATATGCCTGCGGTAGCCCATTGGTTGAAGTTAACAGAAGTACCCTTAATATTCAAAGTTTTTGTCTTAAATGTCGACTTAAACTCTTTCTGTACAACATCAAAAAGTGCTCCATATATTTCATTAGGATTCTCATGCTGTAACATAGATGATTTAATTTTTTTTGCAATGTTACTTTTAAATTTATTATATCGGCTAGCTGTATACTGCCTGCATATAAGTTTATGAGGTTTCTTATTCAATAGCATGGGAAAACTAACCAACTGTCCACAGTGGTCAGACGTCAAGTCACTTAAAATTAATTTATTTATGGCATCACAATTACTAAATATATTATCAAGGCATGTGGAAGACGATGCCGTTATTCTAGTGGGTTCAAAAAATAAGTTGACTAGATTAAAAGATTTGAATAAGTTTAGAAGTCTAATGCTCAAAGGAGTAATATCTAAAATATTAACATTAAAGTCTCCACATACAATTATATTTTTATTACAAGACTTCAATTTATTAAGTGAATCTTCCATAACTGATTCAAAACAATTAAAATCACCTAGGGGGGGGCGATAAACGCAAATTATAACATATTGCTCAAGCTCAACACAAGACAACTCAATAGTGCGCTCAATGGAAGAATTAACTAGATCTAAACGCTGTTTACATTTCAACTTTCTTGATACAAAAATTAAAGAGCCACCACGGATAGCACTTTTTCTTACAAACGCACTTTGTACAATGAAGTTGTTATCATTAATAAACAGTACTTCATGTTCTTTCAACCAGTGTTCAGTTAAACATAAAACCTGAACATCATAATTCTCCATAAATAGACTTATCTCTAGCTCCTTGCCGGATAAACCCTGCATGTTTTGATGTACAACATTCAAAGCACCAGTCAGCCTACCCGTTGTCGCATCTAATAGTTTAAACTACTAGGTGTATCAATATTACTGTTAGTATTATTACTAACCAAGACAACTGGTACATCACAGGTACCGGTGTCATAATCATGTATATTATATGCTAAAAGATTAACAATCTGTCTCCTACAACTAGATGGTAAATACATTGAACCTTGTGTCAATATAAAACTACTTATAAATTTATTTATGTCAAAAAATATAATAGCGTCGCAATGATGACATGTCCTATTAAAGAGGAGCGTATTTAAATGATAAATATGCCTATTTTGTTCATAACTTAATGTATCAGCATATGGTAAGGCACATATAATAAATTTACAATTGTTAGTTTCCTTTAGGTGTAATAACAAGCTAACACATTCTATAATGTCCTTCTTTCTTACAGCTAAACTATCCCCATACAACAATATAACAGTAGAATTAGGGTTTAGTTTTGTCAATTTAATATTATTAATAAGCTGTTTAAAGCTGGCTCCGGGTAAACAATAATTAACTACATGATGTTGCGAACACTGATTAAAAATACTACCAAAACCATAACCAAGTCTACCTGAAAATAGATAAGTAGTATTATGTAAGTTACTCTTATTTATACTGGCAATATAATCACAGCTACCAATTGCGGTTTGAGCTGCCACGGGTATGGGTGTAGTACACTGGGGCTCATGTGACTGGGAGCGGATGCAGCTACAAGAAAGGTGATTTGTCAGGGACTCATACCTTTCAGCATTGTACGTCACCAAGTCCACTAGCTCATTTGCTTCCTGCATGCGCTTACTCAGATCTAGTTGAGAAGCTTCATATTTACTAAAAATATCCCTGAGAGTACATTCTCTGGCATATAGTTCATCTCGCAGACGTTGGGTGTCGCAGTCATACATATTCCCACATAACTCTAATTCTGTGTGACAATTATTTAGCTCATGCATTAACCTTACATTTTTTTTTCTAAGACATAAATTTATTTTATTTACTTTTAAACGTTTTAAAGATTTTTTAATTTTTTTCACTAATCTATTCATTCTAATATACTTTTTTACTTTATTATGGCTCGAGAAAATAGTACATTTTGTGATAGTTTCATTGGTCAAGTCTATAGTCACTGTTGGTTCAACACATATAGGTCCGGACCCACTACCAACTAACTTGTTATAAAGGCTACAGGTGTCAGCCGACTGATGCCTAGCTTTTTGAGACTCTGCTTGTGCGATGACCTCATGGGCCTTACTTAATTCTATTTCCAGTTCACTTATACGCCTCAAAGCCAATTCATGGGTCTCATTGCACTGTTGAAGGTTTGACACAAGTTGCCGGAGATGTTGATGCTGGTCCAGTATGTCCATATGTTGAATATGTAATTCAGCCAACTGGTTTTTAAGTTCCGTGTTCTTGTCAACAATTAACTTAACTTCCACCTCGCTGTCATCCCTTTCTGTTAATAATTGGTTGCACAGGGTCTTACTGGACTCTAATTCCTTAAGTGTAGCCCTCAATTTCTCCTCCACGGATGCTGCTCTGCGGGTCAACATGTTGTCCACAGAGGCACGAGTTTAAGAATATTACAAATCCTTCCGGTGGATGACAGCGGGTACAATTTTATCAATTTTATGCAATGTTTTTCGATCAAACTAGCTTACAAACACCAATCCTTGTAAATAGTGTCTAAATCTATTGACTTTAAGCTGATTTAACACTAATCATATATTTAAAAATAATTGGTAGAAGGCGGACACGAACAAAGACCCACGGTAAAATTTGCACACTAATAAATGCCCATACAAGTGCGTCGCTTACGCGTTTGCTTCGAGGACGCGCGTGTGAGGGTATGTTTAAAAAAAAGTTTAAATAGTTCACTCTTATTATTGATAAAACTAGTCTTGTTCTTATCATTTAAGTATGTTTTTTTCTACTCACAGATAGTACGTAAGTCCAACAACATCTGTGACACTAACACTGAACCAAAACTCCGCAAAAACAGCACAAATTAATTTATTTTTGTGGAGCGTTACAACTGCACTGCACACTTTAATATGGCCGCCAATAAGATTTGATCTGAGGGTAACCCTTACAGGATCTATTTGTTGTCCGTCCGTCCATCTGTCCGTCAAGACCCTTAATCTCGGGAACGCGTGGAGGTATCGAGTTAAATTTAACCTTTTAAACGCCAGAGTATAAACGTATCGCCGTACCCCTGACGCCAGGCCACTTTTTCTGTCAAATTCCACAAGGTAGTGAAAACACACTAAAGTAATGATTAAATTGTTTATTTCATAATATGGTGCGACGTATATTTGTCATATATTTGTGACGTTGGCGTTCAGGGTAAGATTTCGTTTGTCACATATATGTGACAATGGCGTTCAAAAGGTTAAAACCATATCTATACCTACTTAGGTCTATGGCCCCTTAAAGCTGTAAAAAGCTAATATTTAAGTTAACTGTACAATGGGAGGTCAGTCTAAACTGGTTTGTTTAACTTGATGTGTAGCCGTGTGCTCACAATTACAACAAACGCTTTTGTTTATTATGCATCACACGTTTGTTTAACAAAACTAAACAAAAACATTATTAAGTTTATTGAAAAAGTGTTTTCTGAAGAGCGTAACGTTTACCTTATATTTTTTATAGTCATCTGTTTTAAAAACATTGTGAAGTTTTTCACACTGTTATTACGTATTTCTAGTCACAATATTCAATATTGGCAGTTGGTTAGGTCACTCTTATTGTTAAAAGCATAAAGTCGACTACTGGTCAACCGTCAAGTTTTCCGATTGTACAGGTACATAGTAATTTTTGTAGTTATCGCATTTAGCACAATTTTCAAAGTGTTGTGTGTATATATTTTTTTGCTACTGACAGTTCTAACAAGCGATAAGTACGTAATATTGTGTACTTATAAGGATGTTGAAATTTTAATAGTTTTAAAATTATATCTGACTATGCGGTGACAATACTCATTACCTAGTGATAAAAAAATATTGGTCTTTTCGCAAAAATAGCCGCTAAGCATGATGGTATGGGTTTGATTCCTACGTCAAGCGAATTGAGCATTATAACGGGAAGCTGGGGGTGTGACTTCCTCTGCTGTACCCTTTGAAGAATACAGGTGTGATAATATGTGTTGTATAATTGACATGCGAACTCAATGCGACGTACCTGGTTATGAAGTGCCGTTTTAAAATGTTATCAAAATTTTTCGTTGCAAGCAGTAAAAGTTAATGTTTTATAATTTTCTAATCTCTATGTAAGTTGAATTATGCATGGTAATGATTATGTTTTGCTTTCCAACTGTACTTGTAGTAGGTTAAGATTTTATGTGATTATGCTATTTTTTTACGTAATCATCACACTCGATGTTATTTACTTATAAGAAATTATCATCAGCATAACCTATTTAGGACCTCAACAAGAGGAGAGAAACATAAAATAGATTATTAGTCACTTGATACCTACGATACGAAAACTTTTTTAAGTAAATTTTAGTAGGTAAAATAGAGGGAAAATAAGGACGGGAAAGACTTAGAAGAACTTTAATTTCTCAAGTGAAGGATAAAGTGGGAGTAGAGTCGTATCAAGAGGTCAAACAGAAGACAGAGAAAAGAGAACAGTGGCGATTGCTCCACGGACAAGAGTTGAGCTCTTAAATGGAAAAGAGAAAACCTATTTAGGGTTGAGTTTTCAATTGTGCAAGTTAAATCAATCGAATAAGTTAGACACATTTCCTACACAAAAACTGACATAACGAACGTGAAATATTTATCAGTTGGATAAAAGTTATCTGATTATTGAAAAACCGACCCTCAGAGCAAAAAAATCCTGAACAATGTTTTTTTTTACATTTTTATGTAATACCAGAGAACGAAAATAACTAGGTATTGTAGGTATTAATCATAATACTGCAACAGTTACAGTTACCTAACAGTCTATTTATAAGGTATTTACTGATAAATATCTAAGATATTTTTCTGCGATTATACATTTATTGCAAAATGTTTTAGCAATCTTGTGTGAAATGAATGACTATTGGTACTAATCGATTGAAATAAAGATAATTGGAAGTAAATGCGATAGGAAATTGATGTAACATCTACATAATATGGTTACAAATACTGTCCGTTTGTAGTAGGTTTTTTAAGCAAATGCAGTGTTTTAGCCGGCGCGAATTCCAGTTGAGGTTGGACCCTATGTAGGGTCCAGTCATCACTAGGCCACATCATGCCCTACATTGAAGGGTATGGTCTAGTGTTCGTTTGTAGTGGTTAATATTCGGCTCATAATAATAATAATAGTGAAGGGAATAATAATAAATTCCTTTTTTTCCAGGCTACTTTGGTTAAGTAATAGATATTTATTATTTTTTAAAAACAAAATGGGTAATCTACGGTGAGGAAAGCGATCTGAGAACATGGTGTGATGACGCAGGACTTGTGTATAAACTTATTACGGACATGCACTTACAAAAACCTTATAATAGATTTTGCCACACACTACACAATAGGTGACATAAACATTGTTATCACAAAATTCACAAAAAAGGTTGATTAACATCCAATGCTCTATTTATTCACAAAACATTGCACACAGTAATAAACTAAATATCAATGGACTTTAAAAAATGCTTCAACCATTGCATACCGTTGCCACAAAAAGTGTTGTTATTAAAAAAGTTTTTTTTCTTAAATTCGCAATAGGGCACTGGCATAGTCTGGGACATTTCTTGTTAAATAGAGTTCATTGACACAACAGCGTTTCCAAATGAAATATAACCTTGACCAATCTTGTTATACACAGTCGGACATTGTAGATTACGGAGTGCAACGTTCAGAAATGTCTACTTTTTTTAATACTAGGATGACAAACAAGCGTAATTATACAAAGCGCAGCCTCCAAACGCTGGCAACACCATTGGTTTTACTCGGGATTGACATCATGAGATAACAGTTGTTTAACCTCATTTGTCAACCAATTTCACTGGGTACCTTTGATGTTGCGACATTATAATAATAAGATAAAGGAGAAAAGGAATAGAAATCCGTTTCAGCTAGTAGTTTATAATTTATTTTTAATTGTTAATATCAGAAGCTGCGCGAAATGTTAATTTAAATATCGGAAGCATAAAATTAATTACCTTTGTTTAAAAATAGTGACAAAAAATCGATCAAGGATCTGTATTTATATAGGTACGTATTAAGCAATGACATTGTGAGTTCATTGACATCAACCTGTTACTACAAATAGTCCAAAATACGCAAAAAAATGTTACTTCATAAATCGTGATCATACCTGCCATGAAATCTATTGTGATATCAATCATCTCATTTGTAATTGTAACGTGTTTTATTGAGGTATTATGTAACAGCGTACTAAACCAGACGTGCTAAATATGATTTGTAAACAATATAATTACCAACCTTCCAATGCAAAATTACGTCTTTTATTTTGCAATCATTAAGCACATAACGAGATACATATCTATTTTTTTAATAATTAACTTTATCATGATAACTACATATATTATTATTCCGATTCCGATCCATTTTCCTATGTCAAATAAAAAAGAATTAATGTTAGCAAAGTAAAATATACAATTAATTTTAGCGAAGAAATTAAAATATGCTGTGGAAATACTTCTTTGATTATATGGGTTTTTAAACCAAAATCGTGAAAAAAAATTCAAAGAATAGAATATCAGTGATGCAGAAACATAAGTACAGCTTTGTGAGTCGTCTCTAGTACGTTATTATCTCAATGGTTATAACAAAGATGGCGGCTCGGAAATGTATGAAAAGGATGGATGTTAGAAACGTGTACGAAAAGATTCGGGAAGTGTTATGACCTTGTCGTCTTTATCGTTGTTCATGAATATAGGTAGCTGTTTGTTTAAGTAGTTAATTGTGTATAATCGTTGTATAAGCTATGTATGAGATTTGGCTCGTTTCGGTCAAGTAGTAAATGTTAAACATGTTTATTTACACATAGTTTCTTATACGGCTTATGTAGAACTTTTATTAGCTACAGTGCAAGAAAGCAATGCCTTGTAAAACTATGTAAAGACCAGATTTCCAGTGTTGCCTTATTGGTTGTTTCATCATCATCATCAACCCATTACATTGTCCCACTGCTGGGCATTGGTCTCCTCTCAATACGAGAGGGATTAGGCTGTAGTCCGCCACGCTAGCCTACTGCGGGTTGGCAGACTTCACACGCCGTCAAGAAAATCTCTCAGGCATGCAGGTTTCCTCACGATGTTTTCCTTCACCGTTTAAGCGCGTGATAATTAATTATTAATATATAATAACTTCGAAAAGTTAGAGGTGCGTGCCTTGGATTCGAACTCGAGACCTTTGACTTGGCAGTCCAATGGTCAAATCACTAGGCTATCACTGCACTCTTGGTTGTTTGGTTGTTGATATTCGAAGTAAATACTGGTTGTCAGGCTTTTTGGGCTTCTGATTAACTTCCAGGTGTTCGTTTGTCAAATGGGACCGACGGCTTAATGTGTTCTCCGAGGCTCGGAGGGTCTCACTGTGTTAAAAATGGTCACCCATACAGAGACTGGCCGTGGCAGGTGTAGCTTAACCATGCAGATCTGTAGATCAGCTTAGTTATGACGGTAGCCACAAGCTTGTGTAACAATAAAGTACAGTCGCCAGCACATCAAATTATAAAAACTGACAAATTCCTCCGAATGAGTTTAAACCTTAAGTGACTAATTATTGAGTTCAAAATCAACTGAGAAAATTTGACATATTGTGGTAACTTGATACCTTTATTTTAACTAAGTTGTTAACTAAACTTGTTTAGTTTTGTTCCGAAGCCTTGACGTTTTATTTTCATTGTAAAGCTCCGGTTACTAAGGTCTTTTTGGGACATTTTTTTTCCCTGGTAACTTAGACTATATAGAATTGCTTACAATATAGTAAACATAAATAAATATAATGCCGCAATGACGTAACAGTGTACCTAATGTAAATACATAGAGCCAAACACGATTTACGCACGGTCCGCATTGAAAACAACGTGATCGACCAATCTGACTTATTTATGTGTTAACAACGTCACACCGACCGTAAATAATGGTATTACTTAATGGCGTCGAACCTGCTACAGTAATAGTGCTTGGTAACTTAATTGTAACACCTTAAATTTACAGTTACGGAATTCGGCATATCTAGAAACATAAATTCGAAGACATATCTTTTTGTATTTTTAGGCATTTTCCATGCAAAGACTTTATTTTAGTGACAAACGTCACCTCAAAGACGTAAATTGAAATTGTGAAGGCAAAGACAAGGCGGGTGGGACTCACGGTGGCTTAGCGGTCATAGCGTCTGGTATACTGACGCAGGTTCGAATCCTGCCGACGGTCGTATTTTCCTTCACTAAAATAATTCGAAGACATGTGACATCTAGCAACCCGCCTTGGCCCGCGTGGTGGATTACGACCCACTCCCTCACACCGAGTGGAGGCCTGTGTCCCAGCAGTTGGGAACATTATAGGCCGATTATGCTATGCTTATGCTAAAGTTGGAGTTTTTATCAGAGAAGTGCAATATGGCTGACAGATACTTTTTATTTTCTTGGTGATAAAGTTTTGACTAGCCTACATTCACCGACGAGGCAGAGGTATACCGCTATACACCTTAAGTTCGCCGGTATGTTTAGGTCCCATATTATAACGAGCAAGCCAAGTTAATAACATTAACCAGGTACAAATCCAAACTGGGAACTGCTGTTGAGAATTTCATAGCAAAACTCAATGACACTGCTCAACTTAGGAATTGAATCCAGGACCTCGGTTGCGGTCGCGCTTACGACCTCTAGATCAATGAGTCATACTTTTAACCCTTTAAGTACATAGACACAATGCGTCAATCTATTGTTTTGTTCCCCAGTGGGCGATACGGGCGTTGCTGAAATAATGTAAATATGAAAATCAAATATTTGTATTTGGCAAGTCAGACCGCTCATCAAGAATCTCTGTAATATACCCACCAAAATACCTTATACATTCCTTTGCATAATAATGATGTCGGTAAAATTCCTTAAATACATTTTGATAAGGAATGTGAGGGTTCCTCGGTTAAAGGATAGATTACCTGTTTAACGTTCTTATAGACAAAACCGAATTGTTCAACCAATTTTAGGGGACAATTTTTAGTCTAGAATTGCGTTCGATCAACAGATCGAGCAAAGTGTTATTGGGTTTTTTTATGAAATTCCCAGTGGCAGGTCTGAGTCTGGATTTGTGCCGGGTTAATGGCAATAGGCTCACCCCCTATTACATGGGACCTAAACATACCGGCGAAATGTGGGTGTACATTAGTACACCTCTACCTAATGGTAATACAGGCGCTAATGGTATGTTAAGCTATAATAGACGTAAAAAATCAAGTTGAAAAAGATTGCTTAAATAAAAAGATCTTAAATTTGTGTTTGAAATTAAGATTCGTATTATAAAATCTCTATTTTCGAGCGGTGCTCACTAATTTGGAGATGAAGTGACGTAATTTGTATGAAATTGAGTTTCAGAAATCTTTATTCGAGTTAAGTATTCGCTGCACTTTGAAATGAATCGCCAAGAAGTTAAGGTTTAGTTTTTGTAAAATCCTACGTAAATAAGCTAAAGACAGTCAATGCAAATATCTTTTGTTATAAATTATAAAACGTTTCTACCAAGAAATTGTTCCGTACTATGTTCAATAGTTTCACAAGTTTGGTTTATAGTTTAAGTTAGACGATAACGGTTACTGTAATTCAAGACGCGAAGACAACTTAGCAAGAAAATACACAGCTCGCACTTAAAAGCAGTAGGTGCTTGGAACTGCGAGAGCACCCAAACGACTCCCATTTACACAACGATCTTTTTCTAACAAAACAAAAACAATCATTAATGAGAAACAAAAAGCATCTTAACTTACCTTTTACGCTAATGACACTCCATTATCTGCAAACGCCACAAATTCCTCACAATCCGCTATCAATCACAACAGAAACGTTAAAACAAATCCCTTATCAACAATACCGAAACGATAACAAAACTCCGAACGCCCGCGTTAACGTTACACCATTTGCATAAATCTCATAGAGTATTTCGCGTAACGCCAACGCGTACTTAGCGGTTATGGTTTAGCGGTGAACGGCGAATGCGGCCGTGTTGGTCTCATGTTAGAACGCAAATGACTGGCGGCATCGAAGCATTACAATCGCCGTGACGTCACTCTAAATGAAATTAAAAATGGAAGAAAAAAATCAGAAGAAGCTCTAGTGGAATGAATCTATAGCCCGATTGGCATGTCTAAGATAGAGAGAAAGTTCACAGACTTACCTAGTCATTCGCTTCGATTCGAAAGTGCAAGTATTCACCAGTACCATTCGGTTTTACGGAATCAGTATAATAAGCGCTTGTAAACAAGCAAACAAAACGTGGTCTCTAATGAAAGCAAACGTTTCACACTACCGTTTTAGTTTGTGCCTTCCGAATTTTTGCGTAACCGTCTCCCACATTTCTATTGTTTTGTTCCGTAACACATTCTTGCATAATTAACGTTTAGCGTAAACGTTATAGTTACCGCTTGCTCTCATTTTTGTCAAACTTTACCATGGAGATACTAAGTACCATCGTATTAGAACGGCTGCTCTGAAGTGTCTACATCAAACGCTATATGTGAGTTTAGGATCTTTTAACTTTTATTGGGGTCTAAGTTCTCGACTATAGGCTAAGATACGATTTCTAATCAGTACGAGTCTGACATATCTTGGCAGCTACAGATGATCCAATAAGAATTTTGTTGATTTAAAAAAACTATTTCTAATTATCACCTAATTTTATTAAGTTACATGAAGACGTGCGAAGGTATTTAAGTAAATACTTATAAAGTTTTTTATTACTATTATTTACATAGAAGAATACTGGAGTTTCGAGGGGGTGACTGTGTAGAGGGAGTTGAGGATCGTTGTCCACAAGTTGTTGGGCGGAAAATACTCGTATTTTTGCTTAAACCTCCTTTTGTTTACGTGATTATACGTTATGTAAGGAAAAAACAAAAGCATCTATTATGAGATACTATAATTAGTATTGAGGCTACTAATACAGGTATAATTGTACCTAATCTGCTAAAAATGCCACTTCAGGATACGTCTCTAATTTAATTGTGATAGTGTTAATAGAAGTAGTAGTTCCTGAATGCCATGGATCCGCACGACCGGGGAAGTACTACTCTCCCACAGAATATCGACATAAAGTAGCAGTATGCATACTGTTGCGTTTCGTACGGTGAGTGTGGAGTATCGTAGCAATTTCTCCTTCAGTCCCCTTCCTTCTCCTTTTCTCCTTCTCCTTCTCTTTTCTTTAAATAGCCTCGGCAACGCATCTGCAACTCCTTTGGTTTTGCAGGTGTTCATGGGCGGCAATGACTACTTACCATCAGGTAACTCGCCTGTTTTGCCGAGTTATACCATAAAAAATTATGACGGTTTTAGCTTTAATAATAGTTGTGTCTGTGTTAGTTTACAACGCTTCAAAGCACATTTCGCGTCATGTTTTAATTTTTTACATCACCAGAATGAGCAATGAGCATTTATGTTACCATGAAGATAAGTTTCAAGTAATATATATTTTTTAATAACACTGCTTTCTGAGTGACTGCCTTAGTCTAGTGGTCCTAAGCGCGGCTGCTACGCTGGAGGTTCGGAGTTTCATTCCCAGGTCGAGCAAAGTGTTATTGGGTCTCTCTATGAAATTCTCAGTGGCAGCTCGGAGTTTGGATTTGTGCCCGGATAATGGCAATAGGCTCTTTCCCTATTTAATGGTGCTACACCTCTGCTTTACTTTTTGGGGAATAAACGCGTGATGGTATTGGGAGTCATAACTTCATTATACATGTATCGTAGTATCAAAACAACACCATGTTTGGTACCGACCTTCGTATCAATAATTAAGGTGATAAGACCTCATTATTAAACCTCAGAACAGTTATATTCGATATCGGAACTCGTTTTAATAAAAACGAAATTCCGATAATACGAACGTATTTTTTTTGTCACTAATAAAAAAACGCTTTCAATTTACTTTATAAGAGTAGTTATAATAAAAATGTAATTTATTTACGTACATGACTTAATTTATGTAGGTATGTAATTATATTAAGAGATATGTCTATAATATACATGTATATATTTTTACATAAATATCTGCGATTTCACAGAGCTCTTCTTGTGGAATAAAGGTAGTTATTGTCAAAACGCAATTCAAATTGTGTGTTTATATGATCGGCTTATCACTGCAGAATTAAACGTTCCTTAGTCTGGAGAGTTGCTTCGTAATCGTTGGAAATTTGCGCTTTCGGGCATGGTCTAATTTATTTCCGGGAACTCGGGAGACACAGTCCATGGACTGCAAGACCAACGAAGGTGAAAATCGTATTGCAAGAAAGCGAGAGGCTCGGAGCACGGCGAAACAGGAGAGAAACATGCCTCTCTTCCTCAGCAGATTTGACCGTCATTGAAGGACATTGGCTGGTGGAATGGTGGTACACTGCATTTTGTAAAGCACGAGAGATACTACTACTAAATTGGAAATACTGTTTCATTACCAGCTTACATTCGTGAACTACTGGGGCCATATTACAACGTATTAATGCGATATTTTTTAGGAGAGAGGGATGCCACTATTTTACCTGTAGAGCAGCATCCCTTTCTCACAACCTAAGAATGCGCATAGAACCTAAGAAGGCGTTCCTTATAGGGTTACAGGGGGTACAGAGCCTATAGGAAACGCCACAGGACCTGAACTTCAGCTCTCTTCAGCCAGTTACTTACTGCTAGCCGTTTTTTGTAATGTTACTCTGCTGGACCAGCAGGTATCCTGAACTATAATGGCTTAGACACAGTCTGAGTCCAACAACTAGTATTTCTTAAGAACTATAGTTAGTGCTTGAGCAACATGACCTAGCCCATTGCCACTGCAGCTTGCAGTCTTTTGAGCTAGGTCGGTAATTTTGCTTCTCTTCGTTGCAAAATTTGTCCTTCAGAATTTACTATTCAATCATTTTTTAAATAATGCAATTTTTATTTTATTTCACAAAGCATTAATTGGACAAAGAAGAGTTGCATTTAAACGATGTTTGAATTTCTACGTAAGGAAAACTATATTATGTGAAGTGGGATGACTGTAGCTCTACTAGGAGGAAAGAGAGAAATTAGACGCTAAAAAATATAACATTTGGAGTGCGGAAAATTTCCATAGAACGTCTGCCTGCCTATGATTGCCTATGATTGCCTATGATTGCCTGATATCTAATCGTCGAAGTCTGGCACTACTTGGACTAGTCTACACTTGCTCCGTAGTTCATCACGGCTAAGAGCTGTGGTGCAGCGTTCATTGCACCTCTCTAACAGGCGAAGCTTGCTGCGATCTGTTGGACACTTGCGGCACTAAATGTGGCATACAAAAAAAGCGCTAAGGAATGCTAGCGTCTATCTTTCAGTAAACCCTCGGTAGTGCTGAAATGCTGCATTGGTTTTAGATGGGGTTATTTTCCCCTTATAAGCAGAGACAGTTAAATGGTACTAGTAAGGCTATCATTCTCGGGAGAATAAAAAATCTGCATTGTTTTATTCTCGACTTTTCCCGCTGGTTTGCAATTAGACTCGATAATTGTAACTAATCGCTTGTAACGGAACAACTGTCACAAGGTAGAGTTAAGCAAAAGGTTAATTATTCCCAAAGATGGATACCAAATCTGCGGCTAACGCAGCCTACCATGGATGCCAGAAACACGACTACAGTACATACATACCCTCACGCCTTTTTCCCACAGGCAGAAACTATGGACTGCCACTTGCTACGACTCTTGCATATCTCTTTCGCTTCTTCCACATTCATACGACTAGAACAGTATACTCACTCGCACGTTGTCATCTTGTGACCTTGTTAACACGAGATGTCATAGTCGTCATTAAATCATTCAGTCTTTCAATCGACTGTCAGAGACTGACGTGATTCGCCTCACGATATCGCGCCATTGATTTCTGTAAGGTAGACATTCTGGTACACTAATGCCAGGGCCTGCCCACACAAGATTTTATTTCGTCGGCCCATCGTATGGGTGACCTTCTGCGCGATCTTGTAAACGTTACCCTGCAGGATGAGTCTCTGTATTGGGAGGTATTCCCGTCTGGACACAAAGTAGGTAGGTCTATATACTTTGATGCCAAGTTATTAGGGTATGGATATCGATACATTACTTCGGAACTCTATGCACACTACTCTAAGTATTCTTCTCCAGCACCACAGTGACTTAGCGGGAGAATATTGGCAATGCGTTCTGTACCAACCAATACGAAATAGAAAACAGAGTTTCACTACCTCAAAACACATCATTTAAGCAATCTTAAAATAGCAAGTACTTCTGTAATGTCCTCTTTTAATGTAACTAGTTCAGACACGCGAAGATGTATGTTAAACGCGATTCACTATCGAGATAAAATCGATATGAATCGATAGAATTAGAGCAATCAATGTTACATAGTAATTCATTTCGCTGTTCCGCTCGTGTTAAGAATATGTACGTGTATTAAGAGTTGATGTGATATAATTGCTTGACTTAGTGGTTTAATAGTCTTTGAAAAATATTATGTTAGGTATCGATTATTTATGTTTAAGAAGTGTAGCCTCTCTATATCGTATTCTTAAACTGATACAGCGAAGGCTCTCAGATGGTTTGAACCGTACAAAGTCCGGGAAGTTCAAGTTCAAATGTTTTTATTTCAAATCAGATTTTACAAGCGTTTTTGAAACTCTAATTGCACGGTTCTAAGAAGTTGGTCCTATGGAGAAGAATCCATAAGATAAACTCTTAAGATTCTAAAGAAATTGTAATTGTAATGAGCTTTAAAATTAGATACATTTTCCTAATAACTCTTACAGGTACATGCAAACATTAAATTATGTGTTACATTATAACACAAACTGATCTATTTTGTGATAGTCACGCCCATCGTTGAGCAAAATCTTAAGTAAGACATGTTAGCTTGTCTGTATTTTGTCAAATCATCGAATTACAATGATTTGTATCTTATAACTTCAATATTTCATTTGTTGCTTTGACGAGCTTTCTTATTTTCTCCAAATGTATGTTCCATAGAAAGCTGCTATGCTGATATTCAATAATTATAATGAAGTTACATAAAGTTCATCAGTCATGTGTCATGCATGTTAGACTCTCGAATTTATAAAGATAATAGAAATATACATATTTATTTATCTCTGCATATATAACTAGTCTCGCGGCTAAGTTATAAATGCGCTGATCAAAAAATTTGCAAGGTTAAGCTCTGTCTGTCGCGGTCAGTCTGTGGATGGGTGTACGTTCTTTACACATCAAGATTCCTCCGTGCGTCGGAGACAACGTAAAGCTGTCGGTCCAGGTAGTCATACGAACACATATGACAATCGTTAGAGGCAGTCAGAAACCCAAAAAGCCTGACAACCAGTCTTCGAATATTCGGTGCTGCCCAGAAATTGGGTTGTGGAGGTCTGCGAGTTGCTTTGGACGTGAGAATTTCTTACGTGGTTATCTAAGGTCAACTATTATTTATATAAGTTATCATCATCATCAACAACCCATTACATTGTCCCACTGCTGGGCACTGGTCTCCTCTCAGAGCGAGAGGGAATAGGCTATAGTCCGCCACGCTAGCCTACTGCGGGTTGGCAGACTTCACACGCCGTCAAGAAAATCTCTCAGGCATGCAGGTTCCCTCACGATGTTTTCCTTCAACGTTTAAGCGCGTGATAATTAATTATTAATACGCACATGACTTCGAAAAGTCAGAGGTGAGTGCCTTGGATTCGAACTCGAGACCTTTGACTTGGCAGTCCAATGGTCATATCACTAGGCTATCACTGCACTTGGCTATCACTGCAGTTTATATAAGTATTTTACGTAAAAAAGTATTTAAATGAACTTTTTGTTATTATTATTTCTTTACCTCTGCTCCCAGAACCGGTAAAGGAAAACATCGTGACGAAATCGGCATGTTCTGAAACCAAAAATTCGAAGACGTGACTGCTACCATCCAGTATTGGACCTGCGTGGTAGATTACGGCTCACTCCCTTCCACTGAGAGGAGGCCTGTCACAGCAGTGGGAACGTAAATACATACCATCACGCCGGTATTCCCCGAAGGATTAGGCAGAGGTGTACTAACGTATACCCACGGTTCGCCAGTATTTTTCGGTCCCATGTAAGAGGGGGTGAGCCTATTGCCATTAACCGGGCACAAATCCAGACTCCGAGCTGCTACTAAAAATTTGATACAAAATGTCAATAACACTTCGCTCGACCTGGGAATTGAACCTAGGACCTCTAGCGTAGAAGTCGCGCTTGGGACCACAAGACTAACGAGGCAGTCAGGCACTGGAATCATTATAGACCGATTATGCTTATTATCCTAATTCGATAATTATTTATCAAGAGAAACAATTAATTGTTAATTATAGAAGTAAAAAAAAAGATTTATTTTACCACAATTACATTTATTTCTTCAATTACATACATGATTGCAATATGAGATATAATTAAGCCTGTTTTTTCATACGTAATTGTAATAATTATTTACGTTGAAAACTTAAGCGTTTGCAAGCGATAATGATGACGCTAATTGCAACTAAAGACAATAATTTATGATACCTTATGAATAAGTTATTTTAAAATATATTTGAAAGCATTATTAAACCGCCTTCGCTTTGGCCAGACGGATACAAAAAACTCGCCAGAAACGAATTTGTGTATGCTATTAGGTATACTTTTTACTTAATTAATAGGTAATTTCTTTTTTAAAACTAAAATTGACTGTTTAAAACTAAGACTGCCTCGTTAGTCTAGTGGTCCTAAGCGCGACTGCTACGCTAGAGGTCCTGGGTTCGATCCCCAGGTCGAGCAAAGTGTTATTGGGTTTTTCTATGAATTTCCCAGTAGCAGCTAGGAGTCTGGATTTGTGCCCGGTTAATGGCAATGGGCTCGCCCCCTATTATATGGGACCTAAACTTACCGGCGAAATGTGGGTTACATTAGTACTCCTCTGCCTAACCCTTCGGGGAATACAGGCGTGATGGTATGTTATGTTTTAAATTCATTTAAATTCGTGCAGCTTGGCGAGAGACGGTGAAGAGGGCCCACAGCTGACACGTCCCTCAGTCATGAGGATATGACTAAGAAGAAGAAGAATTGCTATAAGCTAGATTCTTATTACATAGGATCTGAAACTTACCGGGGAACTGTGGGTTTACAGTAGTATACCTCTGCCTAACCCTTCGCAGAATATAGGCGTGATAGTATGTTATGTAATGTTATATTAAAACTAAAATTCCTTTTTTGTAACCTTCTATTTGACTGTCAGTCTTTAAGGTTTTTTTTAATGCATTCCATAATCTCGACTTAAAAATACTTTCGCATACTTTCCTCTTCCATCGTGAGTCAAGTTATTTCTGTTTAAATAAGCTTGTTGATTTAAGAAAAGACAAACATGGCTCGCAGTATTAATGAACTCACGGATAAACTCCGAGACTAAGCTAGCAAGTCGTATGTATGTCAGTAAGGGAAAAGTGTTATGATATTAATCAGATGAAATTAGATAGAGACACTCTCTATGTCTATGTACCATAATTAGCTTTGATTTCTATTAATTATGGCCTTTTAAAACAACTCTTTTGCAACCCACACCCAACCCACAGTTTTGTATGAATAACTGTGTCTCTGAATTTGGATTTCTGCCCGGTGAATGGCAAAAGGTTCGCCTTCTATTACATGGGACCTAAACATTACCGCGAACTGTGGGTGTAGGTACAGTACATTAAGTACACCTCTGCCTAATCAGGCGTGATGGTATGTAATTTATGCAGCGCATATGACCAAAAAAAGATGATGTATTTAGTGCACAGGATCGAGATAACTTAAGGCATGAAAGGGAGACCTTTGCACATAAAATATATTAATTTTTTAATCAATTATTCAAGTAAGTTACGAGGCGAGGCACTGACTGAGCCTGACCCTCGCCGAATGGATCGTAAATTACTTGAATAATCGACTCAAAAATTAATAAATGTAATAAAAAAATCTATCGGTGTAAAACTCTCGAGCTATCTATGAACTTTATTTTGGTAAATAAAACATGATGTCAAATCATTTATTTTAAAAATAAAACCGAAAATAGAAGATAAAATTACACAAAAGGAGGTATCTTTGTGAATTTATTCTATCGAGCCAACTTTATCAAATCGTGTTTCCCTTGAATGTGTTCCCTAGAATATATACTCAACAATATCAATGTATTTTCTTAGATTTTAATTTTTTATTTACTACTTAAACAAATAGTTTTTAAAACATTTTTATGTGGGCTTTGCAGTATCACCCGCCCTTAAGAAAGAATTAAAAACATTGTTATTGAGGCAATGTTATTATAGTATAGAAAAGTTTTTTAAAGATAAATTACTGTGAGTAAGAGTGAGATAAGCAAATGTATTTTTAATTATTATGTTTTTTAAATTGGTATGGTATGACTGTGTAACAATATGATTATTAATTAAATTTCAATATGATAAACTGATATTGTAAATGTAATCTTATTGTTCGACACAAATGTATGGATTTGTTGATGAATAAATAAATAAATCGGCACTCTATATTTTTCTACACCACAATCTCAGATCAAATAAAAAGTTGAGATGGAACTTTGCGAACAATGAAGTGAGGCCGGCTAAAACTACTCCTTGCCGTGTACAAACACAATTTTACACTATATAACAATACCCAAACTACGCCTTATCTTGTCAGTCGAGCTGTCGATAGCTCGATAGCTTGACTGACAAGATAAGGTGTAGTTTCGGTATACGTGTGTGCCTTTAATTGTGTTTGTACATGGCAAGGCGTAGTTTTAGCCGGCCTCACTTCTTTGTTCGCAAGGTTCCATCTTAACTTTTTATTTGATCTGAGACCACAATAACAAAGTCGGGAGTGTGCTAGTATAAAAAAAATGCAACTAGCAATACTTCTATGGCTTGATGACGTAGTAGGAGCAATATAATGCAATTATATGGGAATCTCTTCAGTTTTATGCACTTAGAAACCCTAGCAAAGTCTAATGCCTTGCATTGCCTTAGTTTTATATGTTTATATAAGCTGTATTATCCATAATTTCATTAGTTATCTACTAAACTATGTATAAATAAACTCCTTTCTTCAGATGCTTTATATGCACTTTTTTTTTAATATTTCTTCAGCATACAATGCGTCATATCGAATTATACAGACAATTATTCTAGTACCCATACTAGGTTTACGCCCACGGCTTCGCCCGCTTGGTTTCTCGGCTTTTCTGTACTATAATATCATACATATAAAACTTACTCTGGAATCACTCTATCTATTGCTGATAACTACTCGTACATTAAAATCCGTTGAGAAGTTTAAAAGATCTAAGCTAACAGACAGCAGAAGCGACTTTATTCTATACTATTTTGAAAAGAGATTTTGTCAAATGGTTTTTGTTGTGCGGTTATAATTTATTTGAGAGGATTTTTAACAGAATTCTGTTCTATCTATCGTTATACATAATAAATTCCCCATTTTTACGGAGTTGAAAGTAGCTAGGAGGTGTCATATTTTTTCGCCTAAAAAAATCATGAAATGCGTCATTTCTCACAAAAAGTCGTAGCGTTTGTTTAGCTCGCCTTCCATTCAAGTTCACCCAATACCAAAAAAAAAACTCTTTAGAACTTTCTTACAAACTTCAAAGCATTGACATCGCGAAATAAAGCGTGCCGTACTGACGTCTGCCCTTAAAAATACAACAGATAAAATTTTATAGGGGTTTTTGTACAAGCAAAATTCAACTTTAAAATAGCCTTATTAAAGTGCCAAATGTAAACAAGGAAAACGGGAGCGAAGGACTAAGAAAAAAGAGAATAAGCAAAATAACTTTCCTAATTAAAATTTCACTGCCCACTGGCAACCGTAGTGAAAGAATAAAACAAAAAAGGATTCCTTTTTTGAACTGGCAGAATGGAGTTAATTCCCTTTGCCTGATAAAGTCAGTCTGGTAATTTTAAAAAGTAGCATTAAATTGTATTTTTACTGGCAATTTGGATTACGTATTGAAACCGCACGCTGTTTTAAAAAAAGAAAAGATTTTTGACACCATTCAAATTGTGTTGTTTTAAATACATCATTGACTCAGTTCATCGTAAGTCGATTCGAAAAATAAAAGTTGTTTATGGTTCCACACCATAAACACAACCTTTATTATGGTTGTTTATGTGGCAATTTATTCAAATAACGAATCGTAGTTTAAGGACACATACTACCTATTAAAATAATGATTGGATGTGTTGCTATGCGTAAAATTCGAATATCGAATTCGTTTGTATGAGTAGGATTAATATAATACATGTCCCTTGTGCCTTACACGGCCGAAGAGTAAGCTCTCCTGACAAATAAAAAAAACATAAGTTATCTACTTATGTTTATTATGGTACCTAATTTGTCGACATTACCTTTCGACAAACTGGTTCTACATGATGTAATTTCCATGTAACATAATTTTCAACACAATTTCAGCCATAAAAAAAGAACATATTTTTCCGTCGGTTATTTTGATTATGTAACAAGTTTTTTGTTCTAGATGCTGATTGACGTGATCAATTAAATTCTTTAAAAAAATATTGCTTTTGAAATCCAAGTTAGCAGTAAAAAAACATACCTCATACCTACTAGATCCATAGTTTTCGCGGCATAAATTCTACTTCACAGAAGCATGTGTTACATACAGTTTTTTTATCGCGGCTAACCGCCACCCGATGCAGCCTGCAAAAAGGCACAAAATTAAAACACGAACCCAAGGGTATTCCCGCAAATTTTGTGCAAAAATTCGTTGTGGATTGTGTGCTAGCTAAGAAATATTTTACATAGATACATATTTTGTTATGTACGTGTTTTAACTATAAATAACTTGAGGTTTTTGCAAACTATACCTAAGCACAAATTACTTTTTAAACATTGTTGGTAAGATTATTATAAAGCGGTTTTTTTATAAATTCATATCTTTATAGATTATGTAGTTTAATATGCCCTGTTCCACCTTGATAGAGACAACAATAGGGTCGATCGCAAAGTCAGCAGTGTCAAAATACCATCACACCTGCATTCCCTGAAGGGTTAGGCGGAGGTGTACTGATTTACACCTTTGTCTCAAAAAGTCCTTTGAGATATTGGCAATAGCAAGTTTCTTATATTTTTTTTATTAAAAAAAACTTACTAGCAATGTGGGTCACATATTACTAGTATTCTTGTTAACCCCTCGTACTAAGCTAAATGCTTGTGTTACGAGTGGGTTCACGTCGGTAGTGCAATGGGTGGGGTTCGACCCGGCAACCACATGATCGCAAGTCCGACGCCCTAGCCATTAGGCTACCGCCACTTTTTAAATATTTATTTGTATATTTAGTATTACATGCTATATAAAACCATATCGGAGAAGGTATTAGTACCTACACCAACTATCTCCAATAGCGGATTAACCATAGAGCAGGAGTACCAACTGATACGGGCCCCACGCAAAAGGAGGCCCCGTGTATCCAAAACCGCCAACCTCTGCCCGAGCTTAAGTTTTTGAATGCCATCTATTAAGACTTATGCGCTGGGAGTCTAATGGCTAGGTCGCCGGACTTGCGATCATGTGGTTGCCGGTTCGGAACCCACCAATTGCACTACCGACGTGAACCCACCCGTAATACAAGCACTTACCTTAGCATGAGGGGTTAACAACAATACTAGTAATGTGTAAACCACATTGCTCGTATGCTTTAAAAAAAGTCAATTACTGTCTTATATGTATTGAGTAAGTATTGTTTTTTTACTGCTTAATATTTAAGATCAAGGGCCCATCAATAGAATATGCTACGTGCCCCCCGCTTAATCCGGTCTTGCATATCTTGGTAGGCTACTGCATACCTATACAGAAATCTCTTTTGCACCTGACTGCCTCGACTTCTTATCTTAGGGTAAAAATAGTATCTGCCACGGCAATGCACAACACAAATGGAATGGTACGTGTCGCTTGATGTAACGCATTAATGATTACTCTCACTGCCCTAATGCGTTCAATTGACGTTTGAAATGTCAAAAAAAAACTCGTTTTATTTTCGTCCTTGGGGTCAGACAGAACACATACCCGCGATCGCGGTCGCGTAAAGTATTCAATTGTATTATGGAATTTTCTATGAAACGGTTATATTATATTGACGAATATCTAAAGCGAAGCCGGTACTCTGTATCACCAATACTTACTTAAAAATAGAAACATACCATCACGCCTGTATTCTCCTATGGGATACAGAAAATTGTTTAACAATAAAAATGGTAGAACTTTCCTTGAATAACCATTAACCTTTTTTAAGCGGCGGTAGCCTAATGGCTACGGCGTCGGACTTGCGATCATGTGGTTGCCGGTTCGAATCCCACCTATTGCACTACCGAGTTGAAACCACTCGTAACACAAGCATTTAGCTTAGTACGAGGGGTTAACAAGATTACTAGTAATTTGAGACCCACATGGCTAGCAAGCTTTTTATTAAGAGAAAAAAAAACCCTTTCTACAGATTTCTTGAGCTCTGTTTTACAAAAAGAATAAAAAATAATTTTTGTTTTTCTTTCACGCCGCTAGATGGAAAGACTAATCGAAAAAACACGTTTTTTTATTAAACCTCGCAATTTACGGTTGAACTTTTCCAAGTGGCACACAGTTCCAATCCCCTATTCCCTGCTCTGATTGTTTTTAGCGAACTAAAGTTTGGATCGATTAGTTGGTCTGAGTATAAAGGCGTTATTACACCCACACGATCGACGTTGCATCGATATTATTTTGATAATCGATCACGATTGTGAGGTGAATCGAAGTTTATAATCGATCGACATCTATCGATGGTGATCGATCGTGTGTAATAAATCCCGAAAAAAACGTGTATAATAACATTTTGTTTTTTTTTTCGTGAAATAAATGTTTGATTTAATTGCATAAGATACCTTATCATACCATCACGCCTGTATAAGTATATTATGATATTATTATATGGGCAATACTCCCCGAAGAGTTAGGCAGAGGTGTACTAATACACACACACATTTCGCCGGTATGTTTAGGTCTTATGTAATAGGGGGCGAGCCTATTGCCATTAACCGGACATAAATCCAGACTCCGAGCTGCAACTGAGAATTTCATAGAATAACCCAATGCTTGACCTCAGGATCGAACCCAGGACCATAGCGTAGCAGTCGACCACGACCAAGACCACTACACTAATGAGACATTCAATTATTTATTTAAATAATCACGAAAATTATCGAAGCATATAATTTATTTCAAAGTAAAGTTGTGATATCCACAATAAGTTTAGTATAATAATGCTATTGAATGTACTTTTCAAACTCTTGTTTTTTGCGTTCCATCACTCTCGTGTACTGCGACCTTTAGGTTTCTAATGGAATCGTAGCATTACTTTATCGACGTGTCGTTTCTTCGTTTTGATTACTTTTAGTTACCAATTCTGTGAAAAGAATTGAGTTTCTGAAATATATAAATTAAGCTTCAACTTTCTTTAATTTATTTGTTTTGCGGACTCAGACGTAGTGTTAGTATTTAATTATTTTCAGCCTTTTTTTCCAAACTTCCAACAAAATATGTTGGCAATATCTTCCAGTCATACCAAATGCGGCTAAATATATTTATTTTACAAGAACCGACTCACATCAGGGGTTCTAGACAGGTCCTAGAGATTATCGATAACGAAGTTAGATATCCGAAATGTACGGATTTGACATAATTTCATCACGTGACATATCCAAAGGTTATGTCAATTCCATACATTTCAGATTTATCTTACTTCGTTATTGATATGGAAATGTAACATTGTCTAGCCCCCAGACCTCCACAATTCTCGCGCTACATCGATATTCAATGGATAGACTAGTTTTAGAGGCATCAGACATCTTAGGGATAGAGACTTTATTAATTTTTGCTATCCACGGTAACATTATAATTGAGTTTAATGTCAGATAAACCAGTTGTGGCTTTAATAAACTCGCGTACTAGCTCATTAAGTTAATTAGAATTTAGATTTTTAATTTAGATTTTAAGTGACTCGCTCATAACTTTTTGTAGCATAATATTTAGATTAAAAGTTTTTTGAAACTTAAGTTTTAAAACGGAAATGTTGAACGGCTCCTACTCAGTGAGCCGCAGGAACGACAGGTGGGGTAGAATGCCTTAATAATATCCTACTAGTACCTACTAGGTGTTGCAGATGGATTTACTCGCGTTAAAAAAGGACTTTTCCTATCCTTATCACTATAACTATAAACCAAATGTCTGTCTGATCGCGATGAACTCTAAAACTGCTGAACGAATTGTCATGCAGTTTTAAGTAATAGGAATGTTAAATATGATTCAACAGGAAGGTTTAGAATTATAGTTTGTTAAGGTTTTTTGTTATTTGGTTTTAATAATGTGACGAAAATTGTTGAAAATATTGGAAAAAGTCAAGCCGCTAAGGAGCTTTCATCAAAAACACTGCCATGCGATCCTATGACTGAAAAGAATATGTGGTCATAATAAAAAGTTGTTGTTAAAGACTAATGTAATGGGGGACGATTGGGACGAGCCTAGAACTAAACTCCGAGCTGCTACTGAGAATTTCATTTAAAATCGCAATAACACTTTGTTCGCCCTGGGTATCAATCGAGAGACCCCTAGCGCAGTAGTCGCGCTAACCACTAGACTTATGAGACAGTAGAGCGTACCACAATGTGTTATTGTGGGCATTTTGCGGTTGAGAGAGGGGGATCCCGTTCTTCTTATTAAATAGCGCCATCCTCCTCACACAGTTTTTTATCGCGTTCATGTTGAGTTGCATCCTCTGTACCTTTACCTCTGTACCTCTGGACTGGTGTTGGTCGTCCTAATGTCAAAATCACCAACAGTTACCCTATATTTTGTTAATTATTATTTGATCCGGTCACGCAGAATGAGCTCACCGTATCCTTAGGTCTCGAAGTCTTGTGCTTGGATTGACGACCAACACTTCAGTCTACCCGTGACCATGGATGCTGTAAAGGATCCGAAACGTCGGGAATCAAATAATATCAATATACCGCGATAAAATCCGTAAAAAGTAGTTTTATTACAATGTCTAATATTCGCGTAAGTGTTAGAATCCTTTTAGAAGACTTTTTTTGGGCCGTTCGAGTACGGTCAATGTGGCATCTAGACAGATATATAAATAATCAAAGTTCCGTACGTTTTAATAGCTATGCTATGCCAGTAGTGTTTCGAAGCTGTTTAGAAATTATTCTCAGTGAAACCGAAACTCATTGATTATGATAAAACATGCCTAAAGTTAATACTTACTCGCGTATAATCTGCAATTGGTTACTCCTTGTTTAATAACTCTATGGTTCTTTTTTAGACACAAACTTTCTTTTTTTCTTTACTAGCGCGCTTCCCCGGCTTCGCACAGGTTTCGTCATAAATTAAGCCTACATCCTTCTTAGATAATCCATCCATTGGTGTAAACCGTATGAAAATCCGTTCAGCAATTTCTGAGGTTTGTTCGAACAAACACATATTATTAATTATTTTTATAGGGCTATTAGTGATGATGATAATAATAATGTGCATTGCTTATTAGTGAAGGGGTTAAAATATAAACTTTGCCTCAACTTAATTACTAAAAATGTTTTGTATTTTGTATAAAGGAACTAATGGTACCTCGCTCTAAGGCTTAGAGGAAGGCATCATTAGTTCCTTCATACAAAATACTTTTTATTTAATGGCTCAGACTCAAAGCCATTAAAAAACTAGCAATCTTGGTACTTAAGGAAAATAATATTATTTCGGTCCAGTTTCAGTGTCACAAGTATCACTTATTTTCTATATAATTTGTTCCATTTGAATCAGAGTAGATGGAAATGAAGTACCTATCTATAATTTGATTTTTAAAGGTACCTACGTCTTACATACCAAAAAACCATCATCATCATTTGGCAATTTTTATATAAAGCTCAGAATTTAGACAAATTTTCTCCTTTGTACTATACAGACGACGCCACGGGCTAAAGCTAGTTCACTCTACACAAGACAAAGGTACATTACGTAAACTACAACCACTGTTGCGGTCTGAATTCCTATTCAAATCTGCTCAGTCCATTACATAGGATGTAACCAGCGTTTAATTCCTACAAATATATTTCCCCAGACACATTCATACTGCAGCTGAAATAGTCTTAGTTTATTTTTACAATGTCCGCTGGATTTCTGAATGAGACAGCCCTATTGTTAAGGCGTCCATGTAGATAACGTCATGGATTTTAATTCTAACAATACGTGCGTCGTTGAACAATAGATACTGATTGTAATAGACTTCAAAAAAAGAAGAATCTTGTGTATCTTGTGTATAGGTTCAAATTATGATAGCAAGATAATTTTAATTGCCGTCTATGAACACCTGTGACACAATAGGAGTTGCAGATGCGTTGCCGGCCCTTAACAAGAAAAGGAGAAGGCCTTCCTTCTCCTTATTCATAGATTATAGGAATTCAGTCCCCTTGGACTGAAGGAGGAATTGAGCCTGCGGCGCTCCACACTAACTTAAGTTACTTACTTAACGTCGGTATTCGGTGGGAGGGTAGTATTTTCCTAGTCGTGTTGACCCCTACATGCTGCCATGTAGGCATGTCGGCGACACTATGACTACTGAATTATTAAGCAAGCACTAAGCATTTTTTTTGGCTTGCATTGTAATAGTAATTATGAAATGAAAATACAACTAAGAAAAACCAACCATATTTTTATCCACATTTGTAATAAATGGTACCCACTTAATCACGGCCGCCAGTGTTTGCTATCACGCGTCGGGATTAACACTTCAAATGCAAATAAGGCCATGTAAAATACACACATGCGATACGCTAGAATTAATTCCGTCTAATTTCGCATAATTGTTCGACCGAAGGATTTTAACCCCGTTTGTGCGAATAAGCGTCACGAAATTGTTTCATTCTTATCTTCTAATGGTACTGGGAATGATAGACGGGTCTGTAGGAGCAGATAGTGGGATTTTCGGGGAATTTTACTGGGATTAAGTTTGTATTGTGTGTACATGTGAATATAATATTATGTATTAAGTGATGCATGCGTACCATGTGCCTGTATTCTCTGAAGGGTTAGGTAGAGGTGTACTAATGTATACCCACACGCTGGTATGTTAAGGTGCCATGTAATAAGTGTCGAGCCTATTACCAATAACCGGGCACAAATTCAGACTCCGCTGCTACTGAGAATTGGATCATCATCATCAACCCATTACATTGTCCCACTGCTGGGCACGGGTCTCCTCTCAGAAGGAGAGGGATTAGGCTATAGTCCAGCACGCTAGCCTACTACAGACTTCACATGCCATCGAGAAAATTTCTTAGGCATGCAGGTTTCCTCACGATGTTTTCCTTCACCGTTTAAGCGCGTGATAACGAATTATTAATACGCACATGACTTCGAAAAGACAGAGGTGCGTGCCTTGGATTCGAACTCGAGACCTTTGACATGGCAGTCCAATGGTCATATCACAAGGATATCACTGCTTATTAGGCTACCACTGCTTATTGGATAGAAAAACTCAATAACATTGTTCGTCCTGGGAATCGGTCCTAGGACCTCTAGGGTAACAGTCGCGCTTAGGACCACTAAACTAATGAAACAGTGCTATGGGCGTTCTATTTAAGAATTTAAAAGAAACCAATAGAATGAGATGTTGCGTCTTCGTTTGATTGTAACTTAAAGTGGTTATTATATTACGTTATACTGGTAAAAAACAACCACAGGCCTTATTTAAAACGGCAAAAACATACAAGATATAGAGAAGCCTATAATTGAGTATTATCATGGAATGGAAGAATCGCTAATTACGTTTGGATAATTATATAATTTGCGATTTTAAGATTGTCACTGTCTGTCCCGATAATTGCTTATAATTACCACGAATTTGCATCAGTTCTTGTGTTTGCAGTAATCAATTTTATTGGCATGTTAATTATTTAATGTACGTGTTGGTTTGATTTATTTCTCTTTTTTTTTTCGTTTATCGCATGATGGCACTTCCATTCTAGTTGCTTCCATACTCGCCACCAAATACGGTTCTTGAGAAAATAGATTTTTGGTGCAGATTCCAATAGGAATATAATTATATACATACCATCACACCTGTATTCCCTGAAGGGTAAGGCAGAGGTGTACTTAATGTTAGACGGTTTATTTAGGTCCTATTTAATCGTGGGCGAGTCTGAAAGATTTCTTCAACTGCGTGTGAAGTCTGCCAACCCGCAGTAGGCTAGCGTGGCGGACTATAGCCTAATCTGTTTCAGTCTGAGAGGAGACCCGTGCCTACTACTGGGATAGTAAATAGGTTGATTTGAGCTATATTATAATCAAATTATATAATACTGCCTTAGTCTAGTGGTCTTAAGCGCGAATGATACGCTAGGGGGTTGGGTTCGATTGTCTAGTCGAGCAAAGTGTTACTGGAATTTTCTATGAAATTCCCAATTGAATTGAATTCTATGAAATTTGACCTAATTGGACCTAAACATAGCGGCACACTGTGGGTGTACATTAAGTACACCTCAGCCTAACCCTTCGCGGAATACAAACGTGTTAGTATGTTATTATTAAGTATCATATTATTCGGTGTAACCCTACTTTTATCTATAGATATTTAATGCAATCAACGCCATAAATTCAAGGTGACCGAAAGTAACCACCTTGTTTTTCAAGTGCGTGAAAGTTCACATCCAATAACAAGAAACAATTACGTGCAACTCCCATAGAACGACCAAAACGGCCTTCAATTTAACTATAAACATTCTTTCTTCGCAATGGAAAATTTGAAAGCGTGCCACGGTTATCATGTGAGCTAGAAAGATATAACGTGTTGGAAACTTAGCCATAAAATTTAACAGATAAAGTTTACGAACCGTAGACAATTTAAAAAAGTCACGTATAGTAATTGTTATTGATGTTATAAACTTGGAAACTGTGCTTGACGTATTTTGTCATTTTGCAAACGGTCATGAACGGATAATATTTTGACTATCTTCGAATCTACTACTTACCTAAGTACCTACAATATCATCGCAACGTAATTTCAATAAGAGTTATAAGTAACTTGTATCCTGTGTAAGTATTTGCTTTGTCTAAAGCTCGGCAACGCATTTGCAAATCCTTTGGTATTGCAGATGTCCTTGGGCGGATGACTACTTACTATCAGGTAGCTTGCCTGCTCGTTTGCCGACTTATCTCATAAAAAGAAACTAGTACTTTAGATACATTTTGACAATAACTATGTTCTATAGAAAGCGTTGAAAAGGGAGGGGAAGGAAGGGGGCTAAGGGAGCTATGGGACCTCCGGCACTCCACACTCACCGTACGAAATGCAACAGTATGCTTACTGCTACTTGACATCTATATTCCGTTGGAGGCTAGTACTTCCCCGGTCGTGCCGACCCATTCAAGCTGGCATGTAGGCATGCCAGCGACACTGCTACTACTAAAACACAGTATTTTTATCAAGATCGTTTCTATAGATAGATAGGTAGAATACAGTAATTGTTAAGATGTATCTTATATCTTCTCCTTTCATTTCTAGTCTGCATGGATAAGTTACAAAAAACACATTGAAGGCTGTAGGTATATAAGACGTGTTATATCAAATCTCCTTACTTATACGAAATCGTTACGGCTGTCCGAAGTCGACAGACAAAAGTTGTAATAGTCATAATTTAACAAAACCACTTATCTCGCTTCCTATACGATTCCCAACTTTATGCATACGGCAATAACGAACGTGGAAATCGCAGAATTTCAATTTGAACTTCGCAAAGTTGTTTTGCACTTAATGCAAGGTAATATGGTCTTTGTTCTGAAGATCGTAAGGTTGGAGATAATGGTAAATCTAGAACAATAAGTTTAGGAAATCTCGCGTCGGGTTTACCTCAAACCGCAGGCACCTGCTCGATGGCTGACACCTTCAGTTATATGAGCAATATTGTTGTTACACCATTACTAATACTTTAGTAAGTGTTAGGTATTAAAGCGATATGTTAAGCTCTACATAATTCTAAATATCTGTACTTGATCTTGTTCTAAAGTTTTTAATAAAGATACGTATACAGAGTGGAAGGGACATCGACGAACAACCGCTTACCATGAGTTCAATACATGATTTGGTCGCCCTTGCGTTGATATTTTTCATTGGGTTATTAAAGGTTAAAAAACTAGGGGATGCCTACGTCCAGCAGTGGTATAGTATTAGGCTGATGATAATGATGATCATGATAAAAAAAACTGCTTTTTTCCAGAAGTGCAATACCTACTGCAAAGACATTTAATACCTACTGTCAATCAGAAATTAATCTAAGCAACATATTCTTTAAATGATTTATATTCTGATTGACAGAAGGTAGTCAGTACTGACATCTTGTTTGACACTTGAAGTTTTGACATTCTACAATCAAAAGTTCGTTCCCTTCATTTGTCATTAAGTACCATAGATGTAAACGTTGTCTATGGTAGACAAATAATGTGGAAGTGATCGACTGATAGCTTACTCTGATACGTCTACTACGTCTTTATCTGACTAAATTATGTATTTATTTAATTTATTTATTCTTATTATGTTTATTTCCCTTAATTATTTTTTAATAACAATATAATACATGTATTTTATATAAAATCTATATGTATATAATTATAATATTATTACCTATGCAATCCGTTAGTTGTGGTCATAGCTGCCCGTGACATCACTAAAAAATAAAGGTCCTATACCCGATATATTACATTCCTCTATGGTCCTATCTGAAAACCAGCGCTGTGACATTATGCTGTTAATGTCGCAGCATTATGCTGAGATGGGAGCCTTTTCTGATCTCGTACAGGGCTACTGTTTTTTTTTACTTTTTAATTAAGTTGTACTTATTTTTATTTATTTTTTTTGTACGATTGCAGAATAAAAACTTTTCTTTCTTTCTTTCTATACGGTCAAATTGGAAAATGGAACAGCACATTTTTTAAAAATTAAGTACAGATGTAACATTTTTTAAAGATTCAGAATCATGTACTGAATACTTACATAGTAAGCGGTTGTGTGATGTAACTTCCACCCTGTGAGTATACAGGTATACCTATTTATATACTGATAAAAATCTACTACTATCTACTGGTAAACACTTAATTATAAAAAATAATTTAATCGACTGCTACAGTTTTAAGATAAGCGGTTAAAGTTTTTCGTGGGAATCTATAAGTGACTTTAACAATGTACGCAAATCGTGCAATTATTTACAGCAAAATGTTTGTTTGCGACGATGTCGAACAGGGCACGCACACAGGACGTATCAAGGTGACATGAGTTGTACAAAATGGTGAAATGCACGCAATATTATGACACGCGCATTGACTTTGCATTACTGTTTTAGCGCCTAATATCGCACCAATGCAATTTAATACGACGCTGTTATTGCATTTATGCAAGCAATGCATTGCTGATTTATGAGTTAATGAACATTTATAATACGTGCAATTTTTCTGATATTTTAGGCTAATAAGGACAAGCACTACATCAGATTTGATAAACTACAAGTCCTTGCAAAAGAAAACCGATTCCTACCCAGGATGATTCGCGAGGCTATTGAAATTAAAAAAACATATTAGAGAATATTCCGGAATTCAAACTCTTCCAATTCCATGCCTAAAAGTGGGAAAGAGGTTAATGATGGAACCGAAAGTAAACCTAGCTTAAAATATTTAAATAAAACTACTTTTTACAGATTTTATTGCGTTATATTGATATTTTTAATTCCCGACGTCCGATCCTTTACAGCATCCATGGTCACGGGCGGACTGAGGTGTTAGTCGTCCTAATGTCAAAATTATCAACAGCTACCCTACATACAAAATGAAGGGTAGTGGTAGGTAGGTATATTTCAGTGATCCTGGGTTCCATGCATTCTATAGCTTGAACCAGAAAAAATACAGGCGAACTGTGGGTGCTCATAAGTATACAGAGGTATTATTACGTCTAACAATTCAGGGAAAACAGGCATGATGCTATTTTTATGTTTAATAGTCACACACATTTCGGTATTTTTTGGGTATACGTTTTTTTTTAATTCGTTTAGAATAATCCTCAGCACTACTCGTATGTAAAAAAGGTCTAAAAAGAATTTTTCCTATGACACTTACATCTATATACCTACACTAGCTTACCGCCCGCGGCTTTGCCCGCGTGGACAAATACATATTATGTTTCTTGTCTTTTTACGGGATAATGGATAATGGATAATAGAAATCGGTAAATATTATAGACATCGAATTCCAAAAACAAGCAAATGTGTTTGCCTTACCCTGTACCAAAGTTTGAACACCACACGAGTAAGGCATGCACAATATCAAACTGCACCAGAACTCCATATTGAAACTGTCGCAATAAAACATTATCTACTAAGCTTGAACTTTGCTTGTTAATTTCGGTGGATAGGTCATATTTTGCATAACTTTAACCGGTGAACTTTTAGCTGAGGGACCGCAGGTTACCGTCGCGTAATGGGGCTTCGCACCTGATGTTGTTCTACGATTTTATGTAGTTTTATACTGGAATAAAGTTGGGGTTCTATGAACGTGTGATGTGCATATTTTAGTCTCGATATTCCCGGTTTGAGCTCGGAGTTTGGCTGTGGCTGAGCAGAATGGTGAATGGTTTTTGCATGTCTATACTTATACGCTTTTTAAAGGCAGAAGTGTCTCGCTGGCATGCCAGTATGAATGGGTCCGCACGTCCGGAGAAGTACTCGGTAGCCTCGGTAGCCTCGGTAGTAGGTAAGCAAGCGCCTTGGTTGTGTTTTCTTTTCATTGTTTGGAGAAAACAGCGGGTCTATGGCGGTGATTGCCACTGCCTCTCATGTGTGATTAGCAATAAATACGCTATACAACGGATCTGCAAAGTTAAGCTCCTTTGGACTGAAAGTCGACTCCAACAATGTTGGGAAAAGGTTAGGAGGATGAGGATGATTAAACTGAGGATATCTTATTTACAATCCCACTGCTGGGTATGCCTCTCTTCTCAGAGTGAGAGGGTCTTTAGTGCATCACACTACCCTTCTGCGGGTGAACTTCTTAAGTCATCGAGCAGTTAACGACTCGTTTCCTCACGATATTTTCCTCCACCGTTTCAAGCAAGTCGTTATTAATACGCATATAATTACGAAAGTCACGGATTCATGCATTGTATTGGAACTCGAGGCTCGGCAGTGGTCATATTACAAGAACATCACTGCTTTCTTCAATCTTCACAATATCTCAGTTAAAAAGCGGTACCGAAATTCAATGACCACAAATTCAAAGGTGGGACAACAAGCTCTTAAATCGACATCACAAATATTTAGTTTCCTAAATAGGTGATAAATTTTGTGAAGTAATATCCGTCAGTAGTGGCAATACATTTGAAGGGGGAGGGTGTGTCGATAGCTCTCCATGGATTTATGTCAAATTACCTATCCCATGGCCCCGCCATAGCCTATTGACCTCGTTTGTGTTTGGCGGGGCGTAAGTTAGGAACTTATGAAAGTTACCAAAATTCTTCATAACATAACATAATAAATTTTATGTAGGTATAACACAACTTGTCCAGCAGTGGACGAGTATGGCTGATGATGGTGATAGCAAAATTAAAGATTGCTGAACTTCAAAAATAATATTCTCATAACATTTTGGGTCGCAAGCCATTTTGGGTCGCCATGTCGCCACGGAAAACTGCTAGTACTCTAATAAAATTATAACTTGCAGCGATCCTATCCATTACCTGATTATTTTGTCTGAAATTTCAGCAACAGCTGAAAGTTTAGATTTGTGTTCGGTTATGGCAATAGGCGCTCTATTACATAGGAACTAAACATACCGGCGAACTGTCGTTGTACTTGTAGCACCTCCAGCTAACCCTTAGGGGAATTACCTAAAGCTTTTTTAATTATTCTTTTTTTAATTTGTCCTAAATAGTGAACCAGTTCGTCATTATCAATCCATTAAATTGTTCCACTGCTGGGCACGGGTCTCCACTTAGAACGAAAGGCTAAATAAGGCTATGGACTACCATGCTGCTAGCCTACTGCGGGTTCGCAGACTTCACCCGCAGTCCAGAAAATTTATGAGGCATTCAAGTTTTGTCACGATGTTTTCCTTCACCATTTAAGCGCGTGATTTATTTATACCATGTGCGTATGAATAATTATCACGCACTTAGAAAAGTCAGAGGTGCGTGCCTTGGGTTCTCTACTCGAGATCTTTGACTTGACAGTAAAATGGTCGTTGTCACTGCTAAGTCACCAACCAGTCTAACCTCAGAACCATTCTATTGAATGATAACTTTAACAGGCGTAATCCGCTAAATGCTTACATTTTAAAATAATACAAAGACGCCGATTCCACTTTTTTTTTCATTTATTGCTGCGAAGGACGATGATTTATGTAATACCTACACCCTAGGTTTTATTGGCAAAATTTAAGGGAATTCTTCAAGAGGTTCTCGTAAAGTTTTTTTTTTATTGTTATCATTTCCACCGGCGTTGAATCCCTGGAATATCATTTAGGTTGGTGTTATTTTCAGGCAATTTATTATGTGTTTTTTGGCATTTGCTCACGTTATGGACATAAAGAAAAATGTAGGAATGGTTAGTTAACACATCAAAACGCTTCTTTGCTTCAATAACGTGACAGGTCCGAATGCTCACTTTTTGAGATTTAATTATTATAAAAACTTTCTTAAAATTTCAGACAGCTTTAGTTATTTAACTTTGTACTTCATCTCAATAAAGGTAAAAAAAAAACAATTTGATTGGTAAAATCGTTTTTGAAAGTTAACAATGGCCTGCACTATAAAATTGTGTTTTTCAAGATAACACATTATTGAAGCAAATGATATGACGAAAACATTTCTCAATCTTAGGAAGACATCGATGTGTTTCAGTTAGCTGCCGTTTTTAGGCTGCGGCTAGGCTTACCATCATGCTGGTATGTTTGTTTTTTATATTATTAAGTACTTACATAAAAATATACCTTCATCACGCTTGTATCTCCCGAAGGATTAGGCAGAGCTGTACTTAATGTAACCCATTGTTTGCCGCTATGTTTAGTTCCCATGTACAGTCGCCAGCAGGTCAAGGTATACAAAACTGTCAAATTTCTCCAAATGATTTTAAACCTTATATATTGTTGTTTAAAGTTCAAAATCAACTGAAAAAAATAGAAATTTTGTGGTAACTTGATGTGCTGGCCACCGTACCTTAAAGGAGGCGAACCCATTGCCAACATAAAAAAAATATAATTAAATAAATTAATTTTTGTGAATCTTTAGGCAGTAACTGCTTATTAACAGGCAAAGTAGCGGTGAAATGTAAGCCTTTACAGTAACCCTTATACTATAAAAATCACTCATTTAAATAGCGTTACGCAATTTTTTATGGTTCCATTACAAATACCATAAGCCACCATTAAATGCCACCGAAAAACACCAGGAATATGGCGGTCTTGTGCAAAAATTTCCCCTCCATTCGGAATAAAGCAGCGCCTGAAGGAAAGTTGCGAGCAATTTGCCATAAATCTAACGCGGATAGAAATCGTTTTAGGCGTTTTCAGGTTCCTTTGTTTTTTTTTTCTTAAAAAAGGTTAGAGGGGTCACAAGCTTATATGTTTTGGTAAGTAGGAATCTTAGGTCAGCATCTCAGAGATAGGTAAATCTGTACGCTTGAGAAGGGTTTTACACAAGGAGAAGGGTTTCGGAGAAAAAGATTTAATAAGATTGAAATTTCGTTGGTTTAAAAAATGTTAATGGTAAGTCAAGAAATAGGGTAGTTGACTGGTATTTTATTTATTAAAATAATTCCAATGCTAAAAAAAATAAGTGAAATCCACTAACAAAATTCCAAGATATTTTATACCTAAACTCAAAAGTTTTTGTGCGGAATTGAGAGGGATGCTTTGTCCCTTTCCCACAAAATAAGTGTCAGTATAGAATTTGCATGGCGAATTAATTGTAAGTATAACGTGCTATAATACGTTTTATGTCTAGCAAAAAATAAAAATGCTTGTAACTGCCTTATTTTTCTGGAATGAAAAGCTTACTTATTTGTGCAAAATCAGTTTACAATATACTTTCCCGCTAATTATTAGTATATTCCGGTTCTATGAGTCTTATTACTGCCTCATTAGTCTAGTAGTCCAATGCTCGACTGCTATGCTAGAGGTCCTCAATTCGATTATCAGGTCGAGCGAAGTGTTATTGGGTTCTTCTATGAAATTTTCATTAACAGTTCGGAGTCTGGGTTTGTGCCCGGTTAATGGAAATAGGCTCGCCCTAAATACATGGGACATAAATGACACGCCTATTACTTGGGACCTAAACATGTCGGCAAACTGTTGATGTTCACGCGGCTACAGGTCAAGCTAAACAAAACCAGTTTCAGCTAATCTCACATTGCACAGGTTTTCCATACGATGAGAAGCCAGCGTAAACTGGATTTGTATAGCTCGACGTGTAGCCATGGGTACATCTCTGCTTACCCCATCGGGGATCACAGGCGTGATGGTATGTTACCTATATTATGTTCCGATTATTCCTACAGCTTAACCTTGCAGTCAATGTTTTGGATTAGATAAAGGTAGTAACCTAATATTACTCTTTTTCAATATAAATATCACTGATCACAAGAAAAAAACGCTTACTCTCAAACTCACCATAGTTTAATATCCTACATTAAAATAATTAAGCCTGCAATTTGGCAAGCGACAAGTTTACCCTAAAGTTGAAACATCTGCCGGGGTCACCGAAACCACGGAACGTACGGCCGTTCATTCTAGGGTAACAATAACTCGCCATGTTTTAATGTGATAAATCTTGATTAAATATGAGTTAGGCAACCCATACGACCCTTTTCTATAAACAATGTTAATTGCTATGTGTATTGAAATAGTGGTTTATACACAGTCTATATTTAATTGCGTGGTAAGTGCCGTTATTTGCACTTGGTCACGCCTTTCTCGAGCATATTGAGTATTGGTATATCTTCTTCAACCCATTACATTGTCCCACTGCTCGAGACGGGTCTCCTCTCAGAACGAGAGGGATTAGGCTATAGTCCACCACGCTACCTACTGCGGGTTAGCAGACTTGACATGCCGTCAAGAAAATCTCTCAGGCATGCAGGTTTCCTCACGATGTTTTCCTTCACCGTTTAAGCGCGTGATAATTAATTATTAATACGCACATGACTTCGAAAAGACAGAGGTGCGTGCCTTGGATTCGAACTTGAGACCTTTGACTTGGCAGTCCAATGGTCATATAATTGGTGATATGAAGAAAAATAATACTATAAAGATATGAATCCGAGGGACGAAACCTTATATTTTTGTAAATATTAAGCATTATTTAAAACCCCCTTAAGAATCCCTTAATAATTAAGCGGTGGTAGCCTAATGGCTTTAGCGTCGGACTTGCGATCATGTGGGTGCCGGTTCGAAACCTACCCATTGCACTACCGACGTGAACCCCTTCGTAACACAAGCATTTTAGCTTAACATGAGGAGTTGACAAGAATACTAGTAATGTGCGACGCACATTGCTAGTAAGCGTTTTTTTTTAAAGTGATATTATAAAGAAAAAGAATACTATAAAGATATGAATCCGAGGGACTAACCCTTTTAGATGTCTTTGTAAATATTGAGCATTATTTAAAATCCCCTTCAGAATCCCATTAAAAACTATAGGTACAGAAATATCCCCCAGAAAATCTTAAAGATTTCGGTGTAAGCTTCAGTTATTGTATTAATGTATATAGCTACGTTATTATTGTTTTATAAGTATCTACAGATAAACAAACTCTTTAGTCCTGGCCTGACTTAACAAGCATTCAGGAGCATCATTCTTTTTGCGAGTATATTAAGAAAAATGATGGCATCTTTTTGCGCCATAAATAAAGAGTATGTACTGTTGTTTTTCATATCACAGTGTACTCTGGCGTCCATTAGTTTGGGTAATGGAAGTGGCCTGCCGTTGATGCTCGTCGCAGTTTATTTTGAAAAACATAAACATAGCATTACGCCTGTATTCCTCGAAGGGTTAGGCAGAGATCCACAGTTCGCCAACATGTTTAGGTTCCATAATGACAAACCCCTAACTGCTATTGAAAATTTCATGGAAAGACCCAGTAACACTTTGCTCGATCTGATAATCGAATCGAGGACCTCTAGCATAGCAATCGAGCTTAGGACTAGACTAATGTGAAAGTAATGAGAGTGTGAGATGTGGGTGTTCTTAATGTACAACCACATTTCGCCCCGGTATGTTTAGGTAGGTCCTATGTTATTGGGGGCGAGCCTATTGTCCTTTACCGGGCATATATCTAAAGCTAAAGCTACTACTGGAAATTTCATAGAAAATACCAAAAAAATTTAGCTTGACCTGGGAATCGCTCCGGAAACCTCCGGCGTAGCAGTCGCGCTTAGAACTAGTAGCCTACTAATAAGGCAGTTTTTGGCTCGATTCGAACTGTTAATTTAATTGACATTGACAAAGTTTAATTATTATGGAATGCGATATCTACTAAAACTTATAAAAAAACATCTAACCTAAAGCTCTTATTTAATTTTAATAAATCGCAAAATGTTTAAAAGCTTTGCGACTTTCAAACCAGTTAAACTCGACCGCTATTTCATTTTCGTTTTCCGTAATGCGTAGGAACGCTTCAGTGTCTCGCAAATACACAGTGGGCTTAAACGCAGCTAAACGTGTGACGTAAAAGGGTTTGGTCCAAACGATGCTCACTGACTCCTACAGTAAGGGCACATTTACATTGGGCAAATAAAGATGCCTATCTAGTTAGCGTCCGCATTCATACGACCCGGGCCGCGCCAAATGTACACGGCTACACATCAAGCCAAAAAAAACAGTTTAGACTCCAGACCTCCTGTTGGAAAAGTTTTTCGCACAAATCAAAGCCAGCTTATACTGGTATAGCTTGATGTGTAGCCATGCGTACGCCTGTTGAGGCCTGTCCGGTGCCGAGCATTGTCACGGCCGGTGCCAGCCAGGTGGCTTCTCTATTTTCATAAAGGTTTAGTAATTTAGAAAGTTGCTTCGACCTGGTAGCACATTTGAACTTATAGACTCCCGATGGATAGATCATGCCAAGAGAGACGAGAGCAGAATCCATAGACACGACAGTTTTTATTTTATTTTTTATATATCTTTATTGGCTCATCAACAATTTGTTTACACTTATACATTAACAATATTATTGACCAGTACTTAAAATTAGTGTAACAATCTATTATAGATAAGCACATCATTCACCTTTTTAATTTACTTATTAATATGTACATACATGCTAAATTAACTAAAACAACTACTTCTACCAATTTAGAATAAAAAAAACACTGTAATGATATTATAAATTATGCAAATACGAATTATGCTATATCAACATAATTATATTTTATGAGTGGATAGGTAAGTACTATACAATGGAACTGGAAGAAGGAAATTATTTAATTATTATTTCAACGAATTCGGGGTACAAGGTTCACGAATGGTCGAAAATTATCCTACGGAACTTGCCAATTGAGTCAGAATGAACATCAACTAAGTCGCTGTTGCTGTTTAGCAATTTACAGAGTCGAGGAATTATGGAGTTTGCGCCTAGTACCGTTCTACGGAGGGGGGGGATGCAACGGGGTAATAGGAGCTCATGGGTATCTTGCAGGGACACTGAATAAAAATTTCTGCAGCAGCTGAGGACTATCTATTTTACCTCGGAGTACTTTAAACATAAAAGTAGAGTCTAAAGTTCTTCTACCTTTCTCCAGAGTTGCCATTTTAAAATGAGATAGTCTAGCTTCATAAAATCTTGACGGATCTTGATCTGACGGCCTATCGGCTTGGCTAGCTTGTCTGATAACAAGTCGTGGGGCCCCAGCGTAAATTACTCACAATTACAGGAGGCAATGAGTTATTGAATATAGTAAGGAGTGTCCGTTCTATACGTAGACACTATTACTTATTCTATGCAGTTTGCAACTTAAACTTAGTTTTAGTTAACGTTGGGAGAGCATGTAGCACGATAAACTGCCGGTACTTATTTATCATTCGAATACCTTTGACACTCGATATGGAAAGTCAGCGACCTGAAAATTTACAAAAAAAATTACAATTGGTCTAGTCTTTTCCCAGACAGACACACAGATGTAAAATTTTTAACAGCCCTATTTATGCACCACGAGTTAATGAAATAAAACACAATGTAATAATAATATAACGCCTCATCCACGTCTAAGGATTTTTACTAGACACTGTACTTTTAACTCTACCAATGTAGACGGATCCTTACGCTTCCAAGTTTTAAGCAGAGTTTACGACTTAAATGCGACACTAGCCGGGAAAGCTGTGTGATACTGTAATACGCGTATCTCTTGGACATTTTTGGACATTTATTTGCTCGCGTTTTATTTTAGTTTTTTGAATTTGGAATGTTTTTATTTTTATTTCTGCGGAATTTAAGAATTATTTAGTCAGTTTAAAATTAACCCTAAGATACTATCACGCCTTTATTCCCTGAAAGGTTAGGCAGAGGTTTATTAATGTACACACACACTTCACCGGTATGTTAAGGTCCAATGTAATAGAGGGCGAGCCTATTGCCATTAATCGGGCACAAATCCAGACTCCGAGCTGCTACAGATAATTTTATAGAAAATCTCAATAACACTTTGCTGACCTGGGAGTCGAACCCAGGACCCATAGCGTAGCAGGCGCGCGTGGAATCATTAAACTAACGAGGCAGTCTACACTTATTGTATACTTATTTGTAATTTCTAAGTTGTTGTGTTTCTCAAGTGTTAATGTTTTGTTTACCTTTCTTGTTTTTTGTTGGGCCACTATTGTACCCCATCAAAAGGATGCCGATCTCAAAGCGAGTCAATCACGGCAGCTATGAAACAACCTTTTCATGACGTCCAGACATTATAAACACGCATCTACAATATTGTTTCCCACAATACATTATCTTTGACGCCTTTCATCGAAAATTTCTCTGTCACCCCACACTTATGGTTGAAAGCGCTTATTATCGATAACATCGTGTCACGTCACTTCTTCCACACATCTTGTCACATTAACATATTTATCGCTATGTACAGTATCCATTGACGAGTCACTAAGAACAACTTTTCAAATGTATCTTACTAAAGTGGCGATGGAGTGTATATGAGTCCCTTGTATTGGTGTTGTGGTGCTGTTACTTGGTAGGTGGGAAATAGATAGGGTGGCTTAGGGTGCATATTTGATCATATTTTTTGGTACGCATGAAACCAGTATTATGAGTAGGAATGTGTATGGAATTTCCGTGTTTTGTGAGGTGTGACATCAGTTGTTTTTTTATATAACATAGGTACTATAACGCCTGTATTCCCCGAAGAGTTAGGCAGAGGTTAGGCGCTTATTTCGCGCTTAGGAACACTAGACTACCGCATGTGACTGACTGATTGTTTTAGAATATTGTTGATTCCTCACCCTGATAAGTAGCCAGAACTGGTCTCTGCAAACACACTCACCGTGATTTTGGTCAGCAACAAAACAAAATTCACAAAGATATGAATTTTCTATTGAAAGAAAATTTCCTAGTGAAAGAAAAATTCGGCCTCAGGCAGGGTTTGAACCACTGCGTCCCTCTGGTTAAGTACACCGGACGCTTTATCAACTAAGCTACCAAGACCACAGCCTGTGATGTCGAATTTCTCTTCCACATTTTACGTTTTTAAGGTTACGTCAGCTAAAGTATTAAGTTTAAACTAGCTGAACCAACAGACGTTGTTATGTCAAAATTTGGATAATCTTCAGTTTATACATACATAGGTACGCATATACTACATACATATATACACACTAATTCAATCTCTACAACCCCAACAAAGCGATTTTTCGATTACAATAGCCAATGCTGGAATTGATAGTAAGGAACAGTTGAATGGGAAAAAGAAAATATGGTTACGTTTTTCTGTGAATTATTTCCAAATTTTTCTCTTCATAAGAACCTTCCTTAGACTATGACGAACATTTAAAAATAAAAATACCTAAAATTGGTACAGTCGTCCTCGAGTTTTGCGTTTAGTGACACATTAATTTAATCTAAACAGTCCTAGTTTTCTCATCCAATTACTTCTGATAATGATCCTAATAAACAAGGGTATTTGTTTTAACGACCTACCTATTATCGGCCAAGATGGTGATTAGTTTTCCCGAATATAGGACAGGCTACTAATTTATTTGACCCAATCGAACGCTATTTTATGTGTGGGCCGAAATTAATGCCCTTGTTTGTATTTAAGGTAAGATATTTATTATTACAGGACTATTCTAAAATAGTATTACTTTGAAATCAGCATCATAATCATCCAATCTTTACCCTAATTTACTTAGGGTTGCTGCACTACCTTTTTTTCCCATGCTCCCATCTTTATTAGCCAGCTAATCATCTCTTACTTCCTTCTCTTATCAGAAGTTCTTCTTCACCACTGCTCTTCTCCACTGTTCTTCTCCACTGCTCTCTTTTCAAGGTTAATTCAGTAATTTTGTTAAATACGTGAATCGGATACTAGTATCATCGTACCTACTTTTTGGACTTTAAAAGACCATGATTCTCCGAGTTTGTTTCGGCGTTTCTTCTCAGAGGTCGTACGCTAGGAATTTTCGACGCCATCTAGCATTAAACATTTATAAAGTATTATTAAAAGATGTCTTTACTGAAATAAATATCTTTTCGAAACTCCTTTTACAGACAAGACATGTTCGGCCATAGAAAAAACATGACAAAAACCATTTAACCTAGCATAAACAGCGGTGCAATAAGCATTTCAATAAATAAACAAGTTGGTTGCACATACTCGTAAAACGCCTGATGAAGCGGTATTCTGCGAACTCTCGCACTCTCCCAGCGATAATAAACCGTTTCCTTAGGCGCTACCAACTACTGTGCCGTAAATTACTAGGGTTTTCTGAGCTGTCACCGCAACCCCAGGGTGGGGCGCCATTGCTAGCGTGAATACGTTTAATAAAGTTTTGTTTATAAATACATTCACAAGCCATTGTCTTCTTTTCGTTGTCCCGTAGAATGAACACCAATATAAAAATACATAAATAATTAAATATTCAGTCGAACATAGTTCCTACTACTGTTTTGTAATCGGATAATAACAGTGTGTTAATAGATTTTGGCTGGATTAGTGCTGGTTTGTACGCCTTTAGGAATATCTTTCAGGTATTCTCACGATGCTTTCATAATCATAATAATCATAATCATATATTTATTGCATTCATGTAGTACAAAGGTGTTACAAAAATGTAGATGTTTCATACATGACCCTGCTAGGGCACAACAATATGTACTTATTTATTATCATAAGTTTATAACATTATTTATAATTTACTTTATCTAATTATAAACATTATTATTTTCATTATTTATTTAAAGTTTATTTTATAATTTCTAATTATGGCGTTGTTGTTTTTATATATTTATAACATTATTTAATTATCTATTATAACATTTTATATATTATAATTATAATACTTGCTAATTAAAATTATTATATTGGTATCATAACTAGTAGTAGGTTATCAGTGTTGTGTCTGGTATAGGTGTGTTCAATTTTGTATGTTTTTCAAATGTAAATTGCATTTTTTCAGCTATTTATTTATCATCAAAATATTCGTTTAGGGTGTAGTATGACTTGGATATAAGATATTTTTGTAGGCTATTTTTAAATTTATTGTCGTAATCCGTGTTTTTTATAGAGTTTGGAAGCTTGTTATATATTTTGACACACATGGCTAAGGGTCCGGAATGAAACATTGTTAGTTTTGAGCTAGGTAAGGCTAATCTATTTGTGTTTCTAGTATTGCGTTGTTGTGAGCGTTGGTCTTTTGTTAGTCGGAACAGAGATGGGTGTTTTCTCACAAATTTGCCAGCTTCTAATATATATATACTAGTAAGTGTAAGTACTTTATATTGCACAAAGAGCGGCCTGCAGCTTTCTTGGTTGTGTATATTTGCTAGGATCCGTATACATTTCTTTTGTAAAAGAAAGGGTCTCTCGATATCCACACTATTTCCCCACACTACGATTCCGTAATTTAGCCACGAGTATGCGTAAGCATAATATGCTGTTAAGGCAGTTTTGAAATCGGTGGCTCTTTTTAGCTCTCCTAGGGCATATGTGAATCTTGCCAGTTTATTACAAAGGGCGTCTATGTGAGCTTTCCAATTTATGTTGGTATCTACAGTGAGACCAAGCAATGTAAACTGGTTTATGCATTCTAGTTTTTTATTGTTGTATGAATAATTAATATCTAGTTTTTGTTTTTGGTAAGGTCTGTATTGCATTAGTTTCGTTTTGGAGTAATTTATTTCTAAGTTATGGTCTTTTAGCCATGTTATTGTTTTACCGAGTTTTTCGTCTATTATTATGTTTAAGGAGTCATTATTTGTGTATGGGAAAATTATCGATATATCGTCAGCAAACATTTCCATCATCGTTTAAGGAAATTATTACTAATTATTTATACAAATACCTAAATGATTTGGAGAGGTTTAAGATTAGATAGTTGCAGTTAGAAGTATTCTAACTGCATGGAAATATGAAACGTCCACTACATTTCCTGTGTGTATTTTGTTTTGTTTGTTGTACAAGACAAAATTCATTTGTCTCACATACCAGCGAAGTGTGGTTGTATATAAGTGCACCTCTACCTAACCTTTCGGGGAATACAGGCGTGACGGTATAAGACGTTAAGTTGCTATCTACAGTGTCCAATAACCTTATTAAAAATCGCTGTTACTCGCATCGCACAGCCAGTCTTTTCCTTCGCAACCCTTAAGTGGTGCGGCAGTAAAAGGATCCTGTTTACTTGCAGACTGTTTCAGTAGTCGGTACATAATACAGTTTGGTAAGTAATTGTCGGCTATACAGTGACCCGAACACCTGGACCTCAGGAATAATGAATGGATTGGTCCCCCATATATTTGATGGCAGTTTGTGGTACGAGTATGTTGAACTTTTTGACTCAAATAACTTGGAGAATTCTTGATGTCAATTTTGTTTGAATGAACAACAAACAAAGTTTTCAAAGTGACGGTATAGATGGCGACTAGTTTATTGGAGCAATTTTGCGCTTAATAATGTACAATCTTTGTCAAAATAAGAAGTGATAGTTTTTTCATTTATGTAAGCTAACTGTCTTGGTACTAATGTTCTATTGATTTGTGCCATCGTATCAGCAGCAACTCTCCCAGTAGTAATTTTGTACCTAGTACCTAAACCTATTTATGAATATTTAATTTACGGTGCCTATTATTTTATTGATATTGTAACGTGTAAGTATGATGGAGCGGATGTTTTCTAGCAGTAAAAAAGCTCTGAAAAAATAATTTAAAAAAACTTCATTTGAGCAGTCAAGTTTTAAAAAAGGGCGACATAAAAAACATTTTTTCTCAAAGCATCAAATATTTATTTTTCATTTAATATTTGTAGTTAGGGCGGTTGCTGATGTAGGTGTTGATCAAGGGGATCTCGTGGACGTGCTTGTACACCTGGAACAGGAACGGATACTGCTTCGCCAGGATCTTGGAGCCCCACATGCCCTCAACGGACTCGATGATACCAACGAAGTAGAGGTCAGCCCAGGTGAGTTTCTGCAACAAAAAGGAAATATGAAATTTCTTTCTCAAGAGCAAACCATCGGTCCTATTGTTGTCTATTATGTAAATTGTATTATGGTGCATCCACATATGCCGCCGGCTTTACCCCTGACGTTTAGACTGAAATGCCGCGAACTTTGTTTCGGACTCCATTTGAATCACAAGCGAAAAAAAACAAAATATAGTAATAGACAATCCCTCACAAATAGCAAATATGTAAACGACTTTTTTGTAAAAGTAGGCGGACAGCCTGACACTCAACCTGGGCGACCAGTGGCTACGCAGACTGAAAACTCTATATACATCCAACCAGTTGATCCAAATGAAATAATTTGTATAATTCGAAACCTAAAAACTAAAAACAGCTACGGTCATGACGAAATCCCACCAACACTTGTAAAAAAATGCGCAGAAATGCTAGCGGCTCCATTAGCATTCTTAATAAATCAATCATTTACAGAGGGAATTGTGCCCAATCTCCTAAAAATCTCCATAATAAAGCCAATATTTAAAAAAGGAAATCAAACAGACTGTACAAATTATCGTCCCATAGCCCTTCTTCCCACGTTCTCTAAAATTATAGAAACTGCAATGTCTAAACGAATATACTCCTTTTGCGAAAAACATAACATATTTGATGAAAGCCAAAACGGCTTTAGAAAAAATAGATCCACTACATACGCGGTATATAAATATATGCAAGAACTACTAAATATTATAAATGAAAGGAAATACGCAATAGGCATCTTACTCGATATGAGTAAGGCATATGATAGAGTATCTTATAAAATACTTTTAAATAAATTAGATGGTATAGGAATACGAGGCATAGCTCATGATTGGTTTGCTTCCTATCTCTGTAATCGAAGCCAATATGTGGAAATTGAGCATCATAATTGTAAAACTGGCGAAAAAACTCATGTAAGATCTCAAGAAGCAAAAGTATACAATTCTATCCCACAAGGAAGTGTGCTTGGATGCTTAATGTTCCTAATATATATAAATGATCTTCCAAAAATAATAAATACTACAAGCATTCTTTTTGCCGATGACATATCAGTTGTTTTCCCATGCGAAAATGAATTCAATTTAAACAATAATATCCACACCCTTTTAATAGAAATAATAGCCTGGTTAAAAGATCATAACCTTGAGATAAATTTTTCCAAAACAAAAATAATGCAGTTTAGGCCATACCAAAAACGTCCACTAAAAATTAGATATTTATATAATAATATAGAATTAGAATGCATAGATACATTTAAACTACTAGGATTGAACATAGATACAAACTTGAACTGGAAATCACATATACATAATATAAGCGGAAAATTATCTAGATTCACATACGCGTTATACCTCCTAAAAATATCGACTGATGTTAAAGCAGCCACAAACGCTTACTACGCCTATGCACATTCTTGGCTAAGCTATGGTATAGTGTTATGGGGAAACAATACAGATACAGAAATACTTTTCAAACTACAAAAGAAATGTATACGAATTATAGCTAATATAGATCAAATGGATAGTTGTAGGCCTCACTTTAGTAAACTAGGCATCCTTACTCTAACATCTCTATATATCCTCGAAATCTGTTTGTTTGTAAAAAAACATATACACCTTTACTCTCACAGAAAAGATCATTATTCACAACCCCGTAACCTAAGGCACCAAAATAACCTGTCACTTCCCTCCTCAAGTCTAACAATATTTCACTCTGGACCACACGCAATGTCGATAAAAATATTTAATAAAATACCCCAGGAAATAAAAGATACATTAAATTTTAACATATTTAAAATAAAATTAAATAAATACTTAAAGGAAAAATGCTACTACAACCTACAAGAGTTTTTCGAGGACAAAACGAAATACAAATAAAATAATGACTTTGTCCAATTTAAATAATAATTTTATACTAAGTATTAGATTAGATTAGGAAAAATAGATTTTAAGAACTTAATTTTTAAGAATTTTCTTCAGTAACAAATTGCAGCGCCCTTACAGGGTTTCATATTGATACTGATGTGTATTTTGTAACAACCTATGTACATATGAAAGCAATAAAGATTTGAATTTGAATTTGAAAAGCCCAAAGCCGTGTGTGGATGCGCTGTTAGAAGGATAGTTCAATGACCCAAGAGTTGAGAAATTGGGTTGTCAATTTCGAAGTCAATTGAAAATTTTGTCAGAATAATTTGGCAGACTCAGGTTCTTGTTAGACAAACAAAATACCTATTGCATCAACGATTTGGAACGGTTCTTTATAAATTAAAGAACCATGATGAATATTTTGAAGAAGAGTAAAATAGCTTCCAAATTATTTGGGATCAATAGACATATTCACAGATGAAGGACTAACTACTCTTAAAAATAATTAAACTAATCTGAACCGAATAATTCAGCAAAGCCCGTAAGGACTTCCTTTTTACAATAGATTTTTCATCGTCTGTAATTAATTACATACATAAAATACCATCACGCCTGTATTGTGTGGTGTACATATTTTACCAGTATGTTTAGGGTCACATGTAATAGGGGCCAGCCTATTACCATTAACAGGGCACAATTCTAAACTCCAAGCTGCGCCTGAGAATTTCATAGAAAAACCCATAAAATTTTGTTTGGCTTAGGCATCGAACTTAGGAGCTACTAAGGAGGACTAATGAGGCAGTTAAATACTTGAAAAGTTTTAAACTTACTTTACCACCGAAGAAGTTGCCATTCTTCTTGACGATTTGTTCGAATTCTCCGAAGTACCTTGGGAATACCTGCGATGTCAACTCCTTTTGCAGGAATAACTTCCTCTCCGTGTTCGTCTCATGGTACCATTCATGGACCTCTGCAAATTTTAGTGGAATTGTAAAAAAGTTCTATATTTATTCTATAGTTCTATTGAACTATTGTTTTCTATTAGTTCTGTTGGGAAAGTAATCAAATAGTCATCGCTGCCCATGGAAGCTTGCAACACCATAGGGATTGCTGATTTATTGCCGAGCCTTAAGATCCCAAGTTTCACCCAAATTGAGTAAGAAACATACAATTTACCGCATTAAAAATAAAAAGTAGGATTTACATACACACCATCACGCATGTATTCCCCGAAGGGTTAGGCAGAGGTGTACATTTGCACACTTCGCCATTATATTTAGGTTCCCTGTTATAGGGGGCGAGCCTATTGCCAGGGGCACAAATCCAAACTCCGAGTTGCTATTGAGAATTTCATTAACATTTAGCGTCTCAGTCGCGCTCAGGACTAGACGAATGAGTAAAAGTAGGTTTAAAAAAGGAAAAATTGATCCAGAAGAGACATTTGTGACGTTTATGACACTAAAAGTGGATTTAAATAATGAACATTATTAAGTAACAGGATAACTCTTCGGAGTAAAATAACGAACAGAAACTCACTTGAGCCAAAATCGAAGACAGTCATTACAATGGCATCAAGCTCAGCTGCTTCCAGCTCATCGGTAGGGACTAAGCCTACCACCTTTCCAAGGTAGCGGCTGATGGCTACAGACTGGTAGAGCACCTTCTTGTCTACCTCAAACACTGGCAGCTTACCGAAGGGAACGGCTGAAACAAATTATTCTGTATTTAGATATTTGTTAAGTTGAATAATATGAAACTCTTAACCGATCTTGATTATGTACATTATGATCATAATATGATTTTTAATTGGCCACAACTATTGATACTTTTTTCCTGAACCGACGTTTGATCTTCATTCTAAAGTGTATTGATTTTCAAATTTTTTAAAGTACGCAATGCAATCACAGATTGTAAAGCGTCGTAATACCTCTTTTACTTTTTGAAATTATCGGAGGTGCGCACACAAAAACTTACCAAAGTTTCATCGCAATCGGATGCATGCTATAGAAATGCATAAAGGACTATTTCATGGGATCTAGATTTAGATACTATGTAATAGAGGATGATATTTCCATTAACTGGGCACAGTTCGAAGCAGTTCGGAACTGCTTCTGAGAGTTCAGAGCATAAAAGACTCCCAGACAAGTAATCATTTATACACACATATTGGAAGTTATAAGTACTAAAATTCTACTTACATTTCTGCACCTCAGTCCAGTCTTCAGAATCCCTATCGATTTCCACATTCTTGTAAGGAATGTTGCCATAAGCGAGGAGATACCTTATGGGCTCAGCGATGCCCATAAAGTCAAAGAACTTCAGTTTGTAAACCGGTGCCATGTTTGCAGTTGTTGGTAGATCAATGAGTACTGATGATTCCGAAGAAAGTAATCCGGGTTTTATACGTTTAACTTATCGATTTAACCTTAAGAAAGTTAAAAAATACGTGTCTATAATTAAATAGGTGTCAGGTGCAGATATACAGTATGGATTCTTATATTTAGTTCTAGCACAATTAAAAAAAAATGATAACCAGTTACCGATATCACTTTGGATAGCTAATTAGAATCGAAACTGAGTTGTTAAAAATCTACTGAGTTTGCCTGGATATATCCGAACTCATTGACAAATATTTTGCCGCTGAGCTACAGTAGGCTTAAATTATTGTGTTCCAGTTTGAAGGATAAAATAGCCACTGGTATTACTGGGCATAAGAAACTTAGCAACTGAGATTGCAAGATGACAAAGCGCTTTTGATACTACTGGTGTTGTTGGTGTCATAGACTGTAGTTGCCCCTTACAATCAGCCAGACCGTAATAAACATCTTCCTCCCCTTTTCCTAATTTATTTGGGGTCGGCGCAGCCTGTCCTCTTCTTCCATTCATCCCTTTTAGTCGTCATCTCATCATTCAATCCTTTTTCCATCATATCTGACTTCACATAATCCATCCATCCATCTAACCCTTATTCTTATTTTTGTTACCTAAGAAAGATCAAATAATGATGTTACTTTTCCATTTTATATGTTAACGCATTACTTCGTGAATTATTATGATACGATATGGATAACTACCACGAGAACCACGAATAACTAGTAGTAGATATTTAAAAAAAAAATACCTTAATTTTTACCCCAATACCTTTAAAAAATTTGTCACTACCCTGTATAATATATCTTATTTAACCGTCACCTTGAAAGTACTAGAGGGTGATCTTGACAGCGGGTCAAACAAAGTTGCAATGTTATCAATAATGTTTTTAAATTTTAATTAATAATTAAAGATATCGACTTATCGACAACAGTAAAGTTTATCCCAGCAATACAATCACTCTTGCAATTGTCATAAGCGCGACTGCTACACTAGACGTCCCGAGTTCGATCTCCAGGTCGAGCAAAGTGTTATTGGGTTAAAACGTTGATTTTCAACGTTTTTTAAGTACTAGAATTACTCTCATTTGTCTAATCTAGTGGTTCCAAGCGCGACTGCTAGAGGTCTTGGTTTCGATTTCCAATTCGGGCACAGTGGCCCTATTACATCATACATGGACATAAACATACCGGCGAACTGTGGGTGTACATTGGTACACCTCTGTCTAACCCTTCAGCGAGTATAGGCGTATGATATGGTATGTATTTAAGAATACTACCCTTCTGAAATCACTGCCACGGAGTATAAGATTTATAATTTTGAACTGCGAATATAATGAAACTCCAGTCAATACATAATAATATAAGTAATATTGTGTTGATTTTAATTGAACCTGCGCGGCAGCAGCCTAATGACTTGGGCGGCGGACTTGCGATCATGTGGTTGCGGGTTCGAACCCCACCCATTACACTACCGACGGTATTCCACTCGTTGCACAAGCATTTAGCTTAGCACGAGGGGTTAACAAGAATACTAGTAATGTGTGAACAACATTGTTAGTAAGTTTTAAAAAAGAAAAAAAATAGAAGGTTACCTAAGTTGCATTTTGCGAAATTTTGATTTAACATCTGCCTCATTATTCTAGAGTACCCAAGCATGACTGCTACGCTAGAGGTTCTGGGTTCGATTCCTGGATCGAGCAAAAGTTATTGATTGTTTTTCCATGGAATTCTCAGCAGTAGCTCGGAATCTAGATTTGGCCATAGGTTTGCCCCATATAACATGGGACCTAAACATATTGGCGAACTGTGGGTGTATATATTAAATACACCTCTGCCTAACCCTTCTGGAAATACAAGTGTGTTGATATTTTATGTTATGTTTATGTTAATTTAACATAACTTCCTTAACTAGTCTAATGATAACGATCACTCTACTGCTGAGGTAGGTAGAGGTGAATTAAAATTAATAGTGTTTATAAGTGGAGTTACCAGGAGGGGACGTCCTAGAAAGACATACCCCGACTTTATTGGTGAGATCCATTAGAAAGGTCAGGTGCGTAGTACCCGCAACCGGTGCATGTGTATGACAAGATGTATGAATGTGGACGAAGCAAAAGAAGTATGCAAGAATCGTAGCAGATGGCGTTCTGTAGTTTCTGTCTACCACTATGGGAAAAAGGCGTGAGTTTATGTATGTATGTATGTTTATAAGTGTGCCCCGCGGCTCCACCCGCTTGCTTAGCTCCTAAAGATGGTAGCGTAATGATAAATTGAAAGAAAGAAAGAAAGAAAAATCATTTATTCAGCACAATTCTTATATCTATAATTATATGAAAATATATAGGGTGCCTAACGATTGCAGTATCAAACTCAATCTTTTCTAGTTGGACATTTAGTAGTACCAGAGATCGAGTTCAAACTAACAAACTCTTCAGACATCCAATCAATCCAACCAATATTCCGGGCAACACCGATCTTCAAAGGATAGACTGGTTATCAGGCTTTTTGGGCTTCTGACTAGGTACTACTAACAACTTTCATAGGTGTTCGTATGACAACTGGGACTAATGGTTTTACAGGCTCTCCGCGGGACAGGAGGGGTCTCGGTGTACTAAATCTTTATACTTTTCATTTTTATTTCAACATACATACATAGGTTTAAAGAAATTTATTTATCATAAGAACTTTACAGTCCACTTATAATGATAATACAAGTAATCAGAAATAAAGTACAAATTAGCTCCATAGTAGTAGATGTTACAATGTGCATACATATTTTTTTAGTTTATTTTTAAATGCATTCGCGTTATCGCATTCTTTTATATCGTCCGGCAATCTGTTAAACAGCTGGACTCCTTCAAACAATATGGTTTTTTTACCGTAATTAGTGCGTACGCTAAGTTTTTATTTCTTAAATTATGTGACATTGTTTTTTTCTTTAGTTGGATGTTAGTTTGAATTGAATTAGTAGTTATGTTTTTGACAAGAATGCAAGTGTAGTAAATGTATAGTTGCCTAATATTTAATATTTTAGTTTTTTCGTATAAGGTCTTTGTTGGAGTACCATACTGATAATGGAACAGAGTTTTAATTATTTTATTTTGGACTCTTTGGAGTGAATTTAAGTTAGTTACCGCTGCTGATCCCCATATCTCAATTAAATATTCTAAATGTGATTTGACTAAAGAGTTATAAATTAGAGTACGCATTTTATTTGGAATACAGCTTGCTACTTTCGTAATGCTCCCAATAGCGATGTTAATTTATTTCTCAGATGGTCTATATGCAATCTCCAAGTTAGTTTTTCGTCTACCCTTAATCCGAGATATTTTTCATTTGTTGATCGTTTTATAGTTACGTTATTTATTTTAAGAGGCGGGAAGTCCGGAATTCTTTTATTTTTAGTGGTCAATAACATGAATGAGGTTTTTGACGTATTAATTGTGAGGAGGTTATATTTTAGCCATTCGTTCAATCGATCAAGGTCACCTTGAGCATCCTTTATGATGTTATGAATTGAGTTGTCGTAATAGAATAGGCATGTGTCGTCGGCATATAGTGTTAGGTGTCCCGTTAAACCTATTTTACTAATATTGTTTATATAAATTAAAAATAGTAACGGACTGATTATGGAACCTTAACATACATACCATCACGCCTGTATTCCCCGAAGGGTTAGGCAGAGGTGCACTTAATGTACACCCACATTTCGCCGGTATGTTTGGGTCCCATGTAATAGGGGGCGAGCCTATTGCCATTCACCGGGCACAAATCCAGACTCCGAGCTGCTACTGAGAATTTCATAGAAAAACTCAATAACACTTTGCTCGACCTGGGGATCGAACCCAATACCTCTAGCGTAGCAGTCGCGATTGGGACCACTAGACCAACGAGGCAGTCCGGCAGTCATTTTTATTACATTTGTATTAATAAGTTATTTTATCTGTTTACGATTTATCTATTCTCTTCTTTATGCATCTGCATTATTGCATCTTCGGTACGTTATAGTATGTTTTTTTTTATTACCTATTATTGTTATTTTTTTTTATTGATCAATTTCTTATTTGTGGTTTTATTTCTTTTATTAACATTATTTATGCAGACTGTCCCTGGCGTCATCAGTGGGCCCTATCAGAATATCAGCGCTGCAGCTTGATGTGCTTGCTGCAGCATAGTGCTGAGATAGGGACCCATTCTGACATCGCACAAGTGAATTGTGGATATGTTTTTTTTTTTAAACTGATTGCTTTGTATTCTATATTGTGTTGACTGTCGGAATAAACTTTCTTTCTTTCTATTTTGTTGCGTGAGGGCCACGCTGTTCGCAGCATGAATGGGCCGGCTTGACCGGGGAAGTACCACACTCTCGCAGAAGACCGACGTCCGAGATCGAGTAGTAACGTTACGCTACTGCGCTTCGTTCAGGGAGTGAGAGGGCTGGAGGCCCACATCCTCCTTCAATCCCCTTCCTTCTCCTTTTCTATTTCCCCTCCCATTCCCTAAATAGACTCGGCAACGCATCTGCAACTCCTTTAGTTTTCATATGCAAATGTCTTTGGGCGGCGATGACTACTTACTATCAGGTAGCTCGCCTGCTCGTTTGCCGAGTTATCCCATAAAAAAATAAGAATGGTCACCCATCCACAGACTGACCGCATCAGGCGTACTTTAACTTTGCAGATTTGTTTATCAGTGCAGTTATAACTCAACTACGAGCTGTCAAGTGACCCACGTGATATATCTAAATTTGTGTAGACGTATAAATAATAAGAAGTACACTTACTTAAATGCCATCACATAAATTATTGATATAGGTAATATGCTTCTGCTATCATCATCATCATCAACCCATTACATTGTCCCACTGTTGGGCACGGGTCTCCCCTCAGTACGAGAGGGATTAGGCTATAGTCTGCCACGCTAGCCTACTGCGGGTTGGCAGACTTCACACGCCCGCGCTTTCAAGAAATCTCTTAGGCATGCAGGTTTCCCCACGATGTTTTCTTTCACTGTTTAAGCGTGTGATAATGAATTATACAATGCTATGCTATGCTTTATATTAAATTACTAGCCGTTGCCCGAGGATTTACTTACTAACATTCATCTTTTATGCGGCTTACCAACATGAAATATACATCTGATTTTAAGTTAGACCCGCAGCAATACAGCTGTCAAAACCTCATCCGATTTCGTGCAGTAGTCTTTGCGTGATGCGTGTACAAACATACAGAGACACACAAAATTCTGAAAATTGTTGTTTTGGCAACAGAAACCGAGTATGGGAATACTTATTAGTTTTCCTTCAATATCTATAATGTCCAGACATCGGCCTTTTACAATTTTATTACATCTATCTATATATTATCAGGTTTTATATATTGTTTTTTTTTATTAACTGGCTGATTAATCTAGTCTTGCGTTTGATTCCTGGGGAGACGAAAGCGTAATTGGGGTTTTCTATTAAAATGCCAATTAGCAGCTCGGAGTTTGGATTTGTATACCTACTTCAGGGAATATAGGCATATTGGCATGTTATTTTATTTTGTTTTTCTGCCTTATTGGTAGTAGTAGTGCCTACTGACATGTGTACATGCCAGTATGAATGGGTCCCCATGACCGGGGAAGTACTCCATTCACTGAAATTCGAAAGTAATTTGCTTCTAGAGTATCAATTTAAATGTCGACATATTATACAAATCAGTACAGTATGTATTAAAAATCACTCGCTTACAATAGTGAAGGAAAACATCGCGAGGAAACCTGCATGCTTGAGAGATTTTCTCGACGGCGGCGTGTGAAGTCTGCCAACCCGCAGTAGGCTAGCGCGGTGGACTATTACCTAATCTCTCTCACCCTGAGAGGAGAACCGTGCCCAGCAGTGGGACAGTAAGCGGCTTTATGATTATATATATATATATAATGGTATGTAAGGAATTGTCATATTAAAAAACATATTACTTTGGAAGTTCAATATTTATTTTTCATTCAATATTTGTAGTGAGGGCGGCTGTTGATGTAAGTGCTGATCACAGGAATCTCGTGGACGTGCTTGTAGACCTGGAACAGGAACGGATACTGTTTCGCCAGGATCTTGGTTCCCCACATGCCCTCGACCGACTCGATGATACCAACGAAGTAGAGGTCAGCCCAGCTAAGTTTCTGTAACAAAGAGGTTAATATACAATTCCTTTCTTATAAGTCCTGACTTGACATAATTATTGACTGACGTTTAAGTTTTCAAATAATGGCAGCAACTAGCTTCTACAGTTTAATTAGTGATAATTATACAGATTGAAATTTAAAATTAGAACTCCTTGAACTAAAAAAAATGCTACTATGCGCGACTGCTATGCTCCCAGGTCGAGCAAAGTGTAATTGAGTTTATCAATGAAATGATTAGTAGCAGTTTGGAGCTTGGATTTGGGCCCGGTTAATGGCAAAACAAATCCCTTCCTTTTTCTTTGGAGCCGTTACGTGTACTGTGGGTGTACACTAGTACACTTCTGCCTGTCACTAAGGTAAATACAGGCGTGATGGTATGATATGTTATGAAGATTGTGCCCTGTCAATCTGATCAGTTCCGTGCCTCGCAGTGGGACATTATAATAGGTTGGTCATGAATCAGAAGTGTTTGCATTGCTAAAAAAATGTTGTGAATGCTAAACAATGGAGGCATTCCTTTTGGACCTTCAAGCAAATAAAGATAATTTCATTTAATTCCATTTCATTTCGGCTTGCTTTTAGATTGATACGTACTTTACCGCCGAAGTAGGTTCCCTTTTTCTTGACAATTAGTTCGAAGTCACCAAGGTACTTCGGGCAGATCTTCTCTGCTAGTTCTTTTTGCAAAAACAACTTTCTCTCTGCGTTCAGCTCATGGTACCATTCATGCACTTCTGTAAATATAAATTGCCTGCTTGTATAATGCAATTATGTATCTTTACCTTAATACTTTTTACATACAACTGTAATGTGTATGTACCTAACTGCCTCATTACTTGAGCGAGCCTATTACCTAGTTGATGGTAATAAATGCCCTTTTTACATGGGACCTCAACCTGGGAACTGGGTCTACGTTAGTAGTTACACCACTACCTAACCCTAAGGGGAAGATAAGCGTACTGCTATGTGAAATAATTCTATCGAACTTAACGGGGAACATTTTATACTTAACTGTATCCAAGAACATGAAATGTACGTAGAAGGCGCCATACAGAGGTTAATAAAGATCATCCTCACATAATAATTGAAACTTCTGTTTTAAAAAATCCTTGGAAAAGACTGTCCCTAGTTTAAGCGACCGGTATTACCTAGGAACTCATTGTAAGGAAAGAAATGCAATATAATGAACTAAGTCTTACTTGAGCCAAAGTCGAAGACAGTCAATGCAATGGCATCAAGTTCAGCTGCCTCCAAGTCATCAGTGGGAAGTAGACCAACCACCTTTCCGAGGTAGCGGCTGATGGCCACAGACTGGTAGAGCACCTTCTTGTCTACTTCCAACACTGGCAGCTTACCGAAGGGAACGGCTGGAAGAAATAATTCCAAGATTAGGTACAACCAAAGATAATTAATAGTAGTAGTGTATTAAATGTCTTTGGGTTCAACAACGTGTAAGATATGGTCGATCAAAAGTGCAGAAAGAGTTCATTGAAATACAAATTGGCTTATAACCTTAGAGTTAGTTCTTACGATGGATATACTACTAGTTTGTGTAGATACTACAGATTCTTAAAACAAAGTTATCAGTCAAAGAACAAAAGTTAACGACATAGTTCAAAGGATCAGCTGAAGTGGCAATAGCCCGGTCGCATCTCTCGGAGAACTGACAATTGCTGGAGCAAACGTGTTCTTGAGTGGAGCAGCGTCTAGGCAAGCGTAGTGTAGGGCGCCAGCCGGCTCGATGGAGTGGCGACTTGCGGAAGGCAGATGGCAGTGACTGGATGAGGAAAGCCGAAGATCGGGCTCTTTTGCGTTCACTAGGAGAAGACTACATCTAACAGTGGAATAGGCTAATAATGATGACTGCAGATTCTACTTACATTTCTGCACTTCGAACCAGTCTTCAGAATCCTTAACAATTTCCACGTTTTTGTAGGGAATGCTGCCATAAGCAAGAAGATACCTTATGGGCTCAGCAACGCCCATAAAGTCGAAGAACTTCAGCTTGTAAACCGGGGCCATGTTTGCAGTCGTTAGTAGATCAACAAGTAATAATGAATTTTGAAGAAAGTTAACCGTGTTTTATACGTTTAACTTATCGATTTGACCTTAGCAAAGTTAAAAAATATGTGTCTATAATTAAATAGGTGTCTATTGTAATAATTTATACAGTATGTCTGTCTAGATGGATTGAATTCTTTATTTATTTAAACTAGTTTTTACCCGCAGCCCTGTCTCGTGTCGTTGTATTTTTACATACAATTAAATACAGTTTTTGTCACTCAGAGATAATTATTAGCTAAATAATAATTATCTCCAAATATTATTTAGCTATGTCGGTATCAATGAATAGTTTTTTAAGAATATTATTATTAATTCCAGAGAGACTGCCTCGTTGGTCTAGTGGTCTCAATCGCGACTGCTACGCTAGAGGTCTTGGGTTCGATCCCCAGGTTGAGCAAAGTGTTATTGGGTTTTTCTATGAAATTCTCAGTAGCAGCTCGGAGTCTGGATTTGTGCCCGGTGAATGGCAATAGGCTCGCCCCCTATTACATGGGACCTTAAACATACCGGCGAACTGTGGTTGTACATTAAGTACACCGCTGCCTAACCCTTCGGGGAATACAGGCGTGATGGTATGTTAATTCCGGAGAGAATACTTATTCATACCAATAAAAAACGTTTAATATGTAGCTGGAGTTAGTTTTGTCTTGTTTCTACACTTGATACTGTGTGATAGAGAAAAGAAGACAACACACATTTGAACTATTAAGAAATTTATTGGATGTTTTATATTTTTATGAATAAGACGGATAGATTAAAAATAAACCGGCGCGTCGGTACTCGGTACAAACTTTATTTGAATTAAAGCTCCCCAGTATCCAAACCTTATAAAGTTTTGAAATTAACAGTCATCTTATTTTTCAACCGACTTCAAAAAGGAGGAGGTTCTCAATTCGTCTGTATGTTTTTTTTTTGTATATTTGTTACGCGATATCTCCGCCAGTTGCGGACCGATTTTAATGATTGTTTTTTTGTTTGGTAGGTCATACTTCAGAGGTGGTTCCGTTTAAATTTTATCGATATCGGTTGAGCAGTTTTGAAAATATCAACAAAAATCTAAAAATTGTTTACATCGATGATATTATCGTTTACTCCGAAACATCGCTGTCTTATTGGAGCAGTGCATTTAGTTGGCTAACAAGTACTTCTAAACAAAACTTTCCACTAAAAATAACAAAATAAAATTACTTTTAACAAAAAAGTTAAACCGCCTTCAAAAAATAATAAAATAATTTTGTCTAAAACAGTTTGGGAAGTCGGTGGCGAATATAAAAGACCCACTCAAATAGAAGTCACCGACTTCCCAGACTGTTTTAGACAAAATTATTTTATTACTTTTTGAAGGCGGTTTAACTTTTTCTTCAGAAACTTTCTCGTCGCGTAAAAGTACTAATATTTTTTTTGAACAGTAGGTATACGCACATTACTCACATTTCAATACTTTTTATATTTATAAAATTTCAATGTCTCCTAAGAAAGAAATCTACTCAACTCATTTAGTAATATTTAGGTACGTATCTGGTGAATGAAACACACTGTATACTATATTGTTTGTTTTTTCACCCTTTCAATATAAGAATGTGATCTTTGCAAGACAAACACCATTCAGACAAAGTTAAGTACTTTACTAAAGGAAAAACATCCTCCTAATTAATAACAGCAATGATAACGTATGATATAATAATAACAGACATTTATATATCACGGATACTTCCATGATGTCCATCATCTTCCTGCCCTTTTCCTGAAAATTCTCTTCGTTCAACCCTGTTAGTCATCTCATCATTTCCTTCTATCATCCCTTTTCTATCATAATCTGCCTTCACATAATCCATCCCTCTTTTCTTTGGTCTCTCTCTACCCCTCCATCCTTCCACATTCATACTCATGCCTATTTTTGTTACATGCGTTTCATCCCTCCTCCTTACTTCCGTGATGTCCGTTAAGTCCATTGTAATAAAGTTCAAATTACAATATAAAACGGCGTGGATGATATTAAATATAGTATTGCTGCCTATATTTTTAGAAGCTTTATGTTTCTGAATTTGTTTTGAGTGTTATCAACACTTTTATCAAAAAAAAAACACGTTTGTCATGATAAAGAAATCTGGATATCAGCTGGATAATTTGGCTTCACAATGTGAAATGTGATTCCGGGGAAGAGCGCTGGAGGCCCAATTCCTCCCTCAGTCCCCGTCCTTTTCCCCCTGCATTTTCCTTAAATAGGCTCGGCAACGCATCTGTAACTACTTTGGTATTGCAGATGTCCATGGGCGGTAGTGCTACTTACCATCAGTTGGCTCGCCCGCTCGTTTGCCGAATTATCCCATAAAAAAAATACATGCGTGATGGTATACAGAGAAACAACCTCGTGATTCGCTGCCACGTGGCCAAAATCAGTGAAGCCAGCTATGCATGCATTATTTTAGTACCGATGTATAAATTATAGTTCAGAACATCAGTTCTCTTTTGGTATACGGCGCGAATAGATGTCAAAAAGTGACGTGAAAATGCCGAGGAAATTACAATACTTTAATGTGAACGCTCTTGCTGAGCCGATAAGATATATTTTACATTACACTAAACAAGAGTTTGAAGATGTTCGCCATGATTTTTGGAGCTGGCCTGACCCAAAGATCAAAGAGGGTGAGTAGTATTTTTAAATAATTTATTTGAACTAGTGGTCGCCTGGTGGTTAAAATTCGACCGCAATATTTTTCTGAATAAATTATAGACTTAAATTATTCACAAAGATATGAATTTTCTACTGAAAGAAAATTTCCTAGTGAAAGAAAAATTTGGTCTCAGGCAGGGTTTGAACTACCGAGTCCACTGCCTGTTATGTCGAATTCCTCTTCCGTATTTTACGTCTTCAGGTGACGTCAGCAACATCTATCTAAGACATTCAATATTCAACCACGCAATATTCATATCTTTGTGAACATTGAAGTAGAATGTGGAAGAGAAATTTGTCATCACAGGCAGTGGTATCAGTAGCTTCGTTGGCTATAGAGTCAGGTTACTTACCCAAGGCAATGCAGGTTCAAGCCCGCGATCGTTTTATTGGATACCTACCTATTTACAGCAGAATAACAAATAATATGATTCTTATGGTAATTATCACTGCTGCTGCTGTGAAGTTCACGGTCGTTGGTTCGAAACTGGTAAAAAATTCAGTGTGAGATAATTAGCATTTAAAAACAATCTAACTTAGTTTACTATTCTTGGAAAGCGGATCAATTTAATAATAAAACCTGATATACTACATATTTTTAAACCATATATTATGTATTAAACATTTTTACGACTAAATATTTTTTGAAATATAAAGGTTAGTAAATTTCATATATTGAAATTAAACAAGGTTTCATGTAATAGAGTGAGGCTACCACTCTATCACGCAGGGGTGTACTAATGTACACCCACGTTTTGCCGGTATATTTAGGTCCCATGTAATAGGGGACGAGCCTATTGCCATTCAACCGGGTGCAAATACAGACTTGCTGCTACTAAAATTTCAAGTCTTAATAAAACTGCTCGACTTGGGAATCGAACCCAGGATCTATGGCGTGGTAGTCGCGCTTAGGACCATTAGACTAATGAAACATCTCTCAGTGGTCAGTTTATGGTCTACTTTGATGTTTTCACATTTGTCTGTTCAGCAACTTCTGTTGTTGACTGTACCTACTCGGGTTGGAGTAAATTATGTTGTAACCCTGTAAGAATAAAGCATGATTTTGATTGCAGCACTTCCCTTCGGCCAATTTCCCATATACGAAGAAGATGGGCGTGTCCTCACGCAATCCTTAGCTATAGCTAAATACGTGGCGAGGGGTACGGAACTGATACCAAGTGATCCTTGGCTTCAAGCTGTTGCGGAGAGCGCTGTGTATACCATATTTGATTACTGGTCAAGTGAGTATCTGTTTATTTGTTTCTACGTCATCTATATCATCATAGGACATAACATCACTTCGAAATATAAATGCCTGAAGAGTCATGGTGCGAGCCATCAAAGTTATAAATGCTTTTTTTTTAATACACAAATATTATCGTAGAAAATAGTTGGTAAAAAAGAGGATTCTGCTAAAATTGAAAATGTACACTACTAAGGGCCTGTTTCACTACCTCCGGATAAGCACTATCTACCAGATAAATTCAAAATTAATTTATCGAGAACTTATCAGAAGGCGGTGAAACAGGCCCTATGTATCTGCAACAATAACAAAAAATAATACCTATAGATACTGTCGCAATTTCTACTGCTATGACCCTAGAATGTGTTATTGTCGAACGCAGGTCAAGATATACAAAACCAGTATAGGCTGGTCTTGAATTGTATGGAAAACCTTTACAATGGGAGGCCGGTCTAAACTGGATCTGTACAGCTTGATGTGTGGCCGTGTATACAATTTGTAAAAAACGCGAGACGAACCTCTTTGCGACCTATTTTATCTCCGATTTATCATAATAAAAACGAATGGCGGTGCAATGAACTATGCACTGACATAATACTCGTGCAATCAACATTATTTTCAAAAGAATAACAGTGTTATGAACTATAGGTCGAAACAACAACTTCGCGATAAATTGTGACAGATAACAAACCAAATATGTTATGTCAATAAGATCTAAAATAGCTTGAACTTGTTTTTTTAACCTTGCAATCATCTTCGATATTTAAATATTTTTTTAAAACCTGTTTCTGTATATTGAAGACTAATATTATAAAGAGGAAAGATTTGATTGTTTGTTTGTCTAGACCGATTTGAAAATAGATTTTACCAATAGAAAGCTACATTATTCCTGAGTGACATTTAAATGACAAGAAACGTATAGTCAACGCTGGCAAAGCCTCGAGCGGAAAGCTAGTTGAAGATAAAGAAAAATATGTGTTAGACACAATTAATATAAACGTCTCCAAACTTATAAATATGCTTTTTGTAATTCTTTACAAAAAGCACATTTATAAACTGGAACAGATTTAAATTTTATTTTCACTGTAAAGGTGCTCTCTCACCGGGAGCATTCGCGTGTATTGTAACATTATAGATTCAACTTTGAGCATTACATTACAATAATACCTCCCTGACTAACGAGCATTTGCGTGTAATGTAACATATAGATTCGACTTTGAGCATTTGATAGCAAGATGTCAGACGAAGCGGCTGGGGGAAGTGGAGCGCATTGATGTTACAAGTTCTATCAAAATATTACACATTGTATCATTACAAGGTGCGCATTGTAATGCTCGGTTCTTCTCCTTCACTAATGTATGCCCGTTTTGTATCATTACAAGGTGCGCATTGTAATGCTCGGTTCTCCTCCTTCACTGATGTAATGCTCAAATCTGTAACGTTACATTACACGCGAATGCTCCCGGTGAGGGAGCACCTTTAGAAAGCATATTATGCTCCAACTTAAAAACTGCGGTGCAGCTTATCTCAATTATTTCAACAGATCCTAAGATATGTAGAGCTTGATCTCTCAATTGTATGCAGCTCCATAGAAAGAAGATATCATCACTGTTTTTTTTCTGATTAAATTATTATTTTTTGTCTACGGGAGCGAAGCCGCAGTCAAATGCTAATTTTAGTTATCTAATAATACTACATATATTACGCTTCCCAATTATCGTAACAATCTGATCTTGTTATCTCCGTATGAACATTAAGTATTCCAACTGAATACAGATTTGTGATAATAGGATAGCCACACAATCAGCCTCATATTAGGCTAACATACGAAGTGTGTCTTCGGGGGGAATGGAAGCGAAGGGGATCTTGGTGGAGACACTTTTACAAGTCCAAATTCTTCATTTTTTGAAACTAGATGGCGCCGGCATTTCCTGTCTGACGACCTCTGAGAAGAAAAGCCAAACTCAGAGAATCATGGTCTCTTTTAAAGTCCAGACAGCAGTGATATTATCAGATATGCGAGTTTTACAATGTAGGTCGAATCTGAACTTTTGAGGAAAATCATGGACCCTGTCAAGCGCAGCAAAAATCAGGAGATAGGATATGGGTTAAGCAATTTGGTTGATTGCTCATATAGATCGGTGGTTTGCTTTCAGAGGTGGTAGCTCACATCCTAGAAAAGGACCAAGAGAAGAAAGCAGCAATGAAAGAGAAAATACTAGAAGAAACTATTGACTTCTTTTTCTCAAGATTCGATAAAAAGTTGAAAGAAAACGGTGGATATTTTAATGGAAAGGTAACTATGTGATTGAAATGCTAAATATTACCTTCAACCTCACGTGCCATCTAGGTACGACAAGGGCGCCGAAGTTGGAAAATCATATCAATTAATTATGATAGAATATTAGATTGCCTCATTAGTCTAGTTGTAATAAGCAGAACAGCTACGCTAGAGGTCTTGGGTTCTGTTCTCAATTCAATCAGTACCTACGGCTTCACATCGAGCTATACAAATCCAGTTAGCGCTGGCCTCTTATTGTATCATCATCGACCTATTACATCGTCCCACTGCTGGGCACGGTCTCCTCTCAGAATAAGAGGTATGAGGCTATAGTCCACCACGCTAGCCTACTGCGGGTTGACAGAATTCATATGCCGTCAAGAAAATCTCTCAGGCATGCAGGTTTCCTCACGATGTTTACCTTCAATGTTTAAGTGCGTGATAATTAATTATAATACGCGTATGACTTCGAAAAGTCAGAGGTGCGTGCCTTGGATTCGAACTTGAGAATTTTGACTTTACAGGCCATGTCATATCACTAGGCTATCATGGCTTCTCTATTGTATGTAAAGCTTAAACAATGCGACGCTTAATACTGGAATTGTATGTATAGCTTGAACTGTAACCGCGTGTACCTACTTAACTTGAGGATGGGGTCTTATTATCAATTGTTTTATTTTATAGTTATCCTGGGCTGAATTCGTGCTGTGTGGTATGGTTGAGTCAAGCAACTTGTTCTTGGGTATACAACTGGAGAAGAAATATCCTGCAGTCGAGGCCGCAGTGGAGAAAGTGAGGAATCTTCCTGGAGTCAAGGAACACATTGCTGCTAGAGGACCATATAAACTTAAACCTTTTTAAATAAAACATTAAAGAGGGAACTTTTTTTTATATTTTTTTTACTGTCTTAAAAAACTGGGTAGGTACCGACGAATTCTGGATGTACATTAAGTGCACCTCTGCCAAACGCTTCGGAGAATACAGGCGTGACAGTTGTGAGTGTTTTCTTTTTAATATAACATAAATGTTATTCATTCCAACCTGATTGGTTTATCGACTTCGGCTTAGATCTAAGTAGTCGTAAGTACCGGTGCTGGGATGGATTTCATTTCTAGATACAGCAAAATTTGATTGAATTTTCTTATGAAATTACCAGTAGCAACACAGCTAGGATTTATACCTATTTAGGTTCCAAAACTTAGAGTGTCTTATGCCATAGACTCTCTATAACCTGGGACCCAAATAAAAACCTGAGGAATGTTGGATAACATAGGCGGAAAATGTAGATATATATGTAGATTTCTATAGCATCTGCCTGCGACATGGACTTTCAAATTGGGATAAAAAGGATTCTATGTGTTAATCTAACTTATAAACTATCTGTACTTCAAATTTCTTCCAAAACTTAGGCTAGCTACTTCCAAATGGCAAATGATCAACGATTTTCAAAGCACATAAAAAGTATAGTTTTTATTTCAAGCTGTGAAATGCAAAAAAAACAATAAGTAAACAAATTCGCAAGAAAAACCTAGTTAAATTCATTATCAACAAATTACGACATTTAATTAAGGTTATTATTGGAAACTATGATTAATGGCAGGTATTAAAACAAAAGTAGATAGTTATTATTCGCACTGTGGATCGTTACGATGGCGAAAGAAGTTAATTCACATTTAAACGCTCTTGGTGAGCCAATAAGATACATTATTCGCTATACTCAGCGAGAGTTTGAAAATGTCAAAGAAGATTTTGCTAATTGGCCCATAGAAGAAGTCAAACGCGGTAAGTTTTTGGAAATTCATTATTAAGTCATAAAAGAGCCTAAGTGTCCATCTTTGTGGATATTTAGCAGTATTTAATTTAATATATTTTCGTTTCTAGTAGTCCCAAGCTCGACTGCTATGTTAGTAGGTACTGGGTTTGATACCGGGGTCGAGCAGTGTTATTGAGTTTTTCTATAAAATTTTCAGTAGCAGCTCGGAGTTTGGATTGCAATAGGCTCGCCCCTTATTCGATGGGACACTGTGGATGTAGGTACATAAGTATACCTAACACTTTGGGGAATACATGTGCAATAGTTTGTTATATTTTTTTTTTATCAGAGCCCTTTTGTCAAAATGCCGTGAATCAAAGACCTCACGGCTCTCCTCTCAGTACGAGAGGGATTAGGCTATAGACCGCCACGCTAGCCTACTGCGGGTTGGCGGACTTCACTTCCTTTTTATTTAAGTGGGTTAAAAACAATTTACGCCGTATATGTGCGCAGTATAACCAAAATATCGCTTTACATTATTATATGTATAAGCACGCAAAAACGAACCGTATTATTGATGACAAAAAGAAAACTAGATTTGTAGTATGCATAAGTAGTTATATGTAGGTTTTTTATTCATTACCCTGCGTTTCCGATAAACATCTATCTAAATCTCAAACAGTGAGTGGGATAAGTACAACTGTACTGTCTGTTTACAACATGTTTTGTCGTCAGTAGAAATACGGGGTTAGAATGAGCCGAGCAAAACTTATTAGAATTAAACCGCAGAGAACTGTTTGAAACAAAGAGGAACGTGTTTATACTTCTAATGGCGCCAAATTTTGCAAACGTTCATTCGATCTGTTCGTTTTGTTAATGCTGTGCCGTATTCCTATGTCAATAATAGAAAAGGAGGATTTCAATGCGGATAACGTACATGACGTATATTATTATAGAGATTCCTACTGTCCCACTGCTGGGCACAGGTCTCCTCTCATAAGAAGGACTAGGTTATGGTCCACCACGCTAGTCTACTGCGGGTTGATCGACTTTCAACCGCTGAGAAAATTTCTCAGGCGTGCCGGTTTAATCACGTTGTTTTCCTTCACAGTTTTAATATTGTGATAATTAATTAGGTGAAGCCTTGTCATATGACCACTGGACTACCAAAAGGTCTCGAGTTCAAATCCAAGGCACGCACATCTGTCTTTTCGAAGTCATGTGCGTATTAATTATTAAATATCACGCGCTTAAACGGTGAAGGAAAAAATCGTAAGGAAACCTGCATGCTTAAGGGATTTTCTTGACGGCATGTTAAGTCTACCAACCCGCAGTGGGCTAGCGTAGTGGACTGCAGCCTTATCCTTCTCGTTCTGAGATGAGACCCGTGCCTAGCAGTGGGACAATGTAATGGGATGATGATGATGATAATTGTTAATATTAATACGCACATGATTTCGAAAAGTCAGAGGTGCGTCCTAACAGTCATATGACTACCTTACCAAGTGGGTATTGTTAAATTCTAATTATGTTTTTTTTATGGATTTTTGTATAGTCGTGCATGTGAGCACTCATTTAATTCTACAATAAAACTCTTTGCAGAGCTTCCATCCAGCCACTTATCTTTATACGAAGAAGGTGAACGAGTTCTAGCGAAATCTCTGGCTATTGCCAAATATGTGGCGAGGAGCACCAACCTGATTCCACAGGATCCTTGGCTTGAAGCTTTAGTGGAAAGCGCTTCATATACCATTTACGGATTCTGGACAAGTAAGTGCAATATGAAATAAAAGCGAGATTCTGTTGTGGGAGATTGGAGGTAGCATGCAATATATTATGATATATGAGTCTCACAACCTCAAAATGATCGCAATAACACATTAGGGTACGGACTTAGGACTTTATATTTTATAGAAAAAAATATCCTTTTGTATTTTTTTTTATGCATTTTTCATGCTAAGATTTTTAAGTTATTTTATTAGAAATTTTTCCTTTACTAAAATATTTGAACAATATTATTAAAATATGATCCAATTGCTTAATTAGTCTAGTGGTCTTAGATGCGACTGCTACTGCAAGTCCGGACTTCGATTTTCAGGTCACTCAGTGTTAACGGTATTCAGCGGCTTGGAGATTAGATTTGTTCCCGGTAAATTGCAATAGGCTCGACCCCTATTACATGGGACCTAAACATACCGGCGAACTGTGGGTGTACATTAATACATTAACTGCGTGATTGTACGTTTTGGTTAATTGCACACATGTTTTTAAAATTTTCAGGGGTTCTTCTTTATGTGTCAGAAAAGGACATAGAAAAGAAAAAACGAATTAAAAAACAATTAGTCGAGGAAACTATCGATATATTTTTCTCAAGAATTGAGAGACAACTAGTGGAGAATGGAGGATACTTTGGTGGAAAGGTAAATTAAGTACTATTGATTTATTCAATAACCTGTATCATCATCATATTGTTTTCATTTTATTCCATAAATATAAGTACCTACATATTTTTTCTTTATCAATGCAGAGATTAATAATATTTTGTCTTAATATTATAAACAAATATGAACTCTTATCCAATGTTAAACGGTCATGAACTTGATCCCTTATTATTGTCTATACTTAATTAATATTATAAAGCTGACTGCCTCGTTGGTCTAGTGGTCCCAATAGCGACTGCTACGCTAGAGGTCTTGGGTTCGATCCCCAGGTCGAGCAAAGTGTTATTAAGTTTTTCTATGAAATTCCTAGGAGCAGCTCGGAGTCTGGATTTGTGCCCGGTGAATGGCAATAGGCTCGCCCCCTATTACATGGGACCCAAACATACAGGAAAACTGTGGGTGTACATAGTACACCTCTGCCTAACCCTTCGGGAAATACAGGCGTGATGGTATGGTATGTTATGTTATAAAGCTGAAGAGTTTGTTTGCTTGAACGCGCCAATCTCAGGAACTACGGGTCCGATTTGAAAAAATATTTCGGTGTTATATAGCTCATTTATCGAGGAGCCAATACCAATAGGAGCGGAGCATAAATGAAAAATGTTGCAAAAACGGGAAAATACAGAAAAGCCAAGAAACCACGCGGGCGAAGCCGTGGGCGGAAAGCTAGTAATTGATATATACAGGGTGATTCGTGCATCGTTTGCCAAATAGAAGTGGCCGAGAGAAGAGGTTTCTATCTCTTCAGGCCCCCAATAACACATTCCTTGTCACACCGGTTTTTTTACACAATTAAAAAAAAAGTTAATAGTATAGCGTTAAAATTTCCATTTTTATGTCTACTCTTGTATGGTTCTATGAAATTCAAAATTACTTGCTAATAGCATCTAGTTCCTTTTTAAAAACTTCACCATTTTTTTGAAAAAGCAAAATATAAAAACTTAAAACAACTTAAAATTACTGTATATATTATTTATATATATATATATATATATTTACAAGGTGGTGAGCTCTTGTCAGTGGAGAAATCGCCACTGTTCTCAATCCTCTGCCTTCTGTTTGACCTCTTGATACGACTCTACTCCCACTTTTTCCCTCCCTTGTTCAATAAAACTTCTTCTAGGTCTCTTCCAATCATATAAATATAATGAATTAATGATCCCTACTAATATAAACCAACATTTGTAGGTGAGCCTATTGTTTACCATAAGTCATTATTAAATTGTTTATTTGATGAAATTCTCAGTAGCAGCGCGAAGTTTAGATTTGTGGTAGTGGCAATAGGCTCACCCCTATTATATGAGACCTAAACATACCAGCGAAATGTGGGTGGGCGGCAAAAATAATCAAACATTTTTTTTCCAGCTATCCTGGGCAGAGTTTGTGCTATGCGGCATAGTCGAGGCTAGCAACCTCATTCTAGGTACGAATTTGGAGAAGAAATATCCAACTGTGGAAGCTATTGTAAAAAAAGTGAGGAATCTGCCGGGAGTGAAGGAATACATCGCGTCTAGAGGTCCTGTTATTAAAGAGTAAATAAAGATTGTATAATTTGAGTGAGTTTTAAATATGAGCTTTTGATTTCAAAATTATTTAAGTAATAACATCGAGATTAAAAAGACTGTTTAATTTGTGTGTATTTGAATTTTATTTGTATGATTTTAAAATTATTTAATAACGGGGCTCGTGGGTTATGCAGTGTTATTGGGTTATTCTTTTAAATTATCTGTAGCACCTCAGAATTTAGAATTATTGTGCCCGGTAAATGGCAATAGGCTTTCCCCCTATTACATGGGACCTAGACATACCAGCGAACTGTACGTATTCACTGTACGTATTCATTAATATAACTCTGCCTAACCATTGGGGGAACACAGGCGTGATAGTATGTTATGTTATGTTAAACTACTTCAACATTGAAGATTTTTGACAGGTCTGTCAATCAAACCAGGGTTCCTAAATGGCTACGCTGTGGCTAAACACTTTTCGTACGTGAAAGCTCAGCTTATACTGCAATGAATGAGTGCAGTGCAATAAATATATTGATTATTGAGTACTGGAGATGGTAACCAATGATCCAATAGTAGTGTGTAATACGATTCGAAGCATCACAAATGAAAAGCACTCAATTAAGTTCAAATTAAGTTTTCCAAACAAACATTAGATCTCTTTGTCGAAGTGACAACGGTTGAAGACTTCAAAATTAGTTTTTGTTCTAATTGCTTCTCGAAAGTTAGTTTCCTTTGCTTTGTAAATATTGAAGAATACTGATGTTTTTTTTTTAAATTCTGTATATTACACATTCTTATAAACACTCACGCCTTTTTCCCACGGGGGTAGGCATAAACTATAGACACCCACTTGCTACAACTCTTGCATACCTCTTTCGCTTCTTCCACATTCGTACATCTTTGTATACACTCGACCTTTTTGGAGGACCTCGCCAATAAGATCGGTGTATGTCCTTCTAGGGCAACCTCTACCAACTTCTTTCTTAGTTTCGTTTCATCATAAAATTCTTTCTCCTACATACCGATTTCTAAAATCCGTAAAAAGTAGTTTTATTTCAATCTCCTCTCTCCTAAATGGGTCCGTAATTGATTATCCATGTAAAGTACATTGTGGTATGCAACTAATATTAAGTATTGATAATGATAATACTATAATAATATCTTAAACACCTGCTTAAGCCGTTTTTACCCCAAGAACCAAATAAAATCGTCTACAAACAAACGCCAAAGAAAAAACAAGATAAAGTATACTTAAGCAGTGTAATAGAAACTATGTGGATTAGATTCCATATATTTTACTTATAACGGAGCCTGAACTCAATATAGCAGCTACCTCGACTTAAAGATGCTATCTACAGGTTTTATGTGAACAATTTCTTCGCAAGATGACTGTTTTAATAAGCTCCACTGTTAAGGGGAATACTATTGATAAGAACATTGTGTTTGGTGTTGTTTTTGGTTCAGGAAAACCTGGCCTGGCCTGGATGGCACCTGGCATAGTGGTTAGGCTCCAAAGGGCTTCGATGGGTGGGTCATAAATTCAGGTTTTTTTTTAAACAAAATACCACAAAATGTTTGCTGAACCTATAAATTGAAACCAAGCCCTGAACCAAACGTCTAGTGGTCATAAGTGTAGATTGTCAAATCATGTGAAAGTGAAGCTGAGTAATGACCTGGGCCCTCTAATATAGTATGTACGTGGGTGGGTAGCCGTACACAACAGCCTAACCCTCGGAGGAATATTAAGCGTGGTGGTGAGTGAAAATTGAATGCAAAATAGTTGTGATTTCTGATACATGAACGGGTTTCAATTCATGCTTAATTACGTGTGTTGCATGTCTAATTTAAGGTAGTTTGCATAAAGCTCGTTAATTTTCATTAACATCTGATTTCTGTACAGCTACTTTCTGTGCAAATTTTTTTTTGGGAAGCAATCTCCTGCTTCGCCTTAAGTAAGTCCCTTATTAAAATAACAGCATTCTACGTAAGGGATGCAATATTTCAGCCCCCCGTTGAGATTATCAACAGGTGTGTTAACCTCGTCGGGCGTTGGTCGGCTAGTCATTATGTCTTACCTTACCTTATTTCAGGGAAGTAAAAATAATAAATTTATACAAAATACTTTATTATCTTGGATGTCATTTCGTGTTATGATACCTCGTAAGAAAGAAAATATTTATGGATTACGTAACAAAACATAATAAGGTTCTAAATAGCCGTGGTACCACCACGATGATACCATCAAGGCTAGATTTGGAGGTGTGGAGGCTCCTCACAATTTTCCGAATAAAAGGAACGCTAACGGGCTTACAGGCCTCTCATGTGGAGGCCCCGGGCCCAGTAGCCCCGCCTGCCGTCCCCCAAATCCGGCCCTGGATACCACGGCCTCACAGGAAACCGGCGTGAAACAACGCTTACGTTGAGTTTCGCTGAGTGAGTGAGGATACCGGAGGCCCAAACCTTTAAAAGGTCGGCAACGCACTTACTACTCTTCTGGTGTTGCGGGTGTTCATGGGCAGCGTTAATCGCTTAGGTGCCATCAGGCGATCCATCTGTTCGTTTGCCGCCTATTCCATAAAAAGTACCATTATTATGTTAGTATCTGAAGCGCGACTTCTACGCTAAAGGATAAGGGTTATTATTTTCTCTATGAAATCCTCAGTAGCAGCTTGGAGTTTGGATAGATACCCGGTGAATGGAAGTAGGCTTGTCGCTAACATGGAACGGTATTAGGGTATATCTGCAATGTTTACTTTTAGGATAAAATAAACATAACATAACATAACATACCATCACGCCTGTATTCCCCGAAGGGTTAGGGAGAGGTGTACTTAATGTACACCCACAGTTCGCCGGTATGTTTGGGTCCCATGTAATAGGGGGCGAGCCTATTGCCATTCACCGGGCACAAATCCAGACTCCGAGCTGCTACTGAGAATTTCATAGAAAAACTCAATAACACTTTGCTCGACCTGGGGATCGAACCCAAGACCTCTAGCGTAGCAGTCGCGATTGGGACCACTAGACCAACGAGGCAGTCCTAGGTTAGTCAGATAAAATAAACGTTTGATCATTATTTTTATCTAGTTATAAATATTGTAAAACCAATAAGAAAAACGACAACCACTGTAAAAGAGAAGGGATGGGATAAAATAAACAACGAAATCGGACCACGAAATAATAAAAAGTCAAATTGAGTACCTTCACCTTTTTTAAGTTTGTTAAAATATTTGGTAATCTTTGTAGTAGAATACATAATTCTCTCCCGCAAATCACCAACACGATTGTGAATTTGTAAAATACAGTAAGGTCAGCAAAAAAAGACACGTAAGTAGGTAAATGCTGTAAGAATGCTAAAGCTTGGTTCTAGTGGACTAGTTCTGAACTTCTGGACCCGAACAGGCGGAGTTCATTAAGAACGTCGTTACTTTGTTGTTTGGCGCAATTGTTAAACCAACGCGAACTGTATTAATTAAATAATTAATTCTGGAAAATGTTTTTTATTTAATGGCATGATCCATCTTAGAACCTCTTTATGCATTCCATACTTAAATACGTATGACCTTACGTCACACATATTCAAATTTAAAAGTGAACAATAAAATAAAAGTATTCTCAACTTTTTTTTAATTGGTAATGTTTAATAATTTATTTTCTTTTACAAATACTTTTGATATTTAGAAATCTGCTGTTTTGTAAGTAAACATTATGGCAATGGTCTTATATTCTGCTGTTGAGCAATCAAGTATTAGTACTCCCATGTGCTGGTTTGAAGGTTAAGTGGAATTTACAACTGAGGTCTCAAGCTGACATCGCGTGAGTGCTATTTGTGATTGTCGCCTAACCATTACCGTATGCTTGATTATTATAATAAAAAACTTCCTTTTCCATTCCAAATTAGGAAGAATTTCGCATTCGCCTGTCTTTTCTATAATGTACCACCAATGTCACAGAAGAAATGCTTTACTTTCTATAAGTAAGGAAATGAAGTGCCATCCACTTGGGACTCGTTTAGACTTCGTTGTAATTGGACTTAACTTGAGCATTGTTTGATGCCAGTTTTGAAGCGCTCCTGTTTAGACTTCGACGAGTTTGTCGCTGATTTATAGGACTTTGTAATGACTTTAGTCCGTGATTAATTCTATTTTTAAAAAGTAACGGCCTCATTGGTCTAGTGGTCCTGCTACGCTAGAAATCTTGGGTTCGATTCCAAAGTCAAGCAAAGTGTTATTGGGTTTTACTATGAAATTCTGAGTAGCAGCTTGAAGTTTGGCTTTGTGTCCGGCGAATGGCAATAGGCTCGCCCCCTATTATATGGACCTAAACATACTGGCGAACTGTGGGTGTACATTAAGAACGTCTTTGTCTTTGTGCTTACAAGATATTTACAAATAAGGGATAAGTCAAACGGAAAAATGTACGTAGCTACCTACTTCGCGCTTTAGTCAAAGTTACAAGTAGAAAATTAAATTGTTTTTACGTTGTACTGATCAAATAGCCATGTTAAAATCAAACCAGAACAGCAATCTTGTTAAGATAACAAGAATGTAGAACAAATTCCATTGTGGTTTTCTAATGAGTGTGAAATCAATTACGGATCTTATTTCATGCAGATCTTCTTAGAAGTACAGAGTAAAGAGTTCCTATCACTTCAATAATGTTTCAAAGATATGTGTATAAGTATTTAGTTGTGTGCCATGTAATATTAACTTTTGTTTTAAATACAGGCAAGTAATTTTTCAGTTGATTACCGTATAAACGTTTATACATCCGCATGTTTTTATTTAAATACATTTTTCGTTCTTTCACCGCAAAGTTTGGATAAAAAAACCAAACGTATTACGAATTAAACAAATATTTAATCATAAAATATTGACGGCCTATGAAGGCTGACGTTACGTGAAATTTAAATGTCTAGGTACATAAAAATTAAGTTTTTTGTTATAATGTTAAATAATGGCAATTGCATGGATTCAAAAGTGACGACTTGTATCTTGGGTTTTATTTATTTTTTCGGCTAATTTCCATTTATTTAAAAAAGGGATTAAAATTACTTTTTCAAGTAAAAGTTTTTCATTTTCAACCGACTTCAAAAAGGATAAGGTTCTCAATCGACTATGTTTTTTTTAAACTAAATGGCACCGACATTTCTTATGTGACGACCTTTGAGAAGAAATGCCGAAAATCACAGAATCATGATCTGTTTTAAAGTCCGAACAATAGTAATATTATTAGATATAAGTGAATTTTACAATGTAGGGCTAAATTGAACAGGCCTTTGTATTTTATATAATTAACTTATATTCAATTTATTATTTTTTAGCTGCCGAAATCTCATTAGACTATTATTTCGGGAATGACGAGCCATTACGATCAACCGATGAACTCCGAAACTGTAAGACCGTAGCCATGAGAAGCTTTTGCTACCAGAAATGTGGTCCACAACACGTCTGCTTGCTGGGCCAGTGTTTTTGTGTTAAATTGGATGTGACTTCTGAAAACAGTAAGTACTATTTATACTGCTACTGCCATACCATCACGCCTGTATTCCCCGAAGGGTTGGGCAGAGGTGTACTAATTGTACACCCACATTTCGCCGGTATGTTTCGGTCCCATGTAATAGGGGGCGAGACTACTGACACTTTGGCAACATTTAAATATTACTTATTTTCGAAGATTTATTCGCGGTCATCATCATCAGCCTATACTAGTCCACTGCTGGACGTAGGCCTCTCCTAGTGAACGCCACGGAGCCCGATCTTCGGCTTCCCTCATCCAGTCACTGCCAGCTGCCTTCCGCAAGACGTCACTCCATTTAGCCGGCGGGCGTCCTACACTACGCTTGCCGGATGCGGTCTTCACTCGAGAACTCATTTGCTCGGTTTCTCATACATAGGCCAAACTAAAAGAAACAAAGGGACCCGCGTAAAAGATAAAAAAATAAGCTGCCGTTTTAAAAAGTCATAAGTTTGGTAATTGCTGCTATCTATTACCCTCGACAGACTCGACAAGGCTCAGCACTTCATCAGATTTAATAAGCCACAAACAAGTCCTTGCAAAAGAGAACTCATTCTTAGATTAGGGTGTTTCTCGAGGCTACCTAAAATACGTAATGCCTGATGATCCACCTGATTGGAACCTCTTTTCTTATAAAAGCTTACAAACAATGTGGGACACATTACCAGTACAATTCTTTTTAACCCCTCGTACTAAGCTAAATGCTTGTATTACGAGTGGGTTCACGTCAGTAGTGTAATGGGTGGGTTTCGAACCGGCAACCATAATTATGTCATGATCGCAAGTCCGACGCCCTAGCCTATTAGGCTGCCGGCGCATTATAGAAAGGTGTGTTACATACATACATACATATTGTCACGCCTGTCTCCCATGGGGGTAGGCAGAGACTATAGATTTCCACTTGCTACGATCCTGGCACACTACTTTTGCTTCATCTACATTCATTAATCTCTTCATGCATGACCGTCGGTTTAGGGTGCTCGGAACCTGGCCTTTTTTAAGAACATCCGCAATTTGGTTGCGGTACGTTCACCGAGGTCTTCCCCTTCGAACTCGTCCATAACAAATTATATTATTTATATACCTAGTTAAACTAATAAATAAATAACTTATATTTTATGACCACATTAAAAAAAAGAACTATACTATCAGTAATATCCTTGTAGTTGTCCCACGTTAAGAAGATAAAATCGCTTAATGAGCTATAAACTTAACAGTAGGCGGTGAATGATTATTATTTTTTATCACTTCAGTGATAACATTTTTAATAAATCGTTAATTAGATATGTACATTGATATGATATTAGATTGCCAAGTTAAAGATCTCAAGTTCGAATCTAAAACTTTGAAAGTCAGAGGTGCGCCTTTTACTTTTCAAAGTCATGTGCGTATTAACAATTAATTAATTATCACACGCTGAAACGGTGTAGGAAAACATTGTAAGAAAATCTGTAGGCCTGAGAGATTTTCTCGATAGCATGTGAAGTCTGCGTCAATAGACGCAGTAGACTAGCGCGGTTGACGATAGCCTTATCCCGTTCGTTCGGGAAGAAGAATCGTGCCCAGCAGTGGAACGATGTAATGAGTTGAAAATGATGATAAATTAGATACACTCCTTTCTATTTCTAGTGAAATAACGAAGCTTAATAATTATACGTTTACATTTGAGTAATAATGGCGGATATTTGCGTTATTATAAATGTATGTTATGGTATATGGTATAGTTTTCATTAATAACATCTTATCTTTCCGATTTAGATCGGCAGATTCCTTTGGAAGAAGTAAGTGAAGATAGTACAGGATCAGACTCTTATGAAGATGTTGAGGAAACTCGTAAGGATGTAATTCTAATAAAATAAATACTATAATTATCCTATATTTATGTAAATAAAATACAACGTTTCATATTTTCTTGATTTAAACTTAACGCGCTTAAGCGTTATCGATAAGTTAAGTTCGTTAAGTAACAAAACCTCCATTCTTTCTATAGATAACGCTTAAGCGCGTCAAGTTAAGTCAAGTTCATAAAGAAAATATGTAATACTTAGAGTATTTTTTTTACTTTTATATAAAACATTTACTACTTATTTCATTTCCCTGTGTTTCTTTGAAGTATACTCTACATACATATTTATTATTATAATATTCACATACACAATAATTTATGGGCTATAAATATTATTTATATTTTACTTACTTCAATATTTGGATTTGGGTTAGATAGTGAGCCTTTTTACTTCCTAATTGATGTTATTTTAATAGAATTATGTTTTCTAATTCTGTAACTAAATAGGTACCTACTTTTTTTTTAATTTTCACGGTAGGTTTTAAATTTAAATTAGGTTCGCATGCTGATCTAGTGGAAAATTAATCAACGATTCGATCGTTACAATTGGTACACGCCATTTTTTAAGTACCTACCAGTTCTATTTATCTAGAAAAGATATACCTACGATTAACAATGCTAAGGCAGTGTAGTGATAGCCTAGTAAGACGATCATTGGACTGCCAAGTCAAAGGTCTCGAAATCCAAGGCATGCACCTCTGACTTTTCGAAGTCATGTGCGTATTAGTAATTAATTATCACGCGCTTAAACAGTGAAGGAAAACATCGTGAGGAAACCTGCATGCCTGAGAGATTTTCTTGACGGCATGTGAAGTCTGCCAACCCGCAGTAGGCTAGCGTGGTGGACTATAGCCTATTCCCTCTCGTACTGAGAGGAGACCTATGCCCAGCAGTGGGACAATGTAATGGGTTGATGACGAATGCTAAGGCTGATTTACGCGGAGCAATTATTGCCTGTTGAATGCAATAGGAAAAATCGTAATATACCATCTAAAAATGCTTTGACGATGTAGTCATTGCATGTTTGTATTTTATTGTATACAAGAGACAAGTTTGCATCCTTATGGTTAAGGAGAGTTAAAGAAAACAGTTGTTGAGAAGTTATAGAAAACAATAGCATAACCAGGGGGCCTAGACAATGTTACATTTCCATATCGAAAACAAAGATTAGATTGATCTGAAATGTATGGAATTGGCATTTTCTTTCGATATGTCACGTGACGAAATTATGTCAAATCCATACATTTCGGATATCTAATTTCGTAATCGATAATGAAGATGTGACATTGTCTAGGGGCCCAGGAGTTGACTGGGTGACAATCGCTTTCAAATCGCTAGGGGCGCCTTTCAAGATGTTTATACATAATATTTGACGAGTTAGATAGCGACTGCCACCCAGTCAACTCCTGGTTATGCTATTGTTTAGGGGATAAGAGGACAGGAAAGATTATTGGGTACTGGATACAACATTACAACTTCTTTAGGATAATTTCTAGAAGTTGTAAAGGAAAGCGGGGAAAGAGAATATACTTGACAAAGTTTTATAGAACAAATAAAGGGAAGAAAAAGTCATCATTAAGAGTTTAAATAGAAGGCAGACTAAAGAGAATATTAGTAATTGCTCCACATGTAAGAGCTGAGCTAGCTTACAAACTAGCTCTCCGCCCGCGGCTTCGCCCCCGTGGACTATAGTTTTTTTTAAATTTTACGGCATAATTATAGACTATGTCATTCAAAAATAATTTATCTTTCTATTGGTGAAAGAATCGGTTTAATAGATCCAGAGATTACCACCTACAACCTCACAAACTATACCTCTTTATAATATGAGTATAGAAGAAGAAATAGACCTAACTGTAAAGTTCCATATGTTCAATAATGCAAAATCGCTTGTATCGTTATCAGCGTTCGCTACAAGCGTCAGTGAATTGAGATTTTTAAATAATCATGTTAAGTAGTCGTTGTATCTTGTTTACTAATGTTTCAGACAATCTCAAATTCGGGTAAATTGATGCGTCCAAACTTGATTGAATGAAAACTATCAATTTCAATCAATTAACACGTTAATTAACGTTGTAACACAATATGGAGGGATCGGATCCTCCTTTGTGTAACTTCGAAATTTAGTACTCTCGATTGTCGTGTACAAAATAAAATTGAATTGGGAAATTGGTGATCGAGAAAAGGAAATTAATTGATTTATAAATATATATTTATTCCATTTGTTATACAAATAATTTCATGTTATATAAACTACTCCGAAAGGGAATTCGCAACGTACGCCGCGAGTACCTTTTTTTACAATGGTCATAATTCAATAACACATATATTACACAGAGATAACACCCATCTATATACTCGTATGCCAGAATAGGAAGTTCTTATTTATTAAAATTTTACATTTCTTATTAGACTAACAATATCATCAAAATAATCAATAATTAAATTTTGCATATTGAAATTCCAAACAGCAACAACGCTAGAAGGTCTCGACGAGGAAGTAGAAGCCCGACCAGCCCTGAGGCATCACATCGCACATTTTTGCCCAAATCTGAAGATAGCGAGGGTTTGCATCAGGCATTGCCTAAAGGTTGGCAAGCCAGCATTTTGTGGAAAAGACCACAATTGCTACTGCGGTCACAAGTACAGCTTCCCAGGAAAAGATCCCAAGTTGAAACCCTCAGAAATACTTGCACAGTTTAGAGATTTGTACGAAAAATATTTTGGACCAAAGCATTCCAAACTAAAAAAAAGGCATGACAGCTAAAGTAGTTAAGATCAACTAATACTATCGTAATAAAATCAATAAATAAGATTGTTTGATAACCTCTTTGAATTGCTCAATCATTTCGTGGCGTGCTTTCTAAAACCCTACACATGTTTTTTTTAATGGGATAACTCTTAAAACGGGCAGGCGATCTAGGTACCTAATGGTAAGTCATCCGCAATACCGAAGGAGTCGCAGATGAATTCCATATAAGGAAAAGGAAGAAGAAAGGAGAAAAGGAGAAGTTAGGGGACTGAGAAATTGGGCCTCCGGCGATCCTTACTCACCGTACGAAACGCAACAGTATAGGTAGATACTGCTACTTGACGTCGATATTCTGTGGGAGGGTGTGGTTACATCCCCGTTCATACTCTATTCATGCTGCTACTAAAAGTTGGTACGGATTACAATACAATTCCTCACTGTCATCAGATAGGTATCTTATAAGAGACCAAAAAATATTTGATTCGGCAACCTTTACGACGAAGACTATTGTAAAGCATCTTGATGTGTATCTTTTTCACCTCAAAGTAGTAAATTCAGAATGTGAAGGCAAATTTGACGGGTAGTTTCGGTGGCTCAGTTACACATAGAAGCTGGTGTATTGAACCAGAATCTAGTCTCGAATTCTGCCCGCAGTCAAATTCTTCCTGCACTTAGCTATATAACTTTATAATCTTGGTGTGTGTTTGAGTTTTGCACACGAGAGAGTCAGTTCTCCCTGGGTTTCTTCCGCTCGGGCAGTTTTCAAGGCTCAGCAACGCATCAGCAACACCTTCAGTGTCGTTTTACATGTTCAGATATTCTCAATCTCTAGCGTGTGAAGTCTGCCAACCCGCAGTAGGCTATCATGGTGGACTGAAACCCTTGCCCCATCACTCTGAGACCCGGGTCTCTAGCCCAGCAGTGCGACAATAACTGGGTTGAATTAAGTTGGTTGGATTGGGCTTCCCTTGCCTAATCTCTAGACCCTCTGGAGCTTTCTTGAGGCTGTACCTCGAAGTGTTATAGCAATTGTTTTGTGATGGAGCAGGGTAAGGGGATGCTGCTCCACATATTACTTTAATAGTGCCATTTTTTCTCACAGCCCAATATTTTTTATGGTACGACCTCAAGAACACGGCATTGTTCACAAGCTGACTTAGAAAAATAAATCAACATAAACATACCATACCATCACACCTGTATTCCCCGAAGAGTTAGGCTGAGGTGACCCACCCACAGTTCACCGGTTACTACGTAATGGGGGCGAGCCTATTGCCATAGACTAAATGACTGTAAAATAAAATAAATTCAAAAATATAAATCTCAATGTCAAGTCTTCAAGTCTGAACATTTTACTTAGCTATTATTTGGTAACACGCAGAATCTCAATAGAGCGCAAGGGTGCCGCGACGGCAGCCAGCACTGATTTATATGCCGCTAACAGGACCGCAACCCAACTGAATTTTAATTACATACAACCCCTTTAGAAGTGTTACTTATGGATATAGAGCTGCAAGAAACGACACAGAAGGTTATTTTAAATAAATTTGAAATTGGAACGCAGAAAAAAATCTGATTGAGCGTAGCAGCTGAGTGATTAGCATACGCACCACGGAGTGTGAATGTGAAAATTTGTGTGTGTAAAAGAACGATAGGGAGAAAATGAGATAATTGTTAGACTGTTTTTCTTAAAAAAAAGTTAACGACAGCCACTTTAGTAGTATAAACTAGCAGTTTCAGTATTTCCTTTAGCTCGACTCCTAGCGTGATATGATATAGCTTGAGTCGTTAAAAAGAGTTATTTAAAAATGGTCTAGCCGTTTCGTAGATAAGCCAAAACAAATATACAGATAAAAGAATTATGTATTATAAGTAATTTTCATATGCATTTACCAAAACCATGTTGTTTTGACATTGCCAACGGTTCTTCAATTTTAATAATTTGTATTATGGTTTAAAAAAAACTAGCCATTTCCAGATATTCATTATAATATATCTGTTTAGAAACTTCGAAAGTGTTAGATGGGATGTTTATTGATTGTGGAGTTTTGTACAATGGCTGGTGTTCCCTGGTCATGTCTGAGAAACAGCTCGTGCGCTTGTTAATGACGTAATGAGACAAGTAGGCCTTTCGACCCATTTAAAATCAGATTCCAATCTTTTTCTGATGAATTATTTTCTAACATTCCATCGTACATTCTGACAGCATGTGGGTTCGATTGTGCACAAATAGGCAAAAACGTGTTAACCAACAGGTAGGTATCCTATGGGGAGGGCCTACAGCAATTCAACGAGCAAATCCAAATTCCGAGCTTTTGCTGAGAACATAATTTATACTCATAAATAATTTCACTTATTAAACCGAAATTATAGAAATACCCTATCATTCGTTTGAACTTGGAAACTGAGAATTTTTCGACTCGAAAATTTAACCCAGTACCTTTAGTGTAGCAATAAAACTTATGACTAAGAAGGCAGTTTCAAGTACGTATGTATAGAAAATGTGATCATAATTAAGTACCTATATATAGGACTGATTTATAGCCTAGATGCCTACTATGTATATATATATATAGCTTTTTATAAATCCAGGGATCCATCTCCGGGCAGCAGATGCGGTTCCACGTGAGTAATGACGCGGCACGAGTTTAATTTATACGAGCTGATGAATAATTTGGGGCTATCAAGCTCAAAATGATGCTCCAGTGAAAGCTATGCCTAGCTAGGCGATGGAAACACAAAGAAACATATATAAAATATAAATATGGTCCTCCGTTATCAACATAATTTAAGAGTGTGGGTGTGTAGAAAAAAATCAAAAATATATCCTATCCTATCCTATCCTATCCTACTATCCTACTTCCTACTTAATATTATAAATGTGAAAGTTTGTGAGGATGGATGGATGGATGTTTGTTACTCTTTCACGCAAAAACTGCTGAACGGATTTTGATGAAACTTCACAGTATTATTGTTTATACATCAGAATAACATATAGGCTTTAATTTATAACGATATTTTGGGAAATTCCCACTGGATTGGGAAAAATCTATTCCACGCGGACGAAGTCGCGGGCAAAAGCTAGTACTTCTATATTCTTTCACTCTTTAATACTATTATATTCTGCCAACTGTACCTTCTTACGTACAGTTGGCAGAAGAGCTAGGTACAGTTCATTCGAAACTGTGCGCGTCTAATAAACCTATCTGCAATAGGTTTTGCAGTGGTAATCTAAATGTACCTAAGCCGTTTGGAGATCATCAACTTTTTTCTAGATCTAGGTCTAACCGATTCGAAATTTGGTATTATTGAAATCCTTATTATTGTAATGCTGCCCGGTTGTTTTAATTTACTTGTTTAGTGGCAATGTCGAACTTTTACTTTCTCGTCGATTTTTACCACGTAACATTATAATGATATAAGTTTTTTTGTACTTCAAGATGCGATACAATATAGCTTGATGTATAGTGCGATCCTTAAGTTAGCTCGCATCTAATTCTGTAAATAGTAGAAGGTCGTACTTTTCTATGCCCTAAGCCGGGGTTGAGCCTCATCAGGGATTTTTCTAGGCCGCCTGTGTGCTATATTATGATTGCCTAGATTTTCAGAAATCCTTAGCTACGCTTGGAATATATATATTCTGAGGATAAATAATTTGAGGCGTTATGTAATTTACTTCACTTACTTTGGGTGGATTTAAATTCATTTCGCGTATAAGTGGAATTGTAGAGAATATGTTATGAATAGTAATACGGATAATTTATAAGGGATACATTACGAGTTGAATAATATAGTTTTATTTTTAGTAGCCATAGCTGGTATGGTTTCAAATTCTCTTACAGCGTAGAAAGCGTAAGCTTATGTTCGCATGTGTCCGATAGTGTAGAAAAAAATACGGTTTGAGGCCGGCGCGTCCGTGTGCTAAATTTTTTTAACCAGTTTGAACTGCTTTTTTGGTAGCGGCTTGAAGCATGGCACGGCGGCACATAAATACACTCAGGCCTTTTTCCAACAGCACAGGGGTAGGCAGAAAATTGAACTCTTGATAGCTCTTTTGCTTTTTCCAAATTCATACATCTCGTCATACACATGCGCCGGTTGCGGTTGCATGTGTCGTGATTACTATTAGAAGTGAAAAGAACACAATAATATCTAAATATATTTAGCCAGTAAAAGTCCTCCATTATCCGTCATCTTCATCTGCAAAGAGTTTTTTTTACAAATAAGGACTATATTGCAACTCCCACGGTCATGCGTACAGTTGAGACATAAAGGCAATTTTTCTGAAAGACACTCAGCAACACACTTTTTCTTTCTAGGAATCAAACTTTACATAATAGAATGCAAACAAAATAGTAAATAAATCCTCTAAATGTACCGACAAAACTCCACATCCTTCATATTAGCATTAACATTGTGCTCAAGCAACTCGAGTGGCCTATTGTTTCACGTTACGATCAAACCAGGATAAATTTACATACAGTATATCTGTTGTCTCAAAACAATAGGGTTCATTTTGCATTGTTTATTGTGGTTCCTAAATTGGTAGTGAGAGACACGGTGCAAAAGCAAGTTGATTTGATTATACATTCCGTTTCCACCCCGATATCTATTGTTCTTTTACTTGTGTATTGTACTCCAATATGTATTTCGTGGTTATTATCTTTTGATGGTTATGATAACCAATAAATGCCACGGTAGATAGGTATATATTTTAACCCTTTGTATTGGGGTTTTAAAAAAGTTTTACATTTTGACATTTCATTTACTTTTACATTTATACATTTTTTCAGTTTTTGTTAAGACCAATATGATGGAAACGGGATTTAATATTTTTTTGGGATAACTCAGCGAATGAGTATGCGTTTCACCTGATGGTAAGTAGTCATCGCCGCCCAAGGATATCTGGACATCTGCAATACCAAAGGCGTTGCAAATACGTTGCCGAACCAAGAAAAAAGGGAAGGGAGGGGAAGGAAGAAAAACGAAGGAAGGGGACTGAGGGAAGAATTTATTGAGCACTCCACACTCACCGTATGAAACGCAGCAGTATGCATACTGCTGCTTTATGTCGGTATTCCGTGGGAGGGTAGTACTTCCCTGGTCGTGTCGACCCATTCATGCTGGCTTTTAGACATGCCAGCGAGACACTACTATTACTATTACTAGTAATGATGAGATGACGACTTATAGGGACGAATGGAATACAAGGACATGCTGTGTCGTCCCCAAATAAATTGGGAACGTGATCATTACAACGCACGAGTAATACTGCTGGTGTTACTAGCATCATCGTATGCTTGTTTGTTGAGTAAAATAGTCCAGACATTGAGGTTTGAAGAACATATAAACCTATATTTTCAACCTCCGAATTGATTGTACAACATTCACCTTTCAAAAAGGAATTCGCAATGCAATTTAATAGCTGACAGCTCCATACATCATGAAAAAAGCGAAAGAATAATGTCTGACAGCGTTGACGGACCCTCTAATTCTATCGGAAACTCCGGGGGATCTTTTGGTCGAATTGTCAGGAATATTATGAGGTGCCTTGTAACCAACAAATCTTGACCCATGACAAAATGTCAAACTAAATTTCAATGTTGAATACGTGCTCTCCGAAACGCAAAGGTATTTTAATGTTTAAAGAATATATTATACGAGTATCTATCGCTGTCTATAGACTGACCGTAGCGAACGCAGCTGTATTTTAGTTTGGTTATCTTTCTTTGGGCGCCCAGTTTTTTTCTAGTGTTTTTTTTTTTTTTTTTATGGTATAACTCGGCAAACGAGCAGGCGAGCTACCTGATGGTAAGTAGTCATCGCCGCCCATGGACATCTGCAAAACCAAAGGAGTTGCAGATGCGTTGCCGAGCCTATTTAGGGAAAGGGAGGGGAAGGAGAAAAGGAGAAGGAAGGGGATTGGGGGAGGAATTGGGCCTCCGGCCCTCTCGCTCACCGAACGAAGCGCAGTAACTAAACGCTACTACTCGGACGTCGGTCTTCTGCGAGAGTGTGGTACTTCCCCGGGCAAGCCGGCCCATTCATGCTGCGAACAGCGTGGCCCTACCACGACAACTACCAGTTCATTTTTTTTTGCTTTTTCGCAAATTGTACATCTATAACACATTCTAAGATCATGGCAGTAAGAATTGAGACATCAACTATAGTGTTTTCTCAACTGAGTATCAAAACGTTTGTTCAAAATTGTTGCCGTAGCAGAGAGTAGTGTAAAAAACATATCTAAGAACATTCCCGAAAAAAAAACTAAATCCAAATCGGTCCATCCGTTCGGGAGCAACGATGTCACAGACAGACACACACACACACACTCAGACACGTCAAACTTATAACACCCCGTCGTTTTTGCATCGGGGGTCAAAAAGAGGATTCGGCCAATTATTACAAGTTACACTAAGATTTTTAAACAAAAGTTCTAGTTCTCAGTTGTGAATAAGTTATATTTAATGTTGAAAGTCTTACTACTGTTACCCCAGAATATGTTATTGACGGGACACATAGTTCGTAGAACTGATGGCCGTTGGGGCAAAATGGTTCTCGAGTGGAGACCACGCACCGGAAAACGCAGTGTGGGACGACCTCCAACAAGGTAGACAGACGACCTGGTAAACATCGCTGTGAGTCTTTGGATGCAGGCGGCATATAACCGGTCGTTGTGGCAGTCCTTCAATTTGCGAAAACACCAAAAGTAAATTGAATTCAAATCTGTGTTATGTAGTTGCTATTTACTTAGCAAAGAGTGTATCTACACAATATATACAGTACATAAGTGTGGTCGTTAAAGGTCAAGTTATATTGGTAGATAAGTCATGAGTGAGTATGAGTCAATACGAATATGTTGATGCCTGTGTTTGTGTGGCATCATGAAGGGCGTTTAGGTAAAAGGGGAACATTGGATTACGTTGTCCATTTAGATGTGCAGGCACCCATTATAAGGGGTGAGGGGTCCTGACAATTCCAGGTAACAAGACCCCCTAAGTAGAAACACGTGTCTTACAGTAATAGAAGGTCATAAGCGGCACTTTTACGCTAGAGGTCTTGGGTTTGATTCCCAGGTCGGCCAAACTGTTATTGAGTTTTTCTGTGAAACTCTCAGTAGCAGCTAGGCGTCCCGGATTTATGCCCGGTTATTGGCAATATGCTCGCCCCCTATTACATGGACCGAAACATATCGGCGAAATGTGGGTGTACATTAGTACCCGTCTGAGTAACCCTTCGGGAATACAGGCGTGATTGTATATTATATTATGTTTTGTAATTTTTGGTCGGATACTAAACCCATCAGCTGGAAGAAAAAAGTACTAAGAAAATTACGAACAAAATAAAAATATTTATACGCGTAGGTACACAATATTATTAAGATAACATCCTTGCCTTAACATCTGTTTCTCTCAGAAATTCGCCTTAAGGATTAAATTTGTTTAATATTTACGAATTTGAAAGCGAATGAATAATCACGTAAAGTAGCTACAACGAATTTTCGCCGAGTCAATGATCAAAATAAAACATAATTCATTTCAATAATTTACAGAAGAAACATTGCCCCTTTTAGATGTCTCTCCTCAATATATCTATCTCTTTCTAACACATTGGAGCAACTTATATAGCTTTGTCTTGCTCTAATACGCATGGAGTACTGCCAACTTTAATGTTATCTCCTTTTTATGCATTTGCAAGATAACGAATCGTACTTTGCTCTATTAAGTGGAAAATTTGATTTCGAGGGAATATAATTGTTAGTAAAGTTATTCTGTTAAATGTTTTGTATTCACTGAATAAAGTTATGACGTTGTTGCCTATGAGTTTAAAAGATCTTGAGTACAATAAATTTAACTGATTTCAATGAAAACATTTTTTTTTTGCTCTGTATAGAAATTCAAGAGATTTATGTTATACAGGAAAACCTCGCCATCCGATGAAATGATAATAAGATAAACAAAAAATAATTCCCAAAAACCCCTTAATCCGGTACGTTGTAAAATAATCCCAAAATCCCAAGTTGAGCACACTCCCATTTCGCGCAGCTTCACTTCGATTGGCTACGGATCTCCCCTCGTAGCTCGTAGCAACGTGAGGCTGTCGTACGGGAGCCCCGCTACGGAGCGGACGTCTACGGCGTAGCAACTAAAAGGGGACCTTGACACGATTGTCACACCCCGAATTTCGTTTATCTACTCAAATAATTCGATTTAAATTATAAATTGTGTGCTATTTTCGTGCAATACGGTGTACGATGTATCGGTACACTTTCGGCCAAATTGAATGATACCTTTCACTTTCGAGTGTTTGTTTAGTGTGAGTGGACATTGACTATTTGAGGTGTTAGCACGTGGAGTCGAACGTAAGGTGAGTTTTTAAATATCATTCATGTTTTCAAATTCAATAAACAATTTATATAAATACTCTGACGAGAGGGAAATTTTACTTTATATAATGTTTTTGTAAATACCCGTTCAGAACACAAGTACGAAAATGTTTTTCACTGAAAAACAACACGTATTGCCATAAAGTTGTTTCTAATATCGCATTTGATGGGATTCCGTATTATGATTCATGGGTATTGAATGAATGAATATTTAATGTAGACCCCAGATACGGAACCATACATGCTGTAACCAAAAATATTACGCAAAATTTTCCTCCCAGAGTTAATTTCGCAGTTCGCGGTTTTTTCCTCATACATCCTTGTTTCGTTTTTGCTTAAATCTATATGTAAAGAGCTTTTATACACTACTTATTTATTAAAAATATTAACTTCTAAATTTCTGCTGAAACATACCATACAGCAAAATATATGAACTGTCTGAACTTCAAAGTTTAAAGTTAATTAGAAAGACTTAATATAATGTAATTAAATAATTTAAATGGAGATGGTTACAGTTAATAAAATAAACATTAAATTAAATAATTTAATTAATACTGTGCGGATAAAAAGACAGTAATTTATGACGATGCGATGGAGATAAAATATTATTTATTGGACACGAAAAACAAATGACAGTCTGAACTTCAAAAGTAATTAAAAGTGATGAAAGATATTTATTATTTCCTCGTTCTAGGTTCTTCCCAACTATTTCGGGGTCGAGTTCTCCAAGTCCATTCAGGATCAGAACCTACTTTTTGGGCATACCCGTATTTTGAGGTTCTAGCTGAGCTTGAAGTTTCGGGTTTCTGATTACCAGTAATGACTGTTATGGGTATTTGTATGACGATTAGGACCAACAACGGCTTAAAATGCCGTCCGAAGCACGAGGGGGCGTTGATGTGTAAAAAAACTCACCAATCTATAGATTGGCCCCAGCAAGCACAGGTTAACTTTGCAGATCAATTCTTCCGCAATTTCTTATAAAGATATAGAAATTATTGTTAAATAATTGCTAAGAAGAAGTTTCATATTTTTTTGCATCTAAGATTAAAGTTTCAGATGAAGTTATAGTATTATGTACCTAAAGGTACTTTTTTCTTTATAGTGTTGCGGCTCGAAATTCCAGCGTCTGAGAATGGAGTCCCTTGTTCGATATCCAGGCTAAGTTGTATTGGGTATTTCTATGAGAAATTTCATAGAATGCGATTCGGGGTTATTGTATTTTAAAGTTATTTTACTAAATGAAGAATTCGACTGCGTGTAGGATTCGAACCTGCGTCTTTTAGTTAGGTACACCAGACGCTACGACCAATAAGCCACCGCGAGTCCCACCCGCCAGGTCGAAATTTGTTCACATTTTTATTTTTATTCGTTTTGCCAGTTTTTTTTTAAACATCTTAAATGTACAGAAACATGATTTTTTAAATTTTTTGATAGCATAGATTTTAGGATTTGACCTGAATATAAAAAATTGAGTAAAGTAGATAAATTTGGCCTAATTTATCGACTATAAGTCGTCTTAACGCCCTGAGCGTAGTCTAGACATCTTAATGGGTTTATTGCTACTGTGACGTCACTGAATTTCACACCTTCATACTTTGACCTACAAGGTGAGGTGAGCTTACAAAATCTCACCTGTAGTCCCCGGGAAAATAGGCAGGGGAGGCATAAATTTACACTAAATATGTGGCAGGCTTATTTTCCACAAATTTAAGCTCCAGAGACATTTACCGAGAATTTCCTAGTAGGATAATTCGACCATATTGACAAAAACTATAATCACAGATTTCTGTGTGAGTTTCGAACGCATGGTACATACCTATTGTGTGTATTTTCAACCAACTTCAAAAACGAGGAGGTTCTCAATTCGTCTGTATGTTTTTTTCGTATGTATGTTACGCGATAACTCCGCCAACTATGGATCGATTTTGATGATTCATTTCTATCTTCTTTAATATTTAAAACACTTCGGGAAGTCGGTTGCGAAAACCAAAGCAAAACTCAAGTTGATATCACCGACTTCTCAAAGTGTTTTTAATTTATCATAATACTATTAAACTTTACTAAATATGATAATATTAGCTCGCTGCACTTCTTCATATTAACTTTAACTGTGCAAAATTTCATACTCTTCCGTCCGAGTAATTTTCGTAAAAAAAAATACTACCGCCATGAATAATATGATATAAGCGTTGACTGCCTAGAGCCTACGCTAGAGGTCCTGGGTTCGATTCCTAGGTCGAGCAAAGTGTTATTGAGTTTTTGTAGTGTGACTGTTGAAGTGTGGATGCATATTAGTACACCTCAGCCTTACCCTGAGAGGAATACAGGCGTGACGGTTTGTGGTGTGAGCGTACCTACTTCAACAGTAACATCCATTTTCTTAATCGGATAAATATTCGACTCCATATTTATATAATCCCAAAGACGGTAGCTCAATATTTCGCTCCTTCCGTCCCAAAAGACCCAACGAATATTATCACGGTTTCACATAACAGGCCTGAGTAAATATCCAAGTATATATGACAGCTCAATATAAATATGTACACGAACGAATACCTTTATATAATGAGAGAAAAGAGGTTATATTAGCCCCGATATAGAATTTGTTTCTTTGCGGCGGCAAATGTTTTTGATATGATCTGTTAAAGTATCAAGGTTCTTACGTCTGTAGAAATTATGTTCATAATTCTTTGAATTTGAGGAGGTTTCGTTGTATCGCTGTTAACGAAGGTACCAATATTAATAACGCAAAATACTGCTGTGATAATAATTAGCAAATCAGTTTTTTGAAATTACGCAATTTATATGGCAGGGCATTATTAATATAAGATAATTATATTGATATATTAAAGGCATAAGAAGAGGCTCGCCCTATTACATGGGACCTAAACATACCGGCGAAGTGTCGGTGTACATTGGTACACCTCTGCCTAACCCTTCGGGGAATATAGGCGTGATGGTATGTTATGTTTATGTTTTTTTATAAGTAGAGGTGTACCACAAATAGACGGTCGGTATGTTAAGGTTTCATGTACCTATAGAGTATTTGTATTGCTATTATGTGGGCCCTAAGCAAAACTGAGCTGTTACGGAGAATTAAAAAAAAAAAATACACTGATAGATTCTCATAGTATCTGAATGAGGCAGTATTAAGAAAATATTAATGCTATTTTCACACATTTTTGTAGGATAGTAGTACTAGTACCATTCCAGCACATCATATTATTTAAAACTGTAAAAAATCGCCAAATGATTTTAAACCTTACATTGTTGACGATTAAGTTCAAAATTAGCTGAGAAATTTTGAGATTTTGTGGTAACGATATGCTGGTACAAATATTATCAGGTAGGAAATTTTTTTTTTTTTTTCACTATAAAAGGGAGTGAATTTCCAATTTGCTGAAATCTCTCATGATTTAAGTTAAAATAAAAAAAGAAATATCATTAATAATGTAAATTGTTGTCTGTATATTGAAACACATTAAAAAAAATGCTTTTGAGGGTAGTTTGAAAATCAACCGGTCGCGATGTGTGATTTATAACAATCAGTAGGCCTTTACGTTTGGAGCTGTGTGCACGTTTATAGCGTACAATTAAATTGTGTCTCCAATGTTAGACTATCGTGAAGTGTGCTATGTTCATTGTGGCGTGGGGTTTACAGCTCATTGTTTTGACCGGGGCTGACTGGCGATCAAGGTAGGTTTAGTTTAGTTGAACAAAACCTACAATTTGGATGAAATAATTGTCCGTATCTGAAGTTAGCGCTCTTTATAATTAATTTGTGCAAAAATATGTAAGTTAGTACGGATAATAATAACGAAATAAATAATAATAAATGTTACTATACCATTGAAGAATTCCTTATTGATAAATTGTGAGTTACTTGACATTGATATTAATTTACTTTTGACATTGTATTATTATCTTTGTTTTCTTTAATTATTTATGTATCAACTCTATTATTTATGTATCAACTCAATTGTTAATGTTTTGCTTAAAATAATTTATGAAAGAGTACTAATTATGTGAAAGAGTGTACACCTTTAGGGTAGATTTTTTGAGGAACTAAACAATTATTTATTATTAAGATCTCATGTAAAAATGTACCAAAAATCACACCAATAAATAAATTTAAATTTGAATTTGAAACTTTTACGACCCCAGTTGTCTTTACACAGTTTTTATTGAGAAATTTACCCCAACTATATGCGTACAACTTCAGACAGGCCCGGATTTTACCTACACGGATTACGGTTTGTTTACTATAAGGTAACCTCGCATTGTACGGAAAACGTATTAAATGCTAGGTCAGCTTATACTGGATATTGATAGCTTGATACCCGTGTTAAAATATCATATCCCTTATGATCATATCTTACTTTAGTGAGTGTAAATGTGGTCATTTATTACACAATGGTGTGTGTGTTTAAGCAGCGGTAGCCTAATGGCTAGGGCATTTGACTTGCGATCATATGGTTACCGATTCGAAACCCACCCATTGCACCACCAACGTGAACCCACTTGTAATACTAGCATTTAGCTCAGCACGAGGGGTAACACGAATACTAATAATGTGCGATCCACATTGCTAGTCAAAATTAGTTTTGCTTAAGTTTTAATTATTTAATTCTATGCTCTTTGGTTATTATCTGTAACTGATTAATTAGTCGAACTTACACTAAGTAAAGTCTGATAACAATTTTACGAAGGGTGATCTGAAATATGATGCAATAGACTCACAAATAAGATACCACCAGTCCGCCCTAAGATAAGGATTTATCTTAGTATTAAATAAATAAAATTTCTCTGTGAATTTACAGTTCCGAGCATTATTTCTCGTAAAGATTTTCAAATGAAACCAACGATAGTGTAAACAAAATAAACTTTATATGGACCTCATTTAAAAGGAGGAGGTGCTTTTAAAATGTATATAGGTCACAGCACCTACCCATCGCGCCGTTGAAAGCAATTTCTTGTAAATTACAAACTAAACGCATACTTTGTAATTAGCTAGACAGTTAATTGAAAAGAATGGAGCCATTGGTGCATTTTTATACATATTACCTACAAAATCGTTTTTTTTTTCATGCTACGGAAATTGATGGTCATATGATAAACTCTATTTTTTTTCCAATAGGGGTAGGCAGAAACTACCGGACGGCATTTGCTACGAATCTTGCATGCTTACCTTTTTCGCCTCTTCCACATTCATAGATCTTGTCATACATACGCGCCGGTTTCGGGTATTAGGCACCTGTCCTTTCTGCAGAACTTATTTATTTATTTCATAAGGCACACCAACAACTGTACAATAAGTGAGTGGAAAATACATTTAAAAAGAACATTCTGTGTAAACAAGTCAGTTACAGGCGTGCACGTCATTCACAGAGGGACGAGTTTATAACACTCGTTTACATTATTTATTTATTTAAAATAAAAATAACTATTTAAATAATCAAATAAAATCAAATTGAAGAGAATAATTACAATTACAATTTTAAAATTACATTACTATTTAATAGTACAAATATTTAAACATTAATAAAAATCATTACATAAAAAAAAAAATACAAAAACATTAAAAAACGAACCTCACCAATAAGGCGTATGACTTTCTAAGGCATTGCCTCCCGGCGGCATCTTTGTGTGAAATTATTAATTCATTAAGGTTTTATCAACACTATTAACTTAAATGAATGTTTGTGTTTAAAATTTATAAACACTTTCTGATCTTTCTTTTGATATTTTACTCAACATCGAGAAAGATTAACGCGGGTAACAAAGCTAGTACATATATAAATGGTGCTCAAGCTTCGGAAGTTGTAGCGCTATCGATCAAAATCTTCTCGCCTTACTCGATTTGAGCGCAAAACGATTGCCAACAATCTGACGATTAATTGATTCGTGCCGTTTTGAGTTGCGCTATTCATTATGTCATTATGATATAATTGATGATTTCCCTTTATATTTGAACTAGCTTTTCCCCGTGGTTTTACTTGCATTTATTCATTTTGGAGAAGAAATTAATATAATTAGTCTATGTCCTTCTCAAAATTAGTTCAGTGTTTTCATAGAGATAACACACAGACAGACATAAATTATTTTTTTCGAGATTGTGGATTCAGTTATTTTTTATTGTATTTCGTATGGCAATATTACCAGTGTAGTTAAATTTTGCGAGTTAAAAATATGACCCTGCGCAGGATTAGAACTTTTTTAATGAAACTTGAATTAAATTATTGTTATTTCGTCCATTTTAAGTGACGTCATATCCAAAGAGATAGTCATGGTGCCTTCGTTATTTTTTGCCAAAGAAACAAATTTCTAGGTCGAGAGTGTACGATCTTCAAAGTTTATGAATTTTTAACGCTGTCGGTTCGCCATTTTCCTTTAGGAGGGAAAAGATCAAACAGTGAATGCACATTTTGTGGCTGTAAAGATGTTTGTTGAGAGAATATTCTTATTTCTGCGAGTTTTTATTGTTCGGTATCTTTGACGATAAAAATGAGGTAGGTCAAAGTTGTTAAGAGAATTTAAAACTTTTTTAGGTTATTGTTAGAAATTACACAGAATTATATTATAAATATCTGCCTCATTAGTTTAGTGATTCTAAGCGCAACTACTACGTTAGAGTTCCTGGGTTCAATCCCTAGGTTGAGCAAAGTGTTGTTGGGTTTTTCTATGAAATTCTCAGTAGCCGCTCGGATTCTGGATTTGTGCCTGGTTAATGGCAAAATTTTTCATGGGACCTAAACATACCGGCGAAGCGTAGCGTCTGCCTAACCCTTCGGGGAATACAGGCGTGATAGTATGTATAATAAATATATCTTCATTATTATTCTCGGAAAGGTGTATTGAGCGCCGGAGGTCCAGTTTCTCCTTCAGTCCCCTTCCTTCTCATTTTCTCCTTCCCCTCCCTTTTCCTTAAATGGGCTCGGTAACGCATCTGCAACTCCTTTGGTTTTGCAAATGTCCATGGGCGGCGATGACTACTTACCATCAGGTAGCTCGCCTGCTCGTTTGCCGAGTTATGCCATAAAAAAAAATCTAAAAAAAAAAATGACGTTTACAGTTATGGTGCGCGCCTATTGCCATTAATCGGGTACAAATCCGAACTCTAAGCTGCTACTGAGAATTACATATAAAATCCCAATAATGTTTTGCATGGGTATTAGGTATGAAACTATATATACATTTTCTAATACTACAATGTTTACTAAAACACTTTATTGTGTTTGTAAACAAGTGCTAATTAAATAACATAAAACGAAAACGTTTGTTTATAAGACTCTTAATAAGCTTAACGCATTGTTATCCAAAAATACATTCTGTTATCACGTGTTAAAGCTGATGTTTCAGTAATAAAATGGGTTTTGTATAAGTGCTTTTACCTTGGCGCAGATTAATGTAAATTTTTGGACAACAGACCCTCAAGGGTACCCAAATTTAAGTCTGTTGTCGCAGTCTATTCATATAGGTACTAAGTATATAAAATCATAAGGATATTAGGACACATATTGCATTAGCCAATATAAACCCAAACTGAGCTGCGACTACAGAGAATTCTTTAATAGAAACACCCATTGACACTGCCTGGAAATAGAATCTGTGCTCAGCAGTATCTTGATTCCACTGGACCGATGAGTTAATCACAGTTTACTATCAATTTCATTTAAATAACAAACATACACTCACGTCTTACGATTACGATTCTTGCATACTTCTTTTGATTCGTCCACATTCATACATCTTGTCATACAAATGCGCCGGTTGTGGGTACTACGCCCGATCTTTCTGAAAGACCTCACCAATAAGGTTGGTGTACATCTTTCTAGGGCGTCCCCTTCCAGTGTTAGACTGACAGACTGACTTGCTTTAGTTATATATTTTATCAGTCGCCTTTCATCCATTCTCTTGACATGTTCCAACCAGTTCAGAAGATTCCTCTCAATTTGAGTCACTGATAGGTACATTATATTATTAAAATATTATTTTTTATAAAACTTCCCATACAGTTTGGTAGAGACGAGTCATAATATTTTATGAGACAGAGAGAGAGAGAGAGAGAGAGAGAGAGAGAGAGAGAATTGGAAAGGCTTTTCGTATACTTGTAATCCATTGTATAATGGGCACAGGCATTGCACAAGGGAACTTCTGGGGGTCTGCTTATAGTGCTTATACTTGATATTTGTAGCATAATTTCAGCACGGATACATTTGAATCATGTTAATAGTCATCAATCAATCAGTTTAATAGAGAAAGCATATAATTCAAAGTTCTAAATTCAAAAAATGAAAGAGACAAAAGGATAACTCTTTAACCTTCAAATACGTACGTCATCAAAACAACGACACGTCCCCTTCAACGCGTGGGTTTACTTAGCAGACGCGTAAAAAATTCAAACGACAGCATGAATATAAACTTGTGGCTCAACTACGAAACTGGTAGTGGGCGAGTCGAAGGGCTTTTATTAATATGGATCCCTTGTCGGGCGCGACAGCGAGTGATATGGGTACATTGATTCGTTTGGGACTTTTTTACCGTGCTGATTTCAGTTTTGAAAACAAAAGGATAATACTAGATCCTTAAATTCATGTACGTATGTTTAATAGCTCTGATAACTGGCAAATAATTTTAAATGACAACAATAGGCTGAAATTTATTTAATTTTTTTCATAATTTTTTCGTGTATATTACTTTCCTCTTAAATTCAAACCTTTTAAAAATCAGTGATAACCACAAGAAAAATCCTGAGGAAACCTGCATAACTGACAAGTTTCTTCGTTAGTGTGTGTAGGCTGCCAACTTAGGCTAGGCTAGCATAGGGGTGGGGGACTATAGCCTAAACCACCTATCAGTATGACAGTAAATTGATTAAAGATAATTAAGGTAATTACCATATCAATCTTGAGAGTCTGGTACTGAATGTCAAATTCAATATAATTGGAAAATGTCTAGGGTAATTCTAGCCACATTTGGTCGGAATGTAAATGAATATTTAGAATTATATGAAGTCAACAGCACTCCTCAACCTAATTACTAGTAAAACCACTTTCTTGGCATTATTAGTAAGATATCATTAACGAGAGCCCTTGGAAAAATAGCTCATTTAATTCCAGAGGCAAAAAAAAAATGTTTGGAACAGTTTTTACGAATATAACGATATTTTTATGCCTACGCACATTTTCGCAAATTAATTATCTCGTTACCAAATAATGAGTTAGCAACAAACATATAACACCCGAGAACCGTAACAATGAGAATCACCAGATGCCTACAAAACGGTACTCAAAGAGAACAATAGTACTTAATTAATTTTCTTTTAGGATAACATAAAAGAGGATGGAAAAGAATAGGATGGCGGTCTGAACACAGACATTTGGAGAAAAGCGGATTTAAAGCGCTGCAAAATTATCTGGACAAAGAAACAGGCGAAACAGAACCTTATGTTAATAAGGACACGGTGGTTTTTGATGTTATTCCAGTAGATACCACTATTACACAGGGAACGAATGTTAGGAATGTCTGGAGGATATGTTGGTCGTAATTATGGACGGGCCCGAGGTAGGCAAGCGCATATTTTCCTTGTTGATGCCAGGCAATAGCACAGTTATAAAATAGTTTTGAGCCGACTCAGTTACTTAAGTGACAATAACGACAAGTTTTGGTACTTTAATGGCGTTTGGCATTTTAAACGATTCTTGGAGTTTGATCTGGAATTTGTGATGTTTGTGGTGTTGATAATTGTTTTATACATAGGGATAGACAAATCAGTAGACTATCGTAAAATAAAAGTCAGGAAGATAAAAACATTAACAAATTTCCTGGAAATTATCTGAAGGTTTATACAAAAACTTTCATACAAGCATTGCCTTGGTCGAGGCTTTTTCGAGTGATAATCTTACATACATGCGGATAGATAAAGATAATAATATCCCATGGTTGTCTCTATAGTTCGCTGAATGATGTTGAAAAATAAATTAATATTAATTTTTAAAAAAATATATTAAGAGGGAGGGAGAAGAATAAAAAATAACCACTATGTATAGGTATACACACAGCAGGCTTTAAATTTGTCCAGTTTAAACTGACCTCTCTTAATACGGAAAGTCTGTACAATGAAAGGACGGCTTAAACTGGAAGTATAATTCGGTGCCGTAGTCGTGGGTCCTATTGTTTAATTTATTTAGAAAACGTTTAAACTTTTTATCGTAATCATAAAATTTCTCCATCAAATTCTCAAGTGCATAATCGTGCAAGAAAGTAAGAATATACGATTGAAAAACTTTTCCTATATTGAAAAGTTGGGAGGCGCGCTCACGTTATAAGCTTTCTATTCTGATGCAAGTATCTAACAACTCTTGCACGCAAGTTGTTCTCTCGCGTTTAGAAATGAAAAAGAATATAAAATACTTGCACTATATGCAATAAGGTTGTGCTTAATACTTTTTTGATGCTTATCTTTTATTTGGTGACTAATAAATTATATTTTTTTTAATGAAAATAACATAACATACCATCTCGCCTGTATTTCCTGAAAGGTTAAACCGAGTTGTACTAATGTACACTTACAGTTCGCCGTCTTTTTTTGAGGTCCCAACTAATAGGGAGCGTTACTAAACATAAAACATAATATACTCTTACGAACTCTGAGTTGCTACTGAGAATTTCATAGATAAACCCATTAACACTGCTCGACCTGGAAATCGCGTAAGCTGGAAATAGCGTAGCAGTCTCATATAGGACCACAAGACTAATGAGGCAGTTGAATAAAAAAATTATCCAAATCATCATCATCCTACCCTTTTCTCAACTATATTCAGTACTACAAATATATTGGGTTGGTATATACGACGACATATTATAGTATATACAAGATAGTATTGCTAACAATTTCTCATGTATTTTCTGTTTTATAGAAAACAAATCAAAGTTTGAAATCTCAGGAGCTATTTTGAGACAGGAAGTAACAAACGTTGGAAGTTAGCGAGCGCCAGCGACACTGTTTCACTTCAAGTGTGGCTGAGTTTGTGCTGCGTTTGAACTTGTACTAGTAGTTTTGTGACCTACTAGCTGTTTTACTGTGCCGTTTTTTTTCCGTCTTTAAAAGTCTCTGTTACAGTTTTGTTTTTCTTTTTATTTTATCTCCGGCGAAACTTTTGTGCATGTAACTCGCACTACTATGAATATACACTGTTTACTATTACTAAAATATTATTACAACGAGAATAATATCTACTTAGACAATATTCTTTAAGATCTTAGAACATATTGGTTATTTTTTGTACATAAGCTGTGGCCCGTGGTTTCACCCCCTTTGCTTTGGTCTTAAGGATCGTAGCGTGATGTTAAATAAGCCTATAATCTTCCTTAAGAATTGAGATTTTAAAACAAAAACAGTTTTTAAAATTTGACACTTAGTTCCTGAGATTAGCGCGATCAAACAAACAAACTCTTCAGCTTTATTATATTATATAGATAGTATCTATATTATAAATCCTTTATTATTGACTTCTCATTGTAGTCTCTGTGAATTTTATTAGCAATTTATACATAAATGAAGATTTACTTGAACATGTTTATATAAATACTAGCTTTTACCCGCGACTTCGTACGCGTGGAATATTTTTTTCCCAATTCTGTGGGAATTTCCCAAAATATCGTTATTAATTAAAGCCTATATGTTATTCTGATGTATAAACATTAATACTGTAGTGTTTCATCAAAATCCGTCCAGTAGTTTTTGCGTGAAAGAGTAACAAACATTCATCCATCCACATCTTCACAAGCTGTCACATACGAATAAAAATAGGAAGTAGGATAGGATTGTACTTACCTAGAAATAATACATATAAGCATAAATTTGACATTGAAAATTTGAATTATGAGCTTAATAATCTTCATGCAAAATTAACATCAATGACAAACAAATACAAAAGCTCTGAATTGCAGATGAAGGAGTACATGTTGGCCATGAATGAGTTAGTAAGCGCATGTACATGTAACCATGAGCGCAGACAATCAATAAAAATTAATAATTTGAAGACCTCTTCACTACATTCACCGCTGACATGTGACCCTAGCACTTTGCAAAGTTTAGATAAACCAATCCATATTATTACTCCTTCTGCGACCACTGAAAGTATGAATACCCTTGAAATTGTAAAATCAAATGTGAATAAAAAGTATATCATATTTAGTGATGAAATTGGACGTGGCATGGGCCATTTGTTGTCAAATTGCATGGGACAAGTGACCACAAACTTTTGTATGCCTGGCTTAAATTATAAGTACATTACAGAGAAAATTATTAATTCCAAATTCAGTCCAGACACTACCCTAATTATATTTATTGGAAATAGGGGTAATGTAAATAAACAAGAACTAATTGATTTTCACACAAAATTATGTGCATTACATGTAGACAATATTGTTATGTTCACATTCCCCTACTCAAAAAGTTTGCCACAGGAAGAAAACAATATTAGATATAAGCTTAACCTAAGCTTGCATACATTGTCAATACACAATAACAAATTGCATTTAATTGACACTAACAACTATGTTAGCAAATATTTTTATTTGACTAAAGATAATTACTATCTTTCTCCTTATTTTAAGAGACAGCTAGCTATGTCTCTATCATATTATTTTGATACATTAGCCAAGAATCTGGCTAATAAACGTATTGGCTTTATTGAGCCACTATCTGACATTTTATTATCTATTGACATTTCAAATAATTTAAATTAGAATTAAGGACAACAGAGACAACCTCTTGCATTGATCTATCTGTTAATTATAATATATCAAGTGATTTAGTTGGCCAAAAGGCCTACCTTTCTAGCATATCAGAATGTCATATAAACTGTAAAAAAAACAAATTTATCAGCCTGGTTCACCAAAATATACAGGGGATTAATAATAAAGACCTTGAAATAGAATTATTTATGAATTGTAACAAAATAGATATTCTTTGTATTACAGAACATTGGTTAAAAAGTCATCAGTTCATGTTTAACTTTAATTATCACCAGGTTGGTAGTTCATTTTGCAGAGAGAATGCTATACATGGTGGCTCCTTAATTATAGTTAATAATAACCATAAGTTTAAAGAACGTAGAGACATTGTGGGCCTCTCTGTTGAACGAACAATTGAAATAGCCTGTGTGGAATTGGAACGGTTTATTGTTCTAAGCGTGTACAGACCTCCATCAGGAATGTATGACAGTTTTGAAAGGGTGATGGAGGAAGTACTTCATAAGATCTGTAAGTCTTACAAATCTATTATTATTTGTGGTGATTTTAATGTAAATTTATTAGAAAACTCAAGTGCCAGTACTAAAATAAAAAGTCTTTTCTTGTCAAATAATCTGGCACACTTATTTCTGGAGCCTACTAGAATAACTGCTTCCACGGCCACATGTTTAGATAATATTTTCACTGACATAACACCGCACCATAAGGAAATTATTAACGCAATGGATTCTGACCACTGTGGACAGCTGATTATCATTTGCAATCAAGATAAAATTGTGGCCAAAAAAGATATCACTGTTAACCCAAAAACTGCAAGTCGCTTGGAATTATTTAAAACCAAACTTATTAGTAAACTACCTTTTTTATCATACAACAATGACCCAAATAAACTTTATGAAACTTTTTTTAATTCTTACTGTAAAGAGTTTGATTCCACTTTTATACCCAAGACGATTACAGTTCATGGTAACGCATCCTTCAGTGAATGGGCAACTGTTGGTATTCATAAAAGTAGAAAAAGATTATATGAACTTTATAATGAGCGAATATATGTCAATACCACAGAGTTCAATAACTATGTTAAAAATTATTCAAAATTATTTAAAAAGATTTGTTTGGTGGCGAAGACACGTTATATAAGTTTAAAAATAAAAAACAGTAATAATGTTATCAAAAGTACATGGAATATTATCAACAGTGAAACGGGAAGGGGTCGTAGACGAAATGGTGATTATAGCCTTAATATCGATAATAATATAATTAAATCAGATTTAGAAGTAGCCACAGCATTTCAAAACTTTTTCTCTGACATTCCTGTTTCAACTACTAAATTTTTAAACTCATCACCCACTGTTGCAGAATCTTTACTTAAAGATAATGTAAAAGTTAGCGATACTGATTTCCAATTTAATCCTATTAACTATAGAGATATTATTAAGACCTTCAACATGTTAAATGTGAAAAAAACTACGGACCTATGGGGTAATTCTGTTGACGTTGCCAAATCGATAATTGACATTGTAGCACCTACCTTAGCCGTTATTTTTAATGATTGTATTGACTGTGGAAAATTTCCTGATCTAATGAAAAATAGTAAGATTACACCCTTGTTTAAATCAGGTTGCACATCTGACCCCACTAATTTTAGACCTATATCTGTGCTACCTACATTTAGTAAAATCTTTGAAAAACTTATGTTAGACCAAATGCAACGGTTTTTTAATAGAAACAAACTCCTACATTTAAAACAGTTTGGATTTACAAGGGGTCGTTCAACTACCGATGCCGGTGTTGAACTGTTAGGGCATATTTTTGATGCATGGGAGGACTCACACGATGCTTTGGGTATTTTTTGCGATTTATCCAAGGCTTTTGATTGCGTGGTTCATGAAACTTTGATCAGGAAGTTACACCACTATGGCGTCAAAAACACTTCTCTGAATCTTATTATCTCGTACCTGAGTAACAGGATTCAGAAGGTGGACGTCAATGGAAAGAGATCTTCGGGGTCCATAGTTTCAATGGGAGTCCCGCAGGGCTCGATTCTTGGTCCATTTTTATTTTTGATTTATATAAATGACTTACCTTATATAACAAGAGAGAATCACGAAATAGTGCTGTTTGCAGATGATACGTCACTATTATTTAAACTTAAGCGTCAAGAAATGTTTTCTGACGATGTAAACAGTGCCCTCTCAGAAGTGGTACACTGGTTTAATGCTAACAATCTACTTTTGAATGAAAAGAAAACTAAATGTATTAAGTTTACAACACCTAACGTAAGACAGGTGAAAACCAGTATACTTCTTAATGGCGAAGAGTTGGACCTTGTGGACACCACTGTATTTTTAGGCATCACTTTAGATTCTAAACTTCAGTGGGGCCCACATATAGATAAGTTGTCGAAAAAGCTCAGCTCTGCGGCATACGCTGTTAAAAAGATACGTGGCTTAACCGATGAGGATACAGCTCGCCTAGTTTATTTTAGTTATTTTCATAGTGTGATGTCGTACGGTATTCTGTTGTGGGGGAATGCGGCCGACATACAAACTATTTTTGTGTTGCAGAAACGAGCAATTCGGTCAATTTATAATTTAAGTCCCAGATATTCACTGAGGGATAAATTTAAGGAGATTAATGTTATGACTGTTCCATCACAGTATATTTATGAAAATTTATTGTATGCTCACAGGAATATTAATCTCTTTAAAAAACGTAGTGATACGCATAATGTTAATACCAGGAATAAAAATAAATTTATAGTTCCTGCAACCAGGCTTCAGAAGATAAGTAACTCATTCAAATGCCAATGTATACGCTTGTACAATAAAATCCCAAGCAACATTCAAAACCTAAGCATCAACAAATTTAAATCAATTGTTAAGCAGAAACTGTGTTCTAAAGGTTTCTATACTGTGAAAGATTATATGGACGACAGAAATGCTTGGGATTGAACTGTTCTAATGAACCAGGCTATTGATTTTTGACATCAAATTTGATTATTATTTTATTAATTGTGGTATTTTTTTTTTTGTAATTTATTATTGACATTATATCTTTATACCATTGACATATACCCAATTTATTAGATTATGACATATTCTCTGTATACAATTGACATTTACATACCCGATTTATTTGATTTATTTTATAAATTTTTTAAATTATTGTGATCATTTTTTTTTTGGCCAATGCAGATACTAGGGACCTCGGTAATCAGTTCAACATGTTTCTGTTACATTATTTACACCTGGCTGCAATGTCGTCATGCTCCCTTAGATGTCATTGCTTGCGGTAGCGTCATTGGTCGGGTCACCCCCTTCCCTCTAAAATGGCGAGGGGGGTGATGGCTGATCCGTGCGTTATACTCGTGAACGGGTGCTGCTTGTGGTGACTGGTCGACTTGCTGGCCATTGTGTCTTAAATATAATTTTATTTTTCATTATAGTGGTCTGAGTTGCCTTGTAGGTCCTAGTTATCTTGCATAGTTTTATCATCTGTACTAATGTAAATTTTAACATTGTCTTTGAATATGCTTTTGTTTTCATTTCAAATGTGTATATTTAATGTTATATAAAAAAAAAGGATAAAAATGTAAATGTGAGTACTATGTAGGTTAGCTCTACAATATTAAGATTTATAATACAAGTTTTCTGACAGCTTTGAGTGTTTCACATGACCTACGCAAATGTCTTGCTGATCTGGTATCGTCATGCGACGGATCGTTGAGCTCCCTAAAAAATGGTTGAGCTACACGAGGACTGATGTATGCGTGCCGTCAGTTAGGACAGGTCAACTCAAAGCTGTTATGGCTCTTTCTTCAAAAGGCCTGTTCAGATTTTTGCCCTACATTGTAAAACTCGCATACCTATGATATAACTATTGTCTGGACTTTAAAAGAGACCATGATTCTCTGAGTTTGTTTCGACATTTCTTCTCAGAGGTCGTCAGATAGGAAATGTCGATGCCATCTAGTTTAAAAAAGAAATATGTAAAAGAAAACGACTTGTAAAAGTGTCTTCAAAAGATCTATTTACAGAAATAAATATCATTTCATCATCATCATTTCATTTCATTTCATTTCACCTACTTTATAGTAGGAGAGTACGTAACACATAGTAAACAAACCACAGGATCAGGAATTTATGTTCAAAATGCACAAGTTTGGATTGCTAACTGCAGTGTCGCTGTATTTTTACGTGTTAGTACGAGTACGACCTAAATTTTGCATTTTAATTCCGTCGTCGGTGAGTGTTAATAAACGTGGACCAAAATATCTAGGTCTGTGCACTGAAGTTTAAAAAAAACCCTTGCAGCATTGCGGAAAACTATTTGTTATGAAAGTTTTTTACGGATTAGAACTTGGAGCGGAATTAAAATGGCCAGTAATTTAAATTCTGCACTAATGACTATCTTGTTGTTGTTCTCGCTGTTGTTACGTTCCGGTTTTGGTGGGATGCTTAAAATAATTCTTCATTCTAGAACAATTTGAATGTGTGTAATTTTTAGGGTTTAAGCTCGTGTTTCTTGCTTAAAACGTAGCTAAGTAACGTTTTAAATCTGGATGCACAATAGTGTATCAAGCCAAGTTCAGAAAATAAAACATAAAATATACTAAATATTAATCTGTTCTGATTAATTTAATATGATAAATTTATTTTGTAACAACCTATGTCCATATGAAAGCAATAAAAAATTGAATTGAAATTTCTCTTAATCTTCTGTTTCGTGTTATAGCACGTAACATTTTTAGCTATACCTATGTTTAGAAAATTCAAATCTTTGCGAACATTTCGCAATATTTAATGCAAAAAAATAAGCATAATACGGTAAGGCAACATCGTTCGACATTGAATTGCCTGTAAAGGCAATCGTGTTGGTTGAAAGACATAGTAATGTCTTCAATAGATGTTTCTGACGTCGCCTGAAGACGTAAAATGTGGAAGAGAAATTCGACATCACAGGCAGTGGTCTCGGTAGCTTAGTTGGCAAAGCGTATGGCGCGTTAAGCGTAATTAACCAGAAAGACGCAGGTACAAACCCTGCTTGAGATCGTTTTTTTCTTTCACTAGAAATTTTCTTGAATTAGAAAATGTACCTATATCTTTATGAACACTTCGCAATATTTAATGCTAAAAAATATAAAAAATGAGCATATACCTACGAGTACGTTTGACAGAACCCCATGTTAAGTTCAATAATATAGACCTCATGTCATACATAACAAACTTCACATTTCATTGCTATCAAAGTTTATTTCTGACCTTTTATTTACAATTATAGCCACAGAAAATTCCACATAAACTACATGCCACTATAACAGACATTTGAATAAGTGCCATATCGTTTTATTGGTCAAGACTTTGATCCTAAGCGTATTTCTGCATTGCTAAAAGCTTATTCATGTATTAAATCAAGTGATTTCTAAATCAGAAACTCAAATTATCAAAAGATAATTTTGTATGTGACTGAAGATTTATTACTGAACTGAGTAGGTAGGCTTACAGCTTAAATTCCTATAATTATTGTATTAACAACTTTTTTTTTCCAGAAATACATTGCTTATCAGAAAACTGTCTCATTGGCATAGCGTTTTCAAGCGCGGCTGTGTAGTGCGAGGTACTGCGATCATATACCAGGTCTGGCAGTACTATTACTTCTTTTAAAATTATCGTTAACGGCCCGGAATTTGGATTTATGTTTAGTAAATGACAGTCGACTTGCACAGTACCCGAAATAATAGAACAGCGAACTATGGAACAATTTTCAGAAAACCAATTAAAAAAAAATGAACTTGGCGGGTTATCCGCGTGCCCCTTATTCTTAAGAAAGGCGTGATGAATCGCAGTCTTCTAGTTGAACAAGCTACAATGTAGTTTTATATAGCGACATCCTCCACAATAAAAACTTTGAAACTGTAAATTGCTAACTTAAACTACAAATGCAAGTTTGTGAAGATTTTATATCTATCTCTTATTTTATTTAACTTTAGTGAAGAGGCACATTGTAACTGAAATGTTGGATATGTTTTCCTTAGCATAACCACGCCAACGCCACGGCAAATATCAAATTGGTACTCTAATCTTTACATAGTAGGTATAAAAGAAAGTCGCTCCCGCTGTTTGTACGCTTAGATCTTTTCAGCACTATATGGAGTGATTCAAGATGAAAGTTAAGGTATATGTAATATAAACATGCATATTATAGTAGAGTCTAGGACTGCCTCGTTGGTCTAGTGATCCCAATCGCGACTGCTACGCTAGAGGTCTTGGGTTCGATCCCCAGGTCGAGCAAATTGTTATTGAGATTTTCTCTGAAATTCTCAGTAGCAGCTCGGAGTATGGATTTGTGCCCGGTGAATGGCAATAGGCTCGCCCCCTATTACATGGGACCCAAACATACCGGTGAACTGTGGGTGTACATTAAGTGCACATCTGCCTAACCCTGGGGGAATACAGGCGTGGTGGTATGTTATGTTAAAAGCCGAGAAACCACGCAGACGAAACCGTGGCTAGTAAACTAATAAAAACATTAAAATGCGAATGCTCCGCAGGAAGCAGTAGAAGGTGCAAAGAGTAATTGGAAAGAGTGGATATGTGCCCGGTGAATGGCAATAGGCTTTCTCTCTATTACATGGGACCTAAACATACCGGCGACATGTGGGTGTACATTAGTACACCTCTGCCTAACCCTTCGGGCAATACAGGCGTAATGATAATGATAATATGTTATATATTTATATCGTTCTAATTTTATAAACGTATCTATTCGTATACAAAACGTGTCTTAAACGATACGCCCACAAACTTTCCTATAAGTACCAAAATAAGATTGAAATATCTAAGATAGCTTTTGATATTAATCTTTGAAGGTTTATATTAAAAAGCTAAGATCCTAGGCGCACCTAGAAATGAATATAGAAGTCTTAAGGAATATATACTCTCGGATCGTCATAAATTCAATATGTTCCGTTTTATATAGTACAAAGCTAGAACGTTTGTATAAATAGCTTTCTTTAATAAAAAACTTGACAAATTGGTTACTGCAGCTTCCTATAAATCGTTCAGACGTCAACGTAGCGCGATGGGGGACCACTTTTACACAAAAACTGTGTCCATGGGTTTTGTGCAAAACTGTGAGTATATTTTATATCAATTTAAAGATTATTCATGATAGAAAGAAGGAAACCGTTGTAGGTTTAATGTAAATGACGTCAGCATAGAATATAATCATAATAATTAAATAATAAAGACAAAGAAAAAAACCTCATAATTTATGAGACAATAGGGAAATATAAGAAAGAAATGCATAGTAACTAATTATCGTATATATCAAAGATGACGATACAAGTTCTTTAAAAGTCATTACGAGTACAAAATTCGAACAAATTTCAACACATTTCCGAACAAAAGCACTAGATAACAAACAATTAGTTGGATTTCATGCGCGCACCCTAATCTGGGCGTTCGTTTGTACGGTATTATTCTACGCTGTAACATAACCCTCGAATTTGGGAAGATCAGAGGTTTCGGGGAGCTCCTATTGTTTTTAGCGAATAAAGACCGAGTAATTGTCTTGTATGCTCATCTGTTAAAGGATAAAGATGATCGTGTACTGGATAAAGTTTTGTGGAACATCAGAATTTGGTTATGTACAAAGTTAGTTAAGTATGTAATGATGAATTGAATATTATTGTAAATAGAAATTTGTTTAAGAAATTGAAATCAAAGGAAAAGTAAACGATGAAGGACATTGCTACTATTGAGTACCATCCCAAAGAATAAAGTAACTATAAAAGCAAAGGATTGTTAATCATAAGACATAAAAACCCAAACTAAAGCTTATTATGAACAGATTTTATGAAAAATTATTACATGAGCATTCTTTGTTCCACGTAACGAAGTCTACGAGTATAACAAATAATAAAGAAACTTTACCAGTTTTGTAAATACAGATATTTGAAAGGAAAAATACCCAGAACTCAAAATGCTTCACCCATTTGCGAGTTGACAAACAGAATAAATTGACTGAATAGGCAAATATTTATTCAACGTACGCTTTGGCTCAAACGACTGCATTTTATGTTAAGAATATTATAAAATTCAATAGCTCATTTAATAGCCAATTCGAATACTTCTTATTGTTCCATTATTAATATTTTCTTTTCTCTCAGTAAATTGCGTTTCTTTAGCGAAATCTTTTGGAAAAGGTTCTTGATTAGCCTCGTGATTTTCTTTGTACGTCCTTTGTAAGAAACTTTTTTCTCCAGTTCATTTAGATTTAAAAATGCCACCCGCTGTAGTCTTTTTTGTGTTGTAATACGGCAGTCTTTGTCAACGTCGCTTTGAATGTTTGTCGACATTCACAAAGTTAAATAAACCATCAAGACTGAAGTTTTAAACTGCAAATCGTTTAAAATTAAACTATTCCAAGTTCGGTGCGGTATGTGCCTGACGCCCCCAATTAAAAGAGAATTGTGCCAAATCGTCGGCTCAACTCTAATCAGACTAAGGGTACTCATTATCATTGTCCGCTGGTCCTGACAAAACGCGTTCATTTAATAGATGGCACCAAAGCGATTATCGTTCTGTATAACATCAAAACTTTTCACCCTCCAATGCACATGTTCTTATGTTAAACACAAATTGCGCAGCCACCTGTCACGGGTTAATTGGATTCTTTATACGAAAATATTTGTCCCTTTAGACCCTACAGCGACCAATTAAACCTGACCTCTCCAACGTCCTAATTCTGCGTAGCTAAAAGTAAGTCCACGGTGCTCAAAGCTCACTCTATACTGGATGGTGACCCTTCCGCTTGCCTTGATTAACGTTTCCTTGCTTTTGTGTGTAACGTACCCGTTAATATGAATTAATATGATTCTCTATCAGATTCGTGTAGAGAAATGCAGTCAAACGGGAATTTCAGCTGAACCATGTAATTTATTTTCGCTCTTATTTGGGTGTAATAAATTTAGGGAATATCTCATAGACTCATTTAAAATATCTACGCATTTTCAAAATTTGAAATAAAGATGTCAAACGAAATCAAAGAGTAAACTAAGTGCCGAAAAAGCACAAAAAAAAGTAATTTATAGTAATGGTTTTGCTACTCGACGCGTAAAGTACCTACAGGGATTTATTTAAACAACTTTAAAAGTTAGATATATTAAGTACGTACGTCTGAAAAGTTCACAGTTGAATTTAACAATTTTACGGATAGCCTACCAACAATAACAGCGTAAGATAAGTAATAATAACAAAAGCAAGGATCGCTTTTATATTCTCCCGCAGACAAATTTCTTATTCAGCCTATCCGAATTCCTGCCATGAATTTGCCAATGACGTTCTTGAATACTTCGACCGAGTGTTTTCTTCTCCCATTTATTATTTTCGTTTGTCTTTAGCCACCATTCTTGGCTTGAAGTCGGCACAGGTTCGGAAAGTAATTTCCATTGGCCTCCAAAGCAATATCCTTGTGTTTGAAAACTCACTCCCAACAATTTGCGGTGTTTTCTCTTTTTTGCTTTCCGATATAAAATTCTGATCGTTTTGCGTGTTTGCTTAGAAAATGAGAGTGTTTTGCCGCGATTTTGTTTCGACTTAATGATGTCTGGTAATACTATCTGAATTTTTAAGTGTTTCACTTCGATCTTTACAATGATTGAAATGCATGATTACTAAATTCTACTCAAGTTTTGGCTTCGACTCCCAAACTGCAAATCTTCTCTCAAATTTAATGTTATATTTTTCTTCTTTACTCTGTTACATTATTTTCTATGTACGTCACAACCTCTATACATAAATACATAAACACGTCAACATGGGGAGACTAATGGACAGGGATCCCTGTGGCTTTATTTTTAATCAAATCCATTCCACGCCTGTCCAATATTATGCGGCGTACTCTGCGATAAAATAAAACCTGGCAAAATTTAGAACGAGTTTTATTTTTCTCAATTTACTTACAAATGAATCATTTGATAGAAACGTTCGTCGTAATTTGAAAAACAAACCTTGTTTGCTTATATCTTTATAGTCATCTAACGTCCCTGGAAACAAAATTTTCGAAACATTTGTCAGCTGTTTTCAACTACAAGATGTCCAAGTACTAAGTAATTCATCGAAGGCGGTTGGAACTTTTCCAATATTGGACTTTGTGTATCCACCTAAGCTTGCGTATGAAATAAGACCGCATCCCTTTAAGGGTAGTTGGATATTTGAATTCGAATATATTAGGTATACCGTTTCACGAGGAGATGTAAAATAGGTATAACAACATTTTTGGTCATTTATTTAAAAGAGAAATCGACTTTAAGTGTATTATATTACGTTTCCATATTAAAAGTATAATTTAGGTGGTTAAATGTTCTAAATTGATTAAGAAATAAACAAAAAGCGTGGTTATTATTATTTCAGTTTAGTATATTTCGGTATAGTATATAGCTACTATAGGTGTGAAGCTCTATTTTTTACATTTTAAGTAGTAATAATGCAATTATTTTAAGTAATGTAACAACAAAACAAAATACTTTACTTGAGGCCGCAGCGCGCAATTTATTTTTGGAATCTTAAACAAATATTACCTACTTATATAAAATTCAGAAGAATGTAATTTACACGAAGTACTAAAAATAGCGGCACCTAGCGTGACCTACTTTTGTTAAACAAATATTGTGTGACAATGTTTGTACAGCGAAGGAGGTACTTCCTTGTAGGCAACTTAATCAAGTCGTTCAAAATTACAAAAAGGAAAAATCTTCTTTATATTTTTAAGTGTGTATGCTTTTGCATTTTTTTAAGTAAATGCAATTCCTGAATACTGCCATGGTTGCTTCTTTAAAAGTTTTTTGAATAAGAAGCAATTGATTTTGATTAAAGGAGATACAATGCTTGTGTAAGCATTTAATAATACTGTTAGTTAACAGTTGTTAAGCATCATTTCGCAGTTATTTCACTGACTACATTACCTTTGAATTGGAACGTAATAATGTTAGCATATTATTGCTTGTGCAAGCATTGTTTAAATATTTAGAAGTAGGTTCTACCACTATGACAAAAATAAAATAGATACACTCAAAAAGCTCTCGTATCAAAGCACATCACAAAATTCTATTATTCACTTCTAAAAAAATCCTAACGGAATTTTAAACTAACATCACTAAACCGAGTTGGGGATAATCCTAATAGCGTCTGACATTTTCATATTTCCATTCCGTTTTTCCTCGGCGAACTAATTTACGTACATCCTTTTGATGACAACATCTAACGCTCGCAGCGTATCAAATGGGAAAGCAAATTTGTTTAGCCAAATGCATTACTCCAGCCATTTTGGTTTTCAACGGTAACTAGATGGTATTTTTTTATTCTTGGGTAAAGGTGGGGCTTTTAGAATGTTTGCTGGTTAGAAGGATTTACGGATTGTATCATCTGATTATATCAGTGAGGTTGAATCTGTTTATATGGATTTCGTTAGGCTCTAGATAGATGGACCGCATTTCAACTGCAATCCAACCGCAAATTGCAGTTCGGATGCAGTTGAAATGCGGTCCGTCTGTCTAGAGCCTTAAGGTTTATAATTTGGTAGATATAAGAAAAAAATAATAGAAGAATAATTTATATAAGAAGATTATTTAGAAGTACCTAAAGCCATACATACTAAAACAACCAATGTTTAAATAATGACAGATACTGCACTTTCTTCAGTTGAAGAAGGAGACCTTACTAAAACTAAGCGGATAGTTTTTGTACAGTAAGTGGCAAAGGCAGACTATAGATTTGTAGTAGTAGTCATGCCTGTTTTACTCTCATATAATCCAAAAGTAAAGCTAGTGCCAATCAGCCAGCATTGCCTGAAGACAAAATAGGTATGTAATCAATTAAATGGGACACTTTAAAAAAAACGGAATTCAGTAAATCGTTGCAGGTTGGGCGTGAATAATTGATTTGTACCTGTTATACCAAATAATCCAGGGAGTATACAATTGAATTATAAATGGCCGCCCGAGTACGTTCGCCTGTTTGCGTAATGTGTTTTGTTTATTGCGTCCAAATAAAAAAATGTCGCCGCCATTTTGGTAATAACAAAAGCAATTTTTAAAAAGCATATGTGTACATTTTGTGCTTTCTGTAATCGTAAACATGAAAATACGACATATTTTGAGAACAAAACTGGAGAATCTAACAATATTTAAGAAAAGAGAAAATAATAGGAGTATCTGTAAGTAATTAAGAGAATAGAAGCAAACTTAATGTAGGCTACTCAGTTTGTTATACGACATAATTTTCATCATCAGATACTTATAAGACATAAACAACGAACAGGCCAACCCCTGAACACAGAGAACTTACGTAATCAAGTATTCAAAAAGCGTTCATCTCTTCCCGCAATCTCCTTCTAATACAAAACCGATAAGACAATGCGATATATATTGAAGACAATCAGTTAAAATGAACGAAAATTTGTTCTAAATATGCAAACGATCACCAGAGAAATGCGGAGCGAGACGACATTTTTCAATCGTATACGTGCGCGACTCGGCGTACATAATCGTTTTAGCCTACAGATTAACTTTATGTCAGTATGCTTGTGTTTTGCGGTTTTTTATTTAAATTATAATGTTTACTTAACCCACAATAGGCCAGCGTGATGGACTATAGTCTAACCCCTCTCACCCTGAGAGGAGACACATGCCTAGCAATGAGACAGTATATGGGTTGATGATGACGATGACATGTGTTGCAGTATTTTTGTACGAGCACTTTGTTACAGTTATTCAACATTAGGTACAGAAAAATTATGGTACTGTTTAAAATGCAACTAGAAAGTTAATTCCAGACATGCTCGAAGGTTTTTAAGCTTGAGTTTTGATAGCTACTAAATCAGGATAAAAAGATGAAAAAGTAAAGAAAATTAATAAAGCCTTGCTCATTTACAGATATATTCCAAAAAAAAAGAAAGGAATTAATACTGCTTCAAAAAAAGACGACAATGACATAAAAAGAAGATAAAAACCTAAGTATATTTGTACACGAGTTTTTCTAGTGACTTCATTTTGGTTGGATATCAATACAAAATTGTTGGCCAAAAAATATCATTTTACCAACGGTGACGCAATCAATCGTGGGTGAGGCAGACGTCTGCACAACGCAAAAGAAATGTCAATAAACGACAAGAAAATTTATCTCTTCCTCGCGGAAATTGAAATTTCGACCTCCGGCCCTCAAGTGGGGACTGTCACCACAAATGTACTGGTTGAATGCGAAGATTAAGCCTTTTATATCGATTGTTATTGGCAACTTAATAGCTTCTTTGACGTGTAAATTGAAAATAAATAATATGTTGCCGTTATTTTTGTTTTTTTGACAATGACGTCTTTTGAAATAATAGTGAGCAACTTCAGCGTAAAGGGATTTTAGGATTTTTTTTGCTGAATATATGTAATAAAAGTGAAAAGATTTCCAGAATTTGAATTTAAAATTTTTATTCCATCAGCTATGTCTGATATGTACTTAAGGCGAATTTAATGGAGACTGATAATCTATAGAAGAATTATGTCTGATTTTATTTTAGCGGCAGAGAAATAGGCTCACAAAGAATTCTTATATCATTATCCTGCTCATGTATTTACTTTGTCAGTTCCCGCCTTGCGTCAAACCTAATTTCGTTTACGTATGTCTAAAAGGGAAACTAGGTTTTGGGAAAAAAAATTCAAAGCTAGGTTCTTTTATGAAAGAAGTGCGACTAGTTCTACCTTCCATTTTATTTATGTACACCGATGTTAGCCAAAGTAAAACGTGTACTATAATAATATAAATTCAAGGGAGAGCACCAATTCATTCTAGTAATACTAAAATATTTCTAATATTACGACGCTATGACCGCTAAGCCACCGCGACCCCTACCCGCCATGTCAAAATTTGCCTCTACTTTTTTTAATTTTACGTCTTTGAGGCGACGTCAGTGACATCTGTTGAAAATGTGATTCTCAACCGACATGACATGCTTTACAGCAAGTACAATGTCGTACGATGCCACCTTACCTTTTAACTATCTTTTTGTATTTTTTAGGCATTTTCCATGCAAAGATGTCACTGACGTCGCCTCAAAGACGTAAAATTAAAAAGGTGGAGGCAAATTTCGACATGGTGGGTAGGGGTCGCGGTGGCTTAGCGGTCATAGCGTCTGGTGTACTTAACCAGAATACGTAGGTTCAAATCCTGCCCGCGGTTGAATTTTTCCTTCACTAAAATAATAACTTAATAATCTTTGCATGGAAAATGCCTAAAAAATACAAAAAGATAGTTAAAAGGTAAGGTGGCATCGTACGACATTGTACTTGCTGTAAAGCATGTCATGTCGGTTGAGAATCACATTTTCAACAGATGTCACTGACGTCGCATCAAGGACGTAAAATTAAAAAGGTGGAGGCAAATTTCGACATGGCGGGTAGGGGTCGTGGTGGCTTAGCGGTCATAGCGTCTGGTGTACTTAACCAGAAGACGCAGGTTCGAATCCTGCCCGCGGTTGAATTTTTCCTTCACTAAAATAATAACCATCTACTTTTTCTTTGGTCTCCCTCTACCCCTCTTTCCCTCCACATTCATATTCATTCAGTCACATGCATGCCATCAATTTATGCATTTTTTATCTTTTTTTATCTTTGGGGTCCTTCTCTAATTTAAATTAAACTTATTTCAAATATTTCTATTTACTTACTTTAACTGAATATTGACGTAGGACCCGTGTATCTTTTGCTAAATCGATTCTTCTTCATTCTTATATTTTGTCCACTTTCCTCATTTCATTATTCATTCTCATTTTGATTCATCCCAGATACTGCGATTTCATCACAAACTATTGGACTAGAAGTTGAATACGAACACGACCTCCATACGAAGAAATATATTCATAGTTACAGTTACAGCGCAATTTATTTGCTCATTCAACTGAATCCGGCCACAGCATTATCATAACTAAGGGCAGCCACAAAAATCCCCATCCCGATTTCGGGTCCGTTTTACAGAAGAAAGCGAAACCCAAGACCTTTTAGCTGTATAAAAGTTATTTCGCATCTATCGCGACTTTCCACAAAATTGAATTTGCACCGAAATTCTTTTTGTGCTTTAATTTATTTGAAGGTTTGCAGCGTGTGTGGGGTTCATTGAATTGTATAAGTTTAATATGATCTTAAAGTGTGCTCACAATGTTTGAGATTTGGTTAGAGAATGAACGATAGTGGTCAAGTAGTTGGAAAAAACTTTTTTTTTTAACCCGTCAAGTACTATTGTTTCGGTTACCAGTGACCGTTACGGGCATTAGTTAATTAAATAATACAATGCAAGTCGATCCATAAAACTTATATAATACTATACTTATATATTTTTATTAAAGTTAAGTTGTTATTAAAGTTTTATGGATCGACTAGCTGTTTCCAATGTGTCGTGACAAACCTGTAGGAATTTTGCAAGATCTTAGTGGATCTTTGCAGATGTGTACCCTTTATAAGTAACCCAAAAGCCGCGCCTATAATATGTAATCATGTAATGAAATAATTAAAGAATTAAATAAATAAATCTTTTAAGTTTTTTTTTTCAGTATTTACATATGTTCATATTTTCCAAGTACCTTTCTACTATGTTGAATTGAATATTGAATTATAATTACATATGCATATATTTTTTCTGTTAAGTTATATTACATAAAAATAATCCAAAAGAATTGATTGCTCTTTCATTCACTTTACGAATTTATCATTTTTTTTTAACTATTGTTGGACCTGTGGTTGTAAGTCGTGCTATAAAATAATATAACATATTGTGAACAACTGTGTTTGCTGTCCAAAATATGTTCCTTCACGTCACAATATCTGTCAGTGTCCATCGTTAAACAATGAAAGCTGTTATCCTACTTACAATGTAACTGTCAATGTTGATCGCACTTCAACGGGCAACAGCCTACTCGACATTCAGACAAGAGGTTTGTTCAGGTAGGTATCTATCGATTGACACTAAACTGTGGATATCGAGCGTAGAGTACAAGATTGATGTTCGCCAGCTTTGGGTTCGTAGCTCGCCACCTTGTAATATGAAAACTTGAGGACCAATCTGTAACATTTTACTATAAGATAAAAATTTTGTTGATAAATAATGTTCGTAAAAGGGCGGTCTAACAATCAGCGTTGATAGTGTGCTGCACGTGTCAAAATTTGTGGAAACCGTTCCTTTTGCTACACTCATCTTAGCACGAGTTGATAATTGTGAGTTTGTGACGTTACAGGGTGTAATCTCTGGATCTACTGAACTGATTTAGAATTTGTTTTCACCAATAGAAAGCTTTATAATTCCTGAGTGGCATAGGCTATATTTTATGTTATCCCGTAAAATGAAAAGAAACGTATACTGCGGACGAAACAGCGGGCGGAAAGGTATTTCATTAACAAATCAATAGGTATACCTAAATACGACATTGTAATAATTTAACTCTGTACTATAATGTTTTGTTTTTAGTGGCAATAAACTCTTCTATTCTGTTTCAATTTCTCCACGTAAAAATATTATGTTCTCCACGTAAACTCTATATAGATATGCACGGCCGCCGGCACGCCTGAGAGATTTTCTCAATAGCGTGTGAAGTTGGCCAACCCGCAGTAGGCTATCGTGGTGGACTATAGCCTAATCCCTCGTATTATGAGAGGAGACCCGTGCCCAACAGTGGGACAGTGTATGGGTTTATGATGATAGAGAGACCCACCATCTTTGAGTAAATTCACAATTCACTTTTTAATGATACTTGGATGCCAGATCTCTCTTGGGTTCTGATTAAGCCAAGTTTATGCTATCTTAAGTATTTGACTATTTGTGGAACTGTCTTTAAGTATATTTATTAGAAATAAAGCGCCTATCATATAAATTACTCGGTTAGTCGTCAGGTAGACATCGCAATAAATAAGTTTTCTTGATCCTTTCTTACACCCTGGTTTCCCCAAGATTTAGACTAAAAAAGCGAGTGTAGTTTTGTTATGGTAGGGCCACGCTGTTCGCAGCATGAATGGGCCGGCTTGACCGGGGAAGTACCACACTCTCGCAGAAGACCGACGTCCGAGTAGTAGCGTTTCGTTACTGCGCTTCGTTTGGTGAGCGAGAGGGCCGGAGGCCCAATTCCTCGCCCAATCCCCTTCCTTCTCCCTTTCTCCTTCCCCTTCCTTTCCCTAAATAGGCTCGGCAACGCATCTGCAACGCCTTTGGTTTTGCAGATGTCCATGGGCGGCGATGACTACTTACCATCAGGTATATCGCCTGCTCGTTTGCCGAGTTATCTCAAAAAAAAAAGCGAGATCTTAATTTGTATAAGAAAATTATTGTTTTTTTGCTTGGAATTCTTCTGACTCTCATTGAAATATCTAAGATAAGCACATCTGCACATGATTGTATCCACGCTTAAGTTTATCACTTGTACTAAATATTTTGTGGCTTCGCTGACCTCTTTGAGTATCGAATAGAAGATTTATAGAGGTCGATGTATACTCTTTACACAAAAGATGCGGGCACAAAGTATATACTCCGTTCTATAATGCTATTGATTTCTATATGTACAGTTTGTTCAAAAAAACTTGGCTAGTCTGAAGTTAGTCATTCCGAATCGCTGTACTAGTAAAATCACTCAATAACGAAATTAGTAGGAAAAAATCACGAATGCGAAACATTTACATCTCGATTGTCTTTATACGGAGTCTTTATATTAGAATTTACCACTGCAAACCCACTTGCAGACAACTTCAGACTAAGTTTCGTTTAATCCTCTGTAATTATACACCTGTGTAAACAAAAGAAAACATACCTTATTCTTATAGACCTTAAGTACCTTTTATGTATATTACTACTGGTGTTCTTAATAAATAAATAAAATTATACAAGTTAATTATTATGTTGTACATCAGAACACGGAGATACAATGGTAATAAAAAAGAGCATAACTCGACTTATGCCTCTTTTCCCAGGAGGCACTGATTTATTCAATTTAAAAGACGATGTATTTATGTTCAACCTAGCTGAATACTAGCTTCAATATCGATAACTTATTCTTATTGGCCTGTGAGTAACATAAAAATATACCTACTTACCTACGTATTTTTTAGTATTTGTTTTAATTATTTTACACGCCTGTATTTTTACGTTAAAATTCTCAACTATCTAAGGAAAAAGAAAATGAGCCATGAAACGTTTTTTATTCTATAAAGGGAACATTTCTATTATCTATGAGAGATATTTCCAACAAGCGTGACATAGACTCCCTGAAGTCCCCCTATATTTGTTCAAAAGTTTCAACCCTCATCTAGCCTAAGTAATATTCATTCGGTGCCTAATGGAAATATGAATAATTCTGACGCAAGTACTAGAGTCGACTCCCATAATGGAATAGTTGAAGGCTACATTGCGCTCAAACTGTCAGACTAATATTACATTCAGTACCAAGTTGATTAGACAAATTTTGGTATTCCTAAGCATTAATATCTATGATTAGAAAAATATTATACCCCTTAAAGAAAATCCGTTACCAGTGTTCATGTTAAAAAGGTTTTTAAAAGAAAACCAAATGCTACATTTAATAGATACATGATGTGAATCAAAACAATTATGTTTGATGTGTGTTATTAAGTATACATAAGTTGTCTTCTATTTATTTGTACCTAATAAATACTAGACAACAACAATAGTTCCCTGAAGAGTTGGGCAGAGGTGTACTTAATGTACACCTACAATTCGCCGTTATGTTTAAGTCCAATGTAATAGGAGAAGAAAGAAAATACAGAACAGATTATTTTAAAGAAATATTATGTAATGTAACGAACGTATTCATGCCAAATCGACATAACCAGTACGTTGACACCTAAAAGTAAACGTAAATTAATATTATAACAGTATAACATTGACACAAAGGTCTATTTAATAGCACCTCCTTTCATTAAGGGTTAAATTATAAATATTCATTGCATAACACTGTTAAATTCAGAAGTCTATTAACCATTCTTGACGTTCATAAAAGGGTGATGTACTTCATTTAGATGTGTTATATGATGGAATTTATTAGGTAATGATATTTTAAGGACATAATATGTCCTTAAAATATCTACCTAATTTTGATAATTGAATTAAAAATTAATTTAGTAATAATTTAATTAATGTAGCTAGTAAATGTAGCTAGTAATGGTTTAACTACTAAGGACCTGTCTATGTATAAATCGACCAAAATCAGTACTCAGACGGCTTCGTTTACAATTTGTATTTTTCATCACTCAATGTACTTAAAAAAAATATATTAAAATATATTTATTTAAACTTCCAACTTTTTTCTTCATCAAAATATTGCCTCTATTTTTTATAAAAATACCTACAGCAATTACCTATTACATTTATTATACTCAACGTTAATTAATAATTGCGCGGTACGTATCACGAGAGCATGGCATAATTTTACCTTTTTCTGCAAATGGGTGATACCTAAGGAACTTATAATTAATTAATGTAATGTGTAAATGTTAACCGTCTCTTTATTAATTTGATACAACATGGTTCATTTGAGTATTAGTTTTAATTTACAAGAATTTTGGGTTGTCTCTGAGTTGTGTTTACCCCCCAACCCTGTAAGTAATTATTTAAAGGACAATACTGTTAGATAACATTACCGTGGCGCCAGCGAGATGTTCAGACAGATAGTCCACACCTCAGAAGAAGAAAGTATTTGATGTGTTACGATGCGTACATCCACAGTTTGTATGTTTAGGTCCCATGTAACTTAATTAACACAATCCAATAAACTTCCAGCTGCTACTGAGAATGTCATAGAATAACCTCCTAAAAAGACCTCTAGCGTAGCGGTTGCGCATAGGACCACTAGACTAATGAGGCACTGTACAAAAAGCTATTATAAAGTAAGGGTGTTCATCCTGTACTGGATGAGTAAATGTTTTTCTGTGTAGTTTTCGTATCAAAACACCTCACACACACAAGTGGTCTCTCGATTCTAGTACGATACGAGGAACAAGATTACCTGTCTCACATTCTGTTTGTTTTTTACTCAGCTGGGCTCTCGCAAGCCCGAGAGCCTCTTCAACAGTATTGTATGAAAACTTGAAACTTCATATTTTTACCGCAATGTTATATTTTTAGATGAAACATTTTATTCTTAGTATTTTAGCGGGCAAAATGGCATAGTTTGAAGGCGGCCTATACTCAGCAGTGTGATAATGTTGGATGATGATAATGAAATGTAATGAAATGAAATCACTTTCCCTCCATAGTGTTGAAGTGAAGTGAACTTGTGTCCTAAAAAACATCATCATCAATCTTTTCGTTATGCGCCTCACGCTTTATTAAAATGTCAAATTAAATATTATTAGCATATTATTTATATTGATATGTCACGTCTCACTTTTTTAATTCATAAAATCACTCACGCTAGAGCTACTAGAAGCTAAATTACTTTAGTACCTAAAGTAATTTAGCTTCTTACAAAACGTTGCTAGTCGTATCTAGCCCCTAACAATATATTCCACGGTTGAGTCCGCATTCTATCTTTGTGGGATTATTGACGAAAGTAACGCAGGGGGCTTAGGATATAAAATATTCTTTCAAATGCGGCGCAGAGAAAATGCGGTTCTAGTAGAAATTCTTGTTCGAATGCATTTGTCGAAAGAATAGGTGCATTTGGTATCTTCCGGGCTTAGAGCGAGCGCTTTGCAGCAATACAGTGTGAGGGCATGGAACTTTAGGCAGCGTTCAGATAAACATCTGCCAAAAGATTCTTATGAAAATTATATTGTATTTAAAGTACATTGTATATCATCATCATCGTCAACCCATTTACTGTCTCACTGGTGGGCACGTGTCTCCCCTCAGAATGAGAGGGATTAGGCTATAGTCAACCAAACTAGCCTACTTTGCGTATTTAGACTTCATATGTCATCAAGAAAATGCAGGCAGGTTCCCCTACGATGACCTCTTCCTTTACCGTTTAGTAAAGTTAAGTTCTGTAAGTGAGTGCGAATTAATGATTATTATAATCCACCATGTCAAATGACTCGCTTGATACAAGTTGTGATTACCTTCTTAGTTGCGAACCCATGTACTGTTGTAGTAGTAAGAGTGTAGTGCTAGCCTAGCTAATGATAAAACCATTACATGGTCTTGTAATATGATGATTTTTTAGTTACTATCGTTATCATCGTCTCCATTTTCTATAAATAGTAGAATTTCTTTTAAAAGCCTTACTATAAATACATCAAAACCACAAATAGTTTTATGTTTACAATGTTTTTTAAATTCACGTTTCCACGTTACAGTGCCATAATGTACTATTCTCTCTAGCAGAAACACATTAGGCGCGATATAACGGTACATTAGGCAGGGTGCAGATGCGCGGTTACTCCGCAGCCGAGCTATTTTCATGTGATAAGGGTACATACATACGGTTTGGTTCGCCCCTTAAATTTATTACAGCGGAAGGTGGGCAAAAGAAATGTTAAAAAATGAATTATGAAATAAATGTTTTAGTTCACTTTGTTACTGCGTGCAGTTTGTTTGATAAACGTACCGGGATGTGTTGGGATCGTAATAGCAACTGATATAATCTCTTTCATTTTACTGGTATTATTAGTGTTATGATATCGAATATGTTTTTATTATTGTCATCATTTAAAAACATTTATTTACCTACGTCATTATTACCATCATCTTCATCGTTCTAATCTGCATTTTATTAATTTGTTGACATCCAGCGTAATGCTTTTCTTATAGAACTGCAGATTCACTATAATTCACCATTTGCATTACGTTCTTCCAAGCAGCAATAAGCTATCCAATACATACTTTAAAGCAAGCTGTCTGCAACATTAAAAGGTTACACTGTCACTTACGCTTGACATTATTCTCACAAAGGTCGAGTAAAACTTTCAGATATTACCAAGAGACATGACAGACAGACTTTTAAATTTAGAAGTCTTGCAAAAGGAACGTGAACGTAAAGATAAAGGATTTGTGGCTACGCTAAGACCCGACGATGAAACACTCATACATATTTAATGAAACCACAAATTCAGACGTTGATTTTCGATTTCACAAAGGCCTTCGATAGGATGAGATACAAGATAGTTACATTAGTAATGGATATTTAATCAAATTAGGGTTTGACGTATTGAAAATAAATATATAATTTAATGTAATGACTTCAATTGTATTACATAAAATATTAAGATGCTTCAAGATAGAAGTAAAATAATTGCACGATTAAGTCACTAATTCCAAGATCTGAAATGTAACAGAGCCAATTAGAGAAAACGTATGATTAATTAGCTTTTCAGTCAACTGCCTCATTAATTAGTCTAGTGGTCATAAGCAGTATAATGCTTATGACCACGACACTATAGTAGACACGACTACTATAGTAGAGGTCTTGGGTTCAATTCTAAGGTCAAGTAGGATATTATAGGGCTTTTATATGAAATCTTGTGCAGCAGCTCGGAGATTGGATTTATACTCGGTTAGTGGCAATTAGCGAGAACCTTCACATGCGAACTGTGATTGTATACATCTCTCTTACTCTTTGGGGAATACAGGTGTAAAATCACCCTATGTTATATTTATTTTAGCCAAGACATTTCAGTAATTAAATAAATAAAAACTTCACAGTGACTTTCTTATAATTATTAAGTTTTTGATTTACGTTGTTCTAACATCCACCCTTTTTATTATCTTAATATCCTTTTTTCATCATGGTGCACCTTTGTTGCATGGTGCACCAGCAGGTTTCACCTTTTGCATTTCATGACGTGCGCAGGATTTCAATAATAATAAAATAATTGGGTGTATATGTGAGATTTGCGTGTTAGAATATGCAATGCATATGAAAATGTTTAAACGCTGCCAAGTCACTTGATTTTTTGTTAGGTGTTGATTAATTTTCCATTTATTTATAGTTAGGTACTGAACAGATTTTTTTTTTAATGCTACCTACTGTTAAGTAAAAATAACGTAAAAAAGAACAACTGAATAGAAAGTGCAACAAATGATAGTTTTGAGAGAGAAAAGACTTAGACGCTAGATTGAAGAAATCATATTGAATAATAAAAAAATAACCGTGAATATCTCAATAAAAATTCAGTTGACAACATTATATTTCTAAGGCTTTCTCATAATAACTTTTGAACCTTGCAAACATTTATATAGTAGCGTAGGCGTTGGAATACATTTCACAAGCTCAACTTAATTTTATTTCGAGAACACCACATTTTCATAATTCCTTTATATTATCTCTGTGTTGGTATGTGTATGTATTATAAAAACAATAATACTGCAATTAGTAATGGTTTTATTAGTTATCTTAGAGATAATGTAACAACCAAATTAAGCGTGGCTCGGCCGCCATCTTGACTGCGGTGCTTGTTCACTAGTGATGTGACATACTCATAACATCCTCCTTATTAGAGAAAATTAAGTTTTTATAATTTAACTGCTTGAGACAGTTTACAAAAATTATTAAACTCTTAAAAATAACTTTGACAACAAAGACTGTTTAACTAACTAAAAATAAGACAATATGTTGGACTGTCTCTATCTATATATTATATTCTAGACTTAACTTAATCAGCCCTTCACAGTCATTGCCTTAACGTTTGCTTAAAAAACATATTTTTTTTTTTTTTTATAAATCTAACCGTCTTGCTGGTCTTATGACTCTTCCACACCTAGTGCGCATTTCAACTGGTGTTGTAAGCTCTTCAATAGATGGTGCTACTGTATGAGAATTATGAGGTGTTTTAATATTTGGACTTCTTTGCAACATATTATCTTGAGATACTTTTTGAGGTGACTGCGGAGGCTTCAAAATATGCTGTCTGTTTCTCCTTCCTATAAATCCATCTGACCCTTCAACAGTATAAGACCTAGGCTGATCACATTTGGACCTTACTGTGCCTGTAATCCATGGAGTATCTGGCACTTTCTTAAAATAGACCTTATCTCCTTCTTGTAGTTCTGGTAATGATTTAGTCTTTCTGTCATAGTAATCCTTCATTTTATTTTTATTTTCTTCCTTAGTTTGTACATATTCTTGAAATTGACTGTTCTTGGTTTTAAGTTTTTTGAGACTGTAGGCAATTGTGTTCTAAGTGAACGTGACATTAACAACTGTGCCGGTGAAGGTAGATTTCCTCTTGGTGTATTTCTGAATTGAAGCAAAGCAAGATATGGATCTGTTCCTGACTCATCTGACTTGGTAAGAAAACGTTTACATATCTTTACTGCGGACTCTACCAACCCATTTGACCTTGGTATGTAGGGGCTTGATGTATTGTGATGTATTCCCCATTCTGAGATAAAATTCTTAAACTCTGCCGAATTAAATGGTGGTCCATTATCAGAGAATAACTCGACTGGGATACCATGTCTGCTAAAAATACTTTTAAGACAAACAATTACTGTTTTGGCGTTAGTACTTGCCACGGCCATTAATTCAATATAATTTGAGTAATAATCTTGTAGTACTATGTATTTTTTAGATTTATAATCCATAAAATCAACACCAACTTTTTCCCATGGAAGTGATGTAACATCATGTGGAATAAGTGGTTCTGGGGCATTTGTACTTCTATGTGACAAGCAAATATGACAGGACTGAACAATGTTTTTTATATCAGTTGACATAAATGGCCAAAATACATGTCCTCTAGCAAACGCTTTTGACCTTTCAATTCCCAAATGACCACTGTGTATTATTTTCAAAATGTCAGGCCTTAATTTTTTAGGTATGACTATACTGTTATTTCTGAAAATTAGATCATTTTCTGTATGTAACTCAAATCTATACTGCCAATACTCATGTAGATCCTCGTGAATTTGAGTTTTACTTGACGGCCATCCTTCTTTACAATATTTTTTCAAAATCTGCAAACTTTCTTCTTCATTAGTGCCTTTGATTAACCACTGTAGACGTTCTGATGAGACTGGTAATGACTTAATCAGTAAATTTACATGAACAATGATATCATCATCTAATTCATCTGAACTTGTTTCAGAGAGTGCTGCTCTTGACAAGGTATCAGCAATGTACATGTGACTACCTTTCTTGTAAACTACATTTAAACTGTAGAGTTGTATTTTCAACATCATTCTTTGGAGACGTGTTGGAACCTCGACTAAAGGCTTTTTAAACAATGTTATTAAAGGAGCATGATCCGTCTCTACAGTTACAGTTTGTCCATATATAAATTGATGGAATTTGATGCAGGCAAAAACTATTGAATAGAGTTCTTTCTCTATCTGAGCCATTTTTTGTTGTGTATCTGTTAAAGTTTTTGAAGCATAATATACTGGATGTTGATTTTGTAACAACACTGCTCCGACAGCACTCTTACTAGCATCACTTTGTAAGACAATAGGATCATGGACATTAAAATGTGACAATACTGGAACTTGACATATTAATTGCTTCAGACGACAAAATGTTGTTTCATGATTGGCAGTCCATTGCCAATCAGTAGATTCTTTTAATAATTGGCGTAGAATTTCTGTCTCACCTGCCATATTTTTAATAAAAGGACTTAAGTAATTAAGTAGACCCAGAAATCGTTGTAAATCCTTTAGACAGGTAGGAGAGGGCATCTCTTTGATTGCTCTGACTTTGTCTGGATCAGCGGTGATATCGTCTGCTGTGAAAATATGACCCAGATATTTAATACTCTCCTTGGCGAATGAACATTTGTCTTTATTGAACTTGACATTATTTTCCTTTGCTCTTTTAAATACCATATTAAGACGCTCATTATGCTCTTCTAGTGTTTGACCGCTGACTAAAATATCATCGCTGTATACTGCCACCCCTGGTATGTCACCAAACATTTCTGTCATAATTCTGTGAAAATACTCAGGAGCACAGTTGACTCCATATGGAAGACGTTTAAAGCGGTATCGGCCAAAAGGTGTATTAAAAGTTGTGAGGTAAGAACTCTTCTCACTCAACTTGCACATCCAAAATCCACTACTTGCATCCAAAGTGGAGAAAAATCTTGCACCAGCCACCTTGGCGCGGACCATGTCTACTGATGGAATAGGATAGTGAGTCATGTTAATTGCCTGATTTAAATTACGGGGGTCTAGACATACCCTTAATTGACCATTTCTTTTTTCTATTAAGATTAAGGAACTCACCCATTCAGTAGGCTCTGTGACCTTGGTAATGACATCCATTTTTTCCATCTTCTCAAGTTCTTCTTGAAGTCTATGATGTAATGCAAATGGTACCTTCCTTGGAGCATCGACTTTTGGCTGTACCTCAGGATTTGTACTTATGTGACACTCGCCAGGAAGACAACCAAGACCGGTAAAAAGAGAATTATTACATTCAACAATTTTATTGAAATTTATATTTTGTGACTGACTTGACTGTAGTGGAGATGACTGTGACTGACTTTTTGTGATTTTAGAACATGTTACTTGACTTGAATTTGACTCATTTTGACTTATTTCTGAAGACAATTGACTAATACCACCTTCTGACGTTTGCATACTTGTAGTGTCTACACAGAAAACTCTTTTAATTAACCCAATTTCAGAGCATGTAAGTTTACCAAGTACAGTTGGGGAATTGACATATGCAATTATAAAATTAATTTGTTTTGTCATATAGAGGTCATTAAATTGGAATTTACACTCTAGGTTTTGTTGACCTAGTACCTCTAGACTATTACCAGTGTATGACTTAATTTTTACATCAGTTTTAGACAATACCTTTTTAGTATTAAGTGAATCATAAACACTTTTTGACATAATATTGACATCACTGCCCGTATCAATAATACAATTTATTTGTGAATTATTTATATATAAATTAATTGTCCATTCACTTGAGTTGGATGACTGAATATGACCTACAAACAACTCATCTTGTTCTGACTGTACCTGTTGCATATCACTTTCTGACTGTATATATTTTATTGACTTTGACTGGATTGACCGACAACAGACTGCAAAATGACCGACTTTTTCACATTTCTTGCACTTTACACCAAATGCTGGACACTTATAGCGATGCACCTGACCACACCTCGTACAAACTTCCTGTCTTGACTGCTGACTATATTGACTGACGTTTTTTGCGTTAGACTTTGATCTTGAGCGTGACTGACTCATATACAAGACTGAACTTTGTTCTGATGATAATTCATCTGTTTGATGTCTGGAAGCAAGCATGGCTTTTGCCATCTCTAAGGCTTTGTCAAGATCCAACTTATCTTCAAGCAATAATTTTTCTCTTATATAGTTGTATTTTAGATGCATATTACATATGAACATTATTTTGACTAGGCGTTCCTGCAGCTGTCCTAGCTCACAGTTTTGTGACCTTAATTTAAGTGTGCAAGCAAAGTCATCCAAGGTTTCATTTTCACCTTGTTTGTATGTAAAAAAATTATGACATTCGTAAGTGAGGTTAGCTTTTGGGGCGAAATGATTTTGAAACAACTCTATGAGCTCGTCGTATTTAAGTATATCCTCGTCTTTGCCAAACGTATTGAATACATCCACGCCCTTTTCACCAATGACATGTAGAAATAAAGCTACCTTTCTGCCATCACTCTCGTCATCCATGCCAGATGCACGTAAATAAATTTTGAATGTCTGCACCCATTTCTTCCATTGTTGGGCCAAGTTACCATTCATCAACATGGGCTGCGGACTGGGCATTCCCGAAAGTTTCTTGGGCTTGGGAATGGCTTGGGGATTTTCCTCAGACATGACGCCGACTTTTCACTTGAAAATTTCACAATGACTCGACACGTAGATTATGAACCCAATTACTGACACCATGTGTTGGTATGTGTATGTATTATAAAAACAATAATACTGCAATTAGTAATGGTTTTATTAGTTATCTTAGAGATAATGTAACAACCAAATTAAGCGTGGCTCGGCCGCCATCTTGACTGCGGTGCTTGTTCACTAGTGATGTGACATACTCATAACAATCTCTAAACCGCGACCTTTCATATGGAGGTATTCACGGAGAACGTTCTATGATTGCAAATGAATTTTCATTTTATCCTTCTCCCGCGTCAATTTTGGGGAGCGAGTGAAAGAGACAGCTGTAAGTGATACATTCTCGTGTGGAATCGATTCTGAATCCACGAAGGAATATTCTTCTTATATCTTTTGACGAATATTTTTCCTATTTGGTATGAGTCTCATGCTACTTTATAACTTCATCTGGTATCCTTTTTCTGTTGAAAGAAAAAAAAAACAGATATGCGGTATTTCAGTGAAATCAATGTTGGAACATTTTGATTTTTCTTAATATAATAAGATATTAAGTAAACTGTATATATTTTTAATAATAAATACGTCCTAAGGAATAGCGTGAGGAATTGTTAAGAATTAATATTAAATGCTTCCGATATACACGTTGACAGTGTTATAATAATTATCACAGGAAATTTCCTGTGATAATTATTTTATCAGAATTGCTAATGTTTATTAGAATTATAATTACGTAATATAATCATGAAAATATCCTATGAGTGACAGATCTACGTAGGTATTTGTTTGCAAACAAACAAATATCGAACCAATCATTTCAAATTTAGAGCAAATTTGAAATATTAACGGTATATCTTATAACTTTCTACTTAATTAACTTTTGTATCAGTTATTCAGAATTGAGAAAAAAAAAAAAACAACGAACAACTTTAATAAAATTAATAGTTTTTAAAAATGATTCCCTAAATGTATATGCACTATGGCATGATATAGCCATAGTTTTCAAATTAGAATCATTTATTCAAAGACCACATGAAAAAAATATCGTTAGTTCATTCTGATCACGTTTATGATTAATATCACCTACAGAATTTCGTCTCATACTAAAATAACTATACGCTCCTGATTATAGTTGAATATACTTACAGAATTTTCTGTTTGCGGTTACTAAGATTTACTTGGAATTTATTCTAAGCCATCTCCAGTTTCTTTGTCAACATTTCGCCTAAAACGTGGGATGCGTACAAAGGTAGTTTCGTCTTACTTACGTTTATTTCATCTTCAACATTACCATAATCTTCTAAAGTGACTGCTGCCTACTTTTTTTCTTAAATTGTAATGCCTAATATAATCTGAAGGATACCATCTTTTCCTGTCAACGTTGAAGTAATTTGCATTGCTAATACAGTTATGTCGTCATTAGAGATTGGTATAACAAATTTCTTATTCTTATGTTGTTTTTAATTAAGTCCTTTCGATTTTGCTATTCTTTTATGGCAATTTTTTTAAGTATCTTAATAAGTGTTAATACTGTAAACAACTAAGTTTCAGCCAGTATTTCACAAACTACTGAATTTAATATAACTAAATAATTTTGCCTCTGAACAGTTTGTTTGTGTTTGAGGTTGTAGTTTGCCTAATTTAGAGCTGCAACTGAAAATTGGCTGAAACTACACGCAGTCTGGCTGTTTTCCCAGAAGCAAAGCCTACTAACTAGGGTGAGCTGTTGTAGTGTTTGCAATATATGAGCTTATGTACTTAACTGTAGTGAGTAGATTCGTCTTTAGATTTTTGTCAAAACCACTAACAACGGCACATTAATTATGATTTCTTGTTACTAGTTATATTAACTTTATATGGGTTTTAGTAGAAACATTAACAATATTTATTACGGATAATGTACTTAGGTGCTGGCATGTAGTTGGTTACTAACACCTGTATTTGACCTGATTCCAATTAATTTGCGAAAATCCGCAAGCAACGTTCTCCAAACATAAGGAAATTTAAGGTGTACCTGCAAAATGTGGTATGACTATAATATATTGTAATAAATTGTAGGTACTTAACATAATTCTTTCCGGTTATTGAATACCTTATTTTATGAAAAAGTGTATTATATTTTTAGTAATTAGTATTATACTTCCCTGCGTATTTGTGTTTAATTGTGTGTAGCTTTGTAATTCTAACGTTTTCTTGTATGAATTGTATTAGATATCACGTTTGAGCAGTATCTACTGTACTGTAAGAGAAAAGATCTCATATATCAATATCGAGATTACTTTTATTAAGGTTAATCTCTCAAAGATCTTCCTCTTCCAATTCCGGATAATAATTTTATTGGCAATTGAGGCGTAGCAAGCAAATCTATTGGAAGAAGCCCTCACATACAGGGGCTGACCCAAATTCTCCTTTGCTGAAGCTTATTCTTTGGCCCAAGTGACAAGCTTGCTGTCACTTGTCACTAAAGGTTAATAGACACGAAATATGGTAGTATTGGATGAATAAAAGATTTCTGTTTTCGATTTTGTCGTATGATAAGAATAAAAAGCTATTGGTTTTTATCCATATTGATTTTCTGTTGCTTCGTGTTCAGTATGTTGTTTAACATAACATATCATTACGCCTATTCCGGAAGGGATAGGCAGAGGTGTACTAATGTACACCCACAGTTTGGCAGTGTGTTTTAGGTCCCTTATAATAGGGGTATGCTTATTGCCATTAACATTTACAAAGTCAGACTCCGAGCTGCTGCTGTGAATTTCATAGAAACGAAGAACCTAATTCCGAACTCATCAGCGTGACGTCTAGTGTAACACTCGCAGTTAGGACCAAAACACTCAAAGCATCGTATTTACGGTCTAAAATATAGCTTGCATGCAAATTAACAGTTTCCATACGTTCATTTTAAGGTATTTTGGACTATATTTAGTTCAATCCTTCAAAATAAGTGGATAATGTAAAAAAAATTCAATCTCTTGAAATCATTTATATAAAATATTTTGCTATTGCAATTTTTGGGTTAAGTATCTCTTAAAAGTTTGTGAAATCCCTTAAAATTGATCACTGATTATTTAGATACGTCACTAATATAACAACAAAAGCGTGCGTAATCAAAAAAAGGATTTGACATATATACTATAAAAGTTCAATACAGAGTGTTTTCCGCACATTTTTCATTACTTGCAAAACGCTTAATGCGTGTATTGTTTGGTACGATACAAATCCCTAGGGATAAGGACTGGCCTCACAGGCAGTGCATCGTGCAGTATTTGAGATGTCTGACTGAATGTTTGAGCAAATCCATCGCATTTGAACTGAACGAGAATGCTGGCTCAGGGAGAATCAAATAACTATTCTTAGGTATCACCAAATACGAATAAGTTCTCGTTACTCTGAAGATTATTTCATACAAATTCAGTTCAATTTTTTAATCTTTCCCGTATTGCGAAGCGGCTGCTCCGACATGGTGAAATGTGCGGCCTTAGTTATAATTATGAAACCTATTTTGGTAGGCTTCTATATAGATTTGATGTAAGCTAGACTGCGCCTAGAGCGTAGTACAGGCCTATATTAACGTTACATAGATCCAATAAGGCTCTTACTAACCGTAGTAACAATGTTTGTTAATTTTTCTCATTGTATTTCATCTTTATTTTTATAGCAATAGCTAAAATTGGTAATCAGGCAAGTTGCGAACATTAACTGAAAATATTTCAGAAGAATAAGGTTTTCTTCGAAAAGATTACAATTATAGACTAAAACAAACTATAGAAAAAAAAGATTGTCCGATGGCTTTGAACTTGTTATAAGTGAACAGACAAGTTGGAAACATTTTCGATATAACTTTTTCAGTTTTACTTTCTATGTATTAAGAAATTCAATAAAGAGACATTAAATCAATGAAATTTATAAAGTTTTGGATAAAGCTCAAATATATTCATTTGAAAAATAATGTTCAATAATATAAGTCGCAGTATAAAATATGGATTTTATAATTGTAATGATTTAGATAAATTTTTACATTGGACAACATGAAATAAAAGCAAATATTATGAGAACAAGGTTTAATTAAGGTACCATTAAACATTTCAATCCAATTGCCAAGGATAAACGTTGAAAATTGAATTAGAAATTGGATAATAAAAATAAATTTGGTGTAAAATTAGAAGCTAATACTCTTGAAAGGGACAATGACGCGTGAGGAAGGACCCTTCCCATATTTTTATATTAGCCCTTGAATATTGGACGGACAAAATTAAGGTCATTCAGAAAACTGGAGCCGTCGTAAACTGAGGTATAACAAGGAACATAGAAGATAGAATTGAGAACTGTAACGAAAATATTTTAAGGATACCTGAAGGTATTGAATGATAAAGGATTATAATAACATTCAATCACTATACGCGCTTAGATCAAGTAGATGAAATAAATATATTGTTAGGAGATTGATAAAGTTTTTAGGAATACCCGCCTATTCTTAAAGTGACATGCATCGGTTTTGTATAAAACACAAGCCGATACGTCAACTCGCTCTCTTTTGCTTGGGAGCTCGGAGGCAACATGGACGTCATGTCATACACTTGTCCGCTGGTAATTTGGATAGTGAGGTCGTATCTCTATTCGATCATTACGTGTAATTATTGTGTGTGTGCCCTGTTGTAGTTCTGACTCTGTAAATTGTTACTTTAGCTATGTTAAATCTTTTTAAAACCACGCCCTGTCATAATTTCTAATTATATTGATAATATTATTGTTTTTAATAATCACTATAGGTAGAGAGGTTAAGTTCTTATTAGGTATGTTAAACCATATTTTTTTTATCACAACATATTTATATACAACCTTAATTACATTGATGATAATGATGATGATGATAAGAAATAATAGATAATAATTATGTAGTTTACTAAATAAAGTTTATGATTCTAAGTCCTTAAAATTGGCTCCTAGATTTATCCTAGATGGTCCTTATCCTAAGCTTACATAAAATACTTATATACCAATATTATAAAGTTTGTGACTGCCTCGTTGGTCTAGTGGTCCCAATCGCGACTGCTACGCTAGAGGTCTTGGGTTCGATCCCCAGGTCGAGCAAAGTGTTATTGAATTTTTCTATGAAATTCTCAGTAGCAGCTCGGAGTCTGGATTTGTGCCCGGTGAATGGCAATAGGCTCGCCCCCTATTACATGGGACCCAAAAACATACTGGCGAACTGTGGGTGTACATTAAGTACACCTCTGCCTAACCCTTCGGGGAATACAGGCGTGATGGTATGTAAAGTTTGTGACGTTGTGAGTTTGTGACGTAGTAGGGGGTAGTCTCTGGATCTACTGAACCGATTTTTCAAATTCTTTTACTAATAGAAAGCTACATTATTCTTGAGTAACATAAGCTATATACTTGTTTCGGCTGCGCCTTACGTTTTCTTGAAGCAACGTGTTGTCAATACTTGGTGACTTTCATAAAATATCATCAGGCGCTTCTTAATGACAAAATGTTAAAGTAAAATTATAAGTACGACATTCCGCTTGTCATCTTCATACGAGAACGTTGTAGCATAACCTTAACTTAATTATATTTTTTGTAATTGGAGAAATTCGTTTTACTACAAAAGTAATACTTGCTTTGTGTCTGACTAGACATAAATTTGGCGCCCCCGGGTGGGCACGGTACGAAATTCGTGAAAAATTTGAACGTCGAACCAGCTCACCAGCGAGTTCATTGAGACCACTTAAGGCCGAAACTCGTTCGGTAAATACAAGAAGAAGTCCTAATCAGTCTGGAGCATTGATGCAGCTTAAGTATCAACCCAGGATTAATGAAGAACAGTTATACAACAAAGGTTATATTCGTGGATCGGACAGTGGATCAGCATAAGTTAAGTGACCTTCCTTCCTCATATTTTACCAAATTTTACCATCCTAGCATATTCCTTAGTCATCTTAAATCCCGTGTAATCTTATCGGTGTAAGGTTTAAGAAATTTGCCTTCCACTTGTGCTATAATTTCAAATTTTATGTTCGCCTACACCAACGGTTTGAGTCCAAATTAGTAAAGTTGGAAGTTTTTTGCCACCAAATTAATCTAGAATTACTGCGTAATTATCTATCATATATAATATTATCCTACATAATTAATAATTTGCATATATTCCATTTCTTCAAATTCAATATAAATTTAAAGATAATTGCAGGTATATTTTTTTCTTTGAGTTCTCAGTCTACCTACATTTGGTTTTCTTACGAAATTCTAGGAAAAATAACTAGTCACTCTCAGTTTTTGACGTGATTCGCCGGAATTTCCAGATTACTCTGAAACATCACGCCATCATCGCGCGGGTGTACGAGCAGAGTTTATGTTTCGAGCTTCGCGGCGCGAATCCGGTTTCCTGGTCGGCGGGTGTCGTCGGATTGAGGGGCGTGAGATTCTTTATTTACATTTAAAAATAGTTAGATGAGAAAATATTGCACTCATACCTATACGGTTGTGTTATTTCGTTTGGTTACCCGTAATTGTTATTGTTGCTTTCGTTATTAAACTTAATCTGTCCAATCATGCAGGACACTGAATCTAAAACATTACGGGAGTTATTCGGCGTAGCTCAATCAAAGGCCAAATTACCAAGTTTAAAAATTATTTTGACAAATTATCACCTTCAGGTGCCTTAACAAATGTAGAAATTGCTGAATTAAGTATTAAACATGGTAAATTTGAGCAGTTATCGGTTAAGTTTGATGAGTTGCAAAGTCAGATTGAGGTCGTAAATAGTGGAAACTTATCATCAGAGCTTGAGGAGCGGGACAAAATTGAATATGAAATGGTAAACGCACTTGCCATTGCCAATAATTTGTTGGATAGTTGCAAGCAAAGTAGTCGTGATGCGAGAAATGAACCTCATGATTCTGGTGTTAGGTTGCCACGTATACAAATTTCAAAATTTGATGGTGCGTATTTTAAATGGCTCGAGTTCAGGGATACATTTTTAGGCTTAGTCGATGGTAATAAGCAAATCACATCAATACATAAATTCCACTACCTAATTTCATACCTAGAAGGGGAAGCGGCACGAATAATCTCCAATCTTGAAGTTTCTTCTGAAAATTATAAAGAGGCTTGGAAATTATTATGGGCCCGATACGATAATAAAAGGTTACTTGTCAATCACCACCTAAATTCATTGTTCAACATTCAGCAATTTAACAAAGAATCGGAGAGGTCACTTAGGTTTCTAGTTGACCATGTAACAAAAAATTTAAGAGCATTGGCAAGTTTAGGACAGCCGACTGAGCATTGGGATACCCTCATAATATTTAATTTAACATCCAAACTAGACAGTCGTTCGCTAATAAAGTGGGAGGAGTTTAGAAACAATTTTGATAGTATTCCAACGTTAGAAAACTTTAAGAAATTTCTAGTAGATCGCGCCGATGTACTTGAAGCCTTAAATAGGAACAAAAATGATAATAATAACCAAAAGGGCTCTCAAGGTCAAAACCGTTATAATTCAAATACACCACCTGTTAATCAAAATAATAGACCTGAAAGACAACATACTGTAAAAACATTTACGAACGTTAACAAAGAAAATTCTTATCAGTTTGTTTGTATAATTTGTGGTCAAAATCATAAAATATATGACTGCATTACTTTTAAAAATAAAACATTACAGGAAAAATGGTCAGATGTATCTAAGTATAAGCTGTGCTCAAACTGTCTAAAACAGGGACACCCTGCTAGTTCATGTGGTATTGGTCCCTGCCCTGAATGTAAACAGAAACATAACCGTCTCTTGCATAAAACTAATCCGGCTGTTACTAACAATCATTCCCACGTAGAAATAGACTCAATAAACGTGAACTCGTCAGCTTACGACTGTAGTCAAGTTATTTTATCTACTGCTTTAATTGAAGTTCACAATCCCATTAATAATAAGTGTGAAACAGTACGGGCATTGCTGGACTGTGGCAGCCAAGCTAGTTTTATTACAAAATCTTTAAGAGACAGGTTGTCACTAAGGTCAATACCTATATCTAGCCTGAGTGTCATTGGCATCGGGAATCATCCATCTTATAAAGTAGAAGAAAGTTGTATTGCTCAGTTACAATCTATTTATAAAAACTTTGATGTAACCCTTAATTTACTCGTTATGAATGAGTTAACTGGTCAATTACCAAAAAATAAATTTAAAATTCAATTCGAAATTCCCAAACATATAAAATTAGCAGATCCAAACTTTTATGAGCCGTCCGAGGTTGATATTTTGATTGGGTCTGATCTCTTCTGGGATGTCCTAGGAAGCGAACAATCTTCCCTAGGTCCCAATAACCTAAAGTTAAATAATTCCAAATTTGGCTGGCTGATAGCCGGTCCCATACCAAATAGCTTAGGTAGTGTACATTGCAACAATACCATGATAAATAAGTCTAAGGACACTCATAATGAAACTTATATTGAAAATTTACTCACAAAATTCTGGGAGATTGAAGAGATCCCAAACAAGCCCATTCTAAGTGAAAGTGACAGACTCTGCGAAAGGCATTTTTTGCAACATACAGTCCGCTTAGACAATGGACGATTTAGTGTTAAGTTACCTCTTAATTGTTCTCCAAATAACTTAGGTGAATCTTACAATACTGCAAAAAAAAGATTTCTTAATTTAGAGTCACGTTTTAGAAAAAATCCTCAACTAAAATATCAATATATTCAATTTATGAAAGAATATGAGCAACTAGGACATATGTCTGTAGCTCCTAAAGAAAAACCATTTCCCTCATATTTTTTGTGCCACCATGCTGTATTTAAGGACAACAGCGAATCTACTAAACTACGTGTCGTTTTCGATGGATCAGTCCCTACATCTTCTGGTCTATCCGTCAATGACATTCTGATTGCTGGCCCTAACATACAAGATTCTCTTTTCTCCATATTGATAAGAGCAAGACAATATAAATATTTATTAACAGGAGACATTGAAAAAATGTACAGACAATTACTTGTAGATGAATCTTCTAGAAATTTACAGTTAATTTTGTGGAGAGAAGACGAGTCTTTGCCCATCAGAACAATGCAATTGAATACTCTTACTTATGGAACCACAAGTGCGAGCTATTTGAGCACACGTTGTCTGTGGCAGGTAGGCGAGGAATGTGGGGACGAAACTATCAAAACAATAATTCAGCGCGATTTTTATGTCGATGATTTAATCACAGGGTGTGATGATGAGCAACAATTACGTGATATCCAAATATCTATATCTAAAGCCTTAAATACAGCATGTTTTAATTTGCGTAAATTCAAAACAAATTCAAAAATTCTTTTCGAAAATTCATCCTTAAATGTACAAGACAATTTAACCTTAAGTGAAGCGTCGAGCACCTTGGGCCTAGGTTGGGACCCTAATTCTGATATTTTGAACTTCCCGGTTCAAACAAAATTCCATGATGATAAAATAACAAAAAGGCATATATTATCGAATGCATTTAAAATATTTGATCCTTTAGGGCTTTTAAGTCCTTGTATTATTCAAGCTAAAATGATGCTACAAAGTTTGTGGTTGCAAAAAATAGACTGGGATCAAGATATTCCTCAAGAAATAAAAGAAAGGTGGTTAGAATTCTCAAATAATTTAAATTCTTTATTAAAGTGCCAAATTCCAAGAAGAGTATTGTGTAATTCGCCTAAAATAATAGAAATTCATTCATTTTGCGACGCCTCTGAGCGAGCCTATGGGGCATGTTTGTATATAAGTAGCTCGGAAAACAATCATGACTTCATGGTTAGACTATTATGTGCGAAGTCTAAAGTTGCTCGTATAAACCCCATGACCATACCACGATTGGAACTGTGTGCGGCGTTATTAGCAGCTAAATTATGTCATAGTGTCATGCAGTCTATTCGTTACAGACCATCACGAATCGTATATTGGTGTGACTCGAGCGTAGTCCTTGCTTGGCTTAAGGGCGATCCAACCAAACTTAAAACTTTTGTTGCCAACAGGGTGGTTGAAATCAATGAGCTCACTGACTCGTTGTCTTGGCGACATGTCCCCACAGACATGAATCCCGCTGACCTTATATCACGAGGCATCAATGCCACACAGTTAGTAAAAAATAATCTGTGGTGGTCAGGCCCAAATTATTTATCAAAATTTGAAAATGATTTGAAAATGTTTTAAATTCAAGTGAATTAAGTGACTTACCTGAAATTAAAATTTCATCTAAAACTACTAATAAACCTAAATACTTACCTCATATTCATAATAAATACACTCCACTTACCATAAGTTCAGCATCGAAGAAGCTCACGGGGAAGTCTGCATCTGAAACAAAAATATCTAAAATACAAAATTCATTAGGTTCACATAATAATATTACCAACAATACAATATATCAAAACCAAATAAATACTTACCTTAACACCAATACAATACAACCTATAATAAATATTGAAAACTACTGCAATTTAAATAAGCTCATAAAAATAGTTGCATTCGTTAAAAGATTTTGTTTTAACATTCGTAATCGCGATAACAAACAGGTTTTGCCTCTTACGATTGCCGAGTTGGATGACTCATTCTATTATCTTTGTCGTATAGCTCAGTATGAATGCTTTCCAAACGAATACAATGCGTTATCTAAAAACATTCCTTTGAATAATAAATGTAAATTTTTACCTTTATCCCCTTTTTTAGACGAAAGTAAATTAATCAGGGTCGGTGGTCGATTAAATTCTTCAACTTATAGTTTTGACAAGAAACACCCAATAATACTTGATTCTTCTCACCATCTGACTAAGCTTATATTTGAACGAGAGCATATACGCCACATGCATGCCGGTCCGCAGCTATTGCTGTCCATGATTAGGGAATCAGTGTGGCCGATAAATGGCAGACGGCTAGCTCGGCGCACCGTGCACAACTGTGTGCGATGTTGTCGAGTCCGAGGCAAAACTCTAAATCCTAAAATGGGTGATCTACCTAGTCAACGTGTGACGCCAGGTTTCCCATTTATTTCAGTAGGCATCGATTTTGCTGGACCCTTTTATATAATTAATCGTAAAGGCAAGGGTGCCAGAATACTTAAATGTTATCTTTGTTTATTTGTATGTTTGCGTTATAAGTGTGTACACTTGGAAGCGGTCAGTGATCTCACCAAGGACGCTTTTATAATGACGTTACGCAGATTTATTTCACGACGTGGCAAGCCATTAGATATATTCTGTGAAAATGGTACAAATTTTGTGGCTGCTGCTAAAGATATACGAGTTTTTTTAAAATCAAATAATATGGCCTTAACAGAGTTTGCAACTCATGAAAACATACAATTTATTTTCTCACCTGCTCACGCTCCTCACTTTGGCGGCATTTGGGAAGCCGGAGTTAAATCCGCTAAATACCATATTAGGAGAGTTATGGGAAATACCCATCTTACCTTTGAAGAACTTACCACACTCTTCGCACAAGTGGAGGCCGTCTTAAACAGCCGCCCTTTGTGCCCGCTTTCCTCATCTCCTGATGACTACCTTCCATTGTCCCCAGGTCATTTTTTAATCGGAAGGCCATTGAAGGCATTACCAGAACCTAATTTGGAAAATCTTAAAGAGAATCACCTACAACGATATGCTCGACTGCAACAAATTCACCAACACTTCTGGTCACGCTGGCAGCATGAATACATACACGAGCTGCAGCAACGAATGAAGTGGAAAACGAATCATAAAACCCTAAACATTGGAGACCTCGTGCTCATACATGAGGATCATATACCCCCATTATGTTGGAGGCTGGGTCGTGTCGCGCGCTTGTTCCCTGGCCCCGATGGGATTTCAAGAGTTGCCGATGTGAACACCACAAGAGGTGTAGTTCGTCGACCACTAGTCAAGCTGTGTCCTCTACCTGCAGCGGAAGATTTACGATGTTGAAAGACAAGCCTTTCAACGGGCGGGAAGATGTTTCGGCTGCGCCTTACGTTTTCTTGAAGCAACGTGTTGTCAATACTTGGTGACTTTCATAAAATATCATCAGGCGCTTCTTAATGACAAAATGTTAAAGTAAAATTATAAGTACGACATTCCGCTTGTCATCTTCATACGAGAACGTTGTAGCATAACCTTAACTTAATTATATTTTTTGTAATTGGAGAAATTCGTTTTACTACAAAAGTAATACTTGCTTTGTGTCTGACTAGACAATACTATTATTCCTAAAATTGAAAAGAAAGGTGAAGCCGCGGGCGGAAAGCTAGTATGTAATACTTTTATCAATATTACTAAATAAATATTTCCCTTTTCGATATTTTATACTAATTGTAAGCAACCACATACTTATAAAATATTTTCGTTTATTTTCCATCTAATATTATGAGTTTATGCAAATATGAACCATAAGTTTGCACTAGTATGGTTGAAATAGGGTAATTTGTGGTAGTTACGTTTGTTAACGAAAGAACCACCGATAGAGAAGATTTACGGGGGTCAAATGTGGCCCTTTAAACAAGGGGTTGTAAAAAAACAACCCTGTGGCAATTGCGGGTGTTAGCCCGTATAAATTACACTAATAAAACATTTTGTGTAGTTTTCGTCTATGTTTAAATAAAACCCGCAATCTTTTAGATAGCTGAAACAGACACCAAAATAAAATGTGATATTTACGAAACTGCTGGTGTAAATACACGCTGATCGCAAATTTCATACAAATCAACTCATGCAACATTTTTTTTTGCTTTATAGTATTATCTTTGCATATATTTTGTATGTATGTTAGTCGAGCTTTCGATAGCTCGACTGACAAGATAAGCGTAGTTTCGGTATACGTGTGTGCGTGTGATCTGAGGTGTGTTCATAATTTTCAGAACAATATTTATGCAAAAGTATTACAGTACGGTACAGTCGCAAATTCGGAAGGGAATAATTAGGCAGGTGAAACTGCGCGCATATTGCTAGTAAATAATAAATGACCTTATTTTTTAATTTTAATGTTTGAATTAAGAGATTTATAAAAGTTCAATATACTTAGTTAACATTAGTGAGTCATATAATAAGAACATTTTCAGAATGTTCATTAAAAAGCAGATTAATTAATTTATATCATCGATGAAAATAATTTAATGAAAAATCTTGTACAAAGTTCCAATACAAAAAGAAATCCGAATTCTCAATTCGAATTCAACAAAAAGAAAATTGTCTGTGCCGAGTCGGAAAGGACTTTTTCCGATCATTAAACCTTAAAGCAGGTCACCCAATATTATATCTCATTGTGCAAATAACAATTTCAATTATAAAGGTATTTATTCAGAGAAGGAAATGTAATAGGCTATTAGTTCGTTTATTCCCTTGACGGCGGCAACTCCTATAAGCCTATTTGAATTGTTTAGCAGATAGAAATATAAATTACATATTCCATGAAAATGTTGGAAGAAAATATGTTTTTACACGAAGAACAAAAATTCGATTGTGCTTAAATAATTTATATACCAATCTATTTGTAAGGAGAGGTAAATAATTTAAGCGTTAGAAAAATATTTATTAGGTACTTCTTGTCTGTAAATACAGTAAACAAGTAAAGAGTCCCGTAAAACAATCAATATCGTATTCATGAATAATTCAAAATGTTCTAAAAGGGATCACTTTGCAAAGTACCTAACTCAGGGAAGAAAAACATAATTTATACTAAGAATACCAAGTATACATCTATGAATATAACCAAAGGTATAACGGTAACAAAGAAAAACTTAGAAATAATAATGAAGTGGTCCTAAGCGCGACTCTTACAGTAGAGGTCCTGGTTCGATCCCCAGGCCGAGCAAAGTGTTATAGGGTTTTTTCTATTAAATTCTCAGTAGCAGCTCGGAATCTGGATTTGTGCCCGGTTAATGCCAATAGGCTCGCCCCCTATCACATGGGACCTAAATATACCGGAGAAGTGTGTGTGTACATTAGTACATCTCTGCCTAATCCTTCGGGAAATACAAGCCTGACGGTAAATCTAATTAAATAGATATTAACATGCGCTTCTCACAAAATCTCCGTTGACAAGCAATCACAATTTTGAACCATCTCAAGTTCGACGCTTCAAGCGTTTGCTTACGATTCCAAGAATGCTGATAGACAATCTTCGCACGCCATCGAGGCACCTCACAATCAAAACATTCCGGTCACGTGTACTACAAAGCGTCAACTTCAGGCTATGAGCGGTCCCCTCAATTCGAACTGCTTAATGAAGTTAGACAAGGATCGACGGAACGCCTTCGAAATATCTAACACGGAACTTGCATGGATTTGCGGGTCTCTTGTTTCGTTTCGAATATTTTGGTTGTTTTGAATTTTCTGCATTTAAAATTTTCCCGTTTTTGCAACTTTTTTCATTTATGCTCCGCTCCTATTGGTCTTAGCGTGATCATATCGCCTATAGCCTTCCTCGATAAATGGGCTATCTAACACTGAAAGAATTTTCAAATCGGACCCGTAGTTCCTGAGATTAGCGCGTTCAAGCAAACAAACAAACTCTTCAGCTTTATAATATTATATTAGTATAGATAGTTTATTATTGTCTCATTCATCTATACCATGTCGTCTGTATTCGGAAAGAATGTAGACAGAGGTGTACTAACGTACACATTGTACGCCACGACGGTGACCAAATAAGAGGTGGTCAAATGGGCACTCATAAATTATCTTGATTAAATTCTAATACGCACAATTTTTTCAAGTTTTGTCATAGTTTAGTTGTTAAATAAACAACACAACAAAGTAAACTCTTTGGCAAAGTGAACAATTCTAAAAACCTAAAAAAATAAAAACTATAAGCCTACATTTTTTGAAAATCATCATTTGTACAACTAATGGATAATTGTTTTCTGCGAACAATTTCGTGTATCCATCCACTTAAAATGTTAAAGGAATACTCCTCGTGTAAGAAAAGCAATCCATTATATTTCTGTCACAGAGATTTTTTCAAGGTTACGTATGTAAATTATTTTATAAGAAATGTATTCTGCACTGATCCCTTCCATGATTTGAATGTTAGAAAAGTTGTGAGAAGCGTTAAAGCTGCTTCTGATTTCTTTGTAAGCTTTGGATCTGATTTTTGTGCAAATGAGAGAACAAAGAGATACACAGTTGAGTAAATTAATTAGAATTAAATTGATTTTGGGTAACAGTCGTAACTTTTTAGTACAGAAAATCTTGCCTAATTGAGGCGACAAGGTACTTGAACCGACTAACTATCACGCGCTTAAACGGTGAAAGAAAAATCGTGAGGAAATCTGCATGCCTAAGGGATTTTCTTAAAATCGTGAGAAGTCTGCGACCCCTGCAGTTTGCTAGCGTAGTGAGCTATAGCTTCACTAACCCCTCACTCTCACTTCAAGAGAAGATCTGTGATCAGTTAATATGACAGATTTACTGTCATATTAACTGAGCACAGATCTTCTCTTGGGTTGATAATTTTTTGACAGAATTTTTAATATTGACAAATTATAGATATGTTTTTATTTTTATTTTCAAACTATGCAAAAAAGCGCAATGATTTCTGATTTCTCAAATTTTAAATATTGTGAAGATTTGCTCAGTAAATTCTACTAACTTGGTTTAGTTTATAAAGTACGGTTCCTAAAAAAAAAAATTGCATGAATTTACCCAAAACCTTTTATACACAGCAACAATTTAGGTTAACAAAAAAAAAAACATCTGCCACTAGATATGTTTTATCAGATTGTTTTGTAATAACGAATAACATGCAGAATGCAAATATATTTTTTGCATAACGTTGTTTTTCTGAAGCCTCAATCGTTTTCCTACGAGAATTGTAAACTGCATATCTCTTTGTAGCCTGTGGTCCGATCCAAAAGAGAAGGATGGTAGTACTTCATATTTAGAGATCATGTGGTGCTTCGTGGTCATGATATAATCAATTTCATTTCTTGTGTTTTTATCTGGAGAGATCCATGTCCAGCGGTTTTTTGGTTTTGATTTGAACATTGTATTCATGATTTTTAGGTTGTACTCTTGCGCGTATTGAATTAGTCTCGTGCCTCGAGCGCTTCTGATGCCGTAACCATACTCTCCTGTAGCGGAACGTTCGTACTTTTTTGGAATTCCGATTTGAGCATTAAAATCGCCTATAGAAAATACGTACTCAGTATATGTGGAATCATGAGCTTTCGCTAAGTCCTCGTAAAAATTGTCTATTTCTTCCTGTGATGAGTTTTCAGTGGGTGCGTGCGCTTGAATTACTGCAAAACACAGGTTTTCCATTTTGATTTCCAGTACGCACACTCTTTCAGATATTCCAGTAAATTTTATGATGTTATCTTTGTGTTTCTTCCTTATTAGAAAACCTACTCCATATAGTCCTTTTGTTTGACCAATGTAGTAGAAGATGTATTCGTCGTCTTCGATTGTCTTTTCTCCTAGGCGGCGAACTTCGCTCAAACCTATTATATCATGCTTAATATCTTCTAGTGCAGCTTTTAGTTCAATATATTTTTGATCCGAAGATAATGATCTTACGTTGAGAGTGCAAATGTAGACGGTATTTTTCGTTTTGATGATAGTTTTTGGGGGGTTTTGGTCGAACTCTCCCGCGGTGACCGGCCGTACTGGGAGATTAGCGTTTGGAAGAGGGTCCGATTTTGATTGCTATGCTGTGTTATGGTCTGGTGTCTTCGATGGGCAGACGAAATTGTAGCGTGCGCGGGTGGAAGTTGGCTAGACAGAGCTTATGACAGAGAAGGATGGCATTCCTTGGGGGAGGCTTTTACCCGAACGGGGTCCATGCATCAAATAATTTAGGTAGTTGATAATGTAAAGTAAACAAAAATTTAAAATAACTACAAAATATAATTTATAATTTAACAATCAAATTCATCCATGTTCATAATGTAGTTGAATATTTTGGGCTAATATGCTACCATTTCTTCTTTTTTTCTTTCTTTTTTTCTTGTATCGTTTAAATATGTACCTACTATGCATGGAATTAAATAAAGCTTTATTATTATTATTATTATTATTATATCTCTTTGTATGTGAACTCCTTTTTTTTTTTGTTGGCAACACTGGAAGAAAGAAATCTTCGTCAGCTCAATGAAGCTCTAGTCTTTTGTTACGCCACTTTCTTGTAGCTAAAGTAGTGCTAATTTAGGAACTGTTTTGTTAACTCTTTTGTTCATAGCTTCTACTGTGTGCTTCACCTAATTAAGATTTTGTAGCAAAATAGCGCAAGTTCTTTAAACTGAAATGAACAATTAATGTAAGAAGTAATTAATTATTTCTGAGTTACAAGCATTTGTCTAAACGTACAAAGTCACTTGTCGTACTTTGTCGTCTTAAACGTTATTACCTAAGTGTTAATTACTAACTGGAAATTTTCGCACTACGTAAAGCTGGGAAGTTAAATTATAATTCGTGTTAAACATGAACTAAGATCTACAATGTATAATATAATAAAACTGAAAAGTTTGTTTGTTTAAGCACGCTATTTGCGGGAGCCACTTATGAAATTTGAAAAAATATGTTTGCTTTAGATAGCCCTATTCTTAAGGTACGTTATAGGCTATTAAACATCAGGCTATGACCTATAAGAGCGGGGCAGAGCGGGTGAGATCTTGGGGCACAGTTAGTAGTTAAACAAAACTGAAGTTTGTTTGTTTGAAAGCGGTAATCTCAGGAACTAATAGTCGGATTAGATTTTTTTTTCTTCATTAAGTAGCTCAATTCTTAAGGGACGTTATAGGCTTATAAGCATCACGCTACGACATATAGGAGCTGGGCAAAGTTGTTGTAACTGCTGGGTACAGCTAGGATTGACAGGAAACTATTTTTATTTCGTAAAATTGCATCTTATGATAATTACATAATTATAGTTAAGTGGTCTGAAAAAAAAACTTTGTAGTTTTTTTTGTTACTTATCTATCACATAATATTAGTCCTAGCTAATCTAGATATTAATGAGATAACTAATACCATATTTATACAAATTTAAAACTATTGTTCAATCAATATGAAAGGGCGTATCTATCGATTAAAAAATAATCCTTAGTTTATCCAATCTCTTACAAACTAGATCAAAATCACAGCAACTATATAACCACAAAAAGTAAATGTTTTTGCCTAAAGTTACTTAGTAGGTATAAGTCAGGCGTAAAGTATCAAGTGCGTTGCCTTTGGTAAAAGAACTATGAAATTGAAGTATCAAATAGGTATTTGCGTATCCCCCGAGAAGATATTCCTCGATTCAGTAATCACAATACAAAAACAATCTCGTTCGTTGCTCCTTTAAGTAAAAGTACATATTTCTAATTTTCCATCATTCTGCTTCAATTTCTTTCGAAAAAAGGCAAAAATGAGGTGAATGAGGAATTTTGAGGTGTGTTGAGTTTTATCCTAAAGAGCGTTATCTTACTGAGCAGAAAGCAGTGATAGCCTTGTGTTATTGACTGTCAAGTCGTAGGTCTTGGCTTCGAATCTAAGACCAAAACCTCTGATTTTTGATAATCAGGTAGCTCGCCTGCTCGTTTGCCCAGTAATCCCATAAAAAAAGTATTGCAGTTTAATCTTATTTCTCTAAAAAAATTAAAACTGATCGTTTAATAACCGAGAAATTGAATTAAGCTATATCAATATTTCTATTTCAATCATACAAATTCAACATTGTATTATCTATAGACTTTCGGCAAACTGTGCCAAGATTATCACATCACTAGCGACAATATAATATACGTTGTATTATGAATTATGCATCCGCCCAAAGACGGCAGGCGGCCTTATTAAACCGCCTGTAGCCCCAGGCTTACAACCCCACTGTAACCTATAACATTGAAATTTATTGGCTAATTTGCTTAGCACCAGAAGTCGTAATTATACGGCTATAAAACTTGATAAAAACTGACAGATTTATTAGTACTTTGTAAGGCCATGAATTATTGAAATTCTGATATGATAACCATGTACTAACAAACATACTATTATTCTTAAGTTTATAGGCAGAAGGGTTTTTAGACTATTATAGGTACAGTCGCAAGCATAAATATATACACATGGCTAAATTGCCGCAAACGCGGCAGGGTAACTTGGACTCTTTCCGACAAAAAACTGCACTTGGGTTCACGAATCAAATCACGGCCATTTAATAGCCATTTTTTTATAGTAGGTACGGAAAATCCTCCGCTAGGGACGTCGCAGGGTATGTTGGATTCGTACCAACTAAAAACCGCATGACATTCGCCAAGACCATGACAGGCTGCGGTCTGTTCGCTGGGCCCTTTCAAAGGCCGAGGAATGCGCGCGTGCTGAAAACACTTATACTCGTATACGCTTACTAGGCCTTCTTGCTGTAGCCTAATGGACGATGGCCTTTTTAAGACAGAGCCGGCAATTCCCGTAGATATGTATTTATGTTTTGGCCCATAGAAATACATTACATACATACATACATATACATTCGACGGTATACAAACTTCTTGTTCTTAAAAATATAAAAAAAAGATAAGCACTGAATTGTTAATATCCTCCGATATCCAATTAAAGAAAACAGTGACGCAAACCAAGAACGCTTTACAATGCAGATTTTTAAACTTACATTCGTCGAATAGAACGTGTTTGGAATTTTTACCACCTTATTACAAAAAGACAAAGCAAAATTTGGGATTTGTTCGACATAGTTGTTTTTGCACTTCTAAAGGGCATAACACCTACTATTAAGGTTAAAATCGACCCTCAAGGACCGCAAAAGATAAGGTTGTCAGTTTTCAATGAAACCCGGATATACTTTTTTTGTATTTTCTTCAAAGCCGAAGCAATATCGAGGGTGAATTTAAATTTTTCAGTCGATGAACAAATCTTTATTGACACGACTAAGCTGGTATCGCTCGGAGCTATGTTCGGGAACAAACTAGAACTTTATTGTTGTTGTATGAATAAATCCAATATTTTTTGGAACGCTGTTTGTTTTTCTGCCTATATACTTCATTAAATATACAGAACATTTTCTTTGTCAATTTTTATTATTTTTTAGTATTAAATATTGCGAGTTTTGTTGTGGTAGGACCACGCTGTTCGCAGCATGAATGGGCCGGCTTGACCGGGGAAGTACCAAACTCTCGCAGAAGACCGACGTCCGAGTAATAGCGTTTCGTTACTGCGCTTCGTTCGGTGAGCGAGAGGGCCGGAGGCCCAATTCCTCCTCCAATCCCCTTCCTTCTCCTTTTCTCCTTCCCCTCTCTTTCCCTAAATAGGCTCGGCATCGCATCTGCAACTCCTTTGGTTTTGCAGATGTCCATGGGCGGCGATGACTACTTACCATCAGGTAGCTCGCCTGCTCGTTTGCCGAGTTATCCCATAAAAAAAAAAAAATCCACAAAGAAATGAATTTTCTAATTAAAGAAAATTTTCTTTAATTAGAAAATTCATTTCTTTGTGGATTTTTTTTTTTTTATTTCTTTAATTAGAAAATTCATTTCTTTGTGGATTTTTTTTTTTTTATGGGATAACTCGGCAAACGAGCAGGCGAGCTAGTGAAGAAAAATTCGATCTCAGGCAGGGTTTGAACCTGCGTCTCTCTGGTTAAGGCATTTTCAAACCCTGCCTGAGATCGAATTTTCCTTCACTAGAAATTTTCTTTAATTAGAAAATTCATTTCTTTGTGAAAATTTCGCAATATTTAATGCTAAAAAAATAATAAAAAATAAGCATAATACGGTAACGCAACATCGTTCGACATTGAACTACCTGTAAAGGCAGTCGTGTTGGTTGAAAGACATAGTAATGTCTTCAATAGATGGTGCTGACGTCGCCTCAAGACGTAGAAGGTGGAAGAGAAATTCGACATCACAGGCAGTGGTCTCGGTAGCTTAGTTGGCAAAGCGTCTGGTGTACTTAACCAGAGAGACGCAGGTTCAAACCCTGCCTGAGATCGAATTTTTCTTTCACTAGAAATTTTCTTTAATTAGAAAATTCATTTCTTTGTGAAAATTTTCTTTGTCAGTTAGAAAAAGAAAATATAACACATTATTACTGACTGGTTCGATGCCAGCCGAGCAGTGTTAGGATTTAGGTTTCTCTATCCCTAGGAATAAATAAAAAATATATATTGTAGGTAAGTAATGTCACATAAATAAAACCATTTACTTACTTTCGATCATATAAAACGTCTAATTTTAACACAGACATCAACGTATAAAAGAAATAAAAAGCGCAAAATAAACTCGAGATATCTGCTTCTAGAAAGTTTCGTAAAGTTTTAGATCTGTTGGTTCCCTGTTTGATATCTATTAATTCATATTTTCAGGTAAGATTCAGCGAGTTTCCACCGAGTTCCCTTTCAGAGCAACCCGAACTTCGTGAGTCAAATTTTACTTTCATAACATTATTAAATTGCATACATTCATACTCAGTCCAATGTACTTACTGAAATTACTCTACTTTAGCATATTACTTCGTGTTATTTGAAAATACGGTGCTATTGCAAAGTGGACGTTGAATATTTCATTTTATTTCAAATGTTTTCGCTTGTCACGTCAGCAGATGAAACCTTTAGATGTTTAGTGAAATTATTTTATTTTATACAAACCTCACTGAAATCGAAGCGGTGTGGTCATAAAAAGTTTTGGTATTCTACCCACATTGAGAGACGATGTCTTGTCCTTTTCCCGCAAAAAAATAATATGAATATTGGTTCGTGACGTCACAAGCCCGAACGAACGCTCTCTGTCTAGCTGAAAATTAATCTGCTTATAACTTCCTTATTTTTTAACCAATCTTAATTTTGAATTGATAATCAGCTCAATTTGTAGTATAACTCTCTAGGACTCTCTAGGACTGCCTCGTTGGTCTAGTGGTCGCAATCGCGACTGCTACGCTAGAGGTCTTGGGTTCGATCCCCAGGTCGAGCAAAGTGTTATTTGGTTTTTCTATGAAATTCTCAGTAGCAGCTCGGAGTCTAGATTTGTGCCCGGTGAATGGCAATAGGCTCGCCCCCTATTACATGGGACCCAAACATACCGGCGAACTGTGGGTGTACATTAAGTAAAACTCTGCCTAACCCTTCGGGGAATACAGGCGTGATGGTATGTTTGTAGTATAACTGAGCTTCGAAAGCAAACTGGTAGGTACTTCGCACTTGCCACCAACAGAACAGTAAGGCAGTCAGACGACTCAGAAGTAACATAAACATACCATCACGCCTGTTGCCACGCCCAAAGGATTAGGCGGAGGTGTACTTATGTACACCCACATTTCGCTGATATATTATAGGTCCCATGTAATAGGGGGCATCCTATTGATTGGCATTAACTGGGCACAAATTCAGACTCTGAGCTGCTACTGAGAGCGTCATAGGAAAACCCAATAACATTGCTCGACCTGGGAATATAATAACCCAGGACCTCTAGCGTTGCAGTCGCATTATATACCAGTAGACTTATGAGGCAGTCAGAAGCTACTATTACAAAGCATAATAAAATTCACTAACGAAGTCGTATCCGGTTATTTTATTAGCCCATTCTCTTGCAAATATTAATGACCAAGTACGGAGTCAAAATGCATAATATTTCCTCGGCCTCCACAAACCCATTGGGTACATACGCATTGGGCAGTAAGCCAAAATAGATATAAAGTTAATAATTGCTTAGGAAGTCATTTACAAGGAGTTTTCCCATGCAAATTATGGAAGTGTTACCAGTAAACATGTTTTTGTGTTCTCTTCATTATCGCCGCTGCTGAATAAAGGTTTCTTTAACTTTTCGGTGCTGACAACAATATTTTGAAGTTTAATTGATTAATGCATCTCGGAGGCTGGATTTTGCCTGGATTAATGGCAATAGGCTAGGCCCCTATTATATGGGACCTAAGTATACCAGCGAAGTGTGGGTGTTCTTAGTACACCTCTGCCTATCCCTTCGGGGAATACGGGCGTGATGATATGTGTTACAATAATGAAATAAATTTACTTGACGATCAATAAATATACAACGTGAAATATATTAAGCGCAAAATATTAACGTAGCTTGTTCAGAATCGAATACAGAATTCTTTACAGTTGTTATTAAGTGTTATTTTTCCCTATTTTTGTAATAATACCTGAAACTATGGCGCCCTGGTCCAGAAAGTCGATTTATGGAAAACTGAACCTTATGTCAAACAAAAAAGACTTAATTGAAACGCAATATAATATACCATTATAACATCATGGATTAGAAAGTTGACCAACCAATGGATTATAATTACAAGTAATTCATTATAATTACCGTTAAAAACTATTGTAATCGATTTAGTAGTCGATTGTGAACAAATTACTTTCAGATCTTGCGTTATTATGTTACGCTTTGTAAACTTTATCTATGAAAACTTTTAATAACCCTTAGTATTGATACTGATTCAATCCTATTTTTATATCTAGCTGTAACTTTTCCATAAAATTTAAAATGATATACATTTTAAACGAAGCAAATTTTATAATATCAATAAACAAATACTAGGCCGAAAGATTAGGCAAAGGTGCACTATTGTACACCCACATTTCGCTGATATTTTCATATCTCATTGGATTATAATGTAAAGGTTTTTTATACTTTATTTCATTTATACATTTTTTTTTCATGAAACAGTCATACGATTATTTTGGTTTATAAGCAAAAATAATATAGCAAAGTTAACCCTAAGCAGATTTTATCGTCAATAACAAAAGATTATATCTTTACGAGTCGCTTTTATTGTATTTGTAGACTGCTGACCTAAAAATAATTGAGAGAGAGGCAATTTTCAAGATAAATAATGGAATTGCACTGAAATTGAGTTTTGGGCGGTCTAATTGTCATTTTTGGTAACAATGAAATAATCGTGATTTTGCGATTTGATCTTTAGCCTTGTGATTATGATCTTTGGACTTCTATGACAAAGGTCTCGAGTTCGAATGCAACCCCTCCTGACTATTGCAAGTCATGTGCGTATTTAATTACCACACCGGTCTAACGCAGGTTGGTAGACTTCACAAGCATGTGACATCCCTTAGGCGAGTAGGTTTCCGCTCGATGTTTTCGTTCACCTATTAAATAAGCGCTTGACTATTAGATCCAAACTCGAGATTTTAGATCGTCACATCATAACTAAGCCATCGTTCACATTCTACAATAACTATCAAAAATCCATCGTTTTGTATTTTTTATGCATTTTCCATGCTTACGTTATTAAGGTACCTATTTTAGTGAAGGAAAAATTGACGTCACCTCAAATGCGTAAATTCAAAATGTGAAGGCATATTTTGACATGGCAGGTGGGACTCTCGGTGTCTTAGTGGTTGATGCAGGTTCTCTTCCTGCCCATGGTAGAATGTTTCCTTCACTAAAATAACTTTATCACGAATCCATTTCACAGATTTAACATTTTAATCTTCTTGAGCACTTATACGTACAAATATGAATTTCAAGAGTCAACAGACACCTCTTTAAAATATGTAAACGCACGTCATTCATACAACATGCCTACAAGCTCTTTCGTTTAACGTATCAATATTTAACAAGAGCAATATACTCAAGTGCTTCCAAAGGCTGAAAACTTTATTTTTATTCACACGCTTGAATCTTTTGAAGTGCCACGCTTATACGTATCGCGGGCATAAAGTTTTTGATATCTTAAGAGAGTGAAGATTGACATCAGTTTCTTTAAGATATATAGAATGATGAAAGGAGGAATTTCTTATTTAATACAGTTTGTAACTCTTTCAAGAATTCTAAGAACTAAAAATATCAGAGTATGTAAAATTGATATTACATACGGATACGTCAATGGCGTCTTAGGATTACTACATACCTACCATCTTGTATGTCCCGCTGACGAGTTATACAAAAGTAGTTTTTAAAACAACTACAGTTCCCTGTTATTTTTATTTTTTTAGATTGTATACCATTAATTGAACCAACTGAAATGTCAGTTGCTAATGTCAATGTAAAGAAGAACCCAATACGTTAAGCAAATAATAATTTATGTCACCATTATACAAATTTTACTTAAGATTATGTAATAAATCAGCTCTTACTTAAAGAAAATTGCTTCTAAGAATTGGAACAAGAAAAGATAATTCTAAGAAGAAAACATTTCGTCGAGTATAAATCCAAATATTTTGTCCTTATTAAATAAACTTAGTATTTCCGTCATTCACAATGTACGTGAGGTTATTTAGCAATTTTCTTATTTAAAAATATTCTTCCCAATTCTCACGGGTACGATCAGAAGGATCTGTGGAATGAAAAGCAAAGTACGCGTTGGTATTTTAAATAACCATTACATAAGGCAACGTCGGCGTCGTCGGTGCATTTTTTTTAGTATTTACAAAAAAAAACTATTGAATTAAAATAATAATACAGTACCAATTTAATTTTGATGTTCGATAAATTTATAATGTAATTAAATAAATATGATCTGGGTTTATAAAAATAAAAGCTTAGTCGTAGCATAATAATAACGAAATTATTAGATTGTAAGAATAAGTAGTATAAATAGAATTCTCAACTATATTTACGTTTGACAAAGATTAATTTTGAAATATTTGCCATAATACAGAAATAGCAAATGTGTGAGACTTTCACTTCTACATAATAATATATGACACCACAAAAAAAGAAAATGTTGTTGATGATGATGATTGTGATAATCACTGAATCAATGAAAACTTTATAATTATTAGTAAATTCCCGATTCTTCTACATGTTACATCCGAGCTGAGTTTTCTGAGCACAGATTTAACATGTAGAAGATCAAACGAGTTAGTAAGTATGACGTACACTAAATAGGTTTAAACTTCTCCGTTTGCGAAGCGTCAGCCAGTAGTTTCGTTAAGAGGAACGTAAATATTTTTTCGTTATCTTTCACTGAATAGTTTAGTGAAATTGGAATTTGCTGAAGCTGTTTATCTATTTTTTGCTTTTGCTGTGTTCGAAAGTTAAACAAGTGTCAAGGGCTGATCAGTAAAAAAACATTATAATATTGTTTAATGAAATAATGGTATAACGCTATTTTAGAATATTAAAATTAAATTAAATTTAGATATCTCAAATAATAGAAACTTCATTGAAAAATTGCAGTAAATTAAAATTCATGACATGTGTAAAAGAAATTAAATATAAAAATAACAAAATCGACTGCCCCTACGTAAACCGTCGAAAGTAAATAGAGCTTCCTTCCTTCCGTAGGGACAGTCGAAATGGCAGATGCGAATAACGACAAATATCTTTTTGTACATCTAAATTACAAGAACAACCCAGGATAGTCTAGCCGTATACATATATTTAGATATCAGGATACCTTGGCAACAGAACCAGACGACCAGTCTATTCACAAGCACTCGGCTCAAATATCAGATTTGATAGGCTTTATGCTATCCCGCTCACACCAATTATGCGTCCAAGTAATCTACCGTAAGGCTTATAGAATCAAAGGTCTGGGCCTTACTTGTAGAATAGGTTTGACTAAGCAATAATTTTATGAAAGAATCCAGTGTTATTATTAGTGAAGAAAACTGTGTAAATGATTTGGCAAATATAGATGTTAAGCCTTTTATAAAAGCTAATGCTTTTATCAGTGGCGTTTGTATTATCATTACTTTTAATAAATATAATTATTCTTAATACCCATTAGGTGGGAAGGTCTCAGTTTGGAAAACACAATTAAGGCAATCTTATTAAAGAACAGTAAAATAACAATGGCGTCAGTTTCTATAAACGAACTTCAAATGAGTTTGAAAGTCAACAAATTGAAGTCAACAAATTCGTTTACTCATATAAAATACACCGAAATGCAATTTGGCTAAAATTTGTAGACACAGGCATTTTTACAATACCCCTAAGGCCATGCGAGCGTGGCGGAGGAAAAGCTACTACTAAATATGAAATTATTTTACGAAAAGTGGTTTGTACTTAAGTTTCGGAACAAATAATATAATTTTTAATAGAACTCAAAGTTAGCGAAGATTTTTGTACATTTAATTAGTAACATTAAGTGACATTTACCTTGTATTGCCGCTCGTTGAAAACTTCAAAGAATACATAAGATGGTTCGTTAACTTTTGGTTTTGCCCCATTGGGGTGGGAAAATCATGGTCCATATTTCTTGTGTCAGTATTTTATTGCTTTAAATTCCTGTAAATATGAACATTAATTTTATTGCATTACGAGAAAATTTCATGTTTATCTATTAAGAACCTATTTAATTTTTAAATGTTGGTTTCTTTATTTGTTCAATGAGTAGTGTCGACACAATTTGTTTAAGTAAATGACAGGTTTACATTTAAATAGAATACAAGGGCAGACAAATTCTAAAAATATCAAATGCCACAATTAAACAAGGTCAAACAGTTTCAAATAGAACGTTGATTAAAGGAAAATAAATTAAAAACATTGAATAGTAATTCAAAAGACCCTAATCAGACTTGTAATATTTCGGCGCGACCTCACAAATTTAATTGAAACGCGAATAGACATGGGGTTGCTTAAGGGACCCCTCCTTCACTTTCATTAAAACCATTTGTCGCTTCCACCGTCCCCCTGAATGGCTTCTGTGTTTTGATTCTGTTACGTGAATATTGTCTTTGTGGAGCACTCATCAGCCGTTCTTGTTTTCTTTTTAAATGATTAGATTTCATTTGAAGTGCCTACTTCTGGAATTTAAGGTATACTTAAAATTTTGAATGAGTTGACAATTTGGATTGGGTTTGCTCTCATGTCTAAAAGTAAAACACTTTTGCTTAATGAAATTTCTAATTGAATGTTTTCTATATTCATATTATTACTATCATGTTTTAATTCTTTCAATATGACGATTTCTTCATCATTGTGTTTGAATTCATCTCGTTCCTTGATGAAGATGTATAGATAAATACAATAATCGATGAGGTATTACCTCGATGAGGTATTACCTCATCGATTAGTAAAGTGTCAGGGGGCCTAGACAATGTTACATTTCTATATCGAAAACGAAGTTAGATTAATCTGAAATGTATGGAATTGTCATAATCTTCCGATATATCACGTGATGAAATTATGTCAAATCCATACATTTCGGATATCTAACTTCGTCATCGATAATGAAGATGTCACAATGTCTAGGGGCCCAGTAAAGAGATTTTCGTAAAGAGGTTTTCTATTTTTTTCTTTTTTATTATTTCTAAATAAGAGAACGTCTATTAAAATTGTACACCAAATGCCTAATTATAAAATTGTGTTACATTATCCCATCAAACAACAACCCTTTCGGATATACCTGTGTGATATGGTTGTTCATCAAGTTCATTATCCTGTTGCTATTGATACATAGGCGTGTTTCAGCAAAAAATATGAAATTCCTACATAAATGTTCGTCCTTTTTGTACCACGTGTCAATATTCCGTAAAAGCAACCAAAGGGGCTTTTGTTCCCATATTCACGGTGCGTATCGGTATGCGTATAATATACTAGTGGCAACCGTCCTGTGGGAATGCCGATAAATATGGATGTATCGGGATAGACGGGACGTCACCTGGGGCAGCCATAATTGCGTTTCAGTCCCAAATTATACATATTTATTTTTGATTGAATCTTGTTGTTTGAATATGATACACGAAAAGTCAAATGTTTATTCTGTTTTTGTGTAGGCGAAGCAAATAGGGACCTGGAAATTGATTGACAGGATTCCGAAATATTTGTCTATAGATTGATATTTTACGTGAAGAGATTTAACTTTATAGTGTTAATACTTAATATTTCAAGTATTTACTTTAATACATTTGTTTTTATAACCTTAGTGTTATATTTCTTCCTAAGGGACTGATATGATGCTTATTGAAGATAATGATCTTATCTTCTAAGCCGCACTACAGCAGACTCCGCAAAGCTTTTTCTGAAAATACAAAATGTCAAAGCCCTTGATAAACCCAAAGGGGATGGGACTTAAGTAAAAGAGAAAATGCCATCTCAGTGTGATGGAGGTATACTGATAATGTTGTTGTAGGTATCGGTCTCCACTGTGGAGGTTGGTATTTTTTACAATTTCTATACCAACTAATATTCAAAACTTTGCATCACGGCAAGCATTATAGTTTCTTAAAACGAAAACATAATCTTGTTTTTAGTATTGGTTACAATAATGAGCGCTGTTGTTGCTTGCATAAATAATTTTAAGTTCTTTTACATTAATTCAATTTGTTTTTGGAGTCATCATTGGCATAATGTTTTTTGTTAGTCTGGGTCTGTATTTCATAGGTTATTTATTGTCACATCATCATCATCATCTTCCACAGGTTGACTTCAGCCACTGCTGGGTATAGGCCTCCCTAAGTTTGTGCCATCCACCATGGCTCCGTGCCACTCTCATACAAGTACATTTTATTGTCTACTTATATTTAAATTTTAAGGAGGTCCTTCAACCAACACAATTTGGAGGAATATCCAATCCTTATTACTAATACTTATTTTCAAACTCTCGACTCGTATAATTTTCTTTAAATGAAATTGTTTACTTATCTGACCTCCTAGACAGTACCTTGATGTGTAAAGGATGCCCCATACTAGGGTTGTCATATTGCCACATGTGGCTAAAGCCGGCTAAATTTACAACAGTCACGAACTCTCTTTTATAAATAGAATATTTAACAAAACGTAATAGCAAATACCTACATGCTCAATCCATTAATGTATTACACATCCACAAAATTTATATTCATCGTAAAATATATTAATATTCGTATATTGTAATCAGGGTTGTTAAGCACGAGCCTACGCAAGCTTATTATTTTAATGCGACACGTATGAAATATACGGCTTTTATCTCTACTGATATAATTTGTCGTTTGAATTGGAACACTCGTGTTTTATGATATGGAATTATTGTGTCGCTATTAACTTTATCCCTTGAGCTAAACGTAGAGGATAATTGTTCAAAAGGTTTTGTAGCATCCGTACGTACTTCATTTCAGTTCTAGTTTTTTAGGCTTTTGTAGGTATTATTGTATTTATTTCTAAATATCACATAATCATACCAACGTTATAAGTTATTTATAGCTAACACTTTGATCATACTTATTTTCTGAATAACTTGATTCTGGAATTAACATTAATGTATAATTTCTGTTAGGTATTTATATAATCGTAATTTTCTGCTGTTTTTTCCAAATCCTACGATATTCGCGGTGCCGTTATAACCAAGACTCAAATTCGCAGTCGCGAAAGGTTTCATCGTAACTAATCTATACATTGCCAGTACGTACACGGTCCCAATAACTACACTCACTCGTTCTCGGAGCGGATGCCGAATAAGCAGAAATTCTGTCCAATTTCCCGGTCTGTCATATTTATTGGCCCTCGGACCGGATCACCGGAAACGCTGAGTGTATGCCCGATCATAAACTAGTGCAGTATTAACGAGTCCACTGTCTGCTAACGTACTAAAAGTGGATTTATTTTTTAAATCTTTGATTAAGTTGAAGATTTATTCGATATTGTTTTCTTTTTCAGTCCGTATCTAATCATGACTTTGCTGCAATGGACTGATGGATGACTGTACTGGTTTTACCATACAACTTTTTCTAAACAAAAATAGATGATATCTTTAAGTACTTAATTTGTTTGAAAATATAATAATATTATCTAAATACTAATTGAGAATATAATTTTCACATACTACTTATTTAATATGTGATATTAAATTTGAAAGATCCTGGTACCAAGCGAGATGAAATAATATATATGTTTTAGATTGTGTTAATTAATTTGATGAAGAATATAATAATACGTTTGAAAACATTAAAAACGAGGAAGGTAAACGCAATAACAGAAGTATTTTCTCGAAGCAAGCAACGATGTCTTTGTTCAAAGAAACAAAGGACTCGATTAAAAGTCACAAACTAAACAGAGTTATTAAGATAAGACAGGCTCTGCTGTTAAAAATAGCTCCCGTAAGATAGCAGGGAACATAAACTGGGCCTTTGAGGGTCGAACAAACTTGTACTATGGTCTAAGTTGTAGACTTATTGCAGGAGCAGACGGAGAAATGACAAAAGCTAGATATTTCGTAGACACAAAGAATATTAAAAGTTTTTTTACGACTACATGTGAGACGTCGAAGTTATTGATATTATATTTGTATATTTAATTATGTATTTTTCTAGGTAAATAGATGAAATGTTAGGACCTTTAAAAACTTTGGGAAAGCATATGGGTATAATATTGAGTAAGATAGGAAATGCATGGATTGATAAAGATTCTCAAAATATGATTTAAAAATAAGTTTATCTGGTCTGATTTTACTTTTAAATTTTAAGTATTTTTTACTAATACTTAAAAACTTTACGTTAATTCAGAATGTAAACGCAAAAGGCTTGTTGGTCATTGCGTCTGATGTATTTAACCAGTAGAATCAGGTACAAATCCAGCTCGTAGTTGAATTTTCCTCCAATAAAATAACTTTATAATCTTAGTACGTAAAATGCAAAAAAATATATATATAATATAATATATTTTTTTTTGGCCTATCTTGCTTTGCTTTATCTGGCAAACTCGTGGAACTATCCGCGTTAGTTACTGTCAATGCTATCAAAGTTAGACATTTAGTTCCTTATGCATACGTAGATGTGAAACATAGAGATCCAAAGAGCCCCTGTGATTTTAAATTCAATATGTTTAATGAAAACCGAGATTATAAGTACGATCATTTTTACGATTTTCTCGAATTGTTACGGGCAGTATTAAAATTAAATTTATAATCGTTATGTAACACGGTTTCGCTTGTATATTACGTCATATTGTACTAAGGAGTTGCCTGCAGCTATTGGCAATTATACCAGCCTATCGCACTTCAAAGAGATGGGAAGACGACGAAACCTGAAGCTTTTCACACGTTGAAGGCATTACTACGTTAAACAGCTGGTGATGATGGTCTATTTCATGAATGACTAATAGCGAGAGACGACCAGGAACATTGCAGATAACGATAATAGAACCTTATTGTCACAAAAAATTTTGTTTGTTTGAAAATATAATTATGCATTGAAATAAAACTACTTTTTACGGATTTTATCGCGTTATGCGTAAAAGAAGCATAGGGACCCGCGTAAAAGAACACATCGCCGATGTCAAACACCGCCGTTCCGGGAAGTCAGCAGTTTGTGAACATACACTTGACAAGACCCGGCACTACATCAGATTTGATAAACCACAAGTCCTTGCAAAAGAAAACCGATTCCTACCTAGGATGATTCGCGAGGCTATTGAAATTAAAAAACATCCAAATTTTTATCCAAATGGCTGGGTCTTACCATCTGCTTGGAACCCCATCATAGATTCCATTAAATCCAAGCAGAAGACTGCGAGACCTAAGGATACGGTGAGCTCATTCTGCGTGACCGGCATAAATAATAATCAACAAAATGTAGGGTAGCTGTTGATAATTTTGACATTAGGACGACCAACACCTCAGTCCACCCGTGACCATGGATGCTGTAAAGGATCCGAAACGTCGGGAATTTAAAATAATCAATATAACGCGATAAAATCCGTAAAAAGTAGTTTTATTTCAATGTCTGATATTCGCGTAAGTGTTAGAAACCAGAATATAATTATGCGTTTATCTTTGGACGTAATACTCAAAATAAAACATCAAAAACTAATCCAAAATTTGTGACAGCACATTTTATTATAACGTATATAATTTTGTTACATAATTAGTAAATATTTTATGATGTTTAAGATTAATAGTGGTTGTACCGAAATAATAGATGGATTAATACAAAATAAATGCAACGCTGTTGGATATAAATACCTATTTGGATAAAAATATACGTTCGTAACTTGATAGAGTATTAGTTTAAAAGCATTGTAAATATTCATGACAACATTTGGAATTACAATAAATTGCTTAAAATGCTGCCTGGCAAAAATATAACTTGAATTTAGCAAATACCTTCGACGTATTTAAAATTCGAATACTTTATACCAAATTTTTCCTAAAAATAAAGATCAAAATTCGTCAGCTTTTGGGTTCACTGCCACAATTCTAAGCATTCGCACAAGAAATAGTGAGAAAATCCAACTATTGATAGAAAGAAAGTCAGACGTAGGGCGCAGACGGGCACCTCTAATGCTTTTTGCTGAAATGCATGCGTAACTATACTTGCCAAAGATTATATTACACAGAGAGTGGGGAGCAACTCTAATATTTTTTTACACATAATTGGGAATGTTGAATGGATTTGGTTATGTAATAGATCACATAATATATCATCCTCTATTTTAATTACATTTGAATTAATACGTATATATTGCATCGTCTTAAAATTTGATAAAACTTTAATAGAGGCAACTGTTAATTGAATGACATGGTGACTCTGATCGAATATACTATAATAATGTTGTTTGGCATAAAACTTTATTTCAATTTCGTCACACTGTACACAGGTACACATTAAAGGGTATATCAATGACTTTCAAAACAGATCAATACTGTGGCGATGCGTATGCTAGAGATTAGATTTTGCATTTGTTCCTTGTCCTGATCTGATGAATAGCATATATTAATAAAGTCTAAGATAGAGCACGGAATTCTAGTAAATGATCATTGAGGCTCTGGTTGGTTTTTTCAACTTATAGAATACGTGTTGCTCATCAACGCGTGGAGGGAAAGTTTTGTATTCTCAACAGGACTCCCACGAGCTACAAGATCTTACCAAATTACAAACATATTACTAATTTATTTAGTACCAAAGTAAACTTCAGTAGCTTCAAAATACGTATCTTCAACTGCTAAACTGTATTAAGTTTTCAGCATATCCCCAACATAACCTAATTAATTAGTTCACCTAACAAGTCTGCCAACTAGTCTAGAGACTAATCCTGTAAGACACTCCGTTGAGACTCAAATGTCGGTATCTCTTGGGGACCAATCAAACGTCTGGAATAGAGTTTGTTAATGTTACCAAACTGCAATCTCCTTCGATGTTCTGATTACCCGGTAAGTTCATTTATATTATTGTTGTCCATATTTGACGGTTTCATTTGATTTCAGTTTCCTCTTAGTCTGATTTTTCGGTCATATTCTTCATAAGTACTCCGGTTGCTACTGGTTCTTTATTATTTATAGGCCCTTTTATCTTGAATGTTAAATAAAGTCAAGTTAGTACTGCCTTTATGGGTTGCTGGTTGAAAACGCGGCTACTGAACAGGTCTCAGATCAGAGTTTTCATTTGAGCTTTCCTAATTACGTAGGACTTAAAACATAAGAACGATCTATTAATAAATATACAACGAACTATTAATGAAATTCAATATACACCTGTCAAATCTTTCGGAGAATACAGGCTTTATGGTATGAGTATTTTGTTTATATTAAACCCAAAGTTATGTTTCGATATATTTTGGAACCTTCTTACTGTTAACCTTCCAAGCCAATAAATAAATTATCCCGTCTTCCAAGAAAACGGACGAACATCAATTATCCGTATAAATCTAGGCCTGATGTTTACATTCACGTTCATACGCTCTCGATAGCCATGGCTTGTCGAACAACAAACAATCGACGGCTAACGAACCCCAATTAGACTTTGGCTGAGCCGTGTGGTTCCATATATGAAGTTATAAACTTGGCGTTTGTTTTACTATACAGTTTCTTGGGGAGTTTTGGAACGTTATAATATGTAGTTGCCTCTAGGATTTTAATGTTGATAAGTAGAATAAGTAGAAGCGATATTATTATCCTACCTACTCCCTAGGCAGCATGAGGGATTTCCGCAGATCAAAATACAAACGGTGGTGAGATGTCCAAAGTAGTAGGTAGGTACCTAGTAAGTATTGTCGTCAAAAAATGTTGCTGATGTTACCTCAGTTGGTAAAACATCGTAGTTCAAACACTACCTGAGGCCGAATTATTCTTTCACTAGAAGATTCTTATTTTTGTGAATATTTCGGATTATTTAAGCAAAAATATATTAAATATTACCAAAGATAGTGTAACTTGCATAATAAATAATAATTATGCTCTAATTTATGCAGTTGTATTCTGCCTTCTTTATTTAAACATTCAGAATAAATAACTATATTTTTTGCTAAAAATCAACAGTTAGTGATCGTGGCTTCTGACAGTTGCATCCGAGCATTTGAATAGGAACCCTAAGGTTATAGAAACAGAGTCGAAATCGTTCCATAATTACAAAAGGTAGTGTTTACAACTAATATTAGCTATCTCCCTCACACTATGTGGACAGGACAAACACAAACATAGAGTATTGAGCTAATCAAACATCGTAAGGGTTTATAGAGCCATTTTAGTCAACCGTTAATATGTAGTAACAGTTTGTCGAATAGCTTCATTTTGTATTCTGTGTATTATAAAATAAGGTTGTAATTGGAGTAGGGAAAGTAAGGTAAACGTACCACAGGTTGTAAATAGTTATTACAACTACGTATTTATGTATCCAATATGCCTTGAGCAGGGAGCTTTTTCCTTTGCGTTTTTTTTGTAGTTTTAAAAACGTAAATAATGTTTCTATTGGTAATATTGCTACTAAACTAGTTTTTCCCGCTGCTTCGCTCTTGTGGACGAATAGAAAGAATTTAGTTATAAACCAACCATGTCGTTCATATCTTTCTGTGGATCTGCATACAATAGAAAGATCAAACTGTATCTCAACATTTTTTCAACTACATACCATCACTCCTATATTCCCCGAAGGGTTAGGCAGAGGTGTACTAATATACACCCACATTTTGCCGGTATGTTTAGGTCCCATGTAATAGGGGGCGAGCCTATTGCCATTAACCGGGCCCAAATCCAGACTCCGAGCTGCTAATGGGAATTTCATAGCAAAACCCAATAACACATTGCTCGACCTGGGAATGGAATGGAAGGCTCGACTTGGGACCACTAGACTAACGAGGCAGTCAACAAATTGAGATAAGATGTACATCAGTTTTTAAATTGTGCTAACAGTATAATCAAAACTAAAATCTGTTCAGTAGTTTTTGTGCCAACCTCTAATAAACAGATAAGCAAACAAAAATTCAGATCTGATTCTTAAAGTATAGATGAGTGGTTGGGGGATTTCGAGGGATTAGTTTACGTAGATCGATAGATTACCGACGTTTAGGTGCATTTAACATGCTAAGTAATTTAAGAATGTATGACAGGATTAGTATGTGGATGTGCTCCATGCTTAGCGTCAGGATCAATATGCGGTTTGTGAATGTTCACAAACCCCATATTGATCCTGACAAAGAGCACTGAGCATTAATGAATATTCACCATGATTTAAATGGCTATAGTGACATTTCTGAGGATCTCTTCGATAAGCCTTGTATACATAGTAATGCCATGCCACCTACATCCTATTTGTGGTTAAGCTGATTGTAAACTGCATGTCTCACTAATCCATGGACAACAAACCGTTTAATTAGTCGAAAGTAATTTGGGATTACATTCGTAATTAATACCTACTAAGCTGTAGTACTGAGCTTATTATGTACCATCAGATTATTATTATGGTAGATAATAAGCTCAATGGTCTGATCCTATGTGGTTAGATTGAGAAGCTCAGTAATATGTTATAGGATTTAAAAAAAATCTTATTAGTAGCCCTTATAAATATGACTTTAAAAAGCTTCTTGGACTGCCTCCTTGGTCTAGTGGTCCCAATCGCAACTGCTACGATAGAGGTCTTGGGTTTGATCCCCAGTTCGACCAAAGTGTTATTGGGTTTTTTCTATGAAATTCTCAGTAGCAGCTCGGAGTCTGGATTTGTGCTCGGTGAATGGCAATAGGCTCGCCCCCTATTACATGGGACCTAAACATACCAGCGAACTGTGGGTGTACATTAAGTACACCTCTGCCTAACCCTTCGGGGAATACAGGCGTGATGGTATGTTATGTTATGTTATATGTTTATTATTTAAAAAGCTAACCGGCAATCTGTGGGTGTACATTGGTTACCCTGCTCAACATTTCGGAGAAGTAGGCGTGATATTTACGTAGGAGATTGATGAAGTTCTTAAGAATACCCACCTATTCTTGAAGTGATATGCTCAAGTTCAACTCACTCACTTTTGCTTGGTAACTCGGAAGCGACATGGACGTCGTGTTAGACATTTGTACGCTAGTAATTGTGATAATGACGTTGAATCTCTATCCGATCATTATGTGTAAATACTTATTGTGCATTTGCCTTAATGTAATGTTACTTTGGCCTAGGGCCATTATAATATTTTCAAAGACCCCGTCCCGTCATAATATCTAACACTTAGTTACGTTATATATAAATAAAAGGCCTTGGGTATTATAGAAGAGGGCTTTAAGTAAATACTGAAAACCAATAAACTTAAAATTGCTGGAGGATTCTCCACGAAAATACCAAAAAAATATCCATTAAATTACGTAAGATATAATTTTCAAATAACCCTTAATTTGATCCCAATAACGAGAACCCTTAGTCCAATAAACGATAAAATATTACATAGCCATTCTTAATTACGTAACAGCAAAATTTATATTAGAAACTGTTTCTAATAACAATATCGTCAAAGATGTGGGGAAGTTTGTAGGAAATCCGATATTCTATTGTGTTGGAAGTCAAACTGTTAATTAGTGAATTAATGTCAGAGGTCGTTTCCTTCATGAATACGTATAGCCAACGCTTGTTCAAAATTGCCACCCTAGTCGGATGCAACGGAATATTCTGTTGATTCTATAACTAATTTTGGTAGCTCATCTAACATGTTAGGTTTATGATGAATGCATATTGCCACCAAGTGACTCGTGCCACATGAGACACCCATGCTACAGGAGGTATAAGTGCCACAGGAGACACGCGTGCCACCAACAGACTCGTGCCACAGGAGGCACCGGTGCAAGAGGAGGCACCCCTGCCATAGGAGGCACCAGTGCCGTAGGAGGCACCCGTGCCACACGAGGCACTCGTTCCGCAGTAGGCACTGGAGACTTACATAATTATGGCGTATGTGACGATTCGTAAACAAACCCAAGAAATATTTTTGGGAGCTGATTATAAAAAGAAATTATTCCTTGATCAATAAATAAAACCTTATTTTTATTCATTATCATCATCATCATCATCGGCCTATACTCGTCCACTGCTGGAAGTATCTTTATCCGGGCAATCCTAATTGTCGTCCGCCGCATTCGGAGAGGATGGTGTATATCGGACTTCTATTGAGACATTATTATTATTTATTCCTATTCGGGAATTTGGAATGAAAAACTAAAACCAAAGCTTAGTGCTATGTAGATGATAATATGTAGATTGTTAATCATCATAATAAAAATAAAGGGTCATACAATATAAACACAGAGGATTAATATCAGTTTCAGTAATGAGCAGTTGGAGCACTAATCCGATTACAAATTCTGGTGTAAATTATTTGTTGTGTCTCTACACATTTACATGAATCCAATAAATCCTACATTTTGATGAATAAACTTGCAGTGACCATTCCACAATGTTATTTATTATTAGCTAAAATCCGTGTCTATGTCGATCGTATCAATATATTACGGGACTGACATCCAACATTGATAGCTGGGGAAATTTATGACTTGATAAGGAGCTACCTAATGGATTGCTTGCTCAAGCCCCCTCAGGGACGAGGGGATTTCAGAAGGAATTTTTTTCTCTTTAGAGGAAGCAAATTTGTGGCATTGATTATGGGTTTCTACTAAACTATTATGATAGGCTTATGAACAGTAATTGTGTTATAAATGTAAGTTAACTCCGTGGTGTGTTTTTTAAAGGTTTTTCGTTTTTTTTATTAGTCTTAATATTCGAAAGATAGATGGAATTGCATCCACTATTCCATATTGAAATGAGAACAGTCATATTGGCGACTCATTTGTTACTGTACGAGTACTTATTTGTGTAAGTAACTAAGGAGCATCTTTGGACTTTCTTTGATTTAAAATAAACTTCTTAGCAAGTTAGTTAGTGCGATTTAAGGTACCTACTTTTTTTTTGTTTTAGTAAGTCAGTACTAATCAGTATTATTAGGAAATATATTCGCATGCTACTATATTTTATACATCTACAAGGTAAACAATAAAAACAACCGCATATAATTGCAACTATAAAAAAAATATTGAATCCATCAAATGGATCCTCTTTCGTAGTTTTCATAGACGTTTTAATCAACTCATAGGTTCGATTAAGGGTTAATCAACAGTGACTAACATGTATAAATTCAACGATGTTCGCACGCATCGGAGTGGGAGGTGCAGTCTGTTACATAGCTAATCATGTTAGGGATGCATCCCCTGGCGTAGTGATGCACGACCGTCGATAATTTCCTTAGACTATGGATATTAACGGTGAAGTACAGCTGTAGGCTTTGCTGCGGTTGTTCTCCCGGGGAGGTTGTTTGTATTAGACCCCATAAAATTTTCCAATGAGGTCTTCATTGGAAAATTTAATGGATCCAGTACTGAGGTTTTTAGGATAATGAACTAGGGAAATAATAGTTTGATATAACCTAACAGCTTGGTAGCTGTTAGGATGGTCTCAGGATGGTGAGATGGCCTCAGGATGAGAAACAACAAGTTTTCCTAACTAGAGTGTTACTATTATTTAAAGAGTAAGATTACCACTTAAATAACATCCATCAGGCGGGAACTTTTACCTTTGTGGCATGAAACAATTTTTCACTCACATGATTTATATCATTATTTTACGTGTATTAATGTTTTTTCTACAAAATAATATTTAAAGTTAATGCCGTTAATATGCCTTTAAGTGCGAAGATTCAAAGGTTTTAAATTTTAAATAATTTATGATTACTGATTTCAAAATAAATACCTATCGGTGATATTTTACTTATTGTAAGTTATAATCCTCCAAAAATCCTCGATATTCATCGAATGGAGATCATATTGTGAACAAAACGATATCGTTCCTTGTGCATTGAAGCTTTGACACTAACCCATTTAGAATCGGTACCGTTGACACTAACCGATTTAGTACCAGGATCTCTTGCATTTCCACCTGCAAGAGAAATTGATCAAGGTGTCAAGATGTATAGAATTATCGATAACATGGATCCGCCCATCCTTACATAGCTGCACAGGTGAGTGGTAGTAAATATGCCTTGATAAGTATTATTACCTTCCTGCCATCCGATTATATGGCACTCGATGAAATAGACGGCAGATTTTCGTAACCTTTTCAAGCACTTTTCATCTTTATCGTATTTTGATAGAGCGGGTTTTGGTACTTATGTAAAAGCTTTGGCTGATTCAACATCAAATATTAAATACCTACGTGAAATAAATGTTATTCTAATATTACTGCGTAATATTGTACGTTTGGTGTATGAAATGCTTTCGTGAAATATGATAATTATAATAACGAAATTATTTGGTACCTACAGTGATAATAATCATCATCATCAACCCATTACATTGTCCCACTGCTGGGCACGGGTCTCCTCTCAGAACGAGAGGGATTAGGCTATAGTCCACCACGCTAGCCTACTGCGGGTTGGCGGACTTCACACACCGTCAAGAAAATCTCTCGGGCATGCAGGTTTCCTCACGATGTTTTCCTTCACCGTTTAAGCGCGTGATAATTAATTCTTAATACGCACATGACTTCGAAAAGACAGAGGTGCGTGCCTTGGATTCGAACTCGAGACCTTTGACTTGGCAGTCCAACGGTCATATCACAAGGCTATCACTGCACTCCCGTGCACTCCGTGATAATAATATTAACTTAGAAAACAAATATTGGACACATCATCTAATAAATTTTTGTTGATGTAAAACTTGAAAAGGATTTAAGGTATAATTGTAACCTACCTAAATGTTATAAGGTAAGTAATTCTGTAATTTGGGATATAGCAACACTAAGGCGCGACGTAGTTATGCACTAGTCAGGTGCAGAAAATGTAAACGAAGTTAGTGTGAAATTAGGTCAAACCCTGTTAGCACTCGCGTTACCAGAGAAGTTTTCAGGAACAAGTGTATGACGTCAAACTCGTTACTGCATAAACACCCCGAGGAACACTAAAGGTGTTTATGGACGTTGCTAGAAAGAAACTTGAACCAAATGGTAGTATTAAAACTTGGAACCCATGCCAAACGAGACTTAAGGTGTTTGATATTAAACGAAAAGAAGATAACTTTATTGTTATTTATGTTTTAGGTAATGTGTGTGCTTATAACAATAAGAATGTATTTTGTGTCAACAGTGATAAATTAATATAATCTCAAACGCATAAAATACAAAACTTCCAATGCTAAATGTTTAATGTTACGCAAAACTATTGAGAAACAACACAATAAATTGTTATAATCTCAAACTTCATATAATCTACTAAATCTACATTCATCTAATCCAAACATTCCAATATATTCCATTTAATTTTCGACTACTTTTGCAAATACGAATAGTGCTATCACTAAATTCAAACCAAATTTTAACAAAGCTTTTAGTCGTAAGCCAAATCCTGCAGACGAATGTAGCCAGACTATTGGCAAACATTTAGTCCAATCAGACTTGAACACATTTGGTGAATTGAAGAAGGTACTTTTAAAATATCATTACAGTTTTTAAATTTATATGGAATTCGACAATATATGTATAAGGACTGCATCAGAGTAGAAGTTAATTTTGATAATGCCAAAAATAAAAGCATTGTCATAATATTTAATTCTCATTATTCGAGAGAGTTTCCATCCCTATCTTAGTTTAGGACCTTAGAAATGGCTCTTTTAGAGTAATGTGAGCTACTTTGAAGGTAGAGCAACAATAATGTAGACTCATTCAACATATTTCAAATAAGATTAATATGTATTTGTTTGTTAGTTGTATGATTACTTAAAGCTATATATTTTACAGTTATTTAGGGATAGAGTAACAACACAGTGCAGTATTTAAATGTTACTGCACTACTAACTAGTGATAATGGTGAAATTTAAAGCTTATTTTCAGTACAATAGAAGTTTAATTAGTACAAAAAAATTAAGATAAAGAGGGCCGATATTACTTATAATATTAGATGGTAACAGAACGCAAATATCGTTAGAACAATCTATCATATAAAACAAATAGATCAATCAAGATGACGCAACCAACAAAATCCTCACAAAAACAAATAACTAGAAATCTAATTCCACGGAAGCACATACTAGTCCCAAGTCCGGTAGCATTGCATTAGCCCGGTGCTGTTCCGTGAAGACAAATGGTGTTTGTTGAGCAAATTGACTTACGAGTTTGATACTTTACCTAACTCTTATGTGGATTCACTTTAGCTACGAGTACGAGTAATGTCCGCAGTTTGAGCTATGTTCAAAATTACGTTACACATGTTTATTTTGGCTTCCAGTAGCTCTTGATATTAGTTTTGGGTAAAAACTTTTCCAAATATTGTCAGCTATGCTTCAAATTCAAGTCATTTATCAATGCAATTCCGTGCATTCTTAGAAGTATGGTTTTGGCTTATATTAAGTCTAGTGAAAGGTGTTATAGGCTTGAATAGCAATAGTTATGTTCTTCATTTGTTACTATAAAAATATATTTACGTTTACTTATATAACGCCTTCCTCAGCAAAGGCATTTTTTGGGGCTATGTGAAACTTTAAAAAAAACATATCTACGTAGTATTTCAAAGCAAAAGATTTGAAGCACATTTCTGTGTTTTAATCATGACTTCGACAATCGAAAACGAATTACCATTTTCTATTAAATACAACAGGGAAATTATCAAAGAGGAAATATTCAAATCCAATCCATGCTTGACAAACGGATCGGTGGATCATGTCTTTTGTAATAATAACATTGTAATAGGTCCTTCCAACATTGGTAATTATTTCTAAGGCTACATTTCTCAGGCATCGAGGGATTGACAAGGTAATTTTCTGAGCCCTTTGTTGGGTTTGTTGAACTTGCGGTTTCTCAGACTACACAAGCCATCTAGTTGAAAAGCGTTATGAATGAAATATAGTATAGTGACTCTGGTCGCTCTATTCAAGCAGCAGAATGGTATCATTTTTAAATCTGAACGGCCTATAACAATGTTTACCTAATCTATCTACCTATGTTCTTCATCTATATATTTATTATAATATATTCCAACGCTTTCTTAAAAATTAGCCTAATTGTTTATACGCCTATTTGAAAACACGTTTCTTATATATATATTTTTTATTTAAATTTTGGTTAGTACCTACCTAATTAAGATCTTAAGAATATTTCGTTAATAAGTATATGTTAATAAATTATCTTTATCTATGAGTTTATAATAAGAACTATCAATGTGTTATAATAGAAGACGAATTATGGTACTTAATGGTAAAAATGTGCTTAATATAATTTAAGTCAAGTTCTAGTGTTATAAACGTCATAAATTTCATCTTTGAGGCAATATAAGTAACAGCATTTACCTTCAGAAGGGTTGTTCTGGTTGTTAAATATGTTCGAACTATAATTCCGATAAACTGAGACTAGTCTCAATTTCGGAAATTTCAAGTGATATTCTATCACATATAAAAAAACCGGCCAAGTGCGAGTCGGATTCGCGCACGGAGGGTTCCGTACCATTACGATTTATGACGTATTACAAAAGAACTATTTACTAGATCTCATTCAAACCAATTTTCGTTGGAAGTTTACATGGTAATGTACACCATATATTTTTTTTTGTTTTATCATTCTCTTATTTTAGAAGTTACAGGGGGGGGATACACACATTTTACCACTTTGGAAGTGTCTCTCGCGCAAACTATTCAGTTTAGAAAAAAAATATATCAGAAACCTTTATATCATTTTTGAAGAACTATACATAGAAACCGTAACGTATGGGTTTGCTGAAAAAAAAATTTTTGAGTTTCAGTTTTAAGTACCATGGGGAACTCCCAAAAAATTTTTTTTCTATTTTTCTGTGAAAATCTTAATGCGGTTCACAGAATACATCTACTTACCAAGTTTCAACATCATAGTTATAGTTTCAACTTATAGTTTCGGAAAAAAGTGGCTGTGACATCATAGGACAGACAGACATGATGAATATATAAGGGTTCCGTTTTTTCCGTTTTTTTTTTTTTTTTGTTTTTTGTTTTTTTTTATTAATAGAGTCCTCCTTTAAATATAGCAAAAAAATCTCAAAACCAAATTAAAGCTGTAAATGTTTATCTCTGCTGCGTTTAAACTGTGAACATTTTGGCTTTAGAGCTCCCTGATGACGTATGCTAACAAATTACGAGCCGAGGGAAAATAAATGGCGTATGTGGATGTAGCTATAATCAAAGCTTACCATAAGGAATTGGTAGAAACGAGTTTAGTCTCTGTTGATGATTTGTGGTGATTGAATAAGGTATTTTTTGTAATCAATTGAATCGGAAATATAAGCTAAATATATTATATTTTTTAAGCAAACCAAATACTTATGAAAACATATTTTTTTATCTTTTTTTGAATGTTTCAAAATTAATCCCTAAAATTTATAAGCAATCTTAGCATCTGAAATACTAAAAGAAATTGAAATTTATACATTTACCAAAAATGTCTAGCTTTAGGCTACGATTGATTGATCAGTGGACAAGTTGCAAGTTATAAAAGATTGATGTAGGTAAAAAACATAACCAAGTTCTAAGTAAAAAGAAAAATATATTTCGAAACTTACAGATTTATTTTGCAAGTATAATTTAAGGAGCTCTCACATTTATTATTCTTTATGTAGCATTTTATAGCCAAGGTGACCGGACAATTAGATGCAGATGCGACCTTAATTTAATTTCAAGAAGAGAGTACATTGTCCTTTGTTTAAACCAAAATAAAGAATGAACTTTAAAAACAGAGAATATTCAACAATGTTTTGCGTCATACATAACAAAAGTAAAATGAAACATTATTTTTATTTTGGTAGATAAGATGCTCCTTTCCAAGCCAGGTTGATCGGCATGTACCTAATTGGATTTTTTATTAACGGATTCGAATTTGGACTTTTGATTCAATAACATTGTTTTTTATCGAATACCGTATAATAATGTCTATAAAATAAACTAAATATTATATTAAATAGGTAATTATAATAAAACTACATTAAATATTTATTTGTAAATTTAAGTCGAAAATTTAAAACCTTTCTAGTTTTTACATTGGTACACCTCTGCCTAACTCTTCGGGGAATACAGACGTGATAGTACGTTATATTATTATATCTCACGTCCAAAATGACCTTCGCAGTTTAACATACAAAAAAATCACATAGGGACTGAAATCTAACACAGTCAAACGACCTTACCACCTGACCTAGCGAACACACTTCAACTACCCACATTAAAGTCACAGACTACATACGAGTAATTACGTGTAACACATTAAATCGTCGACGTAGACAAAAGTAAGTTAAAAGCCATCTCTCTTCACAATAATATCGTTGGATACCACATAAAGCTCTTGAATTTGTGCGTATATTACTCCAACCAAACACCTGGGGTACAAGTGGTGGGTTCAAGCGGTATATTTATAAAGCATATTATGACCTGAAACCTAAAAATGATCCCGTTAAGAATTAACGGGATAATTTTTAGGTTTTGAGAAAGAGATGGAGCGATTTAATGTGAACTAGGATCCCTATCTCTTCATCACAATACACGTTGCGGTTCGGGCTTTGTTACGACTAGCCGTCCGTCTTTTTTTTACGTGTGGAAATGTTCACGGACACCCGCCGCCCGGGGAAGTCGACAGGGCCTGTCGAACTCCAACCATAGTGGGTGATCTATAAACTAAAACTGCACGGGTGTTTCGCCTCACTACTGTTTGCTAAGCACCATCCTGGACTCGGCAAACGAGCATGTGAGCTACTTGATGTTAAGTAGTCATCGCCGCCCATAGACATCTGCAAAACCAAAGAAGTTGCAGATGCATTGACGAGCCTATTTGAGAAAAAGGGAGGGGAAGGAGAAAAGGAGAAGGAAGGGGACTGAGGAAGGAATTGGGCCTTCGGCGCTCTGTACTCACCGTACGAAACGCAGCAGCAAACATACTGCTACTTGACGTCGATAGTCCGTGGAAGGGAGAGTACTACCCAGTCGTGCAGAGACATTCATGCTGGCATGTAGACATGTCAGCACGACATTACTACTGCAACATTAAAATATAGTTCAGGCTCAGTAGGTATTTAAACTGTAACTTCTTTTATTTCGCTCCCAATTTGCACCACAACAGCTACAAGGCCTTTTGGTAATTGGACACATACAGATATGCAAAAAAACAGAGCCTGTGTTCCAAATGGCCCCCTTTTGAAAAATTTATGCCCTCTCGTTTGACGCGGCTCATGCCTCCTGGCACCCATTTTTTTATTTAACCCAAATTAATGGGTTGGCTTCGTACATCGATATTTCTTTTGAAGTTCCTACAGTTGGGTGAGGAAAACGTGTGGAACTCGCGTTTGACTTCCATTTTTTACGACTGTTAGAACTTTAAAAGGAAACTTCTGGTTAGGTTAGCCACCTGCTTTCATACTTTGATTTACTTAAAGATAATAATAATTTATTCTTGTACACGATGCATTTCATGTTATGCTTAAATGATGGGTTTTTCTTGCAACTATCACTTGACAGTTGCTAGAAAAATTCATCATTATGCCAACCTAAATAAATTATGATTAAGATGTACCAGTTTTTTTTTCTTGGAAAATTATTATTTTAGCTGGTACCTAATGCTTAGTTATTTAATGGAATATTTTCCATTGATCCTCTTTAGGAAATACCTAAAAATGATCTTTAATAGGTATAGGTATAGTTTTATTTAACAACAAAATAATTTCCGAAACGAATTCTTTATATTCTTTAATTTTGACGCCAGCTGTAAAAGTTAAAAAAACAAAACGTTTTTAATCTGCGTAGAAAAGCAAATTCACATAGTTTAGTTGCAACAAATCCAGTTTAGAGCTGGTCTAATAACCATAAATCCACAATCCCATTCTGCGAGATATATCCCGAAACAAAACGAGCAATGAATGCAAAATATATACTGAAATAAAACTGCTATGCACTAGATCTGTTTTGATACCCAGTAAAACTGAGGATTCAAACTAATCATGCGTCAACCTATACGGGTCAGGGGTCGCTCATACTTAATCGGGGTAATCCATTTGGCAGACAAGTTTTATACAACGGCCATTTTAAGTTGACATCCCTATCCTCACTGTTATCAAGCGCTTTTGGGAGATGCGGGTATAGCGATTTGTTTTGAGAGCTCTATATATTTTGGCCATGTTTTATCAGGCCGTAAATTTCTACGGGTATCTAGCTAGACGTTAACCTTCCGACGGCTTTTGCTAAATTTTAGTTGGAAAAACGATTTCTTGTTGTACATAGTTAGGCGATGAAAAGATTTTTTTCTTGTGGGCATGTATCAAAGCTTAATGGGTTGTCTTCTGAATATTTGTTAGTAAAGGATGATAAATCGTGTATCTAAAAGGCAACACGAGTATGTAGACAGTTTTTTATAGGTACCTATTTAAGCTCAAGAAAACTTGTAATAAAATGGTGTAGTTCATGATATTATTAATTATTTATTTACTACATGAATCTAAGTAATCGAACGCATTATGAACTTCAATAACTCTCTGTAATCATTCATGCCAGCATTAATGGGTTGTCACGACCGGCGAAGTACTATACTCCCACAGAATATCGACTTTATGTAGGAGCATGCATATCGTTGCAGCATACACTTTTAAGCAGTGATAGCCTAGAGATATGACCACTGTACTGCCAAGTGATAAGACTCGAGTTTCAATCCGTGGCACGCTCCTCTGATATTTCAAAGTCATGTGCATATTATCACTCGCTTAAAACGCTAAAAACATCGTGAGGAAACCTGCATGCCTGAGAGATTTTCTCGACAGCGTGTGAAGTCTGCCAACCCGCAGTAGGCGGACTATAGCCTAATCCCTCTCACTCTAAGAGAAGACTCCTTCCCACTCGTGGGTCAGTAAATGGGTTGCGTTTTCTTCGCATTGTTTAGACAATGTATTAGAGAACACTGTTACTGCGATTGATTATAGACAGTCCAAATTTAAAAGCAACCTAAACTGGGCCCACGGAGTGGATTACGGCCCACTTCCTCTCACCGAGAGGAGGCCTGTGTCCCAGCGCTGGGAACATTATAGGCCCATTATGTTACGCTTATGCTAAATAGCAAACTGTTTCTAGCCTCACCAGTCTACTAGTTGTGACTGCCTCATGAGTCTAAAATCCTAAGCGCGACTACTACGCTGGAGGTCCCGGGTTCGATCCCCAGGTCGAGCATAGTTTTATTGGGTTTTTCTATGATATTGTCAGTAGTAGCTCAGACTCTGGATTTGTGCCCGGTGACGCTCGCCCCCTATTACGTGGGACCTTAACATACCGGTGAAATGTGGGTGTACATTAGTAAACCTCTGCCTAACCCTTCGGGGAATACAGGCGGGATGTTATGTTATGATGGTATGTTTCTAGCTCGATGTGTCGATGTGTGTACTTCAAGTACACGAGCACAGACTATATCCAAATTTAATTATATAACATCGCGGTGAACTCTCAAAAGCCTTAAGTTACATTGTATTTTATCCTCAAATGTTACAACTTGTACATTTGACCTCGTAAAATGTTCAAACAATGTAATGTCGGCTGATTTCCAAACCAGTGAACCCTAACGCTACTTCTTAGATAGTTCTTGAAAAATTATCACTTCAATAAATCCATGTAAAGGAATATTTCCAAAGTTTTGGAATTTACAATAGGTGTTCAGCAAAGTTATTTTTTTATATTTCACTTCCTTTTTTTCCTTACGAATGGATATACAATAGATGGATTTTATGAAACGGATTTTCTGATGTTTTTCTGTATGTTCGCGCATAGCTTTGTCGTTTATATACCGATTTTACCAGTAGGTATAGGAGTACCTCAGTTATTAGTAAAATATACTCCAGAAATTGTCTGCAACTGCTGAGCGCAACGGATTCATTTCCCGGGTTAAGAAAAGAGTTTTTTCTATAACAAGGGATCTAAAAGTACATAAGCAAAATGTGGATATACATTAGTTAACCTCTGCCTAATCTTTCGGGGGATAGAGGCGTGACAGTTTACTATATACAAATTATATTAACAGTGATAATCATCAACAATTCAGTTACTGTTCCACTGCTGGGTACCAGTCTCGGTTAGGCTATAGTCCACCAAGCTAGCCTACTGCGGGTTGGTAGACTTCACGCCGTCAAGAAACTCTCATAGGCTTTAGTGATAATAATTTATTATTAACTAGCTTTCCGCCCTAGGCGTCGCCCTAGGTCCGTCGGCCCGTCGGTTTCTCGGTAAATATTATACATATAAACCTTCCTCGAAAACCACGCTATCCATTGGTGAAAACAGCATTTAAATTGGTGCAGTAATTTTTGAGTTTACCGCGAACTGACAGACATACAGACGCGGCCGAGGACTTTGTTTTATAATATGTATTTATATATTAATTATTTATATATGGTCCGATAGTCCGCCTGCTTATATTGTGGGACCAAACACAGAAAAAAAACATCGACATACCATTTTTGTCCAAACAGAAAATCAACATAATCTCTTACTTTGTGCAAAGCGTGCATCAAAACCGCAAGAGGGTGCTCGTAGCGCATTTCATACCGCGGAAGGGTGTGAAAATTAGTGTGTTTCACCGCACTAGACAAAGTCTAAAGTGGTGCTTATCCCTGAATATACGACAGATATGGGTAGAAATGATGATTTTACGGAATAGTGATGTGCGCGTTACCGCAGCGGTTTAGAAAATGAGATTTTAAGAAGAGCGTTTTAGTTTAGGCAATTTACTAATTTGTTATTGGTATAAGATAACATTACCTACATAAACAGTTTCATTTATTACTAGTCAACATTTTTGTGGTGTAGGAAATTTTTGACTAACGGTCTCCATACTGGCTAGACCCAGTTTCCAATAGACAGCGTAGAGATTGTCTGCTAGAAACGTAAAGTAATAAAAATACTGTAGAAACAATAAAATTATTTGCAAGTTTTCTGGTAGTGAACGTTATAAAATTCAAAAATTTTCTTTTTTTTATAAAAAAAATAATAATTTGATAGATAGATAGATAGACAGATACAAATTGAATAAATTTTATACACTAATATAAAATTAGTTCAATTTGTATCTGAACATTTTCACTCTACTCGTAAATCACTTTCCAAATCTATAAAACGAATACGAGCTTTAACTTTTAACAACAAACCCACATTACATCATGCATGCTAGCTCAACAGCTCAAAACTTTAGTCGCCACTAAATATCAGTACAAACAAACGCACCTGCGAACCGAAGCCGTTATAAACATAATAGTGGGCCGTATGTTTACGGGCCCTAAGTGTTAAACTTTGAATATAGCACCGCGTCGGGCCGTATTACAAGCCCCTAGAGTATGTGCCCTAGTTTTTCACCAACCCGTTAACAGGGCCTGTTGAGTTTTTAATTTTATTAAACAAGGAACAACTTAAATTCGCACGTTGTTAATTTTTTTGTGTGCAATGAGTTTTTGGAACATGAACCTACGCGCGTAGAAACTCTTTGATGAGAACTTTTTATTTTTTATGTTTGGGCTTTTTTAGCAAGTTTCCGGTTTAGTAAATATGTTTTTTTTTTGATTGGGGAAACATACTACGTACTATGCTATATAGTTTTCTGATATTGTGTACCAGTTTTGTGTATAAAAGTTAATACAAATAAAGATAATAAAAATAAATGCTTTTAAATCATCACGCATATTTATATTATGTAGTTAAAAAGCACTGATATTCAGGTAAAAATAATATATTATGTTAAATGTTGTTCTGTATGAGTGCATGTCATTGAAATCCTCTTAAAAAGCTAAATTTTTGGGTGTTTTCGAATGGTTTAGATTCACTATTAGACTGTGTGCTACGAGTTCCAATATATTCAACCCGGACTAACGGGGCGGACCGCTAGATTTTTTACCTAGTATTTTTCTTTAAAAACACGCAAGCAACGTTGTTTACCTGCTACTCTAGATGTCTTGGGTTCGATTCCCAGGTCGAGCAAAGTGTTATTGGGTTTTTCTATTAATTCTCAGAATCAGCTCGGATTTTGGAGATGTGCCCGGTGATTGGCAATAGGCTCGCCCTTTATTACATGGGACCTTAACATACCGGCGACCAAATTAATGATGGTATGTTATGTTTAAAAATCTGGAAACATTGTTTCTAAAAGTGAAATTTAAAGATCTATTTACAAATATAACATTATACATACATACATTTTACTAATCAATTTAAAATGCACGTAATGTACCTATACATTCAAATTGTTAAAAGCATAAATATGAAAATCACTGCTCTTACACATATTGAAATTCTTTGTCCAACAAATTAATATCAATCACTATTTATAGTTTTACAGGTAAATATCCAATATGTGCCAACAAATTTAAATCAGAAATTCCATTTAAATTATTTTCGGGAATATGTAGGTATATTGGAATATTGGATACAGGCATCATATGAAATTATAGAATAATAAAACTAAACGCTGATTAAACTACATACAATACATATCACATGCATTATATTGATATTCTATGTAACTGCCTCTTAGTCTATTGGCCCTAAGCGCGACTGCTACGCTAGACGGCTTTGGTTCGATTCCCAGATCAAGCAAAGTGTCACTGGGTTTCTCTATGAAATTCCCTATAGCAGTTTGGAGAGTCTGGGTCGGTTTTGGATTTTATATTGTGCCGAGTTGAAGGAATTGGCTCGCCCCCTATGACACCTAAACATACCGGCAAACTGTGGAAGTAATACTTACTTACTAAGTAACTACTGATTTGTACTTTTTTAATATCTTCAATGTATGCATGTTTTGAAAACAGGTTTTTAATAGTATGGAGTTTGTACACCATTTTTATCACTTCATGTTCCATGTTACAGTAGGAAATAACCAAATGGAACCGGTTCAATTTTCCATTAAAGTGATATGGATTTTTTATTAATATGGCACGACGATGGATCGCTAGTATGAAATTTAAAACGTTTGATAGTTCATTACGGCTGATTGATTGAGAGTTGTTCATAGCAGTCGTGTTCGGATTCCGAACATTATGATCTTTTAAAATGAATGCATATATCGATTTGTTTCGATACTAAATTAATAGATATACAGATCTAGATGATAAGCACATAATTATATCGTACTTTATAGTGTAATAGTAATCAGTAAGTGTAATAGTGTCTTTGTTGCAATCCCTACTAATATTATAAATGCGAAAGTAACTCTGTCTGTGTCTGTCTGCTACGCTTTCACGCCTAAACCACTTAATAACAAAAATTCAATTAACTACTGCCTTATTAGTCTAGTGATGCGCAGCGTAACTGCTACGCTAGAGGTCCTGGGTTCGATTCCCGGGTCATTAACATTGAATAGATTCCGGAAAAGAAGGCTACTTACGTCATTATTATAAAATTTCTACTCTATCTCTCTATCTCTCTATCTCTATTTAAGTTTTGAAAAGTAAAAATTAAATTGATAGTCGCAATAAATATAAAAAAAAAACTCGTCCCAAGAAAAGGTCCTTTTAAAGTAAACTAAACACAACAAAAATGATGCTATCAGTCACCGAACTCTTTACGTTTTTTAGTCCCTGTTAGGGCGCCATTAACTTCGGAGCTCTCGACGCTCAAAGCCTTCTCCGCTAATTAATAAAAGTGTCGCAGAAAGTTGTCACATAAATTGCGTCACTGGCGCCACTGTGACACAACAAAACGTTTTTATAACCTTTTAAACGACACGCAAAATTGTTTAAGCAAAATAGCTCAATTATGTTTTGGAAGATTCTCAGAATTAACTTCAATATCAAACAAGTAATTATTCGTCTCTCGATATCGAAAAAAAAAACATAATCTGATATGTTCTACATATTATAAAAAAATATAATATACATACTTGTTATACTTAATTTGTTAATAAAATAAAACAAAGCTAACAAACAACTCTAGAACTTCCACCAGAAGAAAAACGTAATAATAATTAATTATATTTTCATGACTTCACTAACATTACCGCCTTACGTCGTTGACCCGTCCGGAAGGGCACTTTTGTAATACGTGCCCAAAGGGTTCCGCAATTTATGTTTTTACCTGTCCCTTGCAGCTGAGCACCAACCCTAATTCAAATCCTTATGTGTGAAGCTCAACCCTAACTGTTAGCACCTTTGTGTACCTACTAGGGCTTATGTCAAACGCCCCAACTTTCTATAGAGTGGGCTTCGTTCTTTTATGTTTACGCAGCTTTGAAACATTTCCCTATTAATGTATTTCGGAGCAAAACAATTTGTGTATAATGAAGTAGGCAGAATTAATTTGAGTATTTAAAGCTTTAGATTTTTTTTGGACTTATCTGAAACAAATGTTTATAACAAGTAACATCATCATTTATTAATAGCCACGGTTGTAAAACTTAACTTTGCTACTGAGTTTTCCATGCTTTTTGACACTCTTGATCATGGATGCTGCTTATGTAAACTCGTAATTAAATTGAAATTATTTCAGATGGCCAATATTTATGCGTGAAAACTGCCTCATTAGTGATTAGTCCCAAGCGCGACTGCTATGCTAGAGCTTTGATGCGCTAAGGACCACTAGACCGAAAATAAACTTTTTTTTATTAGCCTGTAATGTTCCACTCCTGAGCAAAGAATAAAAAGCAGTGGTAGCCTAATGGCTAGGACGACGGATTTGCGATCATGTGGCTGCCGGTTCGAAACCCACCCATTGCACTACCGGCGGCGTGAACCCACTCGTGACACAAGCATTTGACTTAGCAGGAGGGGTAACAAGATTATTAGTAATGTGTGACCCACATTGCTAGTAAGCATTTTTTTAAAAGAAATTCTTCTTTTTAATCTTAAAATAAGTTCTTTAGATACATTTGAAACTTATTTTAAAACTATTTAATGGTTATTATTATACTAGCTATTGTCAGCAGTGTTACTCGTATTTTAAAGGACTTTTTGAGACAAAATATAGCCTATATCCTTCCTCAGAAATTTAATTCTGAGGAAAGATATATCGGATTATCAAAATCTGTTCAGCGGTTTAGGCGTAACACACACGACAGAGTTACTTTATGATGAAATGAGTCCCAAAAGAAAGAGTAGGTATTCTATTGATTAATACCATCTAATTCCAAAAAACATTCCTACGGTATCTTATATCCCATTGAACGCCAATTTAGCATTTCTACTGGAATATTTAAGTAGCCATTTTTATGCTAATCGTTCAGGCAAACAAAAAAATTCAATCACACTTCTGCGCGTTCTCTCTGCATCACACGATATTCATTCCTATTCCCGCATAATGTAGTACGTACTACACATCAAGCTATAAAAAACCAGTATAGGCAGGTCTTGAATTGTAAGGAAAACCCCTACAATGGGAGGTCAGTCTAAACTAGATTTGTATAGCTTGATGTGTAGCCGTGTGTACAAGCCTTTGATTATTCTCGAAATAGTATTCACAGGATTCAAATCCTACTAGTGAATTACGACTAATTTCGGTCTATTGAGCACAACAATAGTTCACGTTTGTGATTGGATTTCGCTATTTGTGTTGATGCCTAATTGGAAATGTTTGATGGTATTCATTGTTTTCGAAGCCTGTTTCTATACTTAACTGTATTCAAGCACGCGATAAATTTTGAAATTGGAAGACTGAGATGTAATTGAATTGTTTCTCGTGAAGAACGAACGAAGAACTCCTTGGAGATCTCGGTGTCCCCCTCTACATTGTGCTATGGATGGTCGTGTGTTTTTAGTCGGTAGGAGTCCGACATAACCCTCCGCTTATCCTTTTGAGAGGTGGAGTTTTCACACGGAAAAAAAGTGTGCGTGTCGGACTCGCGCACCAAGGGTTCCGTACCATTATCTATAAAATCGGCAAATATCACATTTGTTGTATGGGAGCCCACTTAAATGTTTATTATATTCTATTTTTTTTGTATTTGTTGTTATAGCGGCAAGAGAAATACATCATCTGTGAAATTTCAACTGTCTAACTATCACGGTTCACGAGATACAGCCTGGTGACAGACGGACAACTCCAGGAGTTCTGAAGGCCTTTCGATCCTACCACTAAGAGCATTGTGTTTTTGTTTTTAGGGTTCTGTACCAAAGGGTAAAAAGGTAGTTGAAATTTTCACAGATGATGTATTTCTGTCTATGAGTTGTGCTCTGCAGGCGGGTGACTTGGGGAGTCCGCCGCCCGACCAATGGCCTTAGGAAGTGGCGCTGGTTTTTATAACAAGCGTGCCATAAGGGAAGGCATGTGCCATTTTTTAGATAGTATGAGTCTGATAAGTCCTGCCTGCAGGGTATATTAGAGCACCTGGAAGGCCTTAGATTTAGATTTATTTATACTATAAAAAAGCACCTTACATCTAAGACTCTAAACAGTTATACTGTGGTCTATTAGGTATGTATGTTTAAACCAGACACTAAAAGAGCATTTACTTGAGTTGCGTGTTCCATCTGAAACCCTCTTTGTAGTTTTTATCTAACCAAACATTCAAGAGTACCATGAATAAGTTTGTTTCAATTATATCTGAATCAATGACCCCATTCCGTCAACTTTAATTAATTAAAGAACTGTGACCCTCTAGTCGATCGTTACGATATTTTTTCTATTGTGTCTTCTAATTAGGTTACTTTGATTGACTTTCGATTTAATTACTTCCTTACAAATCCGCCTAACTATTTACTTTGCCCTACTGTGGCAGATACGTTGATGATGCGCTTTATAGAAATATCCACAGCCTAAATATAAGAGCCGCATGCTAAAATGAAGCCTTATTTACATCAAATTTCGGTACGCACGGCTACACATCAACCTATAGAAAATCAGCTTACGCAGGCCTCTTATTGTATGGGAATCCTAACAATTCGAGATCAGCTTTAACCGGATTTGTATAGGTTGAGCTGTAGCCATGTGTATATTTTAGTATATAATTTATTTACTGTAAATGTACACATTTAATTTTTATTTGATAAATAGATAATTTGTGTAAAGAGAGGCCTTTGTCCAGCACCGGACTCATAAAGGCTGATGATGATTTTGCGTAAGACAAACTGAACACTTTATTTAACAATTTTAACAAATTCAGTTTAATAATATTATTAATTACATTTTAATCCAATTAATTCCTTCGTATGAAGTATGAACATAAATTGAAATCGTTAATTAGTCCTAGCATTAATGAGAACATCGCAAGGGAATACCATGAATCACGGTTGCCCGGTAATTGTTCATTGGCCCCCACTCCACCCCCTTTTAATTACCCCAGAACGTACCCCTTATAACAGTCGTAATAATTTACACCTTATTCAACTTTACCCCGTTTTTGATGTCTTTTTATGACAAAGAGTTTACATTCTTCCATAAAGTTGAGAATTTAATTTCTCTTTTTCCTTTATCTGATAACTGAAGGTTTGAAAGTAAAATATTGTATGTTGGTACAAAGGGGAATGATTGAAATTATTTCTTTTTGATATTTTATTCCCATTTTTCTGTAAAAAATAAGTAAAGTTCTGCTCTGTCCTCAAGAGACCAAAATATTGCTATTTATTGACCAGAATATTAGTATTCGCTGACCAAAACTGACGAATTCAAATAAAAGTGTTTATTATTCATTAACACCACCTTTTATTAGACGAAAACATCATACTCCATCTTTATATAAAAATAATAATTTGTCATAAGTTTACAACAATTAACACTCAATTCTATATTCATTACGTAAACCGTTACTCTATCATCATCATTAAGAACGTTATAGCAAATAGCTTTCAAACTAGTATATATTATGTATGACAGTATGTCCCCTTCATACCGTATTTAATAAACCCGTCACGTTTTGCTTGCCATCGCGAAATAATGTAAGGTCACTTAATTGTGAGGGTGTATCAGACGAGGGATCTAGTGGCGACTCTTATGCGAATATTTTCTGACAAATAAATAATACCACATACCATCACGCCTGTAATCCCCGTAGGGTTAGGCAGAGGTGTACTAATGTACACCCACATTTCACCGGTATGTTTAGGTCCCATGTAATAGGGGGCGAGCCTATTGCCATTAACCGGGCACAAATCCAGACTCCGAGCTGCTACTGGGAATTTCATAGAAAAAACCCAATAACACTGCTCGACCTGGGGATCGAACCCAGGACCTCTAGCGTAGCAGTCGCGCTTAGGACCACTAGACTAATGAGGCAGTCTAAATAATACTTAATCAAATAAATAATACTTTATCATATTATTAACGAAATAATATGATTGCAGTAACTTAAACTGTAGCCAAGTTATAATTCTTTACACTGGCCATTTAGAGTAAGTACTATTATTTTGAATAGGATTATTCAAATTATCATTGCTTATAATAATGATAATTACTGTTTTTCTACGCTAAAGATAACTACAGATTTCTGCATAGATACAAAATGACCGCCCTGAACGTTTTGGTATTACAAATCTCACGTATTCGAAGCTTTTACAAACTTTTCAGCCGATAACAAGAAAAAAAAAGAAATACATTTCATCCAATCTCAAGAGGTCACTATCGATACAAACCGTCGCAGCTTTAACCTATAATCGTCTGTAGAACCTTAAACCTCGATTCTGTACTGGGTCAGCGAGTTTCACATTGCTGTAAAACGGTTTTATGTATCATAAATACGGCTTTAGTTAGTTTAAGTGCTCTCCGGGGAATAAGAGTAATCGAAAACGTTGTTCTCAGACTCGCATCATGTTAAGAACACTTCTAAATAACTTATGTCTTGCCAACAAAGGCTTAATTCTGATAATCTGAAGTAGATAATTGTTTTAGTGAATAGTCTTATGAGCCAAATTATATTGTAGTTTTCATGAATGAACAGGGCTTTAAATAATCTATACTAATCTATACTTAATATTATAAAGCTGAAGAGTTTGTTTGTTTGTTTACTTGAACGCGCTAATCTCAGGAACTACGGGACCAATTTGAAAAATTCTTTCAGTGTTAGATAGCCCATTTATCGAGGAAGGCTATAAGCTATATATCACCACGCTAAGACCAATAGGAGCGGAGCATAAATGAAAAATGTTACAAAAACGGGAAAATTTAAATGCAGAAAAGCTGCGAAACCACGCGTGCGAAGCCGTGGGCGGAAAGCTAGTGAATTATAATTAGGTAATGTGTATGTTTAGTATTAATACATTAGCAAAAATCATCATCATCCTCGTCCTTCCTTACATTTTCGCAAATATGTTGAGGTTTTTACTAGATGCAGCTGAATGTCAATATTTAACACAAAGCGGCTTATCATCTGACCTCCACAATCCAATTTCTGGGCAACATCTATATTCGGACCAACGGCTTTACGTGCTCTGCGATGCACGGAGGGGTCTGGATGTGTTACCCGTCCACAGACTGGCCGCGGCAGGCGTAGCTTAACCTTGGAGATCTCTTGATCAGTTGCTTCAAAAAAATATAAAAATACCTACTCACAAAAAAAAAAAATTAAGCTAGTTTCATATACAAGTTGGTCGACTTTATTCAAGACATTTGTGCGTTTTGTTGCAGATCTACATAGAAGCGGGCAATATCCGACGCTGAAGGAAATGCTGTGACTTGACAAAATGGCGGCGTTTGGGGTGCTGTTGGCGCTGCAGTTTGCAGTCGCCAGCGCCGGCAAATGTACCACGTGAGTATTATTAAAACATACTGTGGCGTTTCCGAGCGCAACTTATCACTATATATACTAGCAACACTAAATATAATTACCTGGCAACAAGTCGTTCGCTCCGCAACCACTCCTCTCACATCTTTCCTTTTTCTTTCGACATCCATGCGAGATGGTCGAGAGAAGATTGTTAAAATATAGTTCAGTGGTTTCTTTAATCAAGACCCCAAAATACTATCACGCCTAAATCCTCCGAAAAGTTAGGCAGAGGCGTATGCTGTTCACTCACAGATTGCATTTCAGGTCCCATTTCGCATGCGAGCCTATAGCCATTAACTGGACATAAATCTTAACTCAGTGAATTTTATAGGAAATCTGAACTAATATTTTGTTCTACCTTGGTATCGAACACAAGGTGACTTACTTCAACCAATAAAGTAGCAAGCAGTAAAAATAAATAAATAAAACACTCAATGACATCATTCTTCATTTAGTAACTGCTAGCATAAAACCAACAAAAAATAAGTAATGCATACAATTCATTTATATATATTTTATTTATACATATATTACTAAACCAGTTCCTTTTATACTGCAACCATTATAAAGAACTAAAAACATTATGAACTTTGCTAAATAAAATGCTCCCATTAAAATCTGGAACTAAAGTAACAACAACACTCGTGTTTCACTACTCACTTTCACTACGATATTTAAATTAAAAATAAATAAAAACGTCACTTGACCTTATGTGAAAGGAGTTCGTGCTATTAAATTAAAAAAAAAACTTAAACCGACTTTCACTGACTAGTTTCATAGGGCAGTAGGCGAGGGTTGAAAGGGGAAAGTGAAAACGTGTCAAGCGTCAGGTGAGTAGTGAATACTGCACCTGTTAGCTCGAGTGTTTAGGCTGTGGGGCACTGGCATAATGGGACCGGTTGTATGTTTTTTAATGACAATTTCGTGGATTTGGGTAGTGGGACTGGTGTGGTATTTTTAGTAGCTTTTTAGTTTTTATAAAAAAGGTATTTTTAGCTATTTTAGTGAAGGAAAAATACGACCGCGGGCAGTATTCGAACCTGCGTCTTCTGGTTAAGTACACCAGACGCTATGACCGCTAAGCCACTGCGACTCCCACCCGCCATGTCGAAATTTGCCTTCACATTTATAATTTACGTCTTTGAGGCGACGTTAGTGACATCTGTTGAAAATGTGCTTCTCAAGGTTCGCAGGTTCGAATCCTGCCCGCGGTCGTATTTTTCCTTCAGTAAAATAGCTAAATAATCCTTGCATGGAAAATGCCTAAAAAATACAAAAAGAAAGGTATTTTTGTTAGTGGTGAAGCTTTTCTTAAAGAAACGCTTGTTATTCAAGCGTTTCTTTAAGAAAAGTCTTCTCAATATGTTAAAATTGATATCGATTGACTGGGCACGGAAAATTAACGGTTTTGTGTTTTTAATGACACTCGTGGATTCTCGTAGTTCATTTGCGGAGTTTTTTGAAAGAAACTTGTTTATAGAATCATAGAAGGTTTTAAATATGTTAAGGATTAAATAGTTACCTATCTTATGTGGGTTATATCTTAGGTACCTATACTGAGCGCGGTAAGCCTAGATTTTACTTACAGGTCCAATATTTGGATGAAACCTGCGACCCCTAGCTGCCACTACTTGCTATAATGTTCTTCCGATAGTACTTTTTGACAAGAAAGTTAAGACATTTCCAAAAACCTTCGGATTCCGAACGGTTGGCAAACAAAGGGTCGCTTATAGAGGCCAATCTTATTCCGTGGAGTCATTGCGTTCATGACTTTTTAACTCGGTCGGTTTGAACAGGTATCTTCTTAATGATCGGTGGAATTACGCTTGAGGAGTAAAGGGAGTACCGTCAAAGATTGTAGCTTATCAAGGGATTTGTAAGGACCATGAAAATTTTGAAGGAGACTGTGTTAACCCCTCGTACTAAGCTAAATGCTTGTATTACGAGTGGGTTCACGTCGGTAGTGCAATGGGTGGGTTTGGCACGGGCAACCACATGATCGCAAGTCCGACGCCCAGAAGAAAAGATTTTCTCACCAAAAATGTGCCCCACCTTAATATAGTTAAACAAAGTACTTTCTATAGATCAATAAAATTATTTAATAAACTTCCAATTTCTTTAAAAAGTACTTTATACAAGAGCGATTTTAAGGTTAAGCTCAAAACATTTCTACTGGAAAGGTGTTTTTATTCTGTAGATGATATTATGTAACCTGAACTTTTTATACATTGAATATAAAATAAATACATTTTATTAGATAACATGCAAATTTTAGATTTACATTTTGAACTAATGGACATTAAAATCTGAATTAGATATTTTGACATAATTATAGATATTTTATTTTTTGACCTAGCTTAGAATTCTCTGTTTTTTTTTTTCATGTTATTTGATATGGGTACTTATTTTTAAACTGAATTACTTATTTATTACTTAGATAATCTCAATGTTAGTCTTACGCTGCTTATATTCAAACACAATGTAAAAATTGTTCATGAATAAAGAATTGAATTGAATTGAATGAGGCAGTCGTATTAATAGCGAGTGCATCATGCAAATGAAACTAATAGGAACATAATGAAAGGGAATGCAACATTTACTTATTAACACGATTTTTTGAAATTATAGTTTATGAAAGCGTATCTGTTAACTGACGATTTACGCTAATTAAAACTTAATTATAAATAATGATGGTGTTAACATGATCCATTACCTTATCAGATTTTTATTCAAATTTCGAATACAGTAACGTTGATGCTTTTAATTATTTTAATTGGTGTTACCTTGTAACTGGTTGTTAAGTTAATTACATGCTGTGTATATCGATGAAAATTATTTACATTTCCATATTCAAACGTGTTAATATGGTTAAACAATTGGTAATTTGCAATAACATTATCAAGCCTATTTTCGCCGAAGCACGGCACGGCAACGGCAAGGTGTACGACAACGTTATGTTAAAGTCTCACGGAATGGAGGGCGAGCCTATTGCCATTAACCGGGCAAAAAAACAAACTTGGAGTGTATGACGTTACAATAACAAGGAAATAGGAATATTTTTTATATAATTATATAGATTGATACAATCAGCATTTCTTTTGATTGATAGACATTTTGCTAATGATATCGCAAAGAATACTGAGGATGTCCTCCCTACTTTTTCCTCATTACAGAATGAAATATCTGACAGTTAAGGGACTTAGAATGAACAAATTGGGGAATTACATTTTGTAGAGGGATCTCTTTGAATTACCCTAAGAGTTACTAAGACTGCCTCATTAGTGTAGTGGTATTCGGCGTGACTGCTATGCTAGAGGTCCTGGTTTCGATTCCCAGGTCAAGCAAAACGATATAGGGTTTGTCTATGAAATTATATTTTTTTTATAAATTTTTCACATCTTCTGGTTTCGTACAGTACACCAGATTTCGAAATTTGCCTTCACATTTTTAATTTACGTCTTTGAGGCGACGTTAGTCACATCAGAATTCTGTTGAAAATGTGCTTCTCAACCGACATGACACATCTACCCAGTATGTTACAAAAATTCGTTATTTTTTTTAAATAGTTACTTAAGATCATGTCATGCTTACATAATATAAAATGAGAGAGCCCTATGGCTCTGTAAGGGTTGTGACCGCCCGACCCTAGGGTATAGTACGTTTTTTAGTTGGTAAGAGTCCAAACACAAACTCTAAGCAAACTACGCCCATATAGGGTGTCTTTCTAATGACTCGTCGGCGTCATTTCCTTATCTTTTTTGTACTCTGGTTCGTTTAGTGGCAGATGATTCGTGAGAATAAGCAAAATAAGAATCAGAGACCAGAAATCTGTTAGAATTAACGCTATAAAAAACCAAGTCAATATAGAATAGAACCAAAATGGTTTTAGCTTATATTTATGTACGGACCTACGTGCAAACATGAACTACAACACTTTCACATCACCATGTATAAATTCTGTTTGTCACCCGTTACACGTTGCGCCCTAACACGGAAAATCAATTAATCATTTTCCCTCGCGCTAATAAAATTTACTACTTCACGTCACTCGGGCCGAGGGCTTAGAAAACTCGATTTATTTTAGAAAGTCATCTATTTAATTGAGGCAACTTTGCAACTCCGCGAAAGGGTGGAGCAGAAAGGAATTTCCCGAAACTCCCCCTCAAACTTCCCCTATAAGTTTTTTATTGTTAACGACAATCCTTCTCGAAGTTTTTCGGTACGGTTGTGTGGTGTGAGCTTAAGCTTTGATGTTAAGGTCGCTCGGTTAAGCGATGGCATTTTCAGGGGATGTGTGGCCCCTTTTTCATTGTTAGAGATTTCAAGAAAAGTAAGCAAAATTTTGGATGTGATTTTTTTGGTTTCCAAGGAGATTATTCTTGGTTAATGTAATGCTATCGTGACATTCTAAAATACCTTACGTTTTTGTTGTGAGGGGTCTAAAATGTTCTAGCAATTTAGAATTTATGGAATTTATAAATTATACCTACATAATTTTCTTTCTAATTTACAAATTGGTATATGAAGAACATAATTATTATGGCTATATACAACTCAATATTTTTTAGCTAGTTCAGTTGTGGTTAAAATGCCATTTTAAGCAATTTCGTTGGAGTTCATTCATATTTCCTTAGAATTTTGTAATGTTAATCATCATTAGTATAGTTCACTATTCAAAAAGCTCGATAGTATTCTGAATGACCTTGCAACAGCTTTTTAGGTGATTAAATATCTGAACTTTCTCTGTCGTTAATCTTCAAACGAGACAAAACAATTACATGAATAAAACCAAAAAAGATCAAACATTTATTTTCTTTTAAAAATAAATAACACCGAAATAGATTGAGCAACAATCACAAGGCTCATATTGCCAATTTCACTTTAACAATGAACGTTCGTCTTGAGAAATAATTATCTTTGCGGCTCACCAAATGCCAATTTATACGTATGAGCGCGGTGTGGGGAGAATATTGTTGTCTTTGTACAAGTTAGAGACGTGAAACATGAAGATATCTGGAGGCTAATTCTGGTAATGATGAAATTTCTATTTGCCTTAACTAAGATTTATCAACTTAATTAAATAAGAGATAATAATTTAGGAATATATAACTACTTAAAAGAGAACTAAACTATACACAATATACGAAAACAAATTGTCACGCCCAGGCGTCGAAGTATTCCTCCGCATCACTGTCGTCTGGTAACGTGCCCAGAAGACTGGCAATACTTACTAATATTAAAAAGAGGTAAAGTTTGTGAGGTTATAAGGGATAATCTCTGGATCTACTGAACCGATTTTGAAAATTGCTTTACTAATAGAAAGCTACATTATTCCTGATCCTGAGTAACATAGGCTATATAAGTATTGTCCCGTAAAATGAAAAGAAACTTATTGACCACGCGTCCAGTATCTACAACATATGGCCATGTTTGTTTCTATGGTGACCGTGTGTAGTAGAGCGGGGCCTGAACAAAGCTCATATGTCGAGATGAGAGCACCTTTCTAGTGTCGTCGTCATATAGCATTGATTACTGGAAATGACATGGTCTTCTATTTAAACTACCAATTGAAATCTATATTTTTTTAATAATATAAAGGTGAAGAGTTTGTTTGTTTGAACGCGTTAACCTCAGAAACTACTGGTTAGATAGTCCATTTATCGAGAAAGATTATAGGCTATATAAAATCACGCTACGACAAATAGGAGCGGAGCATAAATGAAAAATGTTGCAAAAACGGGGAAAAAGCCAGTATTCAGTAATCATTCATTTATTGCGTGTGCGTATTAGCCGTGGGCGGAAAGCTAGTTGCTTATAAAATAGTGTTTTTTTTCAAAGGTATATTTTATTTTATTTGTTTGGTTCACTAACAATTGTTTACACTGAATAGTACAGTGATTTAAACTAGTATAAAAAAAAACAAAATGCAAAAAATTCTTATAAATAAGAACCGCTTGCACAGAATAGCAGTTAGTTAACATTAACTTTTATTTAATCATAAACAAAGGCAACAGTGAATCTTAAAGAAAAAATCTTTTTCGTATGTCCGGTTTGGCACTTCCAGTACTCTGATCTCTGAAACTAACTGTAACTGATACGGGCTTTGTCGCCAAATCCTTTGTTAGTCAACCTGTAGATTTATAGATGTTAGTCATTGAAATCAATGCCCTGTCTACAGCGTACCTAGGTTCCCTTTGTTCTAAAATTAGAACTGTTAGCTCATTGTTGTTAGCGATATTTAGGTTTTGGGACATTGTGTCTACAGTCATCATCATCATCATCATCATCAGCCTATACTAGTCCACTGCTGGATGGACCTGATGATGCTGAACCTCCCCTAGTGTGCGCCATTTCACCTTTCCTCCGCTTAACGCATCCAGCTTCTGCCAAAACATTACTTCAGTTTGCCGGAGACCTTCCTACACTATGTTTGCCGAGTCGTGGTCTCCAGTATCCAGTGTCTCTCGAGAACAAGTCTACCCCAGCGTTTGTCAGCTCTTCTACAGATATGGTCAGCCCACTGCCACTTCAACCTGTTTCGATCCCATGTTATAAGGGACGAGCCTATTGCCATTAACCAGGCACAAACCCAAACTCCGAGCTGTTACTGAGAATTTCATAGAAAAACCCAATAACACTTTGCTCGCCCCAGGCATCGAACCCATGACCTCTGGCGTAGCAATCGATCACAATATATTTTATATGTTAATGTCACTAATATAAAGATATTTAGATTTCTTCAAGTAGTTACCTACTCTATTATTTCGAAGATTTTACGAGAAAACTTGTTCTTTCCAATAAATAGCTTTTATTTATATTGAAGGTTAAGATAAGGTTGTGACCTCGGTCAAGCTTAGTAAAGTTGAAGTAAACTAAATGGTCGACTTCAGCTCCTATTTAAGAAAAGCGTTCAAGCGGCCGACACTTTTTGTGGACCCACCGATTGAAACGTGTTTTTATAAAATAGAAAATCTAATTGAGGCGATAAGAAGCCTACATTGAGCTATTTCTTTTGATATCAAGTCATAAAAAACTGCCTAATTATTAGTCTAGTGGTTGTAATCCCGACTGCTACAATAGAGGTTCTGTATTCAATTCTCCGGTCGAGCATTGTTATTAGGTTTCTCTAGATTTTCATCTACAATACTGGTGACACTGTGGGTTTAAATCTCTGCCTAACCCTTCGTAAAATAGGCGTAATGGTATATTTTGTTGTTAAGAGTTACAGATAGCGTCTGTTTTTCCCAAATTCCGATTAGCTACTGAGAATTTAATAGAAAAACATTGCTTGAACTGGGATTTAAACCCTCTAGCGAAGCAGTCACACTTGGGATCACTATAGTAGGTAATGAGGCAGTAATGTAAATTATGTGATGATCGAAACCGGTATTTTTAACCAATTCTTGAAATAATAATCGTAACACATACCATACCATCATGCCTGTATTCCCCAAAGGGTTAGGCAGAGGTGCACTAATGTACACCCACATTTCGCCGGTATGTTCAGGTCCTATGTAATAGGGGGCGAGCTTATTGCCATTAACCGGGCACTAATCCAGACTCCGAGCTGCTACTGGAAATTTCATATAAAAACCCAATAACATTTTGCTCGACCTGGGAATCGAACCCAGGTCATCTTGCGTAGTAGTCGCGCTTTGAACCACTAGACTAATGAGGCAGTCATAATATAATCGGCAGTTATAATAGGCATAATAATCGTGACACGTTGATATCGCTGTCAAACCCAATAATCACAACCCCAATATCAATTCACCTCCAAAGCCTATGCAGGTAAAATAATACACCCAGAGACTGTCAATGGGCTCTCGATGTAAAGCCTTCAGGTCACTGGGCTTGGGTGGAAACGAGGCACGGAGGCGCCAGTCCATGAATAATTCATAGGACCGTAATGAGCCGCGGGCAAACATTCAGTCACACCGTACAGAAAATGTATGGAACAAGAAACTTAGCTTGCCCTTAATGATTCCAGAAAAAAACTAAACTTTGGTCGTTTAGACACTGACTTAAGGGGAGGTTGTGAAAAGATTGATTGCAACGATTAGCAAGTACGCTTAAGCTTATCATCAAAAGAGACGATACCTACTCATAGTTCAAAAGTCTTTGAACTCTTATCTCCGTTGATAATAGCCCGTAGCCATTAAATTCTTGCCTAATGTACCAAATTCATTTTTTTTTGGGGTTTTTCGTGTTATACTTGTAAAAATGTAATAGGTACTATTTGGGACAATGTTGATAATTAAGCAGATTAATACCGCCATGAACCTAGAATATGCTGCTATAGACGTACAATTTTGGAAACACCGGCGAAGAAGACTAGAATAATGTCTTTAAAATATTATCTATTTTTTTAAGTAGCCTCTTTTGTGTCCCGAAGGAGGAGGAAAATATTATCTTACCACGTTTAGGTTTAGGTCAGGTCAACTCAAAACTTCTATGGCTCTTTGTTCAAAAGGCCTGTTCACTTTTTCCAACATTATAAACAATTGACTATCGATTCAATATTCAGACAAATACCTTAGTACTGTCCCTGAACATTATTAATGTGTTCAGCGATAAATTGGTGTATATTGCAACGGAGTCTCTCCTCAATCACCAATATTGAGGGTAGACAGCAGATGCTGCCATTACGTGCTTGTTCTTGTCCCTTTTATAAATGGGTTCCTATATTCCTAATAATGCCAACAAATATTGGGTAGAAGGTTTGATAACAATCGGATGACAGCTGTTGCTCCGATTATCAATCGCAGAATGAAATAGGGTCTACTTATTATGGAAGAATAATATATTTTCCTGTTGATTGAAATTTTCTTTTCAATATTGCTCCCCTACTAGTAGGTATATAACTCAACTGCAAACTTCTTGACTCAACTGGAGTCTTTGTAGACTCGATTCAAAACCTTCAGCAGGAATTACACATCAAGCAACGCCTATCTGCCACATAATATAACATACTATCACGCCTGTATTCCCTGAAGGGTCGGGCAGAGGTGTACTTATGTACACTCACATTTTCGCCCGTCTAAAAAATCCGGAACTAAAAACCAACTCCCTTCATAAACATCGAGATTGGCATAAATATCCTTTATAGAAGGATTTTTTCTTTCCTTTCCTTCAATTCGGATATCACGTATGAGCCATTACCATTCCTATTTATTTGTAGCGGGCGTTTCAACCCGCGTCAAGTATCGGTTGCCAACAATGAAGTCACGAACGCACTCCACTTAGCTGCCACTGGACCTTAAATATATCGTACGGGTTTATTTTTGTCGTGAAATATTTATCGAAGAGTTGCGCAAATAAGGCTGCGGGCGAAGGGGCATGTGTTTAAGTAATAAGTATTTTGATCAAGCGATCTGTGAAGTAAAACTGCGCTTGCTACGGTCAGTCTTGGATAAGTGATCATTCTTTATTCTATTTAGTTGAGTTAGTTTGTAAATGACTTATAGAAGACTGTCACATTAGTCTAGTGGTCTGAAGCGCGACTTTTACACTAGAAAATTAGTGTACTAATGTAACAGGGCACAAATCCGGACTCCAAGCTGCTACTTACGAAAACTTACTTCCACAATAAGTATAAGATTATATTTTTAATCCCTAAAATGGGTAGAAAGAAATGGTTCCAGCAAAATCGTTCGCAAACAGTACTGCTGTATATAAAATGAAGGTCAACACAGTATTTATCACTATGGTTCGCTCGAATACCCGTCAAAGGGACTTCAAAGCTTGTTTGTTACAAGTCTAATAAAACTTTTACAACTAAAACATGAGCCTGAAGAGGTCAACAAACCTTGATTAAAGTAAAATTTAGATTACAAGATAAGATTTACAGTTAAGAATACCTAAATTAATTGAGTTTTTACTGAAAAAATCATCATTAGGTTTTTGTTCTTCCGATTTTATTTAGGTACAAGCCCGTAGTGTCCTACTGCAGGGAAATGGCCTTCTTACACTTCTGCCACTCCTCTCTGTCCGTTGCTCTTAAGGGCCAGTCTTTTTGCAAAGAGTCAATCTCATCCCGTCATCTTCGCCTGGACCTGCCGCGTTGTCTCCATTAAGTGGGATGGGCCAAACTGAAAACCCAATAGGGGTTGTCAGTTTGGCCCATTGATTGTATGACATGCGACAGATGTGTCCAGCCCAGTACTATTATAGCAGTTTTCCGACTGACGTCTGTTACTGTCGTCTTGGAACGAATGGCTGTATTCCTAGCCCAGGCAATAAGGTTTCCATTTAGGAAGTTTTTATACTTAAATAAGTTTTTTTAATCTGTTACAAAACACACACATATCTAACGTACTAACAGAAATATCCTACTCCGCGATAATATTAGAGATTGGATGGATACGAACCATTATGCGGGACCATCCTCTAGATAAAAAGTTTAGGTAAAAATTTGTTCATCAAGAACAAGTGGAATACGAATATATTTGTACACATGAAAAAACATATATGTTAGTACCAAATGAATTCAGAAACTGATGTTTTTTTTAAATTGTTCTTTAAAAAGCTATCACATGTAACGTCAAGCTTATACGAAGCCGAGAAACTGAGAGAAGCAATCTTTTCTAGAGCGATTCGTATCGATTGAGCAGAACGGGCGTTGGCAAGTGTCCATTTGCGAGCCTTTTGTTATTCGAATTCGTTCCAAAAGTACCTATGTACATGCCACACACTGTGTTTTTGAGGTCGAAGCCAAGCCGGCTGAATAGACGGGTTTTTTTTGTAAACAGATATAAAGAATCCGCTACATGCACAATTCCTTTTTTGGATTTTTAGTTCTATATTTTTATGAGAAAGGAAAACTTCACAAATTTTGTGGTGTTTCAAGGGGCTTGTGACTAAGTTATGTATAACTGCCCTGATCAACAGTTCTATAAGGTTAAGCTACGCCTGCCGCAGACAGTGGATGGGTGACCATTTTTAACACATCATTACTCCTTCGTTCTTCAAAGACTACAGTTGCCAGCAGGTTAAGGTATACAATACTGTCAAATTTCTCCAAACGATTTTAAACCTTAAATTGTTGAAGATAAAGTTCAAAATCAACTGAGAAAATTTGACATTTTGTGGTAACTTTATGTGCTGGCCACCGTACATAAAGCCGTCGGACTCGGTTGTCATACAAACAACCATTACAATCGTTATTGGTAGTTAAAAGCCCTATAAGCCTGACAACCAGTCTATCCTGTGATACCCAGAAATCAGTGGTCTGATATTCAGCCTATCTTACACTGGAAGACGACCTTCAGAACCGATAGTCCAAAACTAACTGATTTTATTAGTGGTCCTGTCTAAATTCTCTCGGAATTACGGAAAAAATGTTTTAGGATTACTATAATAAAAAAAAGTACGATCAACATAGAACCTCCTTTTTTGAAGTCGTTTATGAGAATGACATCATCAACATCTTTGATAATAATATTGCTCAGTCCTCAGATTCCCTTACTAATTACAACGTAGCCAGTACCACCTTTCGGGAAGTAATTAATTTCGTTTCGCAGCAAAACGTGACTAGAATTCCAAAGAAGCATTTGCGGATACTGTTGACACTTGCGTCGGTTTCGTTAATTATGCCATTCTGCTGTGCTTCAGAATTGTATCAGGGGATTATTTAAAACATACAATTTCAAAACTTTGTTTTATTTATTCTTTCATTTATAAGAGACTCCAAAAAAGAATACAATTTCAAGTCAGTTGGATCAAGATCTTCTTCTTTAATTTAAACTAGTTTTCTGCCTTCGGCTTCGCCAGCGTGGTTTCTCGGCTTTTCTGTACTATAAAATGATGATATAAATCACTCTATCTATTAAAAAAACCGCATCAAAATCGGATAGACAGCGGGAAGCGACTTTGTTTTATACTATGTAGTGACAGTGAAGCTCAACTCTTCTTAATCATACACTACTCTATATCCTCTTCTTTCTGCTGGATTTCTTTATATGAACAAATTTGGAAGTATCAATACATTTTTATCTACGTATGTCCTTGATCGCATAATTATATGTTTGTTATTTAGGCACCGATTTCGATGACCTTTTTAAAAATTTCTAAAGATTTGTGCGTCATCACACAATATCTATCCAGATTGAAACATCAAGATATCATGAGTATTCATAACCGTAACCGTATTTTAAACTTCCAATAACATTAATCTACATCTGACGGCAATCATATCCACGCATTCATTATAAAATTAACAAAAAAATCTAATTAAGTTAGACAAGGACAAAATCGTTTATCCAAGTATTTAAACAGAAGCTTGGCCGCACGAAGCTTTGTTCAAAGCTAACATCACGCGTCTGCAAAGCTTCACAAATAAACCAAGCGACTTGTTCCGGAAACCACAGTACACTAGTTCTGAAATAAGTTCCACCCGCAGTGGAGTTCATTCTAACTTAGTTTCCTTAGAATTTGGACGTCATTTCGTACGGTCCGCTTGACACGTGTTTTTGAATAGGATCATATATTGTTTTGTTTTGATTTCGTGTATTTTATGACATAGTGTTCCATTAAATACACATGTGTTTCTGAATGGATAGGCAGAGATAATGAATACTCACAAATCTCTGTAACGTTTTTAAGTTCCATGTATTAGAAGAAACGCATAGAAATGCGCCTAAAATACACTAGGCAAATGACAATAATAATAACAATAAACATAACTAGTACAGACGGTCTGTTAGCTTTTCCCAAAGAAAGAAAAAGAAGACGAGGAAACGCTCAGAATCTTCAGTTCTCTAAGCCTTGGATGCGAACTGAAAACTGAAAACTTGACAATGCAATGGTCATGTCACTAGGGTTATCACTGCTTCTGTAGTATGACTACATACGTTGTAAAAAATACTATTGCATTTCAATCTCTAACTTTAAAGTCAGTGGGACTATCTTAAAATACAACACTACACACACACACAAATAACTTACCGGTAACTTTATATTGAACTCGCTCGAACTTGACTATTGGCCGTGACTTTATAATCCATAAGTAACCTGCACACAACGAAAGAGAAACTTTATCTACAATTACATCAGTATAAACAATAGTACTGTTCAGTATTGTATCTCAAGAGCTCTCCATGATAAAAACAAATGCCAACCTATTGATAATATTCTGTCTTGACCCTTGTAAGCATTGGCATAACGTCCTTCCCTATTATTTAAATGACAAGCAATCAATATGTTTCTTGTTTCATGCAATGTCCTCGTAAATAATCTGTGTTTTAAGGTTAAAGGCCCATCCGATGAACGGCGTATCGACTGTACCCTTATCAAATTTAGACATTATGGACTCACTTGTCTAGCAAATAAAAAAAAATACACAAAAGAGAACATAATTTTTTGTGACAATATTTATTTGCAGTTCGTTTTCCCTTATTATCATGTTACGTAGTATATTACGGAGACAATCAAATATGATGTGGCTAATAAAAATTCTGTACGCGTCATATTAAGGAAATATGAATGATAAAAAGGGTAAGATTAATGAAAGTAACTGGAGTCCAAATAAGATATTTTTCGCACATATCCTTAGAGCAAGTAAAAATATATTAATACGAGGGGGAAACTCGGAGAACTCAGCTAAACAAACCAATGCCGACAATACAATGCAAACAGTAATGAACATCGCAGTGCATAGTTTAAAACTAACTAAACAGTATCAGGAAACTCAAACAGACGTAGGCGCGTTCTTGCGCACAAACAGGATGTAGCACGAACGGTTTCGTCAAACAAAATTCACTATTCTGTGCACGCGTAGGAAAATACAATAATTCGAACGTGTCCAACCGATTTGTCGCACTGCAGACTTTGGTTTGGAGAATTTTCAATATTTCCGTGCGCTTAGAATTGAATTTTATTGACCTATGTTGTTTCATGTTTGACTTTAATGCAGATAGGAACTGAATGTTCCTAGTTTGACAAGACCAGCTACATACAAGCGACGTTTTTTTTTTTTGATGAAAATTTGGCTGGTTGTCAAAATCAGATGGCAGTTGATTCAGTACAAGAGCTTTGTTTCGGATAGATGACTAAATGTTTTGAAGGACAAAAAAATGTTAATATAAAACTTTCTTGCTAAAATATGGGCCCAGTTTAAGATGCTTACTTTGATACAACTTTTGTGAACAATTTTGGAGACTCATTATTCACGAGTACAACTTCTGCTTTGTCTTTTTTTCGAGTCGAGTGACAATTGTTCTATATGGTTGTGTGTACTTAATAAATTATGTATTATATTTGCACTATGAAGTCATCGATGTAGGTGAAATCCAGTTAATAAACGACAAATTTTCCCGAACAATTTTAGTAATATTAATCTTTTTTTTCAGTGGTTTCTCAGTGGTGGCACCAGAAGTGGCAGTGCCGGGAAAAACTACTGCCATACTGGTCACTCTTCATGGAAGAGCTGGTGATGAGACCTTAGATCCACTCAATGTCACTGTTAGACTTGAAACTCAAGACGAAGACAACGATGTGAAACTGTTGACCTCTGCAAGCCAAATGATAATGGGTAAGCTTTAAACTTTTTTGAATGTACAAGTTTACTTGGTAAAACCCCGGCGATAGATCGAATGTCAAATTTAAGTTTAATTAAACAAAATATTTTATAGAAAGAAAAATACGACTGCGGGCAGGATTCAAACCTGCGTCTTCTGGTAAGGTACAACAGGCGCTATGACCGCTAAGCCACCGCGAGTCCCACCCGCTAGGTCGAAATTTGCCTTCACATTTTTTTATTTACGTCTTTGAGGTGACGTCATAAATGGTATAAAAATATTATTATTTTAATGAGGAGGCGTCATGTACAACCGAAAATCCCGGCAATAGACACCATCCAAATTAATTTATGTAAACCAACATTGTGATACAAATAAGATAGAAGCGTAAGCTTCAAAGCCATATGTACTTATGTTATTACGCCCCAACACAATTGTAACGTTCCACTGACAAAGTTGTAGCATTCCATAGTATGAGAAATAACAATCTACACAAAATAAGCCATAAAAGCGTGAAACAACACCTACGCAAAGCTTATATTCAATTTCGAAACACAAAATACGGACAGGCAAAATGCTTTCTCCCGAAAATAGACATAGTTATAACAAAACCTTTTAATCCTATGTTGAAAAGAATCGTCGTGGACACATTTCTTTTCTTTAACCCCGACGCAAAAACGACGCGGTGATATAAGTTTGACGTGTCTGTGTGACTGTGTAGCTCCCGAATGGATGGACCTATTTGGATTTAGTTTTTTTTTGTTTGAAAGTTGAATTAGTCGGGAGTGTTCTTAGCTATGTTTGATGAAAATCGATCGAGCAATTGCAATAAAGCAATTGTCGGGGGTCTTTTAAAACTTTTAATTTAGTTTTATTATTTCAATTTAACTTACACAATTTTTTGTTATTCTTTTTCTTTGTATGTTGGCCTAGTTAAGTACGTCATGGTGAATTACACGAATCCCATGGTCGTGACTATAGGGCAGGGGTAGGCAAGTTCGGTTTTTAGTCGGTGCGAGTCCGACGTATACTACCACCTCTCCAGGTGGCAGCGGATCCATGAGGCTTTTCCGTATTCTTAAAAAGGCCTAGTTATAAGGATGCTACAATATTAATGTTTTATTTAAACATGATATTTAATCATACAATGACATCATTCTTTAAGCTTTTCCCACACAAAGTTTTACTATAAGTAAGAGTATAAACTCAAATAATAAAATTGAAGGGAACGCCTTCTAATATGATTTCGAAGCTCCAATCCTGTAGAACCGTGTCCCAGATTCGATCAAGTTATTACTACCGTAGTAAAAATCTCATTTCGTTGGGCAGACGGCGCTATTGAAAACTCGACTTATTGCCAAATAGATATAAACTGTGCTCAAAATGCACGTACCCGGAAATATTTTCCTTACAAGTGCCTCGCGTTATTGATACGTATTTCGCCGAATAAAAAGATAGTTGGGACTGGAAAATATTTTAGTGTTGATAGTCTGTGGTGACATTCCATTCAGAGTTAATGAAACTGAAAGGAGCAAAGCCAACATATTTAATATCTAGATAGCAAAGGATAAATATTTTTTTTTATTTCTTCAACTTAATTTGACAAATTGTATAAACAACATGAAATTTTAAAGTAAATTGATTGATAAATTGATAAAATATAAATTAAAAAATCGTCAGCGTGTGTGTGATTCAGTAACAAACAGCCAAACCAAATTAATATGAGGATTGATATCTAAAATTTTATGAAACAGTATGAACTCATCTTTAAAATGTTAGTGTCTTTTTGGTATAAATAAACATAGAGACTTAAAACGAAAGAAACAACTAAACGAAATATCTATATTTAATTTAAAATTCTAAACATAGATATCTTAAATTAAACGAGTACAAAAAAGAGCTTTCGACAACGTAGATATTTATAAATGATCTTTCAGACCAAACTGGGTAAACAGCTTTGCATACCGATGTTGTGTGGAGCATAGTGTTCCAAGTAAAAGCGTATAGCTAGGCTAATATGTGGCAAACTTTGCAATAAAACAAAACGTTTTCAAGCTTAACTTCAATCCAAATAAAAGAAAGCGTCAAACGATATTATCCTAAAAGTAATTGCCAAAACAAACCATTGGAACAAAGCTCAAAAAATATATTCGATTTCATAACTCATTCGAAGCCATAACAATTTACCCACGTATCCGAACTCACTCATTTCAAGACCTCTATAAAATTTATCTTACACATATTACCGCACCCAATGCACGTCGTAAACCCGTGTAATAATATCATCAACTAAACTCAAGTTTTAATGCGAAAACTTTACAGGCCGCGTAGATACATGTATCTTAAAACATGGATGCAAACACTGAGATATTTTTCCTAGATTTTTATACTAAATGAGCCAAGAGTCGTGGGAAAAGGATTCAGAATAAATATCAATTTACGATGTCTGAGGGAATCATAAAGACATTTCGAGTACTCCAAGCCAACTTAAGCCATTCCACTAAGTTTGTAACTGTTTGTACTAAAGTTTGCCTTTCACTGTCGTGTTCCGTATTCCTATTGTTGGGTTTTAAATTCATTACTCAGTTCCCTTCTCTCTTGAGATTTTTATAATGGTACTTGTATGTAATGCAGTTTGTTAGTCAAAGATCCTATCTTTATGTCGGTAATGATGTCTTGCTGTTTAAAAAGCTGAAGAAAAGATGCCATTCCACAAGCGAGCAGCATGAAAATTAAACTTCAACTGCCACAAGCCTCGATAAGTAATGCAAGTAATAGAACAAAAACAATCTCAGGGACATTCATCCACGTCTAGATAGTGTCGGAAGTGCAGCGTCAAGGGTGTCGCAGTATGCTAGCTTTTATTGTCGTGACTTCAACGTAAAATAAAGTTCTGCTCGCTCAGTGCACACAGTTTGCGGTGTAAACAGATTCAACGACTTTCAGTTTTGACGTTGCGAGTGTTCGGAATATTGCGGCGTGATTAATTAGTTTAGTGTTTGATTTTGGAAATTAATTTTATTAAGTTTGTTGAATGGTTTAATGATTTTATGACTTATCAAGATATTACTCTTGGCATAAGGCGACAAAATTTTACTTAAATAAAACCCAACCGTTGAGACACGATTTCAGCTTGATGGTAGTTTGCTAAAAATGTATTATTTTATTTAATAATGTAGTACGCATCTTAGATATGATTTAGGGGAATTAGAAATGAATGCATAAGTAGAGGACAACAAAATGATGAAGATTTGGTTTCAAAAGTCATATAAAGTTTCTTTGATAATTTAAATCTTAAAAGTGATAATTACGATACCTACTATTTATTGTTGTCGTTAAGTTTTCTTGTCAAACAAGTAACACCTGATAAGCACAGTTATGCATTAAATAAATGAAATCTAAGATGAGAATAGCATAATTCATCTTCAGATCAGAGATCTGAGACGAAACTTAAGATTAGTTAAATGGATAAGATTAGGCACGTAACTACCCATTAGTCGGTAATGGATTTTCACCCCTTTCTTTTAGTCAGACTAAGCTAATTTATTCAATAAAAGGGCGAAAGTAGTTAAGTGAGTTTGTAGACTATTTTCTCTTTGAAAGTTCGCAAAATTCTCAACAAAAGAAGAATTTTAGACTTCCAAAACACAAATTCATAGAAGATAAAGAAATTACTTAACTTTTATAAGTAAGACAAAGGGTAAATCATTTGCATCAGGCAAAATGAGAAAAAAAGCAATTGCTTAATATGCTGATCCAGTGTTTGATAGCAACGTTCATACATATTGATTAATTTTGTAAAGTGCCGTACGTTGTAAACAAATAATTATTATCTATCTGCCTCTGTTTAGATGAATATAACACTTACAAACTCATGTGGTTATAAATTGGTTATAAATTGAACCTAGATACCGTCCCTGGAGGTCTATTGGCGGTGGCCAGCTAATCAAGTAATCACAAAATGAATTTTTTTCTCAGTTGATTTTGAACTTAATTATCATCGTTTAAGGTTTAAAATCATTTGGAGACATTTGACAGTTTTGTATAATCTGATGTGCTGGCGGCTGTACACTCACAGTAACTACTATTATATTTAATCAGTAAATTGTTAATTTCCATGATATAGAAAATAAATCCAAAGCAAGCTGGTAATAAGATTATAATAGAAAAACCAATTTCTCTTAATGCTCGACTTTGGAAATTTCCTATAGACGTTAAGCTTACGAGCGTTGCTTGCGTCCCCTAGGCCATTGATCGCTGAATAATGGCTTGACTACACGATGGAAACGATAAAATCAAATACATAACCAATGCACCAAAAGTCCTTACCGAACAATTGATTACCCTTATTTTACTCAATTTCACGCTGAAATTAACAGTAAGCGTTAAATTGTTCAACATGAGCCTAATTGCGAACAAACCGCTTATCGTATAAAACGGGGATATTGTTGCGAAGTGTCGCCACTATGTCACAAGTTTACGAGTTACATCTGCGACAGTTTGTATGTAGCTTGTTGCAATTGGGTCGAATGTCCACTTAGTGGCAATTCAGCACAGCACGTCCGGATCTGTGTTATACGAGTTGCAGAAATAAAAACACTTTGTACATACTATCACGTCTATACACTTCATGATTTGTCATCATCAGCATCAGCCCATATTCGTTCAATGCTGGATGTAAGCACCTTTAAGTGTACGCCTCAGAGCCCGATCAGCTCTTTACATCCAGTTTCTGCCGGCTGCCTTCCGCAAATCGTCACTCCACCTGGCCAGTGAGCGTCCTACACTACATCTGCCTAGTTTGCTTCATGCTTACGAACATTAAATCAACCTTCAAGAAAACAGATCCATGAAGGATGCAATAAGATATAAGATGCCAGAAGATGTAATTATGAGCTGAATTATGACTGCCTCATTAGTCTAGTGACTGCCTCATTAGTCTAGTGACTGCCTCATTAGTCTAGTGGTCCTAAGCGCGACTGCTACGCTAGAGGTCCTGGGTTCGATCCCCAGGTCGAGCAAAGTGTTATTAGGTTTTTCTATGAAATTCCTAGTAGCAGCTCGGAGTCTGGATTTGTGCCCGGTTAATGGCAATAGGCTCGCCCCCTATTACATGGGACCTAAACATACCGGCGAAATGTGGGTGTACTTTAGTACACCTCTGCCTAACCCTTCGGGGAATACAGGCGTGATGGTATGTATGTATGTAATTATGAGCTATTTCTAGCCTTTTTGAAACAGTAAGTTTCAGACAGACAAAATTTCTAAAAACGGTAATTTTGAATTTTGAATTTAAATATATTTAAATCACAGAGAGACACTTCAATTTAATTATTGTTACTCCAGGCAGCCTGTTTTGTCTTGCAGAACACTGCTGAGAAAAAATGAGCCGTATAAATAACATTAGAATATGTAGCTGGTACTCAACTCAACACAGCTGGTACTAATTTATCTTAAGTTACGAGCTTGCTTCCTTCTCCATTACGTCTGCCTTTTGCTACTAAATAAGTACTGCTTTGACTTTCTTTGGTCTCTGTTTTATAAGTTAGCTGATATTTTCTAGGAGTTTAGTACATGCACATTTTGAATGTTGGAGTGAAAGGCCTCCAATATTCCTCTTAAAGAAATTATAAAAGTACAAACTTGAGAATTGTTCATACATTTGCTCTTAGATATCTTTCATAACGTTACTAGGTTCGTTTTATCATTGATCCTGGCACACGAAGAGGTATCTGTCACATTTCTTTCAATTAGGTATAGAATAGATAAGATCAACCATAACAATATTAGTAATTTCCAGTGGTTGGGTTTCAAAAAATAGATTAAAAAACACAGGAATCGCAACAAATAAAAGGTAGTATCAGTACTTTTATGACAAGCATTCCAAGTGAAGAATCAGAATAAATTGGATGAAGGCAATTGTAGTAAAATACAAAATGTTATATATAAATAATTTTGCACTTATCCTGATGAAAATGTAAATGGAGTCGTTGGATCCCATGATATGTCATAAAGAGGACGGTAAATTAAGCCTGTGTTGGTTTTTTTTCTCAAATTATTTTTGGCATTGAAGGTAGGTACCTAATCAGGAAAAAACTTAGTTCAAAAATATATTAAAATTTTCATTAGTGGAATTAGAATTTATTCTGGACAGCATGAATGAAGGGAATAAATCTTTTTTATAAACATCAGTGTTATCTTACTCATATGCTTAGTGCGGAACACTAGCCTATGTCTTTGCAGAAATAAATGACATAATTAAATGAAACAAGATTAGACGGGAAACGCTGCACCTTGCTACAAAATCCAATTAAGCAGTTACAAAAACGAATCTACCTACGCTTAATCGAATCTCCAAGCTCAAAATCAATACCCGGTAAAATTAAATAGGTTCTATCATTACGTTATAGCTACCATTCCGAGGGACTTCGTAAATCAGTGTGTTAATAGCTCAAAGCGATTGCCAATCCCCCTCCAAAGATATCGGATCGTAGCCTAATGAATCATGATTGCAGTGCCGATAGTGCTGTAACGCACGGATACGATGCTATCGATAAATACAGAGTTATCGACAGGTGTTTGTTTTGGTCCATTGTAGCTGATTAGAAACTGGTATGTTTGGTAATGATGGTGTTTGTGGTGAAGCAGTTACATAGAATTGTTAGTATAGGGAGAAACATCTGACAGTAGATGAAATAGTGCGTAGTACGTATAGGGGGTGACAATTTAAACAAAATTTAAAGAAAATTGCGTTCCATCAAATGCTACTTCGACTTTTAACTCTTCACGATCATCTTTCACGAAGACGTTCCAATCTCAAATCGATTACGTTTCATATTCAACTCGTGCACCAGGTGTTAATGCTTCAAAGCGATTGCTAATTTCATCTCAAAGAAATCCGATTTGCTCTGCACCGTCTAACGAAGCGTGCCGCCGGTATCAGCTGTGTTCATCAGATCATACGGAAAATTTCTATCGCTCGCAGCAAAAGGAAGATGTTCTTGTTAGGGAAATCGTTATACAAGCCGAATTAAAGTGCCTATCTGTATATGTAGAAAGATGTCTTTTCGAGTTCGCCGCTGTAATTTAGACACAGACATACAAATATTTTTGCAGCCGTCAATATCTGAGTTTTTTAATTGCGTTTGTCCCAAATATAAATAATTAAGATGTGTACGTGTGAAAAATGAAAGATGCATAAATGATCATTTGTCTCATAGCCTCGGCCGGTCTTTTATTAAATTGAGAGGAACAAGGCGTGGATCACAGGCCTAGAGCGACTTTGATAGCTTTTTGGAGTTCCTATGAATTATCAAGAAATACCAAACCTTTACCTTTGAAGCAAACTGATACATACATACAATACATACCTACCATCACGCTTTTTCCCTAAAGGGGTAGGTAGAAACTATAGACCGCCACTTACTGCGACTCATGCATACCTCTTTCGCTTCTTCCACATTCATACATCTTTTGATACACATAGCCCGCCAGATACGCGGGTATTATGCGCCTGACCTCAGCAAACTGATAATAAACTTCTAATACGATAAAAGTATAATCTCAGATATAATTTGAGGATTCGGTTCATCTTTATCATCATGGGCTGTCATTGTTTTTAACGATAAAGTAAAGCCACAATATCCAGCCGATTTTTTTACATTTATGTATTGCCATATAAACGCATATCGATATATATCGATACGATTTTATTATGTAGTGTAATCAGAAACTACTCCAGAGATATCTAGTTACGTGTATCACCGCCCTTAAGCAAGTACGTTTACAAGTAAACATGGAAGCAAACAGCAACGAATTTGTTTGTACAGACGACGATGTTTACGGCGACGTATGCACAGTTTTATTATGCAGGAAATCGGTTTTCTCTTCTGTAGAGGATAAGGAGTTTAAAGATTATGTGATCAACTTGAAGTAACACTTGGGAAAATGCCAACCCATTCACACAGTTTCACTGCTGGGCACGAGTCTCCGGTTAGAATAAGAGGGGTTACCATACCTGGGGAGGTTAGGAGGGTTACCTATAGTACTTTATAGTGAGTTGATCTGGTGCAAATTGGCAAACGGACGTTATAAATAAGATATAGTAAATAGGTATCCATGCTAAGATTATAAAGTTATTTTAGTGAAAGAAAACCCCAGCGGGCAGAATTTGAACCTGCATTTTCTGTTTAAATACACCAGACGGTATGACCAACTAAGCCACCGTGACTTCCACCCGCTAGTTCAAAATTTGCCTTCACATTATGAATTTACGTCTACGAGGTGACGTCAGTGACATCTGTTGAAAAAATTACGTAAATTCAAATGTAAAGGCGAATTATCCTAAGATCAAAGTATTTTAAAACTTAGGTTCAGGATAATGTTAAGTTTACTTATCTGTACGATAGGTACAGAAGTGACGAAAACTAATGTTTATATTGATCCGGTCTATTATTTATGAATTTATTAATTTCTCAATCGCAGCCACAACACTGGTTTGATTGAGTTCTCACGCCAAGGGAAAATAACCGACCACATTAACATATAAACTGATTTCGCACACCACTCTAATTTAAAAGTAAAAAGATTAAAAAGTTAATAAAACCTCAAGTATTCTGGGGCCTAAAATTATCATTTTTGAAGAATCAATATAATATGTAAGTACAGTGATAGCCTAGTGGTATGACTATTGGACTGCCAAGTCTCGAATTCAAACCCAAGAGTTTCAACCAAACCTTTTCGAAGTCACGTGCGAATTAATATTTAATTATCCCGCGCATAAACCTTGAAGGAAAACATCGTGAGGAAACCTGCATAGATTTTCTTGATGGCGTGTGAAGCCTGCCAACCCGCAGTAGGCTAGCGTGGTGGACTATATAGCCCCATCACTCCCATTCTGAGAGGAAACCCGTACCCGGCAGTGGGACAATCGAATGTGTTGATGATGATGATCAATCAAATATGATTCTTGGACATACAACTACATATCGTGACGTAAATTTCAAATAGGCATGCCATTAAAACTTAATAGGATTTGCTAAAAACAAGATCTTTAGAGGATTCATACACATTCATATATTGGCCCATTTGTGGACCGCGAAATGTAGGTACATAAAAAGTGTTTGTATGACCTGCGGTTAGTTGGTTGTGGTCTGGGTATCGCAGAAATTAATTATGGGGCAACTTTTAAGAAAAAGATAAACAACAAATATCTTTTGGAAATTCTCACTGACTAATCAGCCAGAGCTTACATTCTAGGTCACACAACTCTTATTTCTTTTAAAAGAAAAATTCGCTTTCAGTACACTTTCAACTAAAATCTCAGAATCATTAAATATTCAGAACCGTGTTTCTTCTGCTAACAAATAGAAAATATAACTAAGAAAAAGGAAAGTATTTTCAACACAAAATATACAAGTTATTAATTCAGTTTTTCACTTCGCAAAAAAAAAGGAAGTTTTTATTTCGTCCAATCCAATCGCTTCCCGTGCTCGGAGCTGAATGCCTTTGAGCACAAACCCTTGTTTGCGCGTCCGAACAAAGCCAATGTCTCAGATTTCTATGCAAAAGACTTCCTCTGAACAAAATATTATGTACTATATTGTTGCTTTGTGTTTATGGAAATTTTATATCGTTTCCCGACGAATAAAGAATGTTAAGTAGCCAATTGAAAAATTCCAGTTCCTTTTTTAAGTGTTCCATTCCAACACCCTCGTGATTCTTTAGAAGTTAAGCTCTTTAAACTTTTTGGCCTTCATTTATTTTTGAAGAGCAAAAGTCAAAAGAATATCTTATTTAACGTTTGGGTTGCTCAGTATTCGATTTCATTTATTTTGGGAGACTTTTAATGAATATGGTTTTTATGTTATACCGCAATCAACTGTATGTATGAATGGTTATGAATTGATCTGTTTTTTTATTAATTATATACCATATAATATACTATATTTACGAGACTGCCTCATTAGTCTAGTGGTCCTAAGCGCGACTGCTACGCTAGAGGTCCTGGGTTCGATCCCCGGATCGAGCAAAGTGTTATTGGATTTTTCTATGAAATTCCCAGTAGCAGCTCGGAGTCTGGATTTGTGCCCGGTTAATGGCAATAGGCTCGCGCCCTATTACATGGGACCTAAACATACCGGCGAAATGTGGGTATACATTGGGACATCTCTGCCTAACCCTTCGGGGAATACAGGCGTGATGGTATGTTATGTGATATACCTTATACCTTGGAGCGCACGTAAAGCCGTCGTCGGTCCTGGTTGTCATACGAACATCTATGACAATCGGTAGTGATATTCATAAGCCCAAAAGCTTGACACCCATATCGGTGTGGCCCAAAAAATGGGTTCCATAGGTTTGATAGCAGTTGTTGTGTAACATACTGATGAACAGCTGCATCTGGTTGGACTAGAAGCAGAAAAGGCTAGGAGGATGATAATGAGTTAAATACTACTCATTTTGATTAGTAATATGATTAGGTTCCACTTGCGTACGGTACATACCATCACTGTATTCCCCGAAGGGCTAAGGCAGAGGTGTACTTAATGTACACCCACAGTTTGCCGGTATGTTTAGGCCCAATGTTATAGGGGGCGAGCCCATTCACCGGGTACTGGGCTGAGAATTTCATAGAAAAAGCCAATATAACTTTCCTATTGTAGCAGTCGCACTTAAGACCAATAGACGAATGAGGCAGTTAAGTCACAACTTGATCATGATTGAACAACTTGAGCGTACGGTACGTACAACATCTATAAAATCATAAGCTACTTTTATTATTGACATTGGAGAAAGGCCATTTTTCGAAGTGAAAAATACTGTTCACTAGACGCCGTGGCTGCCAAGTTTCTTCTTGCAACGCAAATCTGTCTATGTGCTGGAAAATTGGAACCTTTACGAACGAAGTTTATTTGCAAGTTGATAGTTGAAGTCAATTTGATATTTTTCAACCTGCTGCCTAAGCAGGTTGAAAAATGTGGGAAATAAATATAGGTGCAGCTGCAGCTTGATTGAATTGAAATTATTTGCGTGGAGGTAATCAAAATTCAATGTTTTTCATCATCATCATCATTCACAGCTTAACTTCATCTATTGTTGCGAATAGGATTTTCACAGTTTGTGCCATGTTTTTCACCGTTTTCATGAACGAAATATTCATCTCAAGCAATTCGAACTTGTGATTGACAAATTTTATAAGTAGACACAACTGTCAATATTAACAATTACGAAAGTCGATTGTAGACTTTGACACAATAAAATCACAGACATGACACCTACGAATAAATATTATTTATTCGTAGCATGACACCCAGTAAATAAGAACAATAACGTTGAAATATTTTGCATTCCATTTTTGAATTTCTAAAGCCTACACTTTTTTTTATTTCTAAATTGGAATATGTTCGAAATATTTTTTTGATGTTACAGAACTCGATACGTTCAGGTAGCTCGTTATCGTTTGCTGTTTTATCCATGCCAACATTTCTTTTGTAAAAAAGAAATATTCGGAACTGGCAATTTTTATTAGGGTTACCCTCAGATCAAATAAAAAGTTACTATGGAATTTTACGAACAAAGAAGTGAGGCCAGCTAAAACTACGCCTTGCCGTATACAAAAACAATTACACGCACACACGTATACCGAAACTACGCCTTATCTTGTCAGTCGAGCTATCGAAAGCTCGACTGACAAGATAAGGCGTAGTTGCGGTAGTTTTAGCCGGCCTCACTTCTTTGTTCGCAATGTTCCATCTTAACTTTTTATTTGATCTGAGCGGTTACCCACCAAGGTTTTATTTTCATAATATACCTAAGTGCTGGTAGTGAAAATATTATTTACTTGGATATTGTATACCTTGAATTTTAATGGAGTGAGAGGTGAAGAATTTTAGACCCTAATGGAACAAATATTTGTTCGAACAAGAAATAATTGTTTCGAGAATTCAAGTCCTTGAAGAGACTTAGAATTCGTTAGCGTTCTTTATTACCTATGTTTGTGTACATTATACTCATTATTTAAGATGTAAAATCGAAATCTCATATTATGATAGATTTTGATAATATTATAATTATTTTCGGTAAATAATATAACAGAGGTAAATTAGGATAAGTACACTCAGTTCACCGGTATGTTAGTCTCATATAATATGGGTGAGCCTATTGCCATTAAGCGGTCACTAATCCAAATTACAAGCTGCTACTGAGAATTTGATACAATAAATTCGCACACTCAAATAGCAAATGCTATCATCATCATCATCATCATCAACCCATTACATCGTCCCACTGCTGGGCACGGATCTCCTCTCAGAGCGAGAGCAATATGCTAAATGATTGTATGACGAGTGGGTTCACGTCGGTAATGCAATGGGTGGGGTTCGAATCGGCAACCCATGATCAAGTCCGACGTTCTAGGCATTAGGCCTAATATTATAACTATTACAACATTATGGCATTAGGTATAAAGCTGTTAGAATGATGGTGATATTGAATTAAATAAATAAACAAAACATATTATTTGAAACGTGGCAGCCCTACGCCGTGACAGCTACGCTATTTTCACTGCGGTTGGCTTTCTTTTTCATTGCCAGTTTCCAGTAAAAGTGCGGTCTACAAACGTAAAATTATGTTTCTCTTTACAAAATTGTTCGAATGTCATTTATTAATACCATAAGTTTCAAGATTATAACTGCCTCCTCGGTCTAGTGGTCCTTAGCGTGAGCGTTCCAGGTCAAGCAAAGTGTTATTGGGGTTTTTCTATGAAATTCTCAGTAGCAGCTCGGAGATTGGAATTGTGCCCGGTTAATGGCAATAGGCTCGCCCCCTATTACATGGGATCTAAACATCAAGTACACCTTTGCCTAATCCTTTGGGGAATACAGGCGTGATGGTATGTATGTATTTTCAAGATCATCATATATTATTTTCATAGGTATGATAATAATATGTGATCATAATTAATCGCTTGCTTTGCTTCTCAGAATTATTCAAATGTTTTCAGGAATTATTTTAACAAGGCTTCTGTTTATATAAAAAATGTAATTGGATTTATGTTATTACGTACCACTGATCGTCTCTACTTGGATGCCAAGTTCTATGTTTTTTTTGTTTTTTTTTTTTTTTAAATTGTACATGTATAACACATTCTGGATTCACATCACACTCACACATACACACAAGCTACTCTACACCATACTTACCTACACACTTTACTAAAACAACAGCAAAAAGAATTGTATTATTTTGTTCTTAATATTTTATTGTCTGTTTAGTACTTATTTAATTTCATGGTAGATCTCTGTCTATATTTTAATTTTAAGTTTATTTTAAAATCTCCGAACCAAAAACTGACTCCAGCTTCCACGAGACAGGCTCGACCTAGTGTGGAAGCTACAGGAAACTATCTCCGTAAAATACACTTGTAAAACCAATAATAATGTTACCTAAATGTCTGGAAATGTAATTATTTTTGAGTAATAAATTTATTCTTATTCTTATTCATAATAATCAGAATTGCGTCATCATCTATAACTTATATAATAATATATGACAACTAAGTAGGTACTAAAACTTTTGCTAAAAAGTCTTTATCGAAGAAGGTAGTTGTATAAAATAGAGGATTATGCTAAAATTGGTAATGTACACAACAATCTGTTTCGGTGATATTTATAGAATACTAGCTTTCCGCCCACGGCGTTGCCCGCGTGTTCGATTCAATTTGACAGCAAAATCCCAATTAACAAAATGATCCGCCATTTATTGAATTCATTTTGTTACAAAATAACAAAAAAGTTAAACCGCCTTCAAAAAATAACAAAATAATTTTGTCTAAAACAGTTTGGGAAGTCGGTGACTTCTATTTGAGTGGGTCTTCTGTTTTCGCCACCGACTTCCCAAACTGTTTTAGACAAAATTATTTTGTTATTTTTTGAAGGCGGTTTAACTTTTTTGTTAAAAGTAATTTTATTTTATAATTTTTAGGGGAAAGTTTTGTTTAGAAGTACTTGTTAGCCAACTAAACGCACTGCTCCAATAAGACAGCGATGTTTCGGAGTAAACGATAATAATAAAATAATAATATCATCGATGTAAACAATTTTTAGATTTTTGTTGATATTTTCAAAACTACTCAACTGATTTCGATAAAATTTAAACGGGACCACCTCTGAAGTATAACCTACCAAACAAAAAAACAATTATTAAAATCGGTTTACAATTGGCGGAGATATCGCGTAACAAACATACAAAAAAAAAAAAAAAAAACATACAGACGAATTGAGAACCTCCTCCTTTTTGAAGTCGGTTGAAAATGGATAAATGAAGAACCGCTCTACTGATTTTATGCAAACTTCACATAAACCATCTACTAAATACTCCAAACAAAGCCTAAACATTTGGTTTGGATAGGTGAGCCCGTTCTTGAGTTATAAAATTACAACGAAAAGTGGCATTGATTTTTATATATATAGATAGAAGATAGATTTCAAGAAATATTATCCCTATATTACTATCCCTTTTTTCGGACTATCCGTTTTTTCGCACCATCAAATACGTAGTATGTACGAATACGACGCTAGATGGATGCGGCTATACACGACGAACTTTAAGTGAGTGAAACATATTATTTTACTGCAATTAAAATTCATCGTACACGAGCCGCACTTACAGCACTGCGGATACAACACCACTCCCGCAGTTTGATCTGTTAAACAAACCCGAGTTCCTGAATCAAGTTCCACAACAGGCGTTCATAAATCGTACGATTAATCCACTGAAACTTAATCAAACGAAATTAAGTTTTAAATACAACGGGAATACGTTGAATTTGGATTGTCTATTAATATTCCAGTAATTCGAATGGAATAAAGGTTGTCTTTCTGGTTATTTTTATTTTTAATTGCTTTCAGATATATTCCATTCCAGATTATTGAGCAAATTATGCTATTTACTAAGATTCGTTTAAAATATTTATGTAGTATAGCTTGAATAATTACGACGTTCTTTCTTTTATTAGGTATCACGAGATGATATTATGGTTAACCAAATTAACCATAATATCATCTCATGATTTTTATTATTATTATTTTATATTTTTTTCATTTATTAAATATATAATTATAAAACAAAGGTATTACATATTTCTGAACTCGCCAAACTTTTACGTTTGATGTCGTATTTTTGATCTTGATTTGAAGCATAGCATCCGGATATATTATTTTTCTCTATGCAAAGCATCCACAGATCTGGTCCAACAGGCAAATATAATAACAATAAATTGTTCAATATAATAGACAGGCCTAGAACTAGGCCTAGCCATTATATTGCAGGATTCCTAACGATGTATTCCCTCACCGTTTAAGCACGTGATAATCAATTATTAATACTCATATGATTGAACAGACAGAAGAGCGTGCCTCGGATTCGAACTTGAACTTTGATTTGGCAGTCCAATGGTCATATCGAAAGACTATCAGTGCACTAACACATATAGTATAAGTTGTTCATTACATTTTTAGTTCTTTTGGTAAACAATGCTATAAAAGCTCCATAACTAAGCCAGCTTTTATTTCCTGTTCTGTCATTCGCCAGAAGAAAATAAATTAAAGATCTTCTAGTCACTTAATCCCGAACTAAACCAGACGTAACGATATCGTCCTCACTCTTCAAATCCCCATAAACTCCTGAGTCACACTTGATCCCCGCGCTGTACTTGTGGTAGCGAAGCGAAATTTAATTCTAGCGCAAAGTTTTAATTGAATTTAGCTAACCAATGGACACTCTAACAATAGAATTCATTAACATAACAGATTTTCTGTTGGCTGTGACTGTTGATGCGATGGGACTTAAGACGTAATAAATAAAAGAACAAGCCAAGTCAAAGGTCTCGAGTTCGAATCCAAGGCACGCACCTCTGTCTTTTCGAAGTCATGTGCATATTAATAATAAATTATCATGCGCTTAAACGGTGAAGGAAAACATCGTGAGGAAACCTACATGCCTGAGAGATTTTATTGATGGCATGTGAAGTCTGCCAACCCACAGTAGGCTAGCGTGGTGGACTATAGCCTAATCCCTCTGGTTCTGAGAAGAGACCCGTGCCCAGCAGTGGAACAATGTAATGGGTTGATGATGATGATGATGAAATAAAAGATTTTAAAGCGGCTGATAACATACCATCAGATCTTGTATTTCCCAAAGGGCTAGGGCCCCCAGTGACCCACAGTTCACCGGTATATATCTATAGGTCCCATGTAATAGTGGGCGAGACTATTGCCATTCTCAGGACACATATCCATACGCCGAGTTGTTACTGCGAATTTTATAGAAAAACCCAATAACACTTTACCTAGTAGTCGCGCTAAAGACCACCACCATGAGGCAGTTATGGCTTATAACCTGGACTATTTTGTATAACAAATTTACTGACTTAACAGATTTCCTCTCGGCTTTATTTAACTGTTGACGCGTTGGGATCGAAAGACTAAACAAGTAAAAGATTTTATAATTGCTTGAAATACTCGTAAGATTTTCAAGAATTACACAATAATTTGCAAAAAAAAAAAACTAGATGACATTGTGTAGCTTTACACTGAATATACAAAAAAAATATCTATGTTTTATATAAAACATGCAAATGAATAAGAGACTTGCGATCATGTGGTCGCCGATTTGAAACCCACCCATTGCACAACCGATGTGAACCGACTCGTAATACAAGCATTTAGCTTAGCACGAGGGGTTAACGAGAATACTAGTAATGTGGTACCTACCCACCCTAGCTTTGTTAAAAAAACAATTGAATTGATATCTAATGAAGTCAAATGAGCAGCAATGGAACAGTAGTGGAAATCAGTTAGATATAAAAAATAACATAAGTAACTCTGGGCCGCTACTGAGAATTACATAGAAAATCTTAATAATAATTTGCTCAAACTTAGAACCAAACCCAAGATCTCCTGTTTACCAACTACTCTTGCAACCACTAGACCATTTAAATCTTCAATTCCCCAAATGAATATATTTTGTTTATACATTTAGTTACAAAAACCGCTACCCGTTAAATATATTAACGGATGTAAAAGAACGTGGATTGAGATCACAGATCTTATAAGCATCGATACGATTTCCTCAAAAAAGGAATTCGATTTAACCGTAATTTACCCGTAATCAGATACTCCGTTTAAGTGCCTACTTAATGTGAAAAAGAAAATATTTAATATCAATTTGTTGGAAATTGTTAGAAGAATTTCATTCAAATCATTTGAAACCTTTTAGCTTTTAACCTAATACGGTTATCAAATAAAATGATTTGCCAAAGGTTGTAGAAGTACTTCTGTACATTCACAGTTCGCTGGTAGAAACGGCTACAGGTCAAGCTATTCAAAATTATTTTAAGCTGATCTTGCATTGTATAAGCTTTCATACAATACTATACAATAAGGGGCCACCGTAAACTGGATTTGAAACCTATATGCCTGAGAGATTTTCTTGACAGCGTGTGAAGTTTGTCAACGCGCAGTAAGCTAGCGTGATGTACTCCTCTGTTTAGCCTAATCCTCTTGCTCAGAGAGGAGACCTGTGCCAAACAGTAGGATGATGTAATGGGTTGATAATGACATACTGTAAACATACACACGCATAATCAACCTTAACCCCGCAGTTTCCAATGATGACAAAACATGTTGCAAACAGCTACCTATCCCACTCAGTCTTTGAGAGTTAGGTAGAGTTAGATGTTTGAAACATGATTTGTCGTTAGTGGAAACCCAGGGGGAACACGTTCACGATATGAATTATGAACCAAATGACTTATATGAACATAACACCAAATGAACGTTATTCATAGTGAGTGGATGCTTGATGAAGCTGTTAAAGCCGCTAATATGCTTAATTGTATGCAGCTTGAAAATTAAGCCAAAGCGTGGCTTAAATTGCAACTGAAAACAGTTTAAAGCTAGCGAAACGTGGAAACCTTGTTAAATAATAATCCATACTACATTTTTTAATGCGCAACTAACTCTGTCACTCTGTTTGTTACGTATTTACGCAATTTTATAGAACCAATCTTGATCAATTTTACGAAAGAGAGATTGGATTCTAAAGAAGGACTTAGGCTGCCTTTTATTTCAAAAAGTCCTTTGCGATGCGAGTGAAATGTATTGGTGTATGAATAGGAATGATGTATTAGTAGGCTTGTATTTTATATGATTAATAGTAAGTCTGTCTCATTAGTCCAAAGTGACAACTCTTGCGACCAATAAAACAGATTGAGCTATAATATTTTTTTTTATTAGCTTGTCAGAATTTGTCTCTGATTATTGGCAAGCTGTGTTAGCGTAGTGATAATGACCATTGAACTATCAATTTTGGATCTCTAGTTCGAACCTCTGCCTATTTGTGATCATATACGTATTATTAATTAATTATCACCCCCTAAAAATGGTGCAGGTTTCCTCACGATGTGAGCATGCTTGAGGCATTTTCTCGACGGCGTGTAAAGTCTGCCATACAACCTATAACCTAAGCCATGAGACCTATAGTGGTACATGATGATGATGATGACATGAGATATTAAAATTTCTAACAAACTGTGAGTTTTCATACAGTTCATACATCAGTATACCTACCTCTGCTTTACTCATCAACGTTTCAGACATAATGGTATATATTATATATGTATCATATGCAATTTTAATTTTTTTCCAGTTAAGAATTCCAAGTTGATACCTATGCAAGGAATTTTTCAAACATTTGACTAAGTTTGTGAACTAAATAGAGTGTACCCTCACTTTAAATAACTGTTACGCCTGTTTTTTTCCTACTATTGGTACAGTACACAGGCACTGTACAGTGTTTATTGGATAAACATGGTGAAAACAGAGACACGCCACAAAATATTTTCAACATGAATGCGAGTTTTAAAAATACATCACTCGATTTTTAAACTAATTCTATTGTGATATGCGAATCAACGGATTGTTCCATTTCAACCTTGTTTTTGTAGAATGTTTTCTATATACAAACTTGTTTTGTGGTCAGTGTTGTCAATTAACAAAATTTAAAACTAGCCAGCCGTAATTAACATTTTATAATATGAAGAAGATTGTAATTTGGGGTTTAAATTAAGTTTGGACATCAAATACTAATAAGTAGGATTGATTAAATTTTAAACAATGCATCAGATTATGTGTTCAACATAAACGAAAAGTAACATGTTTCTTTAAACATACCACCACGGCTATATTCCCTGAAAGGGTGAGGCACTAATAGAGGAGGTGTATTATTGTTCACCTTCAAGGCCAAATGTGACGGTTTTATATTTTTTTTATTTAACTACGAAACCCCAAAACATTTTGCTTGACCTGAAATTGAGCTAATTATTATTTCATTTATTTGAAGTTTTACCATATTGTTACATTTTTAAATATTTTTATAAAAAACAGAAGATAAAATAAAAACATTTAAAAATATAAAAATAGTAGTCCACCGGTACCGGGAGCAGTGTCCAAGCCCCAGAGTGAGGAACCTCCTAACAATACGCGCCGTATCTAGGAGTACCTACTGCTAATTTATCATTGTTATTATAATTTTTTTTTTTTTCAAAAAAAGCTTACTATCAATGTGGATCGCACATTACTAGTTTTCTGTTAACCCCTCGTACTAAGCTATATGCTTGTATTACGAGTGGGTTCACGTCGGTAGTGCAATGGGTGGGTTTCGAACCGGCAACCACATGATCGCAAGTCCGACGCCATAGCCATTAGGCTACTGCCGCTTCAAATTTAGAGTTGTATACTGCACATAATTTGTCTTTAATATTTAATATATATGCAATAAGAAATAATGCCAGGGCGTGGTATTTAAAAAGATTTAATAGACCCTAGGCCAAAGTAAAAATTTACAATTTTACACAGTCAGGATTACAAACACACAATAACTACACGTATTGATCGAACAGAGTTTCGACCTCACTATAACAATTACTAGCGGACCAGTGCCTGATATTACGTCCTAATACATATCTGTCGCCTCTGAGACCCCGAGCAAAAGTGAGCGAGTTGACGTATCGGCTTGTCTTTTGTACAAAACCGACGCATGCCACTTTTAGAATAGGGAGGTATGCCTAAAAACTTCATCAATCTCCTAACAATATTAAATTACCCAAGTACCTACATTTTACATGAACAATCGACGTTCCTTATTATTAAGAGGATAGGGTTGAAAAAAGTCATTCATCTACGCGTTGCACGGTAGGTAAACCTCCAAAGTCCAATCCTCTTATTTCGTATTAAAAAAGTTAAAGTTAATGTATATTTTATATTACCAAAGAGCTTTACATCATTCAAGCAGGTTTAACAGTAAAGTGGAAGTAGCTCAGTGATTTAATTATCTCGGCACACCGGATTAGCCTCGCTTCTTTTGTTCCGACACTTAAGGAGAATGACGTGACAATCCTGGAATAATTTAATGGAGATACCGAAGTGACGAGTACTGTTTGACGTCTATATTAGTATTTTTATGCCTGTTTGGAACATTTGTTTCGTAGCAGATAGTAGTGTTAAATTGAGAATTCTGTCAAAACTGTACTAAACTGTAAAATTGTAACTACACCACCGTCTTTAAAAAAGGAAAATCTATTTATTGATAAAAACCATACCAAAGTCAGCGATAAAAATAAAAATATAAATACGTAAGTGCCAAAAGGGCCATTAGCTCAACATTTTGTTAGGTATCAATACAAGTACTGATGCCAAATTCTGGTTTTCAGCTGCGACCCACGAGTACCGAACGCTTGAAACTGAGATAGGTAGGTACATATTTATGATTGCATAGTGAGTGATCTTTCTTTTTTTTATCGGATGACTCGGTAACGAAACAGGCAAGCCATCTGATGGTAACTAGTCATCACCGCTCATGGACGACTGTAGAAGTTGCAGATGCGTAACCGAGTCAAGGAAAGGGAAGGGAAGGAGAAAAGGAGAAGGAAGAGGACTGAGGGAGAAATCGGGCGTCCGGCGCTTCACAATCACTGTACGAAACGCAACAGTATGCATACTGCTACTTGACGTCGATATTCCGTGAGAGGGTAGTACTTCGCCGGTCGTGCGGACCTATTCATGCTGGCATGTAGCCAGCGAGACACAACAACTATTATCTGATCTACTAATACTACTACTGATCTACTATAATATATTTTATATATTAATATACATATTAGGTATTTGTTTGACATCTTTAACCTGTCAAGCGGCAGATTGTAGACACAATGCAAAATCTATTGTTATGTGCTCAAAAGAGGAACTGTACCGCTTGCCAGGTTAATAATCTAATAATGTTGACATGGATAATAATTTTGTAATAATTTAAATAATTTTGCACACCTTTTAGGTTAAAATATGGCGAACTTAAAATGCCTTTACCTCTGTAATTTTACCCATATTTATGCAAAGAAATGAATTGAATTGAATATAATAACAAATTTTAAGCATAAGTTTTAGTACTCAGTTATGAATAAGTTATAGTTAATGACGAAAATTTTATTACGAAACCTCAAAATGTGTTAAGATGTATATGCACGGGTACACATCAAGCTATACAAAACCAGTATAGGCTGCTGAATCGTACGGAAAACCTTTACAAGGGACGGTCAGTCTAAACTGGATTTGTATAGCTTGATGCGTAGCGTACAATTTGCGAAAAACCAAAGAATCGTTGATATTGGCGCCCAAGGAGGGACAATCAGGGTCTTAATACTAAATTCATGACACGGAACTATTCAGATGACCTTACGATATCTTCTAATGTACTCAGCAAATGAGTTCCGGAATTCCTGGGTTCCGTATTACCAAGTTAGGGTACGACAACGCTAAGTGAATTGCGTTTGCAAGCGGTGACCACTTAATGTTAAGTGCTGACCTTTTGCTTAAATGAGGGTACTTGGACATATGTGGTTGATTGTATTGACTTTGTGTCTTGAATATTCTTTAAAGACTACCTGACTCGTAAGTACAGAAGGCCTGAGCTAGTCCTAGCTCCTACGCTACAGGTACTTGGTTAGATTATCAGGTCGAGCAGTGTTATTGAGTTTTTCTATAAAATTCTAAGTAGCAACTCAGTCTGGTTTTATGCCCTATTCACGACAAAAAGCTCGCCCCTATGACATGGGGCTTAAACATAAACATAACATACCATCACGCCTCTAATCCCTGAAGAGTTAGGCAGAGGTTTACTTAATGTATACCCACAGTTTGCCGCATTAGACTAATGAGGCAGTTCTTAAATATAACGGCGACATGTGGGTGTACACCTCTGCCCATACCCTTCGGAGAAAACAGGCGTGATGATACGTTATGTCTCAATTTTATTAGTAGGCCTTGTTTAAGGATTAAGTTCTAAGGGTTCTCCTCAGTTCAAATTTGAGTTACTAATCAGTCTTCAGATAAGACAGAAAGAACATAACCTTTCAAAAGAGCTTATTAAAAGTTTCACAAAGTTTTGATTATGTTTTCCGAATATAATTTTCTAGTTAAAATTATATACAATTATGCCTATCTTTTCTTGGTAAGGTAGAGTAGAAGTATTTAAAATACCGCATATATTTTTTATATACAGAGTGGAAGGGACATCCACGCACAAATGCTTACCATGAATTCAGTTCATGATTCTGGACCCCCTGGCGTTGAAATTTGACGCCATTGATGCCTGTTCCATACATTTTGACCGTGTAGGTTTTGCACTTTTGTAAGAAAAAGCAATTTTTTTTTTCGACCATAAACATCAATGCAAAGGGGTCCAGAATCATGAACTGAATTCATGGTAAGCGTTTGTGCGTCAATGTCCCTTCCACCCTGTATACGTTTGTTTTTTTTTTTACTGCTACTTTTTTCCCACTCACTCTTTGAGAGTTCGATAGATGTTTGCAACATGTTTTGTTGTCAGTGTAAACACGGGGTAAGACGACAAACAAGCATACGGCTCGCAGTGTGGGCTCCAAAAGCTCCCTAAAAATAATGTCATAACATAAATTATACATACCGTGACGCCTATATTCCACGAATGGCTAGGCAGATTCTACATCCATATTTCGCCGGTATGTTTAGTTCCTCATAATATAGGGCGAGCTATTTCCATTCACCGGGAAAAAATCTAGACTCCGAGCTGCTACAGAGAATTTCAAGAACAACTCAATATTACTGCTCGACCTGGGAATCGAACCCAAGACCTCTACTAGCGTAGTAGTCGTGCTCGACTAACGAGACAGTCATGAAGAATTTGATAAAGAAATAAAAATGAATAAGTTTATTAGATACGCAAATGCTTCTACATGTAGGTATCTTTTTATATATTGAAATGGCATAATAACCCAAACTGCGTATCTTCCGGCAAGATATTATTTTTTCTGTTCAGTAATAGTCACGCTTTTTCTTCGAGGATAAATTCAAGGAAATGTTTTTTCCTGTTTACGTACGTGATCCGAATATACCTATAGACATGAAATATAATAGGACAGTAAAAATGAACGTGTATCAAAAAGAAAACAATTTTTGTGATGTCTTATATGATCAGCTGGAGGCCTGAAGACGGTTGGAAACGAGGTTGTGGAATTTTTTAATTCTGTTAGTTGGTAACTAATATTATTTAAGTGGACTTGCCAAACAAGACTATAACTATGTATAGCTCTACCATCACACCAGTATTCCTCGAAGGATCAGGCAGAGGTACCGGGATTAATCTATAGCCACCTTCTCATGGGGCGCGAGCCAATTCCATTTATTGGGCATAAAATACAAACTCCGAGCTGCTATTGAGAATTTCATAGAAACACCAAATAACACTTTGCTCGACCTAGGAATCGAACCCAAGACCTCTCGCGCTTTTCTGATCCAGTTCACTATCTGATATTTCCCTAAAGAAAAACTTAGAGTTTGTGCTTTAAGAAAAATACAAGGTTCCATGTCCGAAATATGTGATATAAAATAAATGTTCTTTTTTTTTCTATCTCCGATATCCCGAAAAGAAAATAATCACTCAAAAAGTTGAGACAACTTTTTGAGTGATAATTTTTTCTTGAACAGAACGGCGCTATAATAGTTCTTCATAAGTCTCATCCATTTCAGAGGTAATTTAATTAACAGCTTGATTTAAAAAAATATTCAGTTTAACAAAACAAAATACAATTTTCATTTAACAAAATACAAGATACAAATGAAATTGAAAACACACAATGAGTTGACTTATCGTTATCTGCGATTTCTTTCAGGCAAGCTTAGGATGGACAAAGTTACTCATTTCACCTAGATGTTAAAATACTACCTGGTCCTGTAACGTCAAAGTCGAAAGCCTTAGGAACAGTAATAAATTCCAAACCAGATAACTCTATCGAAGATATCCCGAGTACAATAAAACAAATGTAATCACGTACAAAGAAAACATCCGAATTCCCGACTACAAACTTTAAATCCTTGTATAGAAGTCGTGAATCTTCATATCGTATCGCTCCAGAGATTTCGTATTACCCGGCTAAATACGGTTTACCTTCAACCCCTCGGGTTTTGTAATGCTTTATACCTTGACAAATTGGTTGGTTAATACCGCTGTCAGTATGGTGTTTTAATTCGAAGCGGGATTCATTGTGTTAATTAGAATGTGTGCCGCTGCATACTGGTTTGTGACGATACATGTTTTTAGTGATTAATTGCAGTTATTTACTTTCAACTTAGGGTTGTAAAGTATTAAAATGTAAATATTTGAATTAGGTCTTTGTAAAATGTTAGATTTATTGTTAAAAATAAACCTCTGTATATTTTTAACCTTATAATATTTTTGAAAAATATTCTTGTTAAGTTATTTTAGTGAAGGAAAAATTCTACCGCGGGCAGGATGCGTCTTCTGGTTAAGTACACCAGACGCTATGACCGCTAAGCCACCGCGACTCCCACCCGCCATGTCGAAATTTGCCTTTACATTCTTAATTTACGTCTTTGAGGCGACGTATGTGAGTCGCGGTGGCTTAGCGGTCATAGCGTCTGGTGTACTTAACCAGAAGACGCAGGTTCGAATCCTGCCCGCGGTCGTATTTTTCCTTCACTAAAATAACTTAATAAAATTTGCATGGAAAATGCCTAAAAAATACAAAAAGTTAAATATTCTTGTTGTTAATGAGAACTGTAGATATAAATGCCTAATAACCTCTGCCTAACATTCAAGTGTACAAAGGTGTGATGTCTCTACTTTTAGCTAGTTTATGTTAAATGAGCAGTTTTGCATTCAACAACAGGGTTAATTAAAATATTGTTATAACTGCCTCATTAGTCTAGTGGTTCCAAGCGCGACTGCTATGCTAGAGGTCTTGGGTTCGATTCCCAGGTCAAACAAAGTGTTATTGAGTTTTTCTTTGAAATATCAGTACAAGCTCAGGGTTTGGATATGTACCTACTTGGTGAATAGCAATAGGCTCGCGCCTTATTACATGGGACCTAAACATACTGTTGAATTGCGGGTGTACATTAAGAACACCTCTGCTTTATTCCTCAGGGAATACAGCATGAGGTACAGTTGCCAGCAGGTCAAGGTATACAAAACTGTCAAAATCCTCCAAATGATTTTAAACCTTAAATTGTTGAAAATAAAGTTCAAAATTTCGGCGGTAGCCTAATGGCTAGGGCGTCGGACTTGCGACCATGTGGTTGCCGGTTCGAAACTCACCCATTGCTTGGTGGCTTAGCGGTCACAGCGTCTGGTGTACTTAACCAGAAGACGCAGGTTCGAATCCTGCCCGCGGTCGTATTTTTCCTTCACTAGAATAACAAAAAAAAAATAGAAAAAAAAAACAACTGAGAAAATTTGTCATTTTGTGGTAACTTGATGTGCTGACTGGCTTATAACATAATGTACGGTCATTATGTTATAATTATGTTTGTTATATAAATTATTTCGCCTTTAATTAAATTTAAAACATCATAATTCATTAACTAGACGCAATAGACAAATAATTTATTATTTCGATCCTCGCGAGAGTTTCTTTGATGGATAGTGGCAAGATTTCTTGTACCTATATATTGCAAAAAAACAAGAGAACCTGAGCAAAAAAATACTACTGAAGGACTGTACTACTATTTAAACTCAAACCACGTAGTAAGTAGATCCAAACAAGGCCATAGGGGTTCAAGGTTAGATAAAGGACGGTGTATCCATTGATCTTCCGTCTTCAGCCCCCCACGGGTTAACTTTCGAAAGGTTAAAAACGTCAAGCGATACCGGTTTATAATACCTTAAAAAACAACAGTGGTTTTAGTTTTTTATTAATTAATTTAAAATCAAACGTCTGGATTCGTGCCCGGTTAATGGCAATAGGCTCGCCCCCTATTACATGGGACCTAAAAATACTGGTGAACTATTGGTGACATTAAGTACATCTCTACCGCTTCGGGAACACAGGCGTGATAGTATATTAAAAATAATTAATATAAATTTGCCTCATTAGTCTAGTGGTCCTAAGCGCGTTGCTACCTAAGAGGTCCTGGGTTCGATCCCCAGGTCGAGGAAAGTGTTATTGGGTTTTTCTATGAATTTCCTAGTAGCAGCTCGGAGTCTGGATTTTTGCCCGGTTAATGGCAATAGGCTCGCCCCCTATTACATGGGACCTAAAAATACTGGCGAACTATGGGTGTACATTAAGTACATCACTACCCTTCGGCAACACAGGCGTGATAGTATATTAAAAATAATTAATATAAATTCGTAAATGATCAAAACATTATAAACATTAAATTCTATCATTAAAACGTTGATTAAACGTAAATTGTTATAACAGTATCATTAATTATCAAGAAAAGTACACAAAAAGGGTTGTTTCGATGTTCGGAAAATATTACTTTTCAAAAGTAAGAGCAGCTTTATGAGTTTGAAGAGATCTCTTCCTTTGTTTTAGTTCATTGTTTGCAAAACAAGGCGAACAATATACAAGGAGATCGTTAGAGTATGTTTAAACAAAATAATAATAGGAAGGAGTAGCCAAAAGATGCTTGGATATAAAGAACTCGTTTTTTTTCTGAATTTTACCATCAAGCCTGTATACGCAGAGGTGTACTAATGTACACAAATATTTCAGTGCCTCCAGTGAAAAGAGGCATAAGTCGAGTTATGCCCTTTTGTTTTTATTGCACCATTGTAATCTCCGTGTTCTGTTACACAACATATCAAAAGGACATAATTCTAGCTCAATCGTAACCTGGTTTTTTGAATTGCATAAAGGACATAACTCGCCGTTTTTTAAGGCATATCCACTGATATCAAGTAAATTTCACAGCTAAAAAGATACAACTGCAATAAATCCGAAAACACAAACCAATATAAAGACATAATGTCAGTTAATTGAACTACTGACATGACAGAAAAGACACAAACCATTTTGTTCCGAAGCGATTTAAATGTAGAAAGAAATAAATGCAGATAATACCTTTAAGTGTGCATGTGTATAAGGGAACAACTCGATTTGTATCGTTTGATTCGCGTAATTTCAAATGTTTATATCCCCACTAAGCCCTATCGCTATTGGTGGATTGGCACGTGTTTAATGAATAAGTCGTTTCATTCTTTATTTTATAATTTCTATTTTGTTTATTTTTCTAAAGTAAATACTGTTTCGTGTGTTTGTTTTAAATAATATATATATTGCAGTCAAAACTCTTAACCAGTACTTTTAACTAGCAAAATCAGTTAAAAGTAGTTTTAACCGTATGCTTTAGACCATAATACTTTTGACTAAAATAACATTCAAAAGTAGTTTTGCCCAATGGACCTGGTTAAAAGTACTTTTGTCTAACTGAATCCGTCAAAAGTGGTTTTGGTTCTGTGGTCACAGTTCTAACCTAACCGATATGTGTATTTAGAATTTTGCCGCGAATTTTTCGCTTCTATAATGGAAATAAATGAATTGAGCGCAGCATATACAAACATTTAAAAGTCATTTCATATTTTTTGAGCTAAAATTTAATTAAAGCCAATGATTAAGACTTGTAACTGTTTAATGCAGTTTTGTTGTTGTACTCGACGCTAGTAGCCGTGGTTAGTTCAGTCAAAAGCGTAGTGTGATTTGTGTGTTTTCTTCAAAACTAGGGAAAAATGACACGCAGTCAAAAAATTACTGAATTTGTGTTAAAACCGGCTAGAGTTGTAAGTACCTACCTATTTTATTTATGTAATTTCTTTGACTTTGATTTTTACTAAGACATGCTCTTAATACATCAACTTTGGTAGAAATAGGTATACCAGGCCACTCAGAAAGTTTTGCGACAAAAAGTTTATTTTGAAAACTTCGATTATTTAAAGTAAAAATACCACTGTTCGATTTCCAAATATTCCTCCGCATTTTTTTGAGAGCCAATTCAAAATGGATCTGCATCGAGAACAATATCGTTCAATGATTTCAAATGTGGATTAAAACCTGATGAGTAATTTGATCGACTTTAAATTGCTTTTATGGATGAAGGACCTTCAAAAGCAACCATCTACCGCTGGTATAGCGGTCGTCTTACTTTGGCGAATGAACAAAGGAGTGGTCGTCCTACGACGGCTGTCACTGTAGAAAGTGTGTTGGCAGTAAAAAAAAATTATTCAAGAAAAGAGACGAATTACGTACGAAGAGATTCAGCATACTCTGCTGATTGGTTCAGGAAGTGGTCACAAGATTTTGCACGAGCACCTTCGCGTAGGGAGGATAGTTTTGCGCTGGGTAACGCACAACCTCACCGAAGCTCAGAAGCAGGCCCATGTGGATTGATGCCGTGATATGATACAAAAATTTGATGCAGGCTCGTCTCGGCGCGTTTACGACATTGTGACAGGTGACGAATCCTGGATTTATCAATACGATCCAGAAACAAAGCGTCAGTCGACAGTTTGACTGTTTCAAAATGAACCAACGCCTACGAAAGTGAAGCGATCGAGGAGCGCAGGAAAAGTTGTGATCGCTAGTTTCTTCACTTTGATGGGGTACCTAATTTCAATTCCACTTTGAAACCAAAGCAGCATCAACGCCGAATGGCACAAAATGCCTGCCAGAAGTTTTTACTGTAATGAGCAACAAGCGCCCGAACACCGGGCTCCGCGGGGTCATTCTTCACCACGACAACGCGCCCGCGCACTCTGCGATAAAAACGAGGGACTTCCTGGACTCCACACCGGTTAGAGTATTGAGACACCCTGCTTACAGTCCTGATTTGGCTCCGTGTAACTTTGATTTATTCCCTAAAATTAAAAATCAGCTCAAAGGGATACAGTTTTCATCGCCGGAAGACGCGCTAGCAGCGTTTGAGAAGGCCGTGGAAGAGATGTCTGCGGAGGATTGTAATTGTTTTTTGAAAATTGGTTCAGACGCATGAAACTTTATGTAGGGGATGGTGGAGAGTTCCTTTAAAAGATTTAATAAAAGAAAATTCATAGAAGTTAGTTTTTTAGTTTCTCAAAACTTTTTGAGTGTCCCATGTATTTCATATTCATCCTGTATTCAGACACTTGCGGCGGTCAAAATAAAAAATCATTTGTTACTTACAAATGCTGTAAATTAATTTTGTTTTATGTTGATTCCTCGTTTTTTATGTTGATTATTTCAATAAATAGAAGTATTTAATAGTCTATTTATTTTATTATAATATAAGATAAGTTTATCATGTACCTTTGTTATTGATAGCAGAAAGACATTAAGTCGCATAATCGTCTTATGCATTGATGAAATAAGGGAATAAGTCGTAATATTCCTTTAAAAACGAGCAAAATTACAAGAATAAAAGACGTTATACCATTAATGCTTCGTTAATAAGGGCACAACTCAACAAAAACTAAAAAAAAATATAGAAGGAGTGGTTGAATGGGTAAGTTATTTACGTTAAATAAAAGAACTATTTTTTATCTAGAATGTGCAATAAAATAAATATAATACTTTAATCCCGAAATACTAAAAAACATCAAAAGTATGGTTTTTTGGCTCTCCTGAAAAGTGTCCATTTTGAGTTGTGCCCTTTTTCACTGGAGGCACTGATTTCATATAATAGAGGGCGAGCTTATTGCCATTCACCAAGCACATATTCAAATTCCGAGCTGCTACTGAGAACTTCATAGAAAAACCCAATAAAGTTGCTCGACCTGGGAATCGAATCCAATCTACGGTAAAATCTACGGTAGCAGCCGTGCTTAAGCATGGGGCAATCTCATGAGGCTGTCCAGATATTATTTAAAAAATATAATTAAAACCATCACGGGCATAAGTTGTTTTATCTGAACAATGTATATAGGTATAAAAGAATAACGACTGAAATATCTCTGTATAAAAAAAGCTTAGTAAAGTAAGCAAAAGTTGTGCACACACTATTTACAATATTTTATTTCAATAAAATATAACAAAACCAGATAAGTGCAGTGAGCCGGAATCGGAACATTCCACCATTGCGTCGTAGCACACGTAGCGAACGTAGCACGTGTAGTCACCTACGCCGTAGCACTGTGAAATTCTATTCATTGGATAGGTTTATGCAATAAAGCGGATAGAAATATTTTTTGCGAGTCGTTTTTTATCAAATGATATTTGTTTCAAAATCGCATTGTTTTCGTGAGTGCATCAAAATTGTGTTTTGAAAATTAAAACAATACGAGTATTCGTTGATTTGACGCTTTTGATGCATGAATGGGATACCTGAAATATTCTGAGATAACATTTTCTTAAACAATAAAACTTAAACATTGACTGACCTAAGAATCGAACCTAGGACCACCACCAGGTGGTCCTAGGTTCGATTCTTAGGTCGAGGAAAGTGTTATAGCCTTATTGGGTATTTCTATGACATTCTCCATACTAACTCGGAGTTTGGATTTGTGCCTGGTTAATGGCCGGCTATCTACCTGACCCCCTATTACATTGGACCTAAAGGTACCGGTGAACTATGGGTGGTATACAATTTTACGTAGTACACCTCTGCCAACCCCTTAAACCTGCCTAACACTTTGCTCAACCTGGGAATCGAACCCAGAACCTCTAGCTTAATAGTAGTCGCGCTTTGTTGACCCCCTCAAACCTTTTGGATTTTTTTTTTGGAAAAAAGTACAACAAAGTTCCTCAATTAAAAGTCATGCACTCGTTTCATGCTTTGTTTAAAAGCAATTATAAAAGTAAACAATTCTTCTGAAGCATACATACAGTCTCAATAAAACTCTAGTTTCTGACACCCATTGTGTTGCAATTCCAATCTAAATTTTAATAAAACCTTCATGCTCCTGAATAGTTCTCAGCAGTTTCGAGTCAATAGTAGAAAAGTTGGTGCAATGACCACAATTTCTTTGCGTCACACGAACAACGTTGCTGAGTTTCATGCCAGTGGGGTTCGCTTCAGAAAGCTATTATTGGCAACATCGTGGCTTCCATATTGAAATACTTGAGTTTCTTGGAGTGTTTGGACTTTTACTCGTAGATGAGGTCGTTCTTTAATCAATTTATTTGATGTTTTGGATTATTTTGCAAACCAATATAATATAATATTAATTGGTATAGTAATCCACTGGGATTACTATACCAATTTATATTATAATAAAAAGTTTGTTTGACAGCGTCATTCTTCTAGTGATTCTAAGCGCAACTGTTACGCTTGAGGTGCTTGGTACGATTCCCAGGTCGAGCAAACCAGGTCGAGTCGTGGCCACTACCACTGGGTAGTGGCCACGACTTACGTATAGGTCGTATATATGTAGGTCGTAGGTTCCAACCCAGACAGGCGCTTTCATCATCATCATCATCATATCAGGCTATTGCCGTCAACTGCTGAACGTAGGCCTCCCCTTAAGAGCGCCAACCATCCCGGTCTTGGGCAGCTCGCATCCATACGCTGACAGGCGCTTTACTTTGTGTTAATTATTTCATCACCGCTGCTCCCAAACCGGTGAAGGAAAACATTGTATACGCACCGAACTACCTGCTGTCTTCTTACCATGTCATTAATTCATTAATTAAGAATTCCAAGTCATTAATTAAGACTTATAATTAGTGCTTATGTTGTTTTCTGTTCCCACAGACAAACCGTAAAAACGGTTTTGTGGGGCCTTGTTTAAAAATGTAATTTTTAAAAGTTTAATAAAGATACATACATACCTACATACATACATTGTGAGTAAACCAGTATGTCTTAGAACCAAAAAATCGAAGACATTATGATATCTACTAACCTGGGCCTGCATGGTGGATTACGGCCCACTCCGTCCCACCGAAAGAAGGCATGTATCTCAGCAGTAAGAATATAATATTTACTTTAATAAAAACGAAAGAGAAAATAAAATACTGTAACGTGGTGGACACGTTTTAGGAACGTGGCCGACCGGGAACTAAGTAGTGGAGATAAATTACACTCAGAACACAAAATATACACATTTATTTGGACTAGGGTTAAGATTTAAAACACAATAGTTCAAGGTAGTGAGTTAAGCTCAGGGAGGGGTTCGGCGAAGGCTTCGAGGCGAGGTCCGACCGGTAGAGGGCGGCACTTAACTTAGTAGCTGCAGCGGGAAGAAGAAGAGGGCCGCGCGTCGTCTGCAGAGCTATTTATAGTGACGCGCGGGGTGAGGCTTGAGGTGTGGGGAAGGAGCGGTGAGCGCGGACCATGTCACAATACATTTGAAATCTAAATATTGCTAACGATATAAAATCTCGGGAAAGAAAATAAAGATCCCAGGCAGGAAATAAAAAAACTAAAATATGCTTCAAAATATTACTTTAACCAAAACAAAAACATACCATCACGCCTGTATTCCCCGAAGGGTTAGGCAGAGATACACTAACGTACACCCACACTTCGCTGGTATGGTTATGTCCCAGCCTATTGCTATTAACTGGGCACAAATCCAGACTTCGAGGTGCTACTCAGAATTTCGTAGAAAAACTCCATAACACTTTGCTCGACCTGGGAATCGTACCAAGGACCTCAAGCGTAACAGTTGCTCTTAGAATCACTAGACTAACGACGCAGTCAAACAAACTTTTTATTATCCATCCTTTCACAGGTATTTTTGTAACACCCACCACTGGATGAGGCAACCCTATAACTTTTATAATTAATTCGGGGCACGCAATGTCCTCAAAGTACAATACCTGTCACGTAGGGCATGTAGTACCGGCGGTACAAGGGTATCATACATACAATATACATACAACGAGTTTTACATATTTTATATTACGCCTGGGATTTCTGACGAGGTTTCCCGAATTTCAATTAGGTCTAAAACACAGAGGTTTTTATAAAGCAAAAGTTTGTATTTATTTTTTCTTTGTTTTTTGGTGATGCTAGTGAAGGTATTTGTGATTGCATTTTTTAACGGAATACGAGGGCTTCCGCCGGAGAATCGAAAAACACTATTATTTAATTTTTTTTCGCACTAATGCGATGGTTTAGGTCTTGGTTTCCAGGTCAAGCAAAGTATTATTGGGTTATTCTATGAAATTATCAGTAGCAGCTCGGAGGTTGCATTTATGCCCGGTTAATAAAATAGGCTATATAGTACAAGGGACCTATACATACTGGCGAACTTGTAGGTGCACATTAGCACTTCGGGGAATACAGGCGTGTAGGGGCCGAGCCTATTGCCGTTCACGTGAATCCCTGGCTAACCCTTCGGAGAAAAACAAGCGTGCTGTTATGGTAGTATCTTTTTGCGTGATGTGTGCATACAGACAGACAAAAATTCTAAACATTGTTTTGGCTTCCGTCGCTCTAATAAAGATCTCTATTAGTTTATTTTTTAATATTTATAATATACAGTCACCCTTGCTTCAATTTTATTATAGGTACAGTTATGTTAGAACAAAAAACTCCTCAAAGAATCTTCTACAAACGAAACGCTACTAAGCTTGCAGAAAAAAAAACAAAATCATAACTAAAACCAATTGAAAGGGAAGCAAGAAAATTCCTTTCAAAACGTTTCAAAGAGGACGGAAAGTATTCCTCGAACTAGTACTTATACGATATAATAACTCTTACGTTTTAATAGTGTCTGCTTCATTTAAGTGTTCGGTTCGTGGGAAACGGGAAATTTCTTCGACATCCTTCCATTTGGAGTTGCTCCAAAAGCTCTTAAGTTAACAGACTGGCCTCAAATAAAGACCTATTTATTATTGTGTTTAAGGCAGATATTAAGATATTTCGTATAATATAAACTGCTTCGTTAGCCTAGCGGTCCCACACGCGACTGCTACGCTAGAGATCCTGGGTTCGAGCAAAGTGTTATTGAGTTTTTTTATGAAATTCTCTGTAGCAGCTTAGTCTGGATTTGTGCCCGGTTAGTGGCAATAGGCTCGCCCCCTATTACATGGGAGCGAAACAATCCGTCGAAATGTGGGTGTAAAATTAGTACACCACTGCCTTACTCTTCAGAGAATACAGGCGTGATGATATGTCGTATTACAAACGGGACCAAGGGCTTTACGTACCTACTCTCCGAAGCACGAATGATTATTTGGCTTTTTGGGCTTCTTACTTTCCACTAACGATTGTCATAGGTGTCTGTATGACAACCGATAGCTTTGAATTTGCGAGGCAAGGACGGGTCTCGCTGTGTTAAGAACAGATACCCATCCACAGACTGGCCGCAGCATGTGTAGCTTAACCTTGCAGATCAGCGCAGTCACAACATAGCCACGAGCCCCTCACCGCCACCCTACATAGTATAAAAAAGACTAATATTAATAACGCTGTCAGAATTCAGCGTAACAAAAAGTTGATCACTTATGTCAGACACATTGTATTGTGGCAGAAACTTTTATAAATGCTCTGACGTCACTCACAGGGGTGTCGCGAACAGCGCGTGATTATCACAAGCGACGGCCTTTGTTCTGTTAATTTATGTTTTTTATTTTGACGTTTCAAATGTAATGTTGTTTGCGGATGAAGTATGTACGATGTGAATACGCGTTATAATTGAGTTATGTAACGATTAATTTAACAAAGCAAAGTTTTTGCATTATGTCCGTAATTAAATTCTTGAACTTATGTAATTAATTCAATATTTACTGAGACTTGTTATGTTATTATGATTGGTTAACAGACAAGAAACTATCATGCCTGTTTTCCTCAAAGGGTTAAGCAGACATGCACTAATGTACAATTGGGGACGAGCTGATTGGCATTAACCGGGCACAAATCCGGACTCTGTGCTGCTACTAAAAATTTCATACATTTGGGGAATACAGGCGTGATGATCATCATCAACCCATTACATTGTCCCACTGCTGGGCACGGGTCTCCTCTCAGAACGAGAGGGACTAGGCTATAGTCCACCACGGCATGTGAAGTCTGCCTGCCCGCAGTAGGGTAACTGCGGGCAGGCAGACTTCACATGCCGGCAAGAAAATCTCTCAGGCACGCAGGTTTCCTCACGATGTTTTCCTTCACCGTTTAAGCGCGTGATAATTAATTATTATTACGCACATGACTTCGAAAAGGTAGAGATGCGTGCCTTGGATTCGAACTCGAGACCTTTGACTTCGCAGTACAATGGTCATATCACAAGGGTATCACTGCACTCGTGATGATAATAATATGTATATGTTTGAATATATAAAATGTCTGTGCATTCATCAGGTTTCTGTATAAGTGTTTAAATTCAACGTTTCTCCTTTCTTGCAGGATACGGCATCATCCCTCTGAAGATACCTTCATCTCCCGCTACACATTGCACGCTGCACACCACAGTGGGCTGTGTTGGCAATGACGAATGCACAGCTAAGAGTCACAGCGTCATCCGACTGCTAGGACCTGTTAGAGACGTGATCGTGAGACCAGCACGTCATCATTACCGGCCAGGGGAGACCAGTAAGTACAACTAATTTAATGGGTCAGATCAAACCTTATTAGCCTAGTGGTCTTAAGCGCGACTGCTACGCTAGAGGTCCTGGGTGCAATCCCCAGGTCGAGCAAAGTGCTATTGGCATTTTATATGAAACGCTCAGTAGCAGCTCGGAGTCTGGAATTGTGCCCGGTGAGTGGCAATAGGCTCGCCCCCTATTACATGGGACCTAAACATACCGGCGAAATGTGAGTGTACATACTTGCGTACATTAATAAATCTCTGCCTAATCCTTCAGTAAATACAGGCGCGATGGTATGTCTATCTGACCTTTTTAGGAAGTCAGCAGTTTGTATACACACACTTGACAAGGCCCAGCACTACATCAGATTTGATAAACCACAACTTCTTGCTAAAGAAAACCGATTCCTTCGCTGATAATTAACAAGGCTATTGAAATAAAAACACCCAAATTTCAAGAGAAGAGACAGCTGGGTCTTAACATCTGCTTGGAACCCTATCATACATCCCATTCAATCTACTACTAATTAATAGTACCTAATACACGTATAAATGGAGTAAAAAACTACATAGTAAATCACATAATAAATAATTATTAGTTGGATCCAGTGGGTCGCTGTTGTCGATATCGGAAAGCGAGCACAAATAGTACACAAAGATATAAAAAATGTTCACAGAATAATTACTCACTGAAATTTAAATGATGTATACGGCTGCCTTATTTCAAATGTTTGTGTGCAGTCCCAATTGACACCATTAATGTAGTGCAATGTAGTCAACGCCATCTGTTGGTGTGTTTCGAAAGTTACTAGCAGAGACCATCAGTAAATGTTCAACACTTGTGATTGGTTGGTTTTATAGGTGAATTAATAGTCACATAACATGCCGATCACGCCTGTAATCCTAAAGGGAAAAAAAAATATTTTATACTTTGTTTGGTATTATTTAACACCAAAAGTACCTAAGATGTAAAATAATGCTAAGATCCTCAAACTTATAATCATACCATCAAATTACTGTCTAGTGGACCCAAGCGCGACTGTTGCACTAGAGGTCCTGGGTTTGATTCCCAGGTCGAGCAAAGTGATTATCAGCATAACAGTCGCCCTTAGGACCAGTTCAACTAAAACCAACAAATTAATAACAGAACAAATATTACCATCATACATACCATTACGCCTGTATTCCCCGAAGGGTTTGGCAGAGGTGTACTCTAGTACACCCACATTTCGCCAGTATGTTTAGGTCCCATGTAATATGGGGCAAGCCTATTGCCATTAACCGGGCACAAATCCAGACTCTGAGCTGCTACTGGGAATTTCATAGAAAAACCCAAAAACGCTTTGCTCGACCTGGGGATCGAACCCAGGACCTCTAGCGTAGCAGTCGCGCTTAGGGCCACTAGACTAATGAGGCAGTCAGAACAAATAAATTTTCGTATAAACATCGACGCAAATTGTCATTTCCGAGACCCTAATCAGTGAAAGCATTATATCGAAATCCTTGAACACGATCATAATAACAGATTATCAGAATGATTTCCTCATATAGCTTCCTTGACAACCTCTCAAAAATAAGTATTTTTAGCAATTTTCGGATATTACCAATCAGTTTGATATCATATTTACCTGATAATACGAGTATTTTCATTACAATTAAGGTAATTACGTCTTTTATGTTGTAGTGAATAGCATGATCTCAATATTGATCTTCAAGGATGATATTCTTATTTTTTTCCTTGTTAGTCTCTGCTACTAGTTTTATAAACTTACTACCTTGTATATATGATTAGAACTCGGTCGCTACTCGCTCTAACGTAGGTAGGTATCTAATTGCCAATCTCCAGGGATGCATTAAAACTCACAAAAAAAAACATCAAAATCGGTCTAGTCATTTAGCATTCGTACGGCAGAATTTTGTCTAATAATATTAATAAAAATTAAATATCCCAGTACTCTCTCTCTAGGGTCGGTCCCTCATATCTGAGGATTGTGGTCAGCATCAAGGTTGCATCTGGAGCGGATGATCTGCCTCCACCGGTTTCTGTCCAGCGCGTCTCGCATAACTGTATAGAATTTGGAGGCCGACGAGTCTTTCACTTGATCGGTCCATCTTGTCGGTGAACGACCGCGCGATCTTTTGCCTTCAGTGTTCCCAACCACAATCAGTTTTTCCAAACCTACGTCGCCTCTGCGCATTGTGTGGCCGAAATATGACAGAATGCGTTGTTGGCAAATGGTTGACAAGCGAGTTTTTATTCGGAGCTGGGACAAGATCGATACATTGGTGCGTTCCCATCCCAGTACTAGACATCATCAATTTATTTAATGGGAAAAATAAATAAGTCGAACAAAAACAGGAAAGGAATTCGCTTCTGTAAAGATTATCTTAAAAAAATCACTTAACTATCTCACCTATAATAAACAAAACTGAAGGTTGCAACTATGAAGCATGAATTTCCCTCAGCATATAGAGAGGCGAACGAACTTGCATGCAAACTTCCCGATATCGATGTGTAAAATCACGGTGCAACAACATCCATGGAACTTTATCGAACATTTTAGTGGAACGCTCATCCGTGCATGCGAAAACATCGATGTTTGAACACTGCGCCGAACTTAGTTGAAATGTAGACTTTCGCTTTATTGTGTAAGTTAAGAAACTGACTGCGGAGCCGAATAATATAATTTTAGACTAATTTTATGAGTTAGTTCTGTCTCCACTGACTTTTTGTAATAATTTGCGTGTTAATAATTAATTAATTATTTGAAGCGGCGGTAGCCTAACGTCTAGTTCGTCGGACTTGCGATTGCGGTTGCCGGTTTGAAGTTTTTTTTTTAAACTCACTCGCTTTAAACGGTGAAGAAAATAATCACGAGTAAACAGGCGTGCCTCAGAGTTATTTTTTTTATTAAATGTGAAGTCTGCCAAACCACAGTAAGCTAGTGCGTGATGGATCGTAGCCTAAATGATATCGCAATAAAAAGTAGTTTCATTGCAATTATATCTAATACTCCCATTTTAGCACATAATATAATTATGATTCTGAAGATATGGATTTTTTCTCAAATCATCTATGAAAAGAACCGTACCATTATTCTACAAACTTTTACTTGGAAACAACCGCCTAAACGATACAATTAAAGTACTAAACTTACTTATCCAATTATTTCTTTCTCCGCTTCACGGCACATTGTTATTATTAAGGCGTTGAAGTTAGTCAAGAAGTCTTTAACTTATTTGCTCGACAAGAAAAAATGTATTATGGAAGGTATTACTTAGCGTGAGCTTTGTAACGTTTTTATTATTTGAGCAATAGAAAACTGAAACGGTTCATTCGAGAAATCTTTTTTGCGGATTTATAGCAAGTTCTGAACCATGTGACGTAGCTGAAGTAATACCTAAATTAAATGTATTTCTGTTATACCTAATTATTTTACATACTTAATTCTAGTTTTATCTTCAGCGATAATTTTATTACTAGAAAACCAGATAAATCTGAGCTAATAAGCATGATTTTTCCCTTGCGGGGATTGAATTTGAAAATCACAGCGCAGAAGCCAATCGTTTGATCACTATGCTAATCAAGCCTTCATTATTCGTGTCATTAAAATAATATAATAATAATATACTTATTTTGAATTTTCTTAGTTATACGGATAATTTGTACAGTTTGTAGGTCCAAATATTTGCAATGCCGACTAGTATTCAAGATTCATCATGTAATTCATGGGACAAATCGTATAGTAAATTAAAAATCTCTAATTCAATAGCTTTAATATAAAAGCAAGCAAAGCAAAGCAAGTGCAGTGATAGCCTTGTGATATGACCGTAGGACTGCCATGTCAAAGGTCTCGAGTTCGAATCAAAGGCACGCACCTCTGACTTTTTGAAGTCATGTGCGTATTAATAATTAATTATCACGCGCTTAAACGGTGAAGGAAAACATCGTGAGGAAACCTGCATGCCCGAGCGGTTTTTTCGATGGCGTGTGAAGTCTGCCAACCCGCAGTAGGCTAGCGTTGCGGACTACAGCCTAATCTCTCTCATTGTGAGAGGAGACCCTGGCTCAGCAGTGGGACAATATATGGGTTGATGATGAATATAAAAGCACAAACAAGCATGACAAAACCTCATCAACCACAAAATACATTTGGACTCTAAGAACAAATTTTATCTCCTCACTAAAGCGGTATCTTGGGCATTAGTGGCCTAAATGCTTAGAATTAATAGAGTGACAACAGATTGTAAAGCCAGATATATTTAAATACCAAGGCCTTTCAAATAGTGTTAAAGGATTACTTAGTGGTGAAGTTAAACTCCAGATTAGTACGGCTATGATTTGCAGAAGACCTATTCTCAGCAGAAGACCAAGGACATAAATGAAATACATTTTAGTGAAGGAAAAATTTAGACTACGGGCAGGATTCGATCTCGCGTTTTCAGATTCAATACACCAGCCACTATGACCAACTAAGCCACCGCGACTCCCGCACGCTAGGTCGGAATTTGCCTTCGCATTCTGAAATTACGTTTTTTAGGTTACGTCACTAAAATAACTTGAAAATCTTAGCATGGAAAATGAAAAACAAAAATTCAAAATCATACTTGCTATACATTATCATATAACTAAGAAGTATATTATGATGGATAAGGCATTTGAAGAAACTATTGAGATTCTGCTATAATCCAGATAAGCGTTATGAGATATCCTCGAATAATCAACACGCTACATAACATACCATCACGCCTGTATTCCCCGAAGGGTTCGGCAGAGGTGTACTAGTGTACACCCACAGTTCGCCGGTATGTTTAGGTCCCATGTAATAGGGGGCGAACCTATTGCCATTAGCCGGGCGCAAATCCAGAATCCGAGCTGCTACTGAGAATTTCATAGAAACACCCAATAACACTTCGCTCGACCTGGGGATCGAACCCAGGGCCTCTAACGTAGCAGTCGCATTTAGGACCACTAGACTAATGAGGCAGCTACGCAACACGCTACATTACTTTAGAAAGCGTTGCGATTAATATTATTTCGATATTGGTTTATAGAGCTTTTGCTCTGTAGTAGAATAGTTATAGCTCGATATTAATTAAACAGACACATGGACCTCTCGAAATTAATATTAATTCTGGACAGATCGTTATTTCCAATTTTGTTTAGTTAAATTATTGTGTTATTTATTCTATAACTGAGGATAGCAAAATTACTAAAGGGATCTTACTAGTTGACACGCTCCATATTTTAATAACTTGAAGACTAATGCCAAAGTTTCCAAGTCTAGGCAATATTTTATTCACATAGATTGAACTCATTCTTCTCCTCTGGGAATCAAACAATGCCTAAGATATCATAACTATTGCTATCGCTTCAAGCTTTGCACACGAATAGGCGAAATCGAGAGTCATACATATTTATGAGCACAAGATATGAAAACTTTGAGACGACGTTGAGAATTAATAATTTTCTTAGACTTTCCATGTCCTTTGTTGTTTAGATTATATGGCCAACATAAATTTGCTTAAAATGTAATTAGCATTTTTACAGAAACACAAATTTCTATTTCTGTCTGTCAAGTACAATATATCTTAGTTAAAGAAAATAGAATTATCTTCTTTTATTATAACTGGAACATTTTCATTGTCCAACTTTTATTAAACCTTATTTTACAAAAGTATTTTTCTATAATGTAAAGGTAACGAGAGGGATTAGGCTATCGTCCGCCTCGCTAGCCTACTGCGGGTTGGTAGACTTCACATGCCGTCAAGAAAATCTCTCAGGCATGAAGGTTCCTAACGCTGTTTTCCTTTACCGTATAAACGCGTGATAATAAATTATTAATACGCAAATGACTTTGAAAAGACAGTGGTGCGTGCCTTGGATTCGAAGACCTTTGACTTGGTAGTCCAACTGGAAATCATCAAAATAGGCGAAAGACATGTAATTTTCATGAAAGTTTGACAAATCCCAGTTGCAACATCTGTTCCTTCAAATTGGTTTGTATATTGCGCCATTTATCTTTCAAAAAAAGAAAAAATATTTTCGTGATAATGGCCAACATCAAAAGAAGGAAGCAGTCAAAAACACTCGCGATACTAAAATAAAAACAATTGACGCTTCATTATATTGCACAGATGTACCAACGAGCAATTAACTTTGTTAATGACTTATCGTAAAACTTTACGTGCAAAAACACGATGGCTGATGCGGACTGTATCGAATATTCCGTATTTATTTTATTGTTAACAGTAGCTTCTGTTCTGAACCATGGCATGGTATGAATGTTTATTTCTATATAATCAGACGGATTGGAATTACACTTTTTTACTATAAAATGATTCTATGAAGATAATAGTGCTTTGTTTTATTTAATCAATATCAACCTCTATCTACTATTAGAATAAGTAATGTTAATAAGTATCACAATAGTCTTACTGATATTCACAAAATAAATGGTTTTCTTTCCTTCTCTCTGCATGCAATGCATTTTGGTACTTACCTGAAGTTGTTGCCTTACCTAAGATTACTTTGCAACGAAAGAAAAAGAAGAGAAATAATACAGAGGTAACAATATAACATTGCTAGACATTATAATTAAATTGGTAAACTCCTCAACATCGTAACATTATAACTTTATATGATTGGTTTAACAATATAACACAACTCTATAGCAATCATTGTTCGAGAATTGGAATCAAAATAGTTCAATCGATGACCAATCCATTTGTTATTAAAGCCTGAAGATTTGCTTGAGGCAGATCCAGAGATCTGACATAGAGAAGATAATACAAGATTATGTACGCTCTGCATATGCTCTGTTGCTTGTATAAATGTTGGGTTTGCCTGTGATCAAAATTCGTGTAAGTAGATAAACTAAAGTGTGTTTTCAACTATTAAAGTATATCTGTTGAGTTTCAACTCTGGAACCTAACTTCTCTTAGTTTTTATGCAACGTTGGATGCTTTTAATGCTCGAAATTACGGTTGCTTGTTCAAAGTTCCTCGTAGTTCAGATTATTTTGGACAGTTTGCATGACGGTGGCTGACTGTAATATCCATGATTCAGCTACCACTTCCTGGGCTAAACCGTATAGTAACCTTAATATTTTTTCAGTTTTAGCACTTACGTATCAAGTATCGCCACTCAGTAATTCTGTTGCTTTCTAAGAAATCTAACGTCTAGAAGTATTTTGAAGGGTGGTCCCATTGCTTCTAGGAAAACTAGCGTCTATCTACAATTATTTTGTAGGGTGGCCATTTTAGGGCTTTCTATGAAGTAAAAATAACGTCAAAAAAGTACCACCTATTAGAGTACTGTATCTTGATTGAATAATATTGACTTTGACTTTGACTATAGATACTAAAATATATCAAATTTTGAAAAGAAAATTCAATCTTATACCACAGTCTTAGTCAATAATAATTTTAACTCAAGTTTGTGTTACTTTACGACCGTGTTTTATGTTCCTGTGACCCTAAAACTCGCCTTAGATGTTTATGGAGCGAACCCCAAATTAATGTTAGTCGATATTGTTTCTGTAATCAACGGTTTTTCTATTGTAACATTAATTAAAACTTTTGCCGCGAAATACGTAATGAATTTCTTGGGTATTTTATTGGTAACATTAGGGCGTGAAATGTTTTATGATACGGATTTTCAAGAAACGCTGTGTATTTTCCACTCAATGTTTTATAGAGACTATATTTGTTTTTTATTGAGCACTTAACGTGATTATTTAACATCATCCTCATCATAATCAGTCAAAAGAAGTCTATTGTTGAACATTAGCTGTTCCATAGACCGCCTATTCCAATAACTCCTAGACACCATTGCCATGTCATACAATAACTCATAATATACTTATGCAAATAAAAAAATCTAAATCTAAAATATCTTATAATCAATTGAGTGGCCATAAGCGGGATTGCTACCCAATAGGCCTGGGCTTAATTCCCAGGTCGAGCAAAGTGTTATTGAGTTTTTCTATAAAATTCTCAGTAGCAACTCTGAGTCTGAATTTGTGCCTGGTTAATGATAATAGACTCGCTCCCTTTTACATGGGACCTAAACATACGGCAGAGGTGTACATTCGTACACCTCTGCCTAACCCTGTAAGGGATTACAGGCGTGATGGTTATAGAATTTACTTGTACATATCGAAAAGACCAAAAACGTGTTGAAAGTAATTGTCCTGCACGCTTCAAAGTAACAGAACATTCATTGCGGATCAATACTTGTCAGTACCAGGTCCAGACATTCGGAATTGCTAGTTTCCGGTCAGCTGGATAGTTTGAGGTGGGTCACGAACTTGATAGAAATTGACGCCATTTGATTTGTATCTGGTATCGACACCGAGTTGAATCGGTCCAATGTTTCAATTGTGACTGGTTTAATATAAACCTACTTACTTTATTTAAGACAAATCATCGTCATCATCATAAACCTTGTTAGTCTTCTACAGCTGGGTATGAATTTCGTCCTAGTATGGGAGGAAAAGAGATGATGGAAAATAATTTGAATGATAAGATGCCGACTAACCGGCTGCACCGACCTCAAATAAATTGGGAAAAGGACGGGAAGATAATGATGATGATGAGACAGGTCCGGCTATAGGCTCCGCTAAATTAGTGAGAGTTATCAGACTTTATACGTAGTTGACAAAAAATCTCAGGCATGCGCAGTATGACATATAACCTTCACTGTTTAAGCAAATTAAAATAGTCTTACCTATTATAAAGAAGTAAGATATTATTGCAATATACACGCATCACTTATAGAGGCCTACGTCCAGCAGTAGATAATGATGATGATGATACTCATACTAAGTAGATACTCGCTAACGAGAGGCCAATGCTTGCATTATGACATATGCGCGTACCTGAGATTAAACCTTTTCAATAACACTGTAACATTCAACAATAATTTTCAATTAATCAGAAAATTATACGGCATTTAAGTATAAAATTTTAGCTCAAAATTCGGGCCATTCAGAGTTATTAATTAATTAAAAACCTTACTAAGTTAATTAACTACTTCAACGTAAAATGTTAATAATTTTCGATGTCGTTATTTTCACTACCTTCGGCTGCGTGAAATTTTGAGAGTGATTAGGACCCACCCACCAAATTCTTCAGTCTAGGTTTATTATTGTGTTGCATAAACAACGCGTTTATTATTATTATCTTAATTAGGTACTTAAAAATAATTAGCATATCAACCAAACTTTTGACTTAGCTTATCCTCAAAATATGGACAGTGGTAAATGTTATAATTATTTATGAAAACATAATTGTTATATAATTTTTAAATTTATCTAAAAGTCATCTCATTCACAAACCATTATATTGTATAAGAATCATCACCATCTTTCATACTTCCACATTTTTCCTCTGATGTATGGATATTTATAGCAATATCTACCTATAGCTATACATGCAAATCTACAAGCTGATGATGAAATTAATTTTGTTACAGTAACTTTCTGGATCCTGGCTCTCGACCACGACTTACGACTTGTTAGAGGAGAATTAGCGTACGTTGCGCTTAGTGATGCCGCTGGCACGAAGGTTGCGATATGGGACCAGCTTTCGATGGACGAAGGTAAGATTAAAGTGTAATTAACTTTAATGGAAGTTGCGTTGTTTTTGAAGCAAGAATAGCTTGTAAAAGCGTTAGTTTCAAAAAAGTAACTAAAATAAAAGTCGAATATGCACGCAGACCAGATATAAAATATATAATATTCTTGGCACTCTCATACTCATACATGTTATTCGTGTTAACTGAATAGATTACGTTTTTTGGGGTGTCGATCCTCATGGTTCATCTCGTTCTCATCTGCCACCTGAGGTGACGGCAGGGCAGATTGAACAGTACTGATTGAAACTATTGAAAAAATATCATACACATATAACAGGAAATCATAACGGTAGCAGTAAATCAAACTACAAAAATTTGCCTCAAACTTACTCATATTTAACTCCAGCTTATATTTAAAAACATTCGCACAATGCTTGCAATACGGTATACCACCAAAGAGACTTATAAACAGAGTCAGAATAAAGTTAGCCACATATTCGCATGGCAAATCTCTTGGGGAGCTGCGTAAACAAAATGGAATGAGATGATTTGGTCCGCTAAAAGCGTTGTCTTGTAGCTAATCTTAGAATTGAGATTCTCTACAGTTTAACAGATTAAATTTCCTTGGACGAAATGCTTAACTATTTAATGTTGAGTAAATAGTTTCATTTACTGTTTTGGACAGTTTAACATAACATGAAGGATTCTATCATTTAATTACTTGAAGTTAGCAGTTATTGCAAATGAAATATCTGAAATGGGAATTTTAAGTTTAACTTTCATAATGTTTTATAATCTGCGTTTATGCATTGCTATGTTTCATTCGATTGAATGACGTTTTTTATAAACGTGTGTATTCTATTCTTAAAACACCTTAACAAAAAAATATTATTAAAGATATCGATAAAAAGCTATAAGATATTCAAATCATACTGAGTTTAAGGACGAAACGCAATCATTTGATAATATCACTAGTATTGCAGTACTAAATTATACAAATTATATTCGCCATTTTGAAACTATCAAGAACTAATATTTAAAGATAATAATTACGCTATACCCGTGTTAATTCTACCTGCTGCGAATAATCAGCGAAAGTTATGTTTTAACTACAGATCAGCCAGCTCCGAGTATTCTTATCAAATCTGAAACTTAATTAAAGTCAGCGTTCATTAACTTCGGTGGCCCGCAAATGAGCTAACTAAGTTCAAGTAACTATTTCTTGTAAAATAGTTGCACGACTCGGTAATTTAGTTGAAAATAGTAGTGTTTGAAGAAGTGAATATTTTGTATTTTTTTTCAAAAAGAATGATTTTTAAAGAAGTTTTATTTTATAACGGAATGTATAAGCCAAATAATAAGTAGAAGATTCCTGTGGAAGACTTTTAGGAAGTGTAACGACTGACCGAGTCTCAATTTTGTTTAAAAAATGAAAAGAATACTTACTTCGAAACAACAACATGTCTGAGCTTGTCACCACCAGAAATGGCATTCATCAAGAGTCGTCCTCTGAAATCTGTAAAATAAACGAATTAAGGCAAATTTTTCATAATTAAAGCGGTTAAATTTGCAAATTACAAAAACCTTATTATAAAAATTAAAGCAGTGCTACGCCAAGTCAATTAGAAAACGCAATATAAAATTTGTAAATAAGAGTCTCAATAGCAAAATAAAAACAAATACGTCATCCATATATTATAATCAAAAGGGTAGGTTTGATTATAATAAAGTATTTCATCAGTCATTTGCATTTCGTATGCACATATATTATGTATATGTATGGTACTGAAATTGCACCATAATCATTGTTGGTAACCTATATATATACCTATACGGATATATACCTATCATCATCCATACTTTGCGTATCATCTATACATAGCTGCTGAAACGCCCGACCCAATGCCAAAGACCAAATTCCATTATTGTTTCCCGGCAACAATCTCCGTCTAATTGTGAAGTAACTTTTGTTATTGTTTCGGCTCTTCAACTGGATGGATATACTGAGAAATGATAGAAGTTAAAACAAAGTTTCACTTCTTAGTTTTTTGTTATTGTAACAAATAGGAACATTTTTTATTATAAATGTAGGTGTAGGCATTCTATTCTATATGTCATAGCAATAACATAAAGGTTATCTTGATCAAGGTCTTCCTGATTCAGAATTACTATATGACTACTGCATGCGCTAAAACCTTACAAGATCATACAGGGCTTATATGTAATAGGTTTGTAAATATGAAAATCATAAATTCTTCTTGACTGTTGACTCAACAAAGCAACGGTTCGCTACATGGCCTATGAAAGCCTTTCCATGTCATCTCACATGCCAACCCCTGTCAAATTTTGATAGATTCGATTTCCGTTACAAACATTATTGACTTGGGCTGACAGATATTACTGAAAAGAGCATATTAAGCTATAACTTTTAAAGTTTCAAATGATAAAATTAAGTAAATAAGAATTTAAAGAATGAGTAAAAACATCGAAATGGGTAGTTATTTTTATACTCGTTAGTAAGTTGGGACTAATAATGTTTAAGCATGCACCTATGTTAAATTCTAAAACCACAAATGATGGTCAGGACTTGAATTACAATATTAATTTAATCTGAAAGCTATTCATCAAACTCGTTGGGCTCTCATTTATGTGTATTCAACTCAGCTGAAATCTACCACAACTATTTTAAACAAATGATATCTCACAGTTATTTCTATTAATGCTTCCTATTATTTGTTTTGTGGTTTGAGTAAATGTTATAATTAATTATGAAATTCCTTTATATCACGAACATTATCTTGTTCTATATCTACAATAATGATATTTATTCAATCCTTCAAAATACAAATGTGGCCAGTGACCTTTCAAATGTAAAAATATTACTTAGCAATTTTTCTATCCCAAAAAGGGAAAAAAATTGTATGGTGGACCGCGGAACCCTTATTTAATGTATGCGGGTAATATTTTTACAACGATTTAAAATGTCGATGTTTTCAATGGCAACGATTTATCATGAGGGGCATGGGGTTCCGCCGTAAGACATGGAAATTCTTTTACGAAAAAAGAGGGATCAAGATTTTGCTTTACCTGAAATGCATTCAATTCCCCGTCACCACCCTAATGCGATAACAGAAAGTCTTCCATAGACATTAAGGGAATATTTTAGTGTGACAAATGGCTTTTAAAGGCGTGTCTCTAAATTTCGATGTGATAAATTACACTCTTAGAAGGGTGAGAAGTTTTGGTACTAATAGTTGCTGTTACAAGCTGGTTATCAATTGTTAATTTCTTGCTTAGGTTTGAGTGGTTTTGTCTCATAAAGTTCTGAATTCTCAAACAGTACCTAGGAGTACAATGATTTTCGTTACAAAATGGCTTCTGCGTTTGTTCAAACATGACCTTTGTTACTATTCATATTTTTCCTTAAGATACAATATAAGACACTAAATGAGTTTAATCTCTCGTAAGTATTTGAATTATAAAATACAGAATTTCTTTCAATCGATTTAAAAAATATTAGGCCTGTAACTTTGAGATCCAAAAACCTAATACCTATATAACGTCAAGAGAAGTTAAGATATAACCTTGTCAGGCATGAGTCGGGTCCCTCTCGAGATATAGTTTGATTAATTACATTCGCTGACCCTCTTAAAAGTCACATGTCATAACTGATGACAAAAACTTTGGTAGTGGGCACATGTTCTCTTTTGGAGGGCAAACTTGTTTTTGCTTGGAGTCTGCTCCTTTATTAATAAATAGAAATACCAACGTTGCTATCAAAACAAAATGGGTGAGCTATTTTAATACAACTCCGTCCAGTATTTTTCTTATGCTTATTATGGCATGGATAGCGACCCCTGAGGTTAAGAGGGATCTGTATATAGCCGATCTTGCTGGCCCTTTGCCTCATATTTCAGAAACTATTATATTTATATGTATTTCCTGAGCTGTAAAGATTTCCAATATGTTTTGTTTTTTAAACAAGAGTGATGATCATTAAATCCTAGTAAAAATGCGTGCCTTGAGACTAAAAGAGAGTATTGAAATATGGAAACATCAGATTGGAAAACCGATCCAAAAGTGATGAGGCTTAACGACGGCGGCGTAACTTAAAAAAAACATTATATTTATCTGTTTATGTATATAAAAATGAATCCCTATTTCCTCGGTCACGGCATCACGCGTGAACGGCTGAACCGATTTCGCATTTTTTTGTGTTTATAATGTCAGGAGAAGGTTCTTATGAAAGAAAAATTAAGAAAGTTGAATATTCATAGCTAGGACAACGTGTGTCAGGACAGCTAGTCACTAACTTATATTCAGAAATAAACAAGATTACATAATAACCATATCCGTAAATAATTATATTTAAGGTGTTGAGATAGGTGCAAAAATAGCTGTGTGATACAAATGTGTTGACAAATCAAAATAATACATTTATTTAAGCATTCAATACCAATTCCATTGATTCTTTTACGACAAGGCCCTCACTTTTCTTTTTACACAGCTTGAAAATTCTCTTATCCGGAATCCGAGACGCTCCTAGTCCAAATAAGGGTGACCGAGTACTTTGTTTACTACATGCTATTTCGTTTTTATCTTCGTAAGTGGTCGTCGATCGAATGTCAGTCATGTTCAACTGTTACTGGAAGTACGCTACGTCAATATAAATGGATGTAGTACTGCTTGTGTTCAGAATTTTATACGCGGTTTGAAATATTCATTCGGATTGGTTTGACGTGACCCCTTGTCATGTTTATACATGAACGACAGCTGCATACAGAATGTATTTTACTTGTCTTTAAAATTAGTCGTTCACTGCTTCTATTTTATAAAATAGGTCTTTTCTATCACTTACCTTTTCTTTAGCCTGGACTATAAAAATATCTGCAAGCCAAAATATTTCTGCAATGCAATATTTTAAATTGCCATTCAAAACACATAATTAATTAATCAGACACTAAGCCTTATTCACGCAGACATTACTCTTGAAAAGATTTGACCTTAATATAATCCAATTAATGCTGAAACTTTCTTCGCAGGAGTCCGCAAGCTTAGTGCAATTCTGGCGACTGGAGCTCGATCTGGGACCTGGCGAATCGAAGCCCGTTGCGGCGGAGGTTCCGCTCGCGTTGATATCAATGTTGGTAATGGAGTGGGCAACACTGCTGCTGCAGCCCCGGCAGCTGAGCAGCACTATGTAGAACTGAGGTTTGCTGACAGCATGAGACGCCGTTACAAGCCTGGACTACCATTCGTTGGAAGGGTAAGTCAAAGCCATATTTTTTAAATGTTGTACATTAAATTTTATGATTAAAATACATTCAATGTTATTGTCCAATCGTTATTGGAATAACCCAGAACACCTAACCACACCGTACCAAATTCTAATAAAATCTATAGGTCTTATAACATTCCTTCATCAAAAATCCGTACAGACAACTCAGTATCAGGTTGCTGAGTACGAAAGCTTTTATTAATCCTTTGACAATAATATCGCTGGGACTTTAATGTAAAAAACTAATATGAAAAAATAATTGAACCATGAATGTTATTTTTTGTACAAAATACCATTACAACAAAATATTTACACAAATATGTGGAGTAACACTCTAGGGTATGAACAATTTTATCAAGAAAATATTATTTCTACTTGGCTGTCCGCAACGTCCTAGACTAACGATAATTCATAATATTTTTCATTGCGCCATTTCTTTCAAGTTGTATTGCCTGAAATGGCTGAATTGTACCAAATAGCAGCTCGTTAACTCATCCCGGTGGAACTTTTGATACTCATAGCTTACCTTTATCTAACCTTTAGACAGTAAGGTTAATGTTAGTGTAGATATGCTCAGATCACATTATAGTTAATTTCATTTGATTAGATTTTGTCAGATAACTATTTTTTTTTTGTATAACCAAACATACGGACTGCTATATAGTAACGTAACTAATGTACACCATACGGTCTGAAGTAAGACTAGGGTAGATACTAAACGCCTTATCTCAAAACGCTTAACACTTAAAAATATCTGTCCGTGTCATTTTCACTGTTCAGCTGTTTATGGGCTGATAAGAATTTTGGATGAGGCTTTGAATCATCGTCAAACATCCTTGAATATAAATATTGACAAGTGAAAATAGATCTTGTTATTTGATTAAATAGTAATGTTATGTAAAAGCTGATCAAGTGTAATTGCAATATCAAGCACCAAAAAGACTTATACGATATTCAATCCACTAACCTTTGTAACATCTAGAACCCATTTTCTAGCTCACACTAATTCCATCTTTGCGTCAAAGCATTCTATAGGCCCCACATGAACTCACTTTGCTTGCAAAAGATGCTTTCAACCATGACGTTGTAATTTCCTACCAATACGTAGCAGTAGGTATTTCCTCTTTATAACTTCGTCAGTCCCTCGCTTCCGGGGTTGAACGGAAAGAATGCTTTTAAGTATTCATAAATCATACGTTTTCTACAAACTGTTTTAGAATTTTGTATTATTTTAGAAAATTTTATAACGCGTCTGGATTTGAGTAACAGTATAATACCTTAGTGATTTTCATTCCTCAAAGGATCGGTAAAAATAATACCTATAACGATTAGCGTGCTGTGTTCCATTACTCAGCAAAGATCTCCTCCATTACTGCATCCCTCTTGCTCTTGTACCATTTGGACCCGAACTGAATTAAAAGTATCAAGATTGTTATTACTGTCTCATTTTTCACCTGCCACAATGCCACTTAACGGTTTCGGAACTCAACTAAGTACTAATTTTTGCACGCCGGTCAGGTAATCATTAAAAATTTGATTTGGTACCTCTGTTTAAGGATCTTATCTTAGCGATGATAGCACAGTAAGCTGTGCTATCATCGCTAAGATAAGATAAAACATGTTAAACCATGTCAGTAATATGGGTTTAGAGCACAATATTACGAATAACAATTCTTTTTAAATCAAAGATTAAGTTGCAAAGAGAATAGAAAAAATAAAAATATCAGCCATCAAAATTTTACACCCCAAAAATACAATATTTAAATACTATAACAAAGGATTTAAAGGTTCACAATTATATAAGTATTAACTTTCGCTCATTATTTTTAATAATGTTTATAAAATCAGATCCATATTCATCTTTCGTCGGCTGTCGGTGGGAGAACAATATAATAAATTGCAGAGTGAGCCTAACGAACAGCTTTTATATCGACGGTTGCTTTTCTTTCGTTTTTCGTACTAACCTTAACGACAGCTAGCTTTATTAAGGTGTAAAACAGTTTCTGCTGAGAATTTCATTAAATTGGTATTATACTTTCATTAAGACTTTATCACATAAAGAAATATAATGTTGAATGATTCTGTTGTTGTTTTGTGAAAAATATTTATCTACGTCTTTATTAGTTCTAAATACCAAAACTTTTTAATTTTATAAATATCACACCCTCAAAACTTTCAATTGGATTCATTATAATATATGTTTTCATAAACATCTTATCGGTATATAAATATATAAGTATAAGGATTTTTTAAGATTTCCCTCACTTTTGTTCCTAACTATCCTCCTAAGACAAGTTCAATGGACAATCACTTTTAAGGTTTACATATTGTGTTTTTACATTAATTCTATTATTGAAGAGTCAACCACATTGTTGTATGGCATATGTAATCCATTGAGAAGTAACAAATATAAGAGTTGCGCACAAATTTATTAATCACGTTTAATTATCTCAGTACCTATTACATATCTCTACCCTTGTCGGCACAGCTTTTGGAGTTAAGCCAGGTTGGTTTGGTAAACTTAATGGCTTCATTAAGACTTTAGTTAATGTCACAATATGGTTCTCATTTCACTGTGGATTCCGCTGTACTTTGAATTATATTGATATATGAAAATGTAGACAACATTTAGATGTACAATGTTTTTACAATCATGCGATTATCATATCTTGTTTTGTCCAAACTGGATACTGGGAACTGGACTTTGTTTTTGTTTCACAACATGAAGAATAAATTCACAATGATCAAAGATTACTATCTAGTAGTAGTAGTCTTGTTAGAAATATCACAGATCTGTTACAGATGAGTAACTTACCTCTTCTTAATATTAGCATCATAAAAACTTATTTGTACCAAAGTTGTAATCGATATAAGAGTAATAGTCAATTGTGTTTTGTTTTAACGCAAGTTTAAAACAAATTCAAGGCATTGTTCAGTTGGGACAAAGTATAAAGCTTAGTAAAGTGAACGTGTTCGTTTTGTTCTTATTCCAAAGTCATTTGCGTGAAAATAACTACCTTACTGAATTACCACTATTTTTACCTACTTTACTGAAGGTGAAGACTTGAGTTCGATTTCCATGTTGAGCAGTGTTATTGGGAATTCCTATGATATTAGATTAGATAGACACCTACATCTACCATCACGCCTGTATCCTTGAAGGTTAGGCAGAATTACACCCAGAGTTAACTGGTATGTTTTAGCTCCTATTGCTTATTGGAGAGCTTGGAACCTTTCAATGATGTGGGTATGACAGATGTACAAAGAATACAAAAAAAAATTGAACAGAAAAATAAATGTAATACCAAGTAATATAGAATATGAAAACTTTGCCAAACCGCTGTAAGCTAGTGTGGTAGACTACAGCCTAATCCCTCGTTCGGAGAGGAGACTCGTGCCCAGCAGTGGGACAATATAATAGGTTGATGATGATGATGATGAACTTTACAAATAATGCTTTTCCCACTAGGTCGAAGCACAAAGCACGGAGAAGCGGGTTCGAGTACGTGTGAAGCTATACGACGATAAGACCGACATCTATAGTCAAGACATTGACATGTCCACGGGCGAAGGCGGATTCATAGTACCAACAGTTATGGCGGATGCACCGTACGTCAACTTACAGGTAAGTGCAAATCATAACTTTATTAAGCCATTTATGTTTAAGTAGTTTACAGCTATCATAGTTAATATTTTTTCATGCTGTGTATTTTTCCACATAGGTTGAATCTGTTTTAGGTTGACATTGAGTTCTCAGATACTGAGAACATTCTTCTAACTTTAGTCCCGACTTTAGGCTAATTATGATATTAACCTCCAATGTCCTCACATCCTGTTATCGCCATAATGTACCAGTGAATTAAGTAAAATGTTTATTTTAAATGAGTGTTGCCGGATTCTTCTCCATAGGATCAACTTTTTGGAACCGTGCAACTAGAGTCAATAACGTTTCATAAACGCTTGTCAAAGCTTATTTGAAATTCAAACATTTTGATTTGATTAAATTATTGGCACACAGTTCCATAGGTAGTAAGTTTTAAAAAAGTGATTTGATTTTACGAATCTATGTGGTACGTTTAAAGTTGTTGAGGGTATTAAAATGTTATTCTTTATTTTATGTGTATTAAGATTAAGATAATGATGATTAAGATGTTTATTTATATTAAACTTGCTATTGTCTCTTCAGTAGAGAACGACACGAAAATGATGATGTTAAAAATATTTTAATTCAAATTTAAACATAACATAGGTAATCTCTATCTGGCCTTTCTTCCCCGTTCGGTTCGGGTTCGGTAGAGGTGTTTAGTACACCTTTACCAGTAGTGTGTACACGCACAATTCGGCGGTATTTTTAGATCCCATGTAATGGGGGGCCAGCATATTGCCATTAACATGCACAAATACAAACTCGGAGCTGCTGCTGAGACTTTCAATAGAAAACCCCAATAACACTTTGCTCGGCCTGGCAATCGAAGCTTAGCAACCGTATTTGGAACCACTAGACCAACAAGGCAGTTTGAAATTTACAGTTTCATTTATATTCATGATTGCCGGAATTAGTTGAACCGTGAAAATTAGTTCAACTTTGCAATTTGCATTGATATTTCGCATTCTAATCGATAAAATTTAACGTCCTAATTTGGTTAAAATATCTAATTTCTGAATGATTCTATTAATTTTGAATATTATCAAGATGGATTGCAACCGTTTAATTATTAGCCTTTTAATGTTTCTAATTTAATCTGAAGTATGAGCCACATTATGTAATCGATAAGGTTTTTGAACGTTACAAATTACCTTTTTATCATCTAACCGATGTAATCCCACATCTGAACAAAGGTTTTTACATCTTCAATCTTCCACTGATCATTGTTGAACTGGCTTCGGAGAGTTATTGCTCTCTGAGGCCAATCTGTTTAGAAATATTCCAAATCTCCTTACTGTGTATATTATTCTCTTCTTACTCTCGAAGAGCAACAGAAGTGGATGGTAGTATCACCTGACTTTGAGCTAATTATTGTTATTTTTTTGAGTTATTCAATCTCTTTTGGCACATTTTTTTATAAAAGTGACTGCTCCAGAAGCAGAACTTAGAACTGACTTAAAAAGTAATCAAAAGTGAATTCAAAATTGTGTTCTATTCCAAACTCAAAAGTGATTTCAGAATTGTATTCTATTTCGAACTTTATACTCCTCAAAATCATGGATGGCCGAACCTAAACACCGCAAAGATCTGTCTACGTCTAAATTGGCCGTTTGCGCCTTAAACTCTAATTTACTTAAACCGTCTCATTAATTGGGCCTGGAAACTTCGAACTTCGATGCCCTCGGGGATAGTGTTACGGGAATACAAATGGCTAGATTTTAGACGCAAACTGTTTTCGCGTTAATCCTCCCCATCGGTGGAGTGATAGGTTGTATTAGCAATGCAAATATTTTGATTGGGAAGTTAATGGGTATTCCAGTCTGAGTTGTGGTTTATGAAACTGTGAGAAGGCAATAGAGTTGCCTGTCCAAAAGTTAAATTCCAATGTTTTATTTCAGTAAGACCATTATTTAATTTTCATTTAATATATGACATACAATCACGCTTGTACACCCACACTTTGCTGGTATGTTTACGTCCCGCGTATTAGGGGGCGAGCCTATTGCCACTAACTGGACACAAACCAGACTCCGTGCAGCGACTGAGAATTTCATAGAAAAACCCAATAACACTTTGCTCGACTTGGGGATCAAACCCAGGACCTGTAGCGTAGCAATCGCACTAAGGACCACTACACTAATGAGGCAGTCTCGTTCTATGTTCTGCATCATCAGGTTGAGAGCAAATTGTACTGAAATTATAACCTAGAACCTTTCTACCTAATAACCTTTGTCCCTTAAGTGCCTGATATAACAATGTATATTACGAATTTTACGAGCTAGCCAGTAAATTTTCCGTTACTCTGTAGAGCATCCAAATATTTTAAATTTAGAACACTGTCTTAAGCGAAACGAGTTTTGAAGTCGTGTTCCGTACAATTTAACATGATTCTATTATTGCTTTTGTTTAGTCGCCATGTGGGCAAAGTTATGCCGGTTACTTTTTATGTTCCTTTTCAATTGAGAGATCTTGTTAAACAGAGACTCTGCATCTATATATAATATTCTCATAACAACTAAGCCGCAGTCTTAGCACGGTAATGTTACTTTTTCTGTCGCTTTCGTTCACTCTGTAGAAGATTCTGGTTTATATAGCAGAACTAAAGTCTCCGTGTTAAAGTTCTGTTCTAAGGGTTTTTTGCGGAGCAAGCAAAACTGATCTAAGATATGTACATACTTGCAAGTATACTCGTACATGGTTGCTTCATGGATACCTATAACGTTTTTTATTTATTTATACCTACTTTAGTACAGAACTATACAAGGCGGTCTTATGCATTTTCGACCAGACAACCTTCGGTAGAAAGGAAACAATTTTGTTGCGGATCTCCAAAAACCTATCTTGGTGATGGCCGCGAAAAGCAATTACACCCGGGCCGTGAGTGGTTATGACGCTGTCATCATGCAAATATATCAACCCGGTATAGGATTGCCAATCCGGCTAAAGTGCTTTTAGGCCCCTGATAACTATCTTATGAATTATTAGGCGAGCAAACTGGATGTTAGCGGTAGACACACAGATAGGCAGTTCGCACAGTTTGATGATGTTTAAGTCCTAATACTTGTCCGTTTTTGACTTTAGAAGCTTCCAGAAAATAATTAGAAATGAAATATGGCGTCCTCAGTAGCGTTTTTCATGTCCTCAAAGGTGCAGGTGTAAACTTTGGGCACTGCAGCAACAGGATCATATTTTTCATTAATGTGAACTTACAAAGTAGCAGTATGAACATCAATAACATTAACTTCAATATTCAAATGCCAATACCAACACTGTCTTCAGGATCTTTTCAACATGCATAAACGAACTAGTTCTTTGACACAAGGTTCATTTTTCTATCATAATCTGATAAAACTAATTCATTTACGCTGTAGTGAACTTCATTATCGATATCCACATATATTTCAGTAGCAACATGAACATTAATAACATTCAATTAATCACTAGCTTCTCTGACTGTTTCGAAATTCTCTTATCGAACACAAACACTAATTAACCTTTTATTTTCACTCCATTGTCAGCAGAATGATTTACAACATTTTGTTGAACATAAAACACGTCCATTACAGCACATTATATTGAAGCTTGTATTGGAAATGTCGTTTTTATGTGTGGCCATTGTTCTGACGACTGATACATTTTAATCGCATAGCCCTTGAATATTCATATAAAGCGCCACATTCATTTGAATTAATGAGAGTTTTTGATACTATGTTACTTTGTGTCAATAGAGATCGCTGCGGTTCATATGTGGCTTTGCTCGAATTTTATATGTATTGCGATAAGTGAAACTACTGTCACTATTTATACTATAGTAGATATTATTTTTTATCTGCACGAAATAAATATTCCTATAGTTTGAGTATTGTGGTATGTTGGATTTATATTAGTCAACGAAACTAGAATACAGTAGAAAATCTACTGTGGGGCAGAGATTACTTTAAAGAAAATATATGTTTTCGTGTCGCTCTATGGAAAATAAAGGAGGGACTCGTGACAAGTTATAATTGCGCTGATTGACAGATGTGCAAGGCTTAGCTCATAATAAAACATAAGTATAAGCTAGGCCTGCCGCGGTTAGTCTGTGAATGAGTGAATGAATGATCATTCTAAATATAGGTACTTAACAAGACCCCGACGTGTCTCGGAGAACATGTAAATTTGTAGATCCCAGTTGTCAAACGAAAACATACAATAGTTGTTAGTTCTAGTCAGAAGCCCAAAACCCTGAAAATCATCCGTCAAATATTGGTATTGCCCATGAATTAGATTGCGTAGGTCTGATGGCTGTCGTTTCAAGTAAAATAATGGTATCCATTGAGACCCGAAATCATTGGAAAACAGTTAGTCATAGTAGATATTAGATATCTATCTAAATAATATTGTTTTTTTTTTAGATTTATTGTTTAGCTTTTACTACCGTATGTAGTACGACTTGGCAATAGCTAATGGCTCTGCTCATCCCAAATTAGTTGCGTTATTGCTAGCCTAACATGTGGCAGGTTTTAGTTGAAATTCAGTTATAACACCATCATAACACTAATTTGCAAACATTATGAGAACCACCTGATGGATATTAAAAAAGTTTGTTATAATTGATATTTAAAGTTTTTAGTCGACGCGTTCTATAACTGATATAGGATGAATTTAATCAATTTGAATATTTGAACCAAAATTTGGTTGTCTATGTATTTTATAATAGTTACTGAAATAAAAATTAAATTGAAGTATTGTTGTGTTATTAATTTATAGTTACCGAAGTTAAAATTAAATTAAAGTATTCTTGTGTTATTAATATATAATCATATACATACATTTATACAATGAACATCAGTATCTAAGTACCTAGTCTTGTTAACCCCTCGTACCAAGCTAAATACTTGTATTACAAGTGGGTTCGCGTCGGTAGTGCAATAGGTGGGTTGCGAACCGGTAACCACATGATCGTTAGACTGACGCCCTAGCCATTAGGCTACCGCCGCTTCAAAAAAGTTAAGTATATAAAGTAGCGGGGAGATTGATAGAAAATATTTGAATTTAATAGTTAATAGTAGGTATCACAACCGAGTATAATTATAATAAGTAGTATAACTTGATGGTATAAAATTCATTACGTTCTTGGGTACCTAATTATACATCTGTACATATTATCACCATGCCTGTATTCCTCGAAGGCTGCGACGGGGTTGTACGTTTGATACACCCACAGTGCCATTAACGAGGCACAAGTCCTAACACCGGGTTGTTACTGTCATAGAAAGACCCATTAAAACTTTACTCAACCTGAGAATAGAACTCAGGAACTCCAGCGTATTCCTGCTTATAACCACTAGATTAATGTTGCTGACAATAGGATTAAGTGAAGTAAAATATAAAAACCTTCTTGTTATTGCTATATTGAAAGTTTTGATATTATCAAATCCGGATGTTTTAGATCCTTTCGTGGTTGAAGGTAGACTCCGAAATAAAATCTTTAAAAATTTGTTTTATTATTTGCGTAAGTATCAGAAGTTACATTTGAAAAATACATATTTTTTACAGAACACTATAATAATAATCGTATACACCTTGTGACATCATCCAAAATTTGGGCCCTATTCGAATTCTGCGACGCGTTGAGAACAAAATTACTTATTCGACGTCATTACCCCTATTTCGTGCCAGCGCTTCTTTTATATTATCTTCACAATGATTCTCATTATTCATATCTCAATTCTTTTTGTAGATGTTTCTTTAGGGGTCCCCCTTTTGTTCCATTTTATCGGCAGACATTTTTTCAGTGAGATTTTCCGGCCTAAGCTTAATTCGTCCAGATAAATTATGCCAAGATAGAGACAAATAATCCAGCACTCCATTAAATCTGGAAAAGCGAACGCTTTCAAGAAATTAGCCAACTAATCTTGGGACCGACTTAAAAGGGGATTATATCTTGAAAAAAGTGCGTGACCTTTTTTAATTTCGCTTTTGTAATCTTCATTCTATGTAAGCTGACACTTAGTGAATGGGATTTTTTTCTCAGAAAATATTTGCAGATTTATTTGGACATAGCTATTAAAAAAAAACTATTTAGAAAAAAATGTTTCTTATGATGTAGATCTTCCCATTTATTTTTAGTTTAGATTTTTTTACCCAAGTATCACCTAGAGAACATCTATTTGAATAAACGTCTTCAAATAATTCATCATCATCATCAGCCCATACTCGTCCACTGCTGGACGTAGGCCTCTCCTAGTGAACGCCACAAAGTCGGCTTTCCTCATCCAGTCCGCCAAATAATTCAAATGATAAATTGTTAATTTTACTTATGGCTTTTCAAATGGATTGAATTAAATATGCATGTTTACTTGACGAGCTATCTGTAAAAAAAACTGCTTTATATTTCATATCCTAATGTAAATGTAAAGTGATTAATAGAAATACAATCATTATATATAGCCTCTCATTCATCTGTTTGATTTGGGCATATTTAATTACTAAGCAAACAAAAGCACCTGAGCCTGATGATATCTGTGCAGGTATCACTTTAACTCTGTATCAAGCAGATCATACATCAGTTTAGTTGTTATAATCCTCAACAGATTCTCTTACTTGACAGAACCAATCAGCGTGGGTCAGCTACAGTTAGGCGGATTATTCAATCAAACATCACCAATTAACATGAAACTAATTATATTCGCTGTTTATGCAGGGAATAGATGAGATGGCTTAGCTGGTCGATAATATATTAATCGGCAATACATATGGATCTCTGGTGTTTCTATTTCGAGCAAATTAGAATATAGAGTGGATTATAGATGAAATTTGTAAATAGCTATGTTCTAAATTGGCTGCAATTAGAATGGATGATATGAGTAACAATTTTCGATGTGGTTCATTGGCTGTTTTAGATAGCGCATGAAGGAAATAAAATAATGTAAACGATAACTCCATATCTGGATCTTGGATCAATTCTATTACTTACTTAATTCTTTTTAATATATAATATTAATATTCGTTGTAATTCGAGGAAGGTATATTTTAGACATATTTTTCATCTTTCCAGTGAAACTGTTCCTAGCTGTCAATTCTAGGAATAGCAATCTGAGAACATTAATCGAAGAAATTATTTTTTTTTGGCTATACACATATTTTTTTATGTATGAATGAATTCTTATAAATGTGTGTATGTATGAACTATATATGTATGTATGATAAGATAATTCAAATTTAGACAGGACAGCGTCTATTGGGTTAGCTTATAATAATAATGTTATTTAATAAAAGTGTGTCAGATTAGTATTTTCCAATTAAACATGACAAGCAAATTAATGGCATTTCATTAATTAAACTATCACGTGTTATTGCAAAAAACTATTTGAATCAAATAAAACTTAATTCTTCCTATTAATAAAACCTTTTCAGCAAAATTAGAAACTTCCGGAACGCGACCGCATAATCCCAAAGAATGTTGGGCTGAAACTGAGTTCGGAACCGATTCATTTGCCGGATTAGCAGGCGGCGGTTTAACCTCAAGATCATTAATTGAAGTTGAAGACTCAGTATACTGGGGAGAACTGGCTGAACCTGTTTGCGGTTCCCAATCATGGGAATAGTTTGATTTGAAACTTCATTAGTCTTCGGCTCTGATTGCAATTGCAGATTCGACGTAACTATGAACTGTCTCAGGTAATTACAGCAAATGAATTCTTGGCACAGTGGGATTGCCTTTTGCTGTTACAAGTTTCACAATGGCTTAATTTATAGTCTGGAGAATATTCGAGATTTTGAAATTGTGGATTTCAAAGACTAATTCTGTCCAATATCGTTATACCTAACTTGTATTATTATTTAGTTTGTTGGGCAGGAGATTAGCTCAACAAATTGAGTCTTATCTTAGAGAAAATATTTACATATTAATCAGTGACTTGATTGTGATCAATTCTGACGAAAGTTTAATATTTTAAATACTTTTTCGTAAATTGAAGGTTAAATAAAACATTATAAAATGTTTGTGTGAAGTTACTCCTAATAAGAGTCCACATAATCTAACTTTTCCAAATAAGGTTCACGATAAAGTTGGCATAGATAAACTGAACTCTAATAAACAAAACTTTAATATCCCGGAGCTTAGCTGAACCTAACTGACTAAATCGAGAGCTAGCGATGTAATCCTCGGCGGTCGGCAAACTCATCGAAATCCAGCTATAGGAAGATTAATTAAATTAGCCCTAGTCAGACCTAATGCAGTGCAGATGGATGCAATTTTGCCATTAACATTTTTAACCAAAAATATGGAGATGTAAGATTTTAAAATATTACACCTATGGTAAATTAATTGTGGCCATATCATTTAAAATATAATAAGAATTATACAAAATATTATTATTATATAATAGAATTATTTAAATACAGAAATATTTTTTACTTGGTAGTAACAAAAAACTTGCCTGTGTTATATTTTGACCAAGTTTCGTCAATGTTGGAATTATTCCATGAATTTTATGAATAAATTTAGACAATATCTTACTCTTACCGAAAATATATTATATTAAAAATTACACTGAATTTATTAGATATTGTTATTATGATACAATTATTCATATCGTTTATAATTATATTAAGAGGTTAAGCGGGCATTTTCCATTTTATGCTACCTGTTTCATCACTAAAATCTCTACAATTAATTAGATATTCAGAAGCACTTCTCATAATTGCAATTATCTATAAGTATATAAAATTATATCTTCAACATCAAACAACCCTAATATAAATTCAAGTCAAGATACTTCGGTAATTAAGGAAACCCTCAAAAGTTCTTATCAAACTTTTGATATTGAGAACTATATAGGGAAGAGTCATAGAGTTTTTAGTTAAATATAGCACACGCTCTGTCAACATGACATTTCTCTTGGACCGTCGCTGGCCGAATGATTATGGCTCGCTCGCGAACGATCTACAAAGTGCGGAGCGCACTCGCACTCTGACTCGCACCGCACCCCACATATATTTTTACATATTTATACATACCTATTTATGTAGTTTAATATTTACTTTATTTTAGTATATTATATTATTATATTTATTCATGTTTTTCTGTGTCCGTGTGTCACTGCAAGGGTGCCAACTGAAAACCAGCGCTGGGTATTAAATACACCCAGCATATTGCTGAGCTGGCAACCCATTCGAGGCAAGCATGTCGACAGCACACCTAGTGACCTTACTTTTTTTTTTTTTTTTTTTACTGTTCATTTTATCTGTGTGTTGTCTCATTGTCTCAATAAATGTTTTTTCTTTCTTTATTTCTTTCTTTCTTTCATAACACTCAGTCAACAAGACTGGCGAATCCAATCAATGAGGAGATTAATGAAATTAGTCTAGCAGCGAAGCTGACTCCACTAAACTTGCTTGCGGTAATCTTGGGAACAAACTAATGTTTGTCGCTAGAAGAAATCGTGGGCGTCCATCTTATAAAACATGTAGTAGGGAAATTTGTTTGTTTCATTTTTAGCACTTGTTTTTCTATTAGGCAGACTGTTGTTAAGATTTTTTTACGTAAATGTAGGTACTAAATAATATTTATGCGTGGTTGACCGTCTATTAAATATAATATATGAGCGCTAAATGGAAATACAATGGAATTGCTATAGTCATGCATTTTGGCTTAGTGCAGACTAGACGTCTTCACAGACTTTGAGAAGTTTTATAAAGTCCTCTTACACCCTGCCTTTCACTATGGCTTAAACTCTTACATTATTTCATTAATTAATAAAATATATTATACATATAACTTAAAAAAAATAAGTAGTAGTAGTAGTAGTCCACCAGTATTGCGAAAAGGGTCCAAACTACCGGTAATCGGAAGAAGGGGAAACTCCTAACAATACGGGTCGTGTCTAAGAGTACCTACCGCTTTCTGTATCATACCCCATTTTTAGGGTTCCGTAGCCAAATGGCAAAAAACGGAACCCTTATACATACATTCTTCATGTCTGTCTGTCCGTCTGTCCGTCCGTATGTCACAGTTTTTTTCTCTGAAACTATAAGAGCTATGCTGTTGAAACTTGGTAAGTAGATGTATTCTGTGAACCGCATTAAGATTTTTTACACAAAAATTGAAAAAAACAAAAAAAAGGGGGTTCCCCATACTGAAACTGAAACTCATTTTTTTTTTCATCAAACCCATACGTGTGGAGTATCTATGGATAGGTTTTCAAAAATGATATTGTGGTTTCTAATATATTTTTTTTCTAAACGGAATAGTTTGCGCGAGGGACACTTCTAAAGTGGTAAAATGTGTGTCTCCCCCCTGTAACTTCTAAAATAAGAGAGTGATAACACTAAAAAAAAATATATGATGTACATTACCATGTAAACTTTCAACGAAAATTGGTTTGAAAGAGATCTAGTAGTATTTTTTTTTAATACGTCATAAATCGTAATGGCACGGAACCCTCCGTGCGCGAGTCCGACTCGCACTTGGCCGGTTTTATTTTATAACTTGCTTTAATTTCTATTTATATTCTAGCCCTTAATTAATCCATTGTCTTCTTTGTTGCAAAACCTTTAAATATTTCCCTATCATTAAAAATAATGAAAACCTTTTTACTCATTTAAAACAGAAAGCCAATCTCAATTTGTATTTTTCGCTCAAGCACTTTAAAAATATATTTTTCATCTTCCTCAATTTAAAATCTTAGGAGATGTTATTCGCTAGAAGGAAGCTTTTAGTATAAAGTCTCTTTCAAAAGGAAAAAAGAAATAAAATGTTTGCTAGATCGTTCTAGGGGATTGCAAATCCCTCCATATTGCAATGCTTGCAAAAGGCCGCTAAGTTATAAGTTCACTAAAATGTAATGTAACACCTTAATGTACACTTAGTAAGCAATAAATCTTTGAATCTTTGATTTTACCAGATGATATACCGATTAGCAATCATTTCGTAAGATTATCGTTTTCTATCATATTTTCGATTTCGTTAGATCCCAGTTAAGGAAAATCACATTACGATTAAATTACACCCATAACATAAATTTAATTCGATTGTTGTTTTGTTTTTATCTTCATCCTGAAAAAGGCTTCAACGTTTGTGTCTATAATTATATATCTCGATGATATTGTTATATTTACTTTCTTATTTAATAGAAATATAATTAATAATAATACCTAAGTGCCCAGACAAACGTAGGAGGTTTTCTACATATAAATCTTCTATTTGCATTCCATTTTGAGACCTCAGGCGCAAGTTCGGCAATTTAAATTACAAAACGAAGGCGTGACTACTGTTTAAAGTTGAAATGGGCTCTAAGATTGTTGAGCAACAATTCCCGAACACATTAGCGGCAATCGATGTTACCACTTAGTAAAACTACTGCGGAACTTATGTAGCGTTTACATAAGTTGGGCTACGAACCCCCGAAGTTCAGAGAGCTGTTTGTAATGACTTCTATCGCTGATGGCGCTTAAATTCGAGTTTCATTATATTTTTATCTACTTAGATTCTTCTGAACAAAAGACTTCTCTAGGACTTGGAATACCTTGCAGATTTGTTTTGCATTGCAGCTCATCCGCTTGACCGGTTCTGTAAAGATAACATAACATACCATCATGCCTGTATTCCCCGTAGGGTTAGGCAGACGTGTACTAATGTACACCCACATTTCGCCGGTATTTTTAGGTCCCATGTAATAGGGGGCGAGCCTATTACCATTAACCGGGCACAAATCCAGACTCCGAGCTGCTAATGGGAAATTCATAGAAAAACCCAATAACACTTTGCTAGACCTGGGGATCGAACCCAGGACCTCTTAGGTAGCAGTCGCGCTTAGGACCACTAGACTAATTAGGCAGTCTGTCAAGATAAAAACCGAAAATATGTAAAGTTTTGGTGTCATAAAATAACACTATAAGCTTCTCATCCCCTGTTATTGTTGAACCCCCCTGTTGCCGGTATGTTTATGTAATGAGGGGAGAGTTTATTGTCATTAGCTCAAATCAAACTAGAACAATTTGCAGGTAAGAAACCTGCAATTCTTCTAGCTAGTGGTCGTAGCGATTCGTTTCCCATGATAATTAACCGTTAATTTAAAGGAAACTTCGAGAATTCAGAAGGCAAGTACAATACACGGCAAGTCAGAGCTTAGATAGTGGGAAGGTCTCACAGTGTATAAAAATAAAGATGCCATTTGGAAACCCGCCGTACAATTTGCTACACATGATCTCTCAAACGATATTTTTTGTCTGCGTTTGTCTACTTTTTCAGTCATCGGTTACCTAAAGGAAAAGTCGTCCTATCATCATTCTCAAGTCACTAAACACGTTCGGAACTTATTATTAACGTGTGACTTTCCTCATAGATCTTCTCCTTCATTCGGGAAAACTATAAGGAAAATACGTTACGGTATACTTATATACTTTGTACGAACGACGGATCAAGCGGCTTTTCTAAATAACCTTCTTTATATGTACTCTTTGTAATCACTATTTTCAAGGGAGTGGCTTTTGGATAAATGAATAAGGACAATTGAAATGTTTTGCCTAATAATCGTCCCCAAAAGACTACCTACATACACCGCCTTGTACAGTTTTGTACTTAAGTATAAATAAATAAATAAATAAAATAAATAAATACATCGATATCTTGCTCCTTTTTTTGTTAAAAATCTTATGCAATATTATCTTTCTTGTGTGATTATTAAATTTTGAGGAAATGATTAATAATCCAGTCATAGAAAGATATCAGGGTAGGAGGGGAAAGCAACACAATGCCAAATTCCCGTAGGTAACAAAGGGAGATGAATATTGAGAGGATATAAAAAATAAACTTTGACAGCGCATCTCTATCAATCACTCTATGCCGCGAAAGAAGGCACTTAGTACAGTACTTTTTTGTCTCTGGCTTATTCCCGTAATCAATCTTGAAATATAGATTGATCGGTTTTTTGCGTTCTTGGAAAAAAGCTTTGCTTCTTTTGCCTTTTATATACTTTTATCAGAATTTTAGAGAGATATGTATTTAAGGGATCCTTCCCTGTTGCGGGTTCATAATTCATAAACTTACAGTTAATAATTATTTTCGGGATCAATTTGAAAATATTTTCGAAATCAATTATTTGTAAGTACTGTTTGAGTCTTGATTATGTTTCATAGAAACCGCATACAAATAATAATCTAGTTGTAATGAATTTCGTGTCTAGGTAGATTATTGTCTCGTTACATACTAGGTTTTTATATTTTATTTGATTGAGACGTTCAGGCTCCCGATTTAACACAATATCGAATTCAAATACGCTCCAACTCTGCATTAAACTTGAATTGATATCAACTTCTGTTTTTATACGGTTCAGTGGCTTGCCAACTACCGAACAGACTAGACTGTACGTAAATTTGTAAAGTTTCCTACGGGAGTTCGCAATAAAACACATTTATTGTTGTTTTATGAGTAGAATCTGCGTTTTATAACGTCGCGTCATCGTGCTTGCCTTGTTATTGTTACTGAAATCATATCTGTTGTAGGTTAAGTATTTTGCCTTGAGACGTATTTCAATTATAAATGTGATGTATCAAAATTATTTCTACTAAGAGCTCACCTTTTTTATCAAAGCTTATGATTAGATTCATAACCTTTTTATTGCCAGACTTTGTGATATTAAAGCTTTAAATCATCGCCTCCTCGTTGAAGTTTGACCTCGAGTTTCAGATGGAGAAATAATAAATCAAGAAAAACAGTCATATTGCGAACGAAATTAGGGATGTCGATCACGTTACAAGGAAAAGCATAAAGAAAAAGAAATTAATAAAGAAAACGTAATTAACCCTAATAGCCTTGCAATACAAGCCTCAGGAAAATTCCTTTGGAGCAATCTCAATCTACGTTACTTGTTAGCAACAAAAACCGCGTGACGTAACGCTAATGAATATTTCATGCGATAATTAATTGCTGTCACATGTTGAAAGTCAGATGGCGTCTCACACCGCAACGAGGAAGTAAAGTTCCTTTGCAACTATTTCGTACAGAGGTATAAAATAGTTAATTTTGTACAATTTTGAATTCATATATTACAGTGCCCAACATTTTACGTCTAGCAAATTCCATACTTGGCGAAGTGAAGTGGATGGATAGATAGAGCAAGGCATTCACTGAGTGGTTGATAAGAGGCAATGTAGTATTGACTGTCCAGTAGCTAAATGTGCTTAGGAATTTCCACAGTTCACTGGTTGAACCAAAATTTTTAGATTGACGTTTTGAGCTTCCTAAATAATGGTTGAGCAACCAATGACTGATTTATCATACCGTCAGTTAGGACAAGTCCACTCAAAGTTGTTATGGCTCTTCAAAAGGCCTGTTCAGTTATTGCCCTACATTGTAAACTCACATATGTGGTAATACTTCTAGTAAAAAAATTAAACAACATCCAGAACTTTAAAAGAGATCTTGTTCCTTTAAGTTTGTTTTCTCTCAGAGGTTATCAGATAGGAAATGCTGGCACCATCTAGTTAATATTTAAATTGAAAGCATTTTCTTTTAAAAGTGTCTATAAATTATATCTGCAGAAATAAATATCACTTTATAAACATAACATAACATAACATACCATCACGCCTGTATTCCCCGAAGGGTTAGGCAGAGGTGTACTTAATGTACACCCACAGTTCGCCGGTATGTTTGGGTCCCATGTAATAGGGGGTGAGCCTATTGCCATTCATCGGGCACAAATCCAGACTCCGAGCTGCTACTGAGAATTTCATAGAAAAACTCAATAACACTTTGCTCGACCTGGGTATCGAACCCAAGACCTCTAGCGCAGCAGTCGCGATTGGGACCACTAGACCAACGAGAGCCAACCACAAACAAACCTTCTCCTAACGCTGAGTAGGAATAATCTGCACATTGTCACGAGAGCCTTAACAGGACACTGCTGCTTAAACAAGCACACGTTCAACCTAAGGCTGAGCGATACGTGAACCTGCAGATATTGTGAAGAGGCTGATGAAACGCCACTTCACCTTATGGGGGAATGCGGACCGCTGATGTACAAGCGTAATGCGCATCTGGGGAAACATGTATTAGCCCCAGATGAATTGAGGGAGCTCACCGCTAAGGAAATCCTGCAGTTTATAGCAGCCGCAGGGTTCAGCGGTGAACTTTAAATCATTAAGTGGCGATCACAATAGACCGATTACGGTCGCAGTGATACAATAGCCACATAAAAAAAAATGTCACTTCGTATCATCATTATTTCAGCAGTAGAAGGTTGGGCTGTAGATATTGATGACATTCAATTTCAAAATATACAATGACATACAAATAATTATTGTGACTCAAAGAATAAAAAGGAAGGCCAACCTTCTTCGTTCTATTTTATATGATTTTTTCGCTATTCGATACAATATAGATAGTGGGATCGCAAAATAAATATCATCAACTTCCCTATTTATGAGCAAAGCAAAGTAAACAAGTACATAAATAGAGTAAATGTATTTGAAGGAGGCTTAAAGTATATAAATAAGAGTAATAAGGAGACATTTAATGCTATTCGGATCTTTCTCAAAAAATGTAAGACTCCTAATAAAAGAGATGTAGGAATGAAGAATAGAGGGGAAAATAAAAACGGTCACGATTTAAGTACGACTTCATTAGTATTAGTTTAAGCTTTTCATAAATTATAAGGTAGTTATTAAAGTAGGTAGGCTTTATCTTTTTGTTTGGTTAGAAACAACTTATTCTTAATATTGTAATTTGGAACAGCCGTGAGGCACATAGTACGTTGTTTATTATGTCTTTTTTATGTATATACCTTTAATTTTTTTAGCTATGTTATTGTGTTTTTCTGAGACTGAAAAATTTTTTTTCTTTGTTTCTGTTCTAACTTATAAAAAAAAATAGCTATTGAATTTAGATTAATTTGTTCTACATCTTTTACATCCAAATATTATAAACATTTGTACCTTTAAAAGCCGTTATGTAAAATCACATAAATACTAGTAGATACATAATGTAACAATACATTCCTTCATAATATTACTTCTTTCTGACTGTAAGATTAACACATTTTATTCAATTCACTCTATTCTCTAATAAAGTACTACCTGATTCACTTTATTCTTCCCCTTCAGTTCAACATAAAATTCCATCATAATTATAAGCAACTAAACGATTTATATTCTGGGTATCTTCATAAACGCGCGCATTATTTAAGGGGTCTAAATAAAAAAAGTCATGATAATACCCTCCCTATCTCAGAGGAGGTATTTCGCGTAAATACTACTAAGGGACTTTAAATTTGGATCAATCTCATTAAACCGACGGTTTCCGAACTCTTGCAAAACTTTCCCTGTGTATTTTGTTTAAACTTTGTCTTTCGAATGCTTTGGAAAAAAAGATTGAAAAATTCCACGGGAGCCAAAGTTGCGGATCCTGATTAAATTCATTGTTTAATTAGGATTCTGAGTAAGTAAGCTCTAATTGCGACAAATTAGTCCTGGGTTTGTTGTGGGTACTTTTTATCAACCTTTATACCTATATCACAAGAGCCCGTGAATTATAATTAGCCTAATTGTTATGAATTTCACCTTATTCTTGATCAAAGAGTTCAGCTACACGTGTAGGGCCTTAAATTCTTTTACAGCGACCCTAATTGGCCTTAATTTAGATCGGGTAGACTAAAGGTCCACTAAGCATAAGGGCCTGAAGAGGTACCGTACCGCTTTTTGGGTCGTGTTTGATTATAATTAGCTTTTATGTTACCTATATTTACGTTGAAGCCGCAGTAATATTACGAATATACATCACGCGGGCGTATAAGTACAGAATAAAGCTACTATCACTGAGTTACAGTGCTGTGATAATGCAAACTGACCATCAGAGAATTCATAATGAATTTTGCGATGTGATCAACTTATTCAGTTCGTGTGATGTAAGCTCTTTATAGAGAATCAAGTTTGTTTGGGATTCCACAAACTGGATCTTTGTGCATTTAAGACTATTTTTTCCGGTCCATTCACTAATGATAGAGATACATATCCTAGAAGGAATTATAATAAACTACCCATTGCTTGCAGTTTTACTTACATCTTAAAAGGTTTTACTTAGTTACTTTAACTCGGCCTCTAGGCGGTGGCAGCGTATCAACATGAAACATGACCACGTTTTAAATTAGACCTCCAGCAATATAACTGAAAACCTCATCCAATTTCATGTAGTAGTTTTTGCGTGGTACTTGTACAAACATATAGTCAGGCAGATAGATAAAGAAAATTTGTTTTGGCTTCTGTTGCTGTAATGAAGACGCCCCAAGATATAAGTTTTTCTTCGATATCTTTAATGTACAGAGATCGGCTTGTTATATGAAATGAAATGATGAAATGAAATGAAATGATATTTATTTCTGTAAATAGATCTTTTAAGGACACTTTTACAAGTCGATTTTTTACATATTTTTTTTTAACTAGATGGCGCCGACGTTTCCTATCTGACGACCTCTGAGAAGAAACGTCAAAACAAACTCAGAGAATCATGGTCTCTTTTAAAGTCCAGACAATAGTTGTTGTTAGATATACGAGTTTAACAATGTAGGGCAAAATCTATAATTTTATAATACTCTTGTGTATAAAAGTGGTTAACCGAGATATTCTAAAACTAGATACTAAATATATGAAATTCTCAGTAGCAGTCTGGTTTGGCTTTGTGCCCGGTTAATGGATATAAGCTCGCCCCCTGTTACATGAGAGCTAAACATACCGGCGAACTGTCGGAGTAATTATGTACCTCTGCCTAATCTACAGGGAAAACAGGCGTGATGGAATATTCTAAAACGAGAAACGAAAACTTCGGGCTGTTAGAAAACGAATTTATTGAACCGTAAAATAATCGCTGATCCACCGAATCGTGAATGTTATTATTTAAAAAAGTTCCCTTCACTACAGAATATAAGCATGTTAAAGGGACATGATAAAGAAACAATAGAAAACAAATGAGGTGTAAGCTATTCACTGTTCCCTACGTAATGGGCTGGGGTGGGGTCCGATCAACGAAAAGAAAGGGATATACGCCTTTTAATCTAAATTTATACTTTCCGAGAGAAACAAAATAAATAACATTGTGAAAATTGAATTGGTTAAAGGGAGAAAAGAAAATATGTGCAGAGATGCTCAAAATAAAGCTTAATTTAGACACTGGAGAATGTGGTGGTCTCTTTTTATGATACTCGTACTAACGATATGAATATGTAGTAGGGGATGAGCCTATTGCAAAATCCAAACTCCAAGCTATTATTTAGACTTTAATGGAACAACTCAATTACACCTATTCCTATTCCTATTCTTTAATTTCCACCTCAGTTAAGTACTAAAGTATAAGTCTGGATAATTAAGCTCTTACAAGTATCTTCCAACTATAACACTTAACAAAGACTTTAACAAGAAATAGCTGAAAGAAGCATCTGAAGTGAGTGAGATTTCATATCTTCGTTCAACCAGTCGTCTCCAAGAACTTGGTTTTGTCTCCAACGATTATTTTGCAACTTAAATTGGAGTTTGAATTAACTACGTAAAGAAAATTACCCATGCAATGGAGCGAAAAAGACAAGATGCTGATTTCTATTTTATTTTAACTAGAGGAATTAAAATGGAGGGAATGTCAGTGGAAACTTTAAATGGATTTATGCCCTTATTAGTAATGTTACTCAAAAAGAGTAGGCTATTTTGAAGGATTTGAATAAGGGACATTATAATGTGTACTATAAATTCTTATATTTACTACTGACTTGTAATTACGGAAGTGATTGATCCACATAACAGTGGAAATCTTAGTGTGAGGCGAGGCTTTTTTCTATATATAAATTTTGCGATCTTTAAAAAAATCTTCACCCTGGTCTTCCTTTAGACCTCTTGATTAGATAATTGAGATCTTATTTCTTTCGATATTTAACTACTTGTTTTTAGAGTGGAGTGGGTTGGCAAGACCAGGAAAGTACTATCGACATGAAGTAGCAGTATACAGACTGATGCGTTTCGTCCGGTGGGTGTGAAATAATTACTAGGTGGTTTGTCTACAAACTCGTATCCCGGCTTAACCCATAAAAACTAGGTATATTATTTACAATGTTCAAATTCATCATTCTGACTGCAATTCTCTTAGAATGTATGGGATTTGATACGTATAAATTCATAAAAATATTTGAATTCATCTTTCTCACTGCAGGTTTCCAATGAGATTGTATGAGGTTAGGCCTGTTTAGTTCGAATTAATGAGAAAGAAAACAACAATTCAAATCAGTTAGGATTTCGCTTTGCAGTAGCGCTATTTATTTCTGTACATTTCCGTAAGATTCCAAAGCTCCTTACTGAAGTACGAACTGTCCTGAAAAGAGTTTTCTCTTTCAAGTTTTTAAAATAAATACAAGCGTGTTTTTAAATTCCTTTGAATAGTTAGTTGCTCACTGAATTAGTCGCTTTATAATACTTTACTGGCTAAAGTAGTAAGTGGATTGATGACTGATTGACAAAACTTGTCAATTGCTCACCAACCCATTTAAAATTGAATTTTTGATTGAAACTACTGAATTAGTCGTGCCATAGTTTTCTTACTAACATAGTAAATGGATTGATGATTGATTGAGAAACTTGTTAATGTCAGTATGTGCCCTCAACTGATGCACAATAATAATCTACTACAGAACATACCATAGCATCACGCCTGTTTTCCCCGAAGGATTAGGCAAAGATGTTTTCAACAACATTCACAGTTCACCTGTATGTTTCGGTTCCGTGTAATAGGCTGTGAGCCTATTGCCATAAACCGGGCACAACTCATAACTACAGAAAACTATACAATTTATTTAGATTAACTTTATCTTCCAATATTAAATGCCTCACGTCCTTTGAATTTGATTGAATTTTGAATTCCAATCCTGTTAGCTGTAGATCTAAATTCAATCGACGCTACATCACACACAAATAAAATAAAGATCTCAATTTCGCAAAGAATAAGTGAAATTCGATATATAAAAAAATAAAACGCAATAAAATTCTATATCGGCGGCCAACACGCGACTCGAGGGTTAAGATATTTACGACATTGGTTCCAAAAGGGTTCTCAATACCAATAAACGGACTATACCTATATTTTATAGATTTTCGTATTAAACGTTACTTATTTTACACGTACTGTTGTAAATTGTAATATTATTTTCATGTGAACGTTACCAGTGGGAATATTACCATGAATTTTTGTTACGGTTAAATTGTATTTATTCAGGATGTGTCAAAGTTTATGATACTGCCATCTAGTGTGATCTAAATAAACTATGTATGTACAAATAACTTTGATCATCTATCACGTTTTAGTGACCGGAATCAATTTACGGCCGAAATTAATAATGTATCTCCTATCCAAGATTAAAACCAATCTGAGATTGTTGCCTATCGATGCATAGATCTCCAATCCACATGTCAATAACAAAACTGTGCGCTCCATGTTTTGTGCAAACGATAGATTGCAAGCGATCCGTTTCCTCTCGAAAGTTGTACGTTATACGTATTCAAATGCAGAAAAAATACTCAATAAGTACTTAAAACAAAACGACCAGATGTGTAAAAACACATAAAAATTTCAGCCCATCAGTTTTTGTGCATTTTAAAATGCATTGTTCTAACCTATTTGGACGAAAACGGAACGTGGGCACCCTGTTTTTTTGACGCCGCAACTGGATGAATTTTAGTACACTTGTGTGTTTTTTGCAAACGTGATTATGCTCTTTGAGTTTGTATCAATTTGTGTGTGATCTTTTATCATTTTGTAAAATGGATGGTGAAATATTAAGAACTCAATATTTCATTTTATAGAAATGTTTTTTGTTGCACTTCCCAGCGGTCACTCTAAGTTTGCCGCGCATTTACAATAAATCTCTATGATTATATTACTTACAATGATTTGTTACTAGGTAAAAGGCGAGCCTCTCACCTTATCAAATAGAAACAAATTTTCTTCAAAACTTGGTAGAAGATAACAAATTAATAACAACGAATGATACCAACAACAAACTAAAAAATGAGAAACAAAAAAAACGTCTGGAAATACCATTTATATACAAATTATTTTGAGTATTTCATGATAACTAATCATCAATCCCCGAACTTCCTTGGATTGCAATCTACGATTGTTTCCATCAATCGAAGTAAACTTCAAAATGGACGGATAGGTTATTGACACCCACAAACTGTCATTTTCGAACAGAGGTCAATCCATAATGTGTGGTCCGCCCTCCTAAAGATGGTTTGATTCTAAAGATAGTAAACTCAATCCGTGGATTGGTTATTAACATCCTTCACCTCCAAAATAGATTGAAAAGGCAATCTGGGATAGCAACATTTGGATTAGGATTGATTATTAATTTCGGCCGTTAATCTTTGTGTCATCGTACTAAGATAACGTAAAATTTAATAGTATCTTGGAAACTGGTCAACGAGTATACAGTATACCGTGGTATCGCGCATACCTTACACACACAGATCTGCATCTGACGCTTTTTGAAGGGTAAAAGTTACCTTTGCAACCATTTTTTCCTAGTTCCATTTCAACCTAGTCATTGTTTTAGTTTTTTTTTCTTCACTACTAGAAGAAGCGGCGGTAGCCTAATGGCTAGGGCGTCGGACTTGCGATCATGTGGTTGCCGGTTCGAAACCCATCCATTGCACTACCGACGTGAACCCACTCGTAACACAAGCATTTAGCTTAGTACGAGGGGTTAACAAAATTACTATTAATGTGCGATCCACATTGCTATTAAACTTAAAAAAAAAAACTACTTCTTCTACACCACATAACGAATTTTGCTGAGGTTTTCACTATTATTTAGAGATTTTCTCTCTCTCAGAACGAGAGGGATTTCGGACATAGACCACGACGCTAGCCTTCCGCGGCTTAGCAGACTTCACACGCCGTCAATAAAATCACTCAGGCATGTAGGTTTCCTCACGATGATTTCCTTCACTGTTGTGCACATGACTGAAGATTGGACCTTATGGCATTCACTTAAAAAGGTCTACGTCAAGCAGTGAACGAACACGGGCTGATGTTGATGATGATGACGCGTATGACTTCGAAAGTGAGATGTTTGAAATTGACCTTTGTCAGTTTGACTTCGAAGTCCAATGATCATATTATAATTAGGCTATCGCTGCATGGTTTATATATATATATTTTTTAAAAGCTTGTAATTTGAGTTGCACATAACTATATAGTGTTCTTGTTAACCCCTTGTACTAAGCTTAATGCTTGTATTACGAGTGGGTCCCCGTCGTTAGTGCAATGGGTGGGTTTCGAACCGGCAACCACATGATCGCAAGTCCGACGCCCTAGCCATTGGGCTAACGCCGCTTTCGTATACCTGTAATACATGTCAATAATACATTATAGCCGAGACGGGCGCCAGTTAAGTATAAGTAATGAAAACATCAGACAGAGATTAAAATGTTACAACTGTTTCAGAACAAAATAATTCTTTCATTACCAATTATATAGCTGCTCTACACAATATATAAATATCCCTAAGTTATATACCAGAGAACAGCTTTTATTTATTACATAAACTGCTACCTACACAATAAAACAGCTCTAGACAAAACTTTGGACGGGCGGCGTTCACAAAAGTAAATTCGTCCAAATAAGTACATTTATATTCTGCTGTAAGAGAAACTACAAGCTCTTGGCACAATTTTTGTATGAATCATATTTCGTAATAAAGCGGATGCATTGCATACGAACCCATATTCTACATAAACATAACAGCAGAACGGGATATTTGAATGCCTATGATTTATGGTTGCACAATATTATACAATTTTTCACATACATTTCACAACATTGTGAAAATGTGTCGAATCTTATGAAATTATTGTGCAACAACTTCTTTGTTATTCAATACCGGTTCAATATGATTATAATTATTTATTTAAAGTGGGATATAATAAAAATCCATTGAACAAGATTCTCACAAATCATTAATGAGTAATTTATTTACTTACTTTGAATAAATGAAAAATAAAATAGCCTGCAGTAGCGGATCTATAAAATCTCTATGTAAAAAGGATGAATATACTTAATTAACATCCAAAACAAACAGTTTTAGAATAACCGTGAAACCTTTCAACTACTTAAGCGTTATCCAATAAGCCGAATCAAATATTTATTATAAACTCTATCGATTCGAAACTAAGGTTGGAATTCCTCCAACACTTAATAATCAATTCCGATGGAGTTCTATATTTACTGATGATTCACGCGGCAAAAAGTATATAAAGCCTTCTAACGACTGTTACGTTCCATAAATTCGTCGACAGCTTTAGTCGATAGTCCTCCAGTTATTATCACAATGCGAATTCGTTGTAAACGTAACAATTCAGAAATGGCTGATTTCAGCTCTTTCCACCATTCTAATCACGGTAATCGGTTTGGTAATGAAAAACAAGAACTGGTCCGAATGTTTGTTGAGTTCCTACGATCGAATAAACATGTGAATCATAAATGTAAAATGCATGGACATGGACGGCATGGCAAGTTCGGACATGGATTTGGCGGACATGGTCATGGAAAGCATCATGGACACGGGTATCATGGACGCCATGGACATCACGGACCGCACGGACATCGAGGTCCAAATGGTCTACACAGTCGACACAATGGAAAATTTCGGACACACTGGACTATTGACCTGACAAATGACGACTCTAATGAGTGCGCCAACCGTGAAACTGAAATTGGTTGCAATCCAACGCCGCCTCCTCAAGAAAATCATGCATCAATTATTGATCAAGAACAGCGAGCTGAAGAAAGTGAACGATTTAATTGTAAACGTTTTGGATTTGGACGTCACCATCGTGGACGCTTTGGAGGATGGCAGTATAAGCCTCAGAACAAAAACAAAGCGACAACTGAAAATGCCAGCCAAACCGATGACATTCCACAAAATCAGGATAATTTGAGTACAATTGTGGAAAATATTAATATTGAAAATGCCGAGTGAAATAATTGACGGTTTCAAGAAAAAGGGAATGGAATATACTTGATAAATCAGTGTCCTCAAGGTTTTAACATAAAATAATGTTGCTATGTGTGGTGTAGGTATTTTTTATTATTTTTCTTTGGATTTATCTTCTTAGGTATTCTTAGGTTTAATCATACCCCCTTTTTATTTCAATCTTATGCCTATTCTATATACAACTACATACTGTTAGGCACGATAGCTGTTTTCTTAAGGTGTAAGTTCAATTTCAAATGTATGTCAGCGTTTGGTTTATATCTGATTTTATATTATGTTATCCGTCTAATGATTGTTTTTGTTTTTATTTTTAGCACAGTGAATATATTAGCAATTATATATTATGCTAACATCAATTCCTAATTGAATTGAAAAAGGAGGTCAAATTTACATATTAACAAGAAGTTTATTGACCTAAAAAACTGGATTAAAAGTTATCACAAAACCGGAGTAATTTGATGAAGATGAGAACAAAATGAATATAAAATAGTGAATATTTTATGAGTTTTAGATAATGGTAAGAAATTATCACTAATGATAAAATTAATTTCTCTCAATGTGTAAGGTAAGGTAAACAGATATTGATAAATGAAATAAACGATACATGTAAACATGTAGTTTTAATTGAAAAGCTTACCATATATACCCTTGGCTTCCGGGAAACTAGCCCTTATGTCCTTTTGCGCTCTTTCGGATAGGTATCGATAGGTATGTCTCGATGTGAGTATTAGCCATTGATATAAAATTACTTTTTACTGATTTTATGGCGTTATATGGTATTAAATGAAGCGGTGGTAGCCTAATGGCTAGGGCGTCAGACTCGCGATCATGTGGTTGCCGGTTCGAAACCCACCCATTGCACTACCGACGTGAACCCACTCGTAATACTTAATATTACTTAATACTTATTTAGCTTAGTACGAGGGGTTAACAAGAAATACTAGTAATGTGCGATCCACATTGCTAGCATTTTGAACCCTTTACTATGGATGTTGTAAAAAGTTGATTTATTTGATGTCTCTTGAGCGGTTTGGTAAAAAGGACTTGATGATTCTGTTAAAAACATTACCAGCAGTATTTAAAAATCAGATCAACTCTCTGTACAATTTCATTAGTCTAGTGATCGTACGCGTGACTATAATGCTAAAGGTCCTGGGTTTGATTATCAGGTCGAACAAAGTGTTGTTTCTCTATAAAATTCTTATTGGCAACTTGAAATTTTGATTTGCACCCGGTTTTTTCGCAATGGGTTGACACTTGATCTAACATATCAGGGAACCGTGTTTCTACATTAGTACACTTCTGCTTCGGTATACGTTGGAGAATACCCGCTTAATGTATTTTATCGACCCTCTATTTTGGATAAATAACAACATATAATTAAAACGTAATTGTAACGAGCTATAATTTCGGTGGTCTACCTTTACCTAGAGTTAGTTCTATCCGCGATTTGGGTGTACACCATGACTGTAAACTTTTGTTTGAAACTCACGTGGACACAATCATATCTAAAGCGACCAAAGCATTAGGATTTATTACCCGGCTCTCTAAATCTTTTAAAAATGTCAAAACTTTAAAAATTCTTTACTGTACCTTCGTTAGAAGTCAGCTAGAATACGCATCAGAAATTTGGAATCCTTGTTATCAAAAATATATCGAACGAATTGAAAATATTCAAAAAAGGTTTATTAAATTTTTGTGTTTCCATCAGAAAACTCCATATAATTCCGAACAATACCCCCAACTTTGTAAAAAGTATCACTTGTTACCTCTGGCAACTCGTCGTGAGATTTCAGACTGCGTCTTTCTGCTTAAGATCTTCAAAAATGACATCGACTGCCCGGACCTTGTATCTAAATTCAGTTTTAATACACCTTCAAGGACCCGACTTAATCCACCTATTTGCGTACCGTTTGCTTCCTCAAATTATAGGAAAAACTCTTATATTGTGCGGGCGAGCAGAAATTTCAACAACTTGTGTAAACAGTGCGATTTCGATGTTTTTAACACCAGTATAGTTGCGGCTAGGAGGTGCCTAAGTCTTGATTTTTTCAAATACCATAGTGTAAAGTAGTATTTGTACGTAACGTAAGAGTGTAGTGTACTTAGTCTAAAGTTTACTTTCGTTTTCATAGTAAGGAAAAGTTCATTGTTCTTTTTAATGTTCTGGTTCTATAAGCGAAGACTTGTTATTAGCTGTCAGATTACTGTTCAAGAATGTAAAGTGTCCTAATATGCTGTAAGTCTTCCATGCTGTGTAAATAAATAAATAAATAAATAAATATAATCTGAACCATTCAGATTGCACAATGATAGCCGCAACACAATAAAACTCAATGCACATACCATACCTATCAAAGATAAGATAAAACATAAATAGTGCATAGCTAATACATTTGAATACATACCATATTACAATACCACGCTACGGAAACAATAGAATGCACAATAGAAAATATATTGTTTTCGGTTTCGACTAGCAAAATAAAATAACAATTAATTACGTAGGTAGGTTTTTTCTTCATCCTCGTCATTTTTCTTCTAGACTTTTCAGAATTATGATGAAGTTGCCTTCCAGTCTACCCAGATGAGGCTAGGTCCATAATTGTGTGTGTTATTTTTACTAACCACTTGTATATGTACATTATGGAATGCAATATGTAAGAAATAGATTTATCTGCATAGATAACACGCACACAACATTTGAATTTAAACAGAAGTGAGACTATTGCGATAGTATGTCACACCCAAGCAAAACAGCCATCGCTCTGCTTATTGCTATGACTCGTGTTGGAGCAGCACCCTAAAATATATGAATAAAATGTTAAGACCCTGGATGGAATAGAAATTCCTGGATAGATATTTCGACCGATTTAAACTATACAGTGGCTAATAACTATACTCCATTTGGTTAGGTACGTAACTAAAGGTAAACAAATCATAAAAAAGGTTCTTTTATAGGACCATTTTTCATCTTGAAATAAAACGTAACCAAAATAAATTATTTAATCATTCAAAATCATTTTCCTTTTCTATATTAGCATATTTTACTACTTTGTTTAAATGGTAATTATTAATTCTTAAGCTTGCGACCAATAAATAAATCAAATCTGATAATTATGTCATAAAGTATTGCAATGTGCCTACTAGAAAGAATCTAAAAAGACAGGAAATCAAAACATTTTTCTACATAATAGACTTTTGATAACTCGAAATAATTAAGAAGTAGTAGCGCGAGGAAGCGCGGCAAAATAATTAACCGATATTATACTTAGTCGGGTAACCAGACGTCATTCGTAACGGTTTGTACTTTCGTTCGTTTTTGTGTTTCTTTTGCCGTAAATTGTATTAATTAGTTATTGTTTTCTTTGTTCGTTGTTTTTATTGATTGTTAGTTGGATTGTTATTAATTTCACTCCCAATTCATAAGATACCATTGTAACAAAGGTTGAAGAGCCCTGAACGCCGCCATTTTTATTGTTTACCTTTATTTAAGTACCTAACCAAATTGAGTATAGTATAATATAATAAAGATAGATACTGTAGAAGCACCAGGAACTATTAATATGGGATCGTAATGCTTCTACATTAAAAACACTTGATTAGGGAAATCACGACTTCTATATTCGTTCAAGGGAAAAAAATCTTAATCTTCTGACATTAATATAAAATTATTTTCTAGACATATTTCAAACACTACTTACTTTTTTGTTCAAATATTCTACATGCCGGGACGCGCACTTAAAAACTTCTTGTTACAAACTCCTACAATACCGAGTAGATAAATAGATTACTTATGATATTATCATATTGAGTAAAAAAATCATAAAGGTGGTACGTACGGCTTACATCAAAATATTCATTTCCAGTATAAGCTGATCTCTCAATACTCGAAAAGCCCATACAATGCGCGGTCCGCTTAATCTGGGAAATTATAGGTTGATATGTACCCTATATAGTTGGACCTTCAAGATATTTGGAACCCTACTATGAACCCTATTTTATAGTTTGGATAATCCTAATGAATCGTCTGCCATCTGGGGAGGAGACAAGTTATTTCGGACGCGTACCGACTCGGTATAAACCGCTCCTGTCCTCCTTTCCCTGTGGTTTGGGATTAGTGACATTCGCCACAACCATGACGGGCTCAATCAATCCATTTAAAAGGCATCCTGCTCCAAGGTGCTGGAAAATTATACAGTCTTATCACAAAATTTTCAGCGGTAGCCTAATGGCTAGGGCGTCGGACTTGCGATCATGTGGTTGCCGGTTCAAAACTCATCCATTGCACTATCAACGTGAACCCATTCGTATTTCAAGCATTTAACTTAGTACCAGGGGTTAACAAGAATACTAGTAATGTGCGACCCACATTTCTAGTAAACTGTTTTTTTTAATAACACAAAAAATTGGAAATTTCAACATGATGTCTTTCAGTCGGATTCGATTGGCGTAATAATACGGACAAGCGTTACATTGCTATATCATTTGTTGCAGGCGGAGTTAGTAGCAGTCGAAGGCAAGGAGATAGAAACCCACTACGTTTTAGCTCGTGAAAGGATCCGGCGATGGAACTCCACGTCGAAATGCTATCTCCTTGTGGAGAACTTGCCGACACCTTTACAGGTAATTTTTGATATTTGAAAATTAAAAATAGTGATATATATCATTATTGCAATAAGTAAACGTAGATAAATGAGTGGATGTTTTTTTATGAAATTATTAGGTATATGTACTTCACGTCTTACTAATTTTGTTCCAACCACAGTCATTGCTTGTGGTGACATACACACACAAAAGCGAATTTAGTAAAAGCCAATCAATATTTTTTTTGCTAGTAAATTTGGTAGTAGTAGTGCTGACATGTGTAGGTACATGCCAGCATGAATGGATCCGCACGCCCGGGGAAGTGAAGGTGAGGGTTGAGCACCGGAGGCCCAATTCCTCCCTCAGTCCCCTTCCTCCTCCTTTTATCCTTCCCCTCCCTTTAGGGCTCGGCAACGCAACTGCCACTCCTTTAGTATTGCAGATGTCCATGGGCAGCGATTCCTTACGATCAGGTGGCTCACCTGCTCGTTTGCAAAGTTAACCCTTATAGAAACCTTTATTTATTTATTTATTTATTAAGGCATATCAACAATAAAAACATAAACATTGGTAAGTAGCAAATAGTCGGATATGGACAATTGGACATAAAATATATTAATTTGGTCGGCCCAACGTAACTTTTTAATTGTCTCCCAGGCGGGTGGCATAGCGAGTGCCAGTGTGTGGTCGTCATGCGGATGTCGCCAACGCCTCCTGGCTGCGGTTACCAGTGGTGGTCGGGCGGTGCACTGGGCGGCTGTCCCTGCACCACCAGCGAACGACTCGGACCTCTGCCGGTTCAATTATACGTGAGTAATCTATCTAATCCTATAGTATAAGCAGAATTTAAACAAAATACTAGCTTTTGTATGAGGTTTTGAACTCGTGCACAAATAAAAAGAGTTTAATCAGAAACCAACATTAAGGCTCTTTTCTACCATTGGACCTGCATACAACAGAGAAGTCAAACTATATCGCAGGTTAGTCTTATCTGTTGTATGCAGATCAAACCAAACACTGCGGTACGTCCTATTTCAATAATTTTGACAGTCAAATGAAATAGTACATACCTTAGGGCTTCACTTGCAGCATATGCAACAGTAAATACAGAATTAAAATCTATTCAAAAGTCCGAAAATAACATTTACGGGTTAGCTGTTGTTTATTCTAAACCACTTGTTTTTTTTTTATATCTTACCGTATCGTACTATGTGTAATAGGCCCAGCTCTTATAAAACAGGACCATAACAAGACTAAAATAATAAAAACAAAACCGCTATTCTGCTGCTTACAATTATCCTGCATTCTAAATCCTTTACAGAGCACTCACGGCGGAACATCCTATAAAGTTTGTTAATTCCACGGGTATCATTAAGTGCACAATTTCCGATTCCAATTCCAGTAATTATCTGTTCTTTGGAAACTCATTTAAGTAGGTGGTACGAGTACACTAATGGTATCTTCTTCTTCTTCGTGTCAATAGAACGATATTTCTTTTCTTTTGTCAATAAAAAATTGAGTTTATTTAAAAAATATGCGTCATATCCATTTAAAATAGTCGCCGCTCGATTGTTCGGTTCCTAGGTCGAGCAGGATTTTTCTATGAAATTCCTAGTATTAGCTCGGATTTGCACCAGCAAACTGTCGGTGTACATTAGTATACCTTTGCTTAACCGTACAGATAATATACACTCACAGTTTGCCAGTATAGATTCCATATAATATAAGGCGATCAAATTGCATGCAAATTCTGAACTGCTACTGAGAACTTTATAGAAAACCCCTCAATCGTACTCAACATGGCAATAGGCCCATAGAGCTGGAGGGAGACAAGCACTTTTAAACAATAAACAAAAATGGAAAACCTTAAAGCTTAAAAAAGCAAAGCTTTTAAACAATAAACAAAATCAATTGAAGAGCCATTTTCGAGTTCCGAAAAACAATATTCATCGGCAAACAATTATCATAATGTACAGTTAATTTGCCATAATTATGGGAGCGCTACCATAATTTATCCATAAACATTTAATTCGCGTGGCTTTCGATAATTATCCACAGAAAAATCCATTAAAAAGTTATGGTTGCATCGTTAAAAAGGTCAGATTAAGTTCAGGCAATTAAAAGAGATTGAGCGTTTTCTAGATGAGTCTTATTATTCGTGGAAGTAGGTTAAGTATGTATATATATATATGTAATTATTTAATGCAATAAGAAAAAAAAAGAGATATTTTCTTTGAAAACACTCGGTTACGTAAAAAGAACCAAAGTTGCTGATATGGCTCAAAGGGCAAGCTTATGTAGCAGTGGGCGAAGCACGTAGCTCATAGAACGGCCGCTAGGGCAAACCAGTTCTCGAGTAAAGACTACGCACCGGAAAGCTCAGTGCAGGTCGACCTCCAAAGAGATTAACAGACGACCTGGTAAAGATCGCTGGGAGTCGTTCGATTCAGACGGCACATAACCAGTCGTTGTGGTAGTCTATTGGCAAGGCCTTTTTTCAGCAATGGACCTCTTTTGGCTGATATGAAGATGATGATGACTTTGTCACGCATTACATGTTTTTTTGTAGTTTCATTCAATGGATGAATGGATTCCTCTCGTATTGAGAGGAGACCCGTGCCCAGCAGTGGGACAATGTAATGGGTTGATGATGATTCAACGGATGCAAAATTAAACAAATAAATTAAGCAAGAGCAAATGCATGGATAGTTCATGCAGTTTTTTCCACATTTGTTCATCTCTCTGATCATTAGTTGCCAAGAAAATGTCACTTGTGTTCTCGTCCCTTGATTCGTAAACATCATTCATCAGAAAAAGTATCGAAACCTTGAATTTAAAATAAGAATAATAAATAAATGCTTATTTTATAAAACAAATAGTTTTGGCAAATTAAAAAGATAACACGATTAAAGGTTTTTATCCGAGTGGCTTAATTAAAGTACCTACTTAATTCATCAGATTAAAAATGGAATCTGTAGGAGCTTAAAAAAATCTATTTGCTCTCGCGGTAACTTTTAGTGTTCACAAAATCTTTCTTGTATTTTTCCTGAATCTAATTGTCATTATAAAACAAGTACCCAAGTAATAAAGCCACATTTTCCATCTATCAAACTGTGCAGCCATCGTGTCCAATGTTTCAATTCATTTTTAAACAAACCATCTGGAGAATTAAACACAGTGTTTCTCGTTTAATGGAATTAGAAATGCAATAAAAACGGCGTCCAAGAGCGGAGACTTTTATTCTCAGTGATTTATATGCATTTTGGGAATCGCCCGGGTAGGTATTTAAATGCTGACCCCATTTTTTTAAGTAGCTTCGAGAGAAATAAGGTTTTATATAAAACTTGTTCTTTTTTTTTCAAGTAAAAAAGATGTAGTAATGTGGAAGAAGCGAAAGAGATAATTATGCAAGAGTCGTAGCAAGTGGCAGTCTATAGTTTCTACCCCTGTGGGAAAAAGGCGTGAGTATGTATGTATGTTTTTTTCAGGCTCTAACCAAATACGGCTGAGCAGCCCAATTTCTGGGCAATCCTAATATCCTGATGATGAACTGGTACTTGGCTTTTTGGGCTTCTGACCATCAATGACGAGTGTCATAGACTTCCGGAACTCCGAAAAACTGAGGCACACAAAGGTCTCGATATGTTCAGGATGGTCACCCATCTACACAATGACCGCGGCAAGTGCAGCTTATCCTCGCATAACGGTTTTGTAATTACTCAGCCATGATACAGATATCAAAATATCATATACCTACTTGATTAAAAAGGAGGATACCTGCCATCATATAATATTTACGTGCATCATTTATGCAGAATAATTCCCAGTAACAATTTTTTTTTTTTTTTTTTTTAATCAATGCCAGCGATGCTTAATAGTTTAATATGCCATGTAATATAAATATACAGCTGAAGCTTTCCGAACACAATTCACTCAAAGCGCGCGAAAATAAATGAAGGTTTTGGCGATATAAAAAAATAAAAGCGAACGAACGAATGAATGAATAAAAAATATCGTTCAATGTGTCCGTGTCGGAATGGAAACAAGATTATGAGTGTTTTGATGAATGAGCCCCTCGGGTCACGTCGACATTGTAGCAATTTTTGTGTATGCTTTTAGTATGTATTAAAATTTACATAAAAATTAAGGCAGATTATATATTCCATCCCGTTGAGTGTAAAATATAGCCAGTTTCCCAGCTTGCGTAATTTTTTTTTCATTACTCTAAAAAGGCGGCCAGGCTTTAATGTGGTTGGGCGGGTCATGTAAACCGCATGCGAAGGAAAAGAGTATCTGGAAAGAATTGCGGGAGGCCTTTGCCCAGCAGTAGGCCCATAACGGTTAAAATAAAATAACGAAGTTAGTACGAGGGGTTAGCAAGAAAACTAATAATGTGCGAGCCACATTACTAGTAAGTTTAAAAAAAAACAAAAATGCTTGGAGTAACTTAATAAGCTGATTTCTTTATTTGGGCCTTAATGCGGCAGCTTAGCTTCAGATCCTCGGTTCGAATCCCAGGTCCAACAAAGAGTTTTTTAATTACTCATTGACATGTCGCCCACTACTCCTGTTTATGATCTGAAAATATATCGGTGAATTGTAACTTCGCCTAAACCTACAGGCATGATGATACTTAATGAGTCTCATAATATTGGTTGTAATCAATTGATAGTTGATTACACCCTTTAACGATATCAACATATTACCGTTTAATACATTAATCATCCAGAGAAGGTCAAGTAAAGGTTACATGTGATATTTAGGGATACCTATACCTTTGCATCTTCTAGGGATAAGATAGATCTTAATGGATGAATTTACCTTACATAATACATAGGTTACTCACTTGTGTCCTGTTTTATTAAAGCAGGTAATGGATCTAACAGATGACCCGCCCTAAATTAACCACTTCTGGTAATTACAGATCAGTTATTTTATAGTACATTGGCCTTAAATGATTTATTTGTTGTGCGATTATCACCTGAGAATGAATTTTTAATATCTTGTCCCCGTCATTTTGAATATTAACATAATGTTTTTTTTTCCTTTTTCTTCTATTTAAGAGTTTGCTCCTGTCAATATAGCACCTTCCACAGCTATTCATTGGCAGTTTAATGGTCATATCACTAGGCGATTGCTGAACTTATATTATTGTATGAAAACTAGAAATTACAGTTGAACGAATTTTCCTAATGGCGAAGTCTCAGTCGAAGAATGGTCATTAGTCACCCTACTATATCTATATACTGGCCGTGGTAAGCAGAGCTTATTACGCATTCCTCTTTTCTTTGTTAACCTATACTGTCCCACTGCTGGGCAAACGTCTCCTTCGTAACATTCCATTGTTACTCCCAATTGCACGGTAGTATTTTAATAAGTATCAATCGTTCGTAGTCACTACGAACGCCAAGACTGCCTCATTAGTCTAGTGGTCCTAAGCGCGACTGTACGCTTGAGGTCCTCGGTTCGATCGTCAGGTCGAGCAAAGTGTTATTGGATTTTTCTATGAAATTGTCAGTAGATGGTCGGAGTCTGGTTTTGTGACCGGTTAATGGCGATTCGCCCCAAATGACATGGGACCTAAAAATACCGGCGAAGTGTGAATGTACATTAGTAAACCTCTGCTAACCCTTCAAGGAATACAGGCGTGATGGTATTTTATGTTCGTAATCATGACTACCTATTTAAGTATTCAAACCATCGCCCAATCTATTGTCGACAATATTACAAATTGTTGGGAAACTCTGCGGAACATATTACGTATCGTCCCGAATGCCGGAGACACGACATTGATTGTTGCGTTGTCGGGCCACAACACTGAGCTTTATTAATTGAAAACCTATACTCTCGTCTACTGCTGATGTATTGGGTTTGGTAGATAATTTACTTTGTGGGATACGAACAATGGCATTAGCATGCTGCACTGAGTGATTAATGGACCTCCTTGCTTCATAATCAAGAGAATTTGTCGACCAATGAAAGTGCTGTTATTCCCACAGAAATTTTAATATGCATGTGTATCTTGAGGATTATGATTGTAGACCCAAATATGTAGATGGAAGCTAAGAAGTGGCTGGCACGAAGGGAGCTATATAGATTGGGCTATGACGCTCAACGGTGGAGGAAAATAAGCTGATGATGATGATGATGTCAAAATAGAAATATGCGAGAACACTTTAAATATTGCCACACATATCTAAATGAACATTGTAGTGATGTCATCATATGCCGTGTACAAACATAAATTCTTAACACAAACAAGCCAGGCCCGAAAGTACCTGCGGAAATGAAAATATTTGCTCTTTACACATGAAAAGAACCCGAAAATGTAGCCAATTACTAAGACAACACCAATCGATTGCGAACTTTTTTTTATCAAAAACAATTAAAATATTAAAAGCGAACTTGTGATTTATAAGTAGTAGTAGTAGTAGTAAATAAATGGCATGAAGGCATCAACTGTGTAAAATTTACCGAGCCTTGTAATATTATTTTATACTAAAGTAAAAGATAAAACTAGGCAGACCTAGCTTTCTGTGCAAAATTACATGAAGAGGGAGTAGCAATTTTATCTACGATGCTTTTAGGAAGAACCAATCACTTTAAAAGCTTGAGCTGAATTCAGAGATTGTGTTGTTAAGATTGATGTCAAAATTATAACATTCCTGGAATCTCTTGTAGATCTTAAGTTTGATTTAGTAGTTATAGTAATATTAGGTTGCCTCGTTGGTCTAGTGGTCCCAATCGCGACTGCTACGCTAGAGGTCTTGGGTTGGGATTTGTGTGAGACTCCGAGCTGCTACTGAGAATTTCATAGAAAAACTCAATAACACTTTGCTCGACCTGGGGATTGAACCCAAGACCTCTAGCGTAGCAGTCGCGATTGGGACCACTAGACCAACGAGGCAACCTAATATGGCAATAGGCTCGCCTTTATTACATGGGACCCAAACATACCGGCGAACTGTGGGTGTACATTAAGTACACCTCTGCCTAACTCTTCGGGGAATACAGGCGTGATGGTATGTAGTAATATTAGGTAAATTTAAGTCTGCAACAGTAATCAATTCATAAAAACTCGTCCCTTTTTTAAGTAATTTTGATGGTCACTGTACCCATATAGAAAGATACAGAGCATGTGAACAAAATTATTTGTTATAATACTAAGCAAGATAACTATAATAAAAATAACGGATGTAGCTAAACCAAAAAAGGAGATCATAAATAACACATAATTTAAACATAAAAACGTGGCTCAACTAGGACTGAAAATAGCAGCAGACTGAAATAAACAAGTTGATCAACGCCAAAAAAAGCAGCTTTTTTCTAGATTTACAATCCAGTACAGTGTTGATCAGATAAAAATGCAATAATATTCTGGCTGGGTGACACATTGGGTGATGTATAGTACCCCGGAGCGCGCACGTCTTAAATTATGTCTGTTTTATTAAACAACGTAGGCGTGTACATTTGTTTACGAAAAAACACAATTGCTTTGTGAAATAGCCACAGAATTGTATACTTTTTAAAGATAATGTACATCATGTTATAAAACATTATATGAATCAAAGCAATATATTTGTTGAATCTTCAAGAATCAAGGACACAGTAATTGGGAAACATGATGCTGATAATATAAAAAAAAAACTGAAGTCACATAAGCGGTACGTGTAAATTTTATGATAACCAAACTTATATCTGACGATAATATTTCACAGATGACTGGCAAAAGCAAAGCATCTTTCCATTTTATGACATTTTAAATGCTTTGATGCAACCAATAAATACCAATTAAAAATAAAAAAAACCCCGACGATTGTTTTATATCTCGACCGATTTTCATCAACATAGTTAAGAACACTCCCGACTAATTCACCTTTCAAACAAAAAAACTAAATCCAAATCGGTCCATCCATTCGGGAGCTACAATGCCACAGACAGATACACACACACGCACAAAGACACTTTAAAAAATTAAAGCGAGACCTAGTGTGGAATCAAATAGGTCTTATCTTTAAAATCTAAGTCCTGGTGACGTAACAATCAAACCGGAGGAAATATTTTTTGTATAATTAATTCGGAAGTTTTCCGAACAGAGCGGTGTATATAAAAAAACGCAACAATATTTGAAACCTTATCTTTTTCTTAAGTTGGATGAAATAGGCAAGCATGAGAAAAGAAACGGCAAAATGTAACACTGACGTCAATACTTGTTTACGAGCCGATGACGGGCAGGGAGTTTCAAATTAATTAAAGTTAAACGGACCCGGTAGTATGCTACGCCTGCGGTAATAGCATAAGTTTCAATAGGTTCAAAACATTGAATAATGTCACCTTGCTTTGTCAAACGAAATTGTTGTAGTTAAACAAAGTTGGAAATTTCCGGGTTATTATTTGGTGATATTTAAATTATTTTTTCTCATAATACTCTACAGTTACTCCAATTCAGTGACTACATTGAAAACATAAGGCAAGTTAATAGAAGTATACTGAATCTAAACTAAGTTAGCACAAATCCAGACTCCGAGCTGCTAGGCATTGAGAATTTCATAGAAAAACCCAATAACACTTTGCTCGACCTGGGGATCGAACGGAGGACCTCTAATATAGCAGCCGCTCTTAGGACCACTAAACTAATGAGGCAGTCTTACATAAGTATAATTCAAATTGACGATTTACGATTCTTATATGAACAAAAACAAGCCAGTACATCTCATCTCAGCTTATCCTCTGCCTGATTTTACCCACTGCTGGGTATAGGCTTCCCTAATATTGTGCCATTCACCACGTTACCATTCCACTCTCATCCAAGTAAGCCCAACGACTTGATTTATGTCGTCCACCATCTTGCGGCTGAACGCCCGAAAATCCTACTGCCATCGCTTGGGCACCATTCAGTCGTTGCAATGTCCCTGTCGTCACTCCGTCTCTAAGCCTGTATACAAAGAAGGAATTCCTTTGAAATGTTTCCATACCATACCCACATTATCTATCATCCAAGTCACATTAAAGAACATTAGCATCAAATGAATAAACATGTATGGAACGATACGGAGAAAACGCGATAAAGCGTAGAAAAGAATGGCGTACTTAATCTACTATCATAAATTCAATGGAGGCACATTTAAATGTATAAAATTATACCTACTAGAAACAAAAACATTAAGCTTATGAGCTGTTTGTGGAAACAAATTGCTAAATTATTAGAATTACTCTTATTTGCAAACAAAGGGCTAAAGAAATCCCTTCGAGGCTTTTACAACGGTGTCTCACAAGGGTCTATTCTTGGACCCATTTTGCTAGGATATTCTACATTTACATAAGTTCTGACGACATTGCATTTTCACCGGTTTTCATGGTATGAACAAAACGAAGTTCTACAAAGTTTTGAAAAAAAATGTACGAAGGCGAATCCATCGTTTGCCAGTGATGATTTTTTTGATCCTTAATATTTAGTAATAGGAGTTATGCCTTAAGTCTTTAGGAAACAAATATAAAAAAAAACATCTAGAAGAAACGGAATATTTTTTTGCTTCAAAATTACTTACGCTGATTTGTTCGAAAATATGCCAAATTTAATTTTCTTTTAAACCCACGCAACTACTACAAAGGATGTCTACGCATCCATATAAATCCCTAGCAATTTCAACAACAAAGAAGTTTAATCATCGCCCTTTGTGATCGCTAAGTACGTACGGTACGTATCCTATAAGGTACGTATAAATAAATATAAATAAAAGGTTAAATAGCTTTTAGGAGAATTTAATAATTAAAACTGAAGTCATTAATTTATTTGTATGACGTTTGGACTTTCAATAAGCGAAACCAAATCCTGTTTCCAAATAAATTGAAAGAAAAAAATCGGGTGAAAGGGTACCTACAATCAAAAACAAGTAAATTGTTCGATTGTTAATTTAACGAAAAAAGATGTGGTAACAATTATTCATCCGGCTGGTTGTATATCAGATGTCGAAGCAAATTAATACAACATTGTTGCTGCGGAGACCGAAACAAATTACTTTTGTTATTTACTAAAAACTTCTAAGAATAATCAGTCTGGATTAATCCGGAACTCATTATCTAAATTAAAGGAACCTTCATGTCGTAATAAACGAGGAACATTTAAAAAACTCCGTGAAAATATCAAATATCCTTTATTTTAAACCCTCTAATGAAGAGTTTTTGGGATTTGATGAAAATGAATTCGCTAATGATTTCGCAAATGAATATAATAACATACCATCACGCCGAACCACCATTCCACAAAGGTTAAGCCGAGGTGTGCTAAGTATAGGAGGCGAATCCGTTACTAATTAACCAGACACAAATTTAAACTCAAAGCGGCTACTAAAAAAACTCAAAGAAAACTCCATCATACTTAAATAATTTGATTATTTTTATTCTAAGGGTAATTGAAATAACATTTATAATAAATCTGGCATTTTTGGTTGAAATGGGATGTTGTTTCAATTAAATTGAAAGGTATCGTATAGACAGAGGGTAATAAACGTAGCCCACAATGGGTCTAGACGTCACGACATCAACCCATAAATTCGTTAGTCTTAGCACTAAATGCTTTTAGGTCAACTACCAATGTTATAAATGGACATCGTATAAAACCAATAGACCAATAAACATTGCTGGGACCAAACAACTCGAGCATTCTAGTGTTGGCAAAAACAGGCTTAGATTTATAGCGACAAATATTGGTATTGTCGGGAGAAATTTTTGATTTGTGTGTGTTGGGTCTGACAAGTAAGATCGTGGAAACAAAGGTCTTGTGTTTATGGCTAGGCCCGAGCACACGTAGTCCACATTTGTTTCCTTTACATAACCGCTTCCAAGTCGATAAAAACGTCGGGATTTTTTTCTCCACATCCGGAGGAAGTTTTGTATGATCGCAATGTTTACAATATTATTAATAACAGCAACTGACGCACGAAAATCGATACCAAAACTGAATACGGATATGTTTCTAAAGATGTTTTTTGTACAAAACATCTAATGATATAGATTCAGTTTCAGAAGGAAACAACAAAGTTTAGGACGGCAGTCACACCACGACAAAATTAACAAATAAAATAATAGCGCAAGAAAATAATCTTTTTATAAAACATCTTGTGTGATATCACAATAGGCCCGATCTCAGCACTATGCTGCTCCTACACTCATAAAATATTTTAATAGGTTGGCATAAAACTGAATGAAAAATACATACTCACTTCGTACATAGTGGCCGTAATCCTAGCTGCATTTTATTATTGGATAGCAGGTCGGCTCTTTTAAAATATTGCCATTTTAACACATTACGTGCAGCCATATTTTGAAAGCCCCATCTGCGCTGACAGTATTTTATTAATCGGTAAACCACAATTTATTTTACATTCTTCCAAAATATTTTTACAAAATATAGCGATTCCTGGGAAAATGAATAGATTCCAGTATTTTGTCTATGTACATAATAATTAAAAACCATGAAAAAGATAATATATAGGTCTTCAACAAACCATAGGAGATAACTCTGCCGTTATTAAGGGCATAAGTATTGAAGCGTTCCCTGTTCAATGAAATGGAAAGAAAACTGAATTACATATAAAAATATCGCAATAACAGCATTTCCTAGAATCAGGCCAGTAGAAAAACAATCACAAGACTTTTGTCCGAAGCCAACCGTGGGCGCGGTGAAATATTGCACACAGGTGTACTTTAGTGACCTACAAACTGCTTTCATGTTAAATTTCGACTTGTTTTTTACTTTAACACATTGTGGAAAATGTGATTTAGAGTTTACTTTATTGGTAACTCGGGAATTTGTTGCTTTAGTACCGGGTTGACCAATAACTTCTTTATACCTCGCAAAAGTTACATACTTTACAATTGGTTATTTTGGTAAGCACAATGTAATCATACATTTAATAAGACTATATGTTCTAATAATCGTCTATATATCTTATAATTTATTGAATAAGTACAAAGAACACGAATACAGAGAACACATAACAGATTCACGTTGACCACTTTTCTGTTTGAGGAGGCGCGTCTAAAGGAAAATTTTATTGAATTTTTATAAACAACTAACTTTTACTCGCGGTTTCAATCGTATCCCAAAGGAATTTTTGATACAAAGGTACCCCTTGTCCTTACACACGATAAAATCTATGTCCATGACAAATTTTATAGGAATTAGTTTAGCTTAAGCGAGATAACGTAACAAGCAGACCAGTGATACTTCCGCATTTATAATATTAACTTAGCATACACGGCTACAGGTCAACCTATACAAATCCAGTTTAAACTAATTTCGCATTGTATAGTCTTCCTATACAATAAGAGACCAGCGTAAACTGGTTTTTTATAGCAGCCATGCGTATGTAATATTTTAAACATAAGAATTCTATATTTACAGTGAAACAAAAATGTTTAATTATATAAGTACAGCAGTAAATCTTTTATGACTGATTGCTGACCGATTTTTCTCAAATTTCAAATCACATATTACCTAACCAACATATATCAGATACCTCTAACACATGACTCTTTTTCAGGTTCCCTGTAACGGCAGACATGGCACCCGTCAGCTCGCTGCTCGTCTATTACGTCACAGAAGCCGGCGAGCCTGTCAGTGACGTCGCGAGCTTCCACGTGAAACTGCTGCATAAAGAGGTATGTGCATGTTTTTGGGAACAAAAAACCGTCATCCTCAAATTCCACAAAATGCCGGGAAGGATTTAAATACAATGATCGGATTAATAGAATAAGTGTAGTTAGTGATAACCTAGTTTTTATAATAACAAACGATTGGACTGCCAACTCTCAATGATTATATAATTACTCGCTTAGACGTTGAAGTAAAACCTTCATGCCTAATTTTCTCGATGGGGTGTGTGTCTGACAGTCAGATAGAAGAGCTGTGCCCAATATGCCCAGGATTTCGATTATAAATGGGTTGATAATGATGATGCAGAGAATGTTTTAAGAGTTTACTTAATATAAAGCCTTAACAATTAAAATACAGTTTTTTTTTAATTTTCACGCTATTTAAGAAACATGACAAATCTTAAATTATGGTTTTCTTATTATTAACTCTTCTTCTACTGTACTATCATCTCTATCTGTTAATAAAACAATTGTACCCTCACTCCCTTAAATAGACGTCAATGACAGACTTCATATTATACTTATTCAGTTGATGCACTAAAGCTAATTAGGGTTCTTCAATGTTGACATTTATAATAAAACACGACTTCGGTCACGTGTATGTTAACGATCGCATAAATATTTGCCTTTTTAATTTTTTTTGACATCCGAATTTTTTGTCATAATCCCTAACTAATAGTCCAAAACGAAAACGAAAACTGCTATCTTTCTTTTAGTCCCATATTTTTGTCAGGAAATATTTTATGTTTTAACATCAATAACAATATTTTTTTCAAAATCAATAACAGAATTAACAGTAGGTATTATGATAACAATATATTTTTTTCTTAAACAAAATTTAAGTGAAAGACGCGTTTTAATCAAGAACAGTTTTTATAACCTGAAAATGAGGATGCAATTAATTATTAGTGCCCAATAAGCCTATAGGGTTCATAATAATGATTCATCAATGTATGAAGCTTTGATCAGTCAATTGCCGCATAATTGAAATACCGTTTGCAGAGCTTAATTAGTGCTTTGTTGGTTTTGTGTACCCCATCAAAGTCAATTCTTCAATAAACTTTTATGTCATGATTCGTGTTGTTTTATACTGATGATCCAACAATAAAAAAATTGTTTACACAGTTTCAAACAAATAAATTTTTAATCACATTTAATTTAAAATTTACTTCAAATAATTAAATTGTTGTGTTTAGTGAATTAGAATATACATTCAAATTGAAATATTGTAACGAATTACATTAAAGTACTTAGCTCGTAAATTAATTTACGAAATCAATTAGTATTCTTGCGAAATAATTGTAAACTAGATGAATGTTGTCTAGACAATTTACTTGTGAAAACTGTTAATTATTAATTGTGAGTAATTTACAACGACTTCGTCAGAAAATAATTTAAATATTTACCCATTTCAAATACCTATATTATATTAGAATAAATAATAAAGGTAGCCTGAGTCATTACAGTGTAATCAAAATATGTTGCAGTTCAAAACTGCAACTTTATGCTGAGCTGTAAGTCTCTTGAGTTCATATTCATGCATACTTTATAATCTTTATTTCACAACTTTTTATTCTTGTTATTTGAAATGAATAAATGTTTCTTTCTTTCTAATTATGCTAATTTTAAGTAACCATACATGTCATATTCGATATAACATTTCTATATATATAAGCAAAATTATGTTGACAGACATAATCATCATCATCATAAGTATAACAAGTACAAGTATAAGTATAGTTTATATAATAGAGCAGTATGTAGTTGCACACGGGGGCCGTAGGCATGGCATAACTTTGTGCTGATTTATCTTCAAAAGATTCTTGTTATGTAGGTTCTGACCAGTGAGGGTATCGGTGACTACTACTTGTACCTTTAATGTTTTATGATATTAAGTGTAAAAAAAACTATTTTAAATGAGTCAGAAAGTACTGCGGTGCCTGGGCCACATGGGCGTTGACTTTCGTCCTTTAAATTGAACGTCACTTCCCGGTTTGCTTGTGACAGTCCTTTTTGTGCTCAACACAGTCAACAGCCTTTATTTGGTGGCAAATTTAATGTAAATTGAACTTTGTGAACAACACGATAGAAAGATTAACGCAAGTATGTGGTGATTTCCAAATCTGGACGAATTAATTTTTAATAATTCTTAGTAGACTTAAAATGTATTGTAGGTCACTTCAAATGATTTTTATTTCGAATTTATGAAGTTGAAGAAGTTCGAAGTCTGGAATTTTGTATTTTAACCAATGTTATCAATATTAAATTGAGGCAAATTAAAATTATTCTAAATAATACTATTAAAAGAGCAACGCAATCACGATACACATTTATGGTCACATTTTTTTATAATTCAATTTTATTCGTAACAGACAAATGCTGACGAAGCCATTTCAACTCAATTAATGTAAATAGTACCCCACGGTCCACTTCCTTGAATGACATAACCTAATGAGACCCCAGAAATTACTTTTATAGGATACTAAAATTGCGTGACAAGTATTGACTAAAAGACAAACCTTCAAAATTCATAAACTGAAATAGTAACTTAGAAGAAATTTCTTCCAGAAAGCCATAATTCGGCACTTATTACAAAAAATAATTTTTTTTGTGCAGAAATCAAACCAATTCATGGTAGGATTGATTCGTCAAAAATAGGTTAGGACTATCAGTACGTAGTACATACAAATATTTTTTTAAACATAACTCAACCACGGTTTTTAAAAAAAATATTTTTGTAATATGTATATTTTCTCTTTAATTACATCGTTCATTATGCAAATAAAGCAGATGGAAAGAAATAAATAAACCGTAATCTCATACTGTACGAAATTAAAATATTGCCATGAGGCAGGGATAATAACAGATTGCAATCGCCCAGCAGTAAATTATTACCCAGATGGTAAATAGCTGACATGAGCTACGTTTATTTTACGAAAGCCGAACATAAAATTATAAAAAAGTAAACTGTAATAACAAAGGTACAATATTTTATTTTAACTGAGAAACTATCTACATTACTCTTGTATATTTAGATGGCATTATTATATTTTTTGTGGAAATAGGAAAAAAAATACTATCATATTATTTTTATTTACCATGGGTGTTTAGAGTTTAGGAATAAGTCAACTCAATTCTTTCTGTATATTCATAGCTTTCCCATGTAATAATTTATTTCAGAATGGTTATTTATTTTTTAAAAATAAGAAAAGAAAATGATCTAGTCTGTGATTAAAGCCATCACTTTAAATTAATTAAATTTCTTCTTGTATACTCATAGTAATTATCATATTTACGTTCTTCTCCATATTTTTTTTTTCCCTTATCAAAATCATAACGTCCAATAATAACGGAGCGTTTAATCAACGACCCTAATGAAAGGCAATTCATTGTCTGTTAAAGGACGCAATTAAGAACGCCTGTAATTTCCACTGTACCCCAATATCGCTCCAGTGCGTATATACGTATTTACCGTTAACTGGGTCTTGGACATTAAATTTATTACTATAGTAACTTTGGACGATAGATTTGTGCGTGTAAGTTACTCAGCTCTGGGTTTTCATTTGTTATTCAGTAGCAAAGGTCAAGTGTTTGAATACTTTCAGATTAGATTTTTAATAGCATACTATTGTTATATTTAATAGCAGGGTTGTCATGTATTTTTATTCATTTTTGTTTGTCATATGTGCTCAAACTGCGTCCATCAAATTATTTGTTTCTTGGTTTATTCAAAGCAAACACTATTGAATTTTTTGTTTGCTTCTATCTCATGAGTATAATAAAGTTAGTTTCTATTGCTCAATCTAATTTTCCATCAGGTGGCAGTAGCCATAGAAGAGCGTCGATGGTGGTATCCCAGAGCAGCACTGCAGCTACGAGTCCTGGCACCACCAGATTCAACCATGTGCTTGATAGGAGCTCGAGCACCGCCTGATGCAAGATTTGATCCTCACCAAACGTAAGTAATTCAAACTAAAATAATCCTTGTTGGTGTTAAAAGATTAAAAAGTAAAAGTGTTTTTTCACCCGCTGTTAGTTCAGCATACATTCGCATGAGCGCTTGTTTCACGCGGATTATTTTTAACGCTTTAAATAAACCATATGACTTCTCTTGTGTTAAAATTTTGTTTTAACACCATCAGTGTTTTTATCCACCTCCGCTCTATTTTGATCTCTATTTTAATGGCACAGAGTGATTCTTTTGACGCTTTTTTGTACAGTGTGAGAATTCTACGCAATATTATTTTTAAATTCTCATGCGAAGAGTGATTTGACATTTTGGAAAAAGTATAAAGCCATAAAAACACTATTACTTTACCTGTCACCAGCATTAGCTCTGAAGGACTATAAAAACTTTCAAGAATTTTAATTTCCGCAATCTCCCCTCGATAGTCTCCTAAGGTTGTGCGGAAAAACTTATTATTTCTCAGTCCATGGTTCCGACAGCTTGTAGTGATGCGAATAGGAACTCGTTATTGGTCGGGAGATCGAATAACACTACCACGCCGGTATATTAACTGCGTTGCGGAAAAAACGGGCTAAGCGATGCTGCGGATTGTGCTGAGCCAAGGGAGTGACGTCATTGAGAACGGACGGTGAAGTATTGGAAATTGGATTTCAACTGTAAATATTTACCTATTTTCTTTGTTGTACGTTACGACTGCCTTTGGATCAGGCTTCATTTTTCTGTCTATTACGAGGGTATATTGACGCATGTTTATAAAATCATTAGTTCTCTTCATATTAAGTATTTAGTTTATCTTTGGCATAATATAACTAACGCCATTCCTAAAACGATAAAGAAGAAAAATCCAACTTCGATACCGAGAACTTATTTAGTAGTAGCTTATTGTTTAGTAATTAAGCAATATTGTTATTATTGTACAAACTGGAGTTAACTATTCAAAACAAAGTCGCAACACAATGTTGTTCCTAAACAGAATGCCGATTACTAGTTAAAGCAACAAGTTGAAGGTATTATTATTATTGGAAAATTAATGTATGCAAACATTTCATCCATATTACAACTGCATTTTGTTGTACTTCATTTTAAAAAAAATTCAACAGGGTTACTGCCTTTATTTAATAAAAAAAAAGCAGATTTCATCTTGGAACGGAAAATGTAGAATACCTATCTTGCGGTGGTATACAATACCTACAACTTTTCATGAAATCTTTCAGCAGCATTCTTTTGTTTATAATATACTGAAACACATTTGATATCTTGCAATATTATAAATGCTAAGATGTTTGTAACTCGATCACGCTGAAAAGGTTTTGGAAGAAATTTGGTGCACAGATAGTTTATAACCTAGACTAACACATGGGACCTTTGTCCAAGGTGGACCCAATTCTGAATTTCATGCGGACGAAGTCGCTTGTAATATAATTCCTTTCAAATCTTTCTCTTTTCACACAATAAAATAAGTTTTTATACTCGTAAGCCTAGAAGATTATACTCGATAACAGTTTTCTACAAGAATAAATCCTTTTAAATTTCATTACGCTTTCTGCTTTAGACATCTAGTGATAACTTTTGCAGATGCTTAGTCTTTCGAGTTAATAGACCCGATAATTTGATCGCGTGTAATGCAGATTTATTGATCGTTTGAAATCTTTGAAATTAACGGACGTCTTTCAATTCAAGTTATTTTATGTCTAATGTCCCATAAAATTAGGTAATGTTTTCCAATTTCAAAAATAATTTCTTTTAAGAACGAAATTCGAAATAACCAGTTATTTATAAATGGGAACCTCATAGAAAAGAAGAATGAGAATAGACGTGTAGAAACTGTAAATGCAAACGAAGACCAGAGAAAAACCACCACCTACAACCAAGACCTTGATCAGACACATTACAATAACGCAAACAACAATTATTCCTTTCGTAACCCCACAATTTAAAATTCTATTTCAAAATATCCAAAGTCTATACAATAAACTACATATAATTGAAGCCTTTATAGAAGAAAAGCCAATATATAACGCTATATGTATAACTGAGTCCTGGTTAACAGAAGAAAAATTACAACTTATACAATTAAACGGTTACAAAATAGCAGCATCCTTCTGCCGGAGCACTCGGGCAGGCGGCGGCGTCTGCATACTATTACAAGAACATATAGAATGTGATCATAGAAGTGATATAACTGATTTGTCTATTGAATATATTTTAGAAGTTTGTGCAATACAGTTAGTTAAGGGAAACTTGTTAATAATTACTATGTACTGGAATAGAAGAGAGGAAGAAATATTTTATAGCCAAATGAAAAAAATACTTAAATATATACATAATAAATATTATAAATATAATATACTCATAGGAGGAGACTTTAATATAAATATTTTAGAGGATAACTCCAAAACTAACCAATTTTTAAATCTTATGCTAGAGTATAAATTTTCCCAACATATAAAAACACCTACGCGCAATACTAAAACAACATCTACATGTTTGGATTTAATTTTTACTAACTTTATTGATAATACCCTATATACTGCTGTAGAAGAGCTTGGATTTTCAGATCACAATGGGACAATTATACATACTAAAGTAAAACATCCAAACAACAAAACTTTGTGGCACGTAAAGAAAAGATTATTCAACAATAAGAACATATTAAAATTTAAACATATATTAAATAAACAAAAATGGTCCGAATTAATAACAGTAGACAAAAATATTAACGAAAACTATAATATCTTCAATAAAATACTCACAGAAACGCTGAACCAATGCATGCCAATCCAAAATATTAAATTAAAAACTAAATATAAAAAAATCTGGCTTACAAAAGGGATAAAACTTTCTTGCAAAAACAAAAGACTGTTAAAAATTCTCACACTAAAAACCACTAACCCTGTACTCGCGGAATATTATAAAAAATATGAAAAAATATTAAAAAAATCTGTTACTGCTTCAAAAAAACTACACTACATAAATAAAATAAAAAAATCGAATAATAAAGTTAAAACCATGTGGAGTGTAATTAATGAACAAACAAATAAGAAAATAAAAAGTGAAAAACATAATACAGAGCTAAAAATAAACAATATTACGTCATCTGAACCTATACAAGTAGCCAACATTTTTAACAAGTTTTTTGCGTCCATCGGACAGACCAGTCCCTCACAAAGCTCAAGCGTTAACCCGAACGTTACTCCTGTACTGTCACCGACGGAAAACACTATGTTTCTAAGCCCCATTGATGCTTGGGAAGTAAATAAGCTACTAAAAAGCTTAAAAAGCAAAAAAAGCCACGGTATTGATGAGCTTCCACCTCTCTTGATTAAACAGTGTGCAGAAGAACTAACCCTACCATTCTATCTACTAATTAACCAGTCTTTTGAAGAAGGAGTGTTCCCTGACCTACTAAAAAAAGCAATTATTAAACCTATATACAAAAAAAATACAAGAACAGATCCCAACAACTACCGCCCCATAGCCCTTCTACCTACAGCCTCAAAGATCTTCGAAAAAGCCATGTGTAACCGTGTTTATTCTTTCTGTGAAAAATACAATGTATTTAATGAATCCCAAAACGGATTTCGTAAAAGCCGATCCACGACCCTAGCTGTCTATAAATATATACTATTTATGTCAATAAAAATATATAATAATCTACCACAAATAATTAAAAATGAACAAAAAGATAGTATATTTATAAAGAAATTAAAGGAAATGCTATTAAAAAAGAGTTACTACGACATAAGCGAATACCTAAATAAAAACCATGACAAATAAAATTAGCTTCAGTAACAAAGAAGACTACCTTCATTTAAGTCTAACAACAACAATATATTCAAAACAAACTATACAAATAAATAACTTTATAAATATGTTTAAATATATAATAATAAATACATAATTATATAAATCTTACTAGGTATATTGATACAATATGCTAATAAAATAAACGGTATATAAATAGTATATACAAAACAATAACTATAAAAAATAATAATTAAGAACATAAATAAAAAAAAAAACTAAAAAAAGTAGTAGGTATAACAAATATAAAAATAGAATGCCTTCCTCCTCTCTCCTAAATTGCCGTGCCCGACAGGGTCCATGATTGATACCTACTAAATTACTGTGTAACACCTGTTAACATTGTGGAGTGCAATAAATATATTGAGTATTGAGTATTGAGTAAATCGTTTTCGTTTCCATACAGTCACACCCTATTTTCAGTTCTATTCTGACAGGCTTCGCTATAATTGCGCATCGGAATTCTAAATTCAAATTCAAATACATATATCACGGAAATAAATTACCCTTGTCATTGGCGTACACAGCCATATGAGGCAGTTGTACCAAAATATACCGCTAACGATCGAACAATTCGCGGTACTTGTACCGGGGCGCGTCAATCAAATATCGTGACAATACCAAACGACGATCAAAGCGAATACATCATTTATCGTCACACGATTCATCTTGGTGACTGGAAACACACTGCCGTATATCAGCACCATTCACATCATTAACATTCAACGTAACTATCTAACCACCACCACCACCACCATCTGCCACCAGCTTAGTTAGGACATTTCTCGTAACACTACCGATAAACATAAGGATTTTATTCAAACAACATTAACGATTTTGGTTATTACTTGGGCCATGTAATGGAGCCTTTGAATTCCAACTAAAAGTAATGATACTTCCACGGGTCGTCACAAATCCGTTACATAAGAAAAACACCGAAGATTCTATAGCTGATTTATAATTAAAGTGTTATAAATGAGTGCCAATTATTTTGTCGTGATTTAAGTAGATTAAACATTACCAATCATCTAAGGACTATTGAATATACCTATTATTGACTAATAACACGTCTTCATAATTTATTTCGTTGAAATGGATGTGTTTCAAACTTTCTTCCGTATCTTTACCTATACATCCCTTTATAAACATGCCAGGGATTATGTCATCCGATTCGTCTTTTTGCCGATTTGTCGAAGGAAATACTTGCTGCCTTTTCATCTAGCTAAATGAAACCATATGAACAGCTTCCATCGCTATATAGTCATTCGTTTTGACTTCAAAAGTTTATCGTGTATTTTTGCTCTGTAATATTCGCTGATTTCGCTTCCGCGTCATCCAAGAGTATCGTATTTAATGAGATTACTTCACCAAGTTTGGTTCTTTGGGCTTTAATGGATCGCTCGAAAATAATGTGATTGATTATAATCTGGTGTGTTTATATAAAATTGTATTTTAACTTAGTAATTTTGTTTTCCAGTAGCTCTGTCCCCGTTATAATATACGAGAATGTTTTATGAAAATTTACGTGAGGAACTCTTTTGCAATTACTTCTAGATTTGTTTAATTTGGTGTTAGAATTATTAAGTTAGGTGAGCAATATATAAATTGTGGTCAATAAACAATAAAATTGGTGTCCAGAAAACGTTCTACTGATTCAACCACTTAAAGCACTAATTCACAACACTTTTATTATAACAAAAGGCTCCAGTAGTATCTTCGGTCTTCTGTAACGCAGATTTTTATATTTCTTAAATATTAGTCGTATTCTGAGAGAATATTGCTTCTATTCCTGAAGCACCTGACTGAAAAAATACTGATATTGGTTTCATACTAAGGTAAAAACGTTGCGTTTTTAATCGAAAAATTTAAATTAATAACTGAAGTAGAAATGGTACACATTGGCGCTAATAGATCTTTGGTGTGTAATGATAGAAGGCAAAGACCCCTTATCTTCTTCTTAAGTATAAAAATCAATTGCTGTTCGTTCGTCTCGCTAAAACTCAAAAACAGCTTGACCTATTTGAACAACTTTTATTTTAGTTTTGTTCGCTGTAATACGGTTTAAATTCACAATTGGTCCCGGTACGTGGCGCTGTTAACGAGTTCGGGCAGAACAACGTCTATCAGATTCAGGAGTGCTATATAATATGTATATAACCTTACTTAAATGCTACATATTTAAATAATACACACTTAAATAAATACATATTATTTCCACCAGGCCACCAGAACACGAAGAAGCACCAGGCCCGGAGTTCGTCTCTGCCGGAGTGTCCCTCTTTGTTGGTGGCGGCGCGTGCGGCGGCGGCGTGCTGTACCGACAGCGGACTGCGCCGGCGCCACATGCTCCCGCGCACCTAGTGCCACCAGCTACGCACGATCGGCTATGGATGTGGAAGTGTTTTAATTATACGTGAGTATTTTTAAGTATTTATTGCGTAGTACTCGCAACCAGCGCATGTGTATGACAAGATGTATGAATGTGGACCAAGCAAAAGAAGTATGCAAGAATCGTAGCAGATGGCGTTCTGTAGTTTTTGTCTACCCCTATGGGAAAAAGGCGTGAGCGTATGTTTGTATTTTTAAGAACTAAATGTACTAATGAAATTTTTAATACTAAATGACACAAATGTGAGAAATACTGATTACATAAATATAATATTTACTTTTACCACTATGTTTGGATATTAATAATAACGGACAAAGGTGCTTTTATATAAACTTATTTTACTTTTTGTATCTACTTACTTACCATATATGAGTGTCTCTCGCCACTCTCTCCAGTCAATCTTTGAGTTTTATACTAAAACATGTAGCAAAACTTCTATTTCCTAATAATAATTTAAGAGATTCCGCACTTGATTTTGGTGCAAAGTGAGATTGTAAAAATGGCAAAAATCATGGCAGGCACAATACCCAACTTAACTGTCTTGCTCTAAATATAAAATGTTCACAAGACTACCTCAGACGGTGGTCTTGTACTTTTAAATGTTAAGAGAGTCTTGCAGTTATTTCTAATGGTACTTATAAATTACCTTACATTCGAACCTGCCACTTATTGTTAATCTTTTGATTAAATTCTACAACTTTAACAACTAATTACAAATTAGGGTAAACTTCAATAGAATTTCAAAACAACTTGAATAAATCCCTTGAGGTATTAAGCTTATACATTTTCTTTCGTTACTGAAATATTTGGTATCTACTTTTCTTATAATAAGCTTGAAATAGGTACATAATCTGAAAATCCCTTGAATACATAATCCTTCTTATACTAAAAGGTTTGAACTTTTATGAAATATCAAATTATGCGAAGTAACGATACTTTCTCTTGGGTAATTTTATTGTATACTCATATAATTGGATTTTTCATTGTTAAGATTTTATTGGTACAACGATTTTCATTGATTATTATGTTAATTATAAATAGAGGTGTATGAGGTACCATACCACTCTTGATAATCACCTAAAAAATTATGATTTGACATATTAATCAGGTTTTTGAGTCTTGATTGACACGTATTTTATACGTACTCAATATTCTTTATTATATTTCCATCGACAAAACTATAATTGATCACCTTTTTATCTTCGACGTGATTGAATTTCAGGTCTAATGCACCCGAGTGAGTGTTAGATAGAATGATATTACTAAATCCCTACAAAACTATATTATTACGCCGTCAAAACCGCCCCTTATATACCCAAGATATGGTAAGGCAGAAACAACAAACAGAACATATTCGTACAAATAGATTCAAATAAGTAATTCACACAAAACATACAAACTATGTATGTTAACTATATTGTATTTCTAACTAATTTACCTATACCACCCAAGGGACTTACGAAGAAACACGGCAAGATTCTCATTCCCAGACTGATCAATATGGGAAAGCCACAAACTTTATACCCACCCAATTCCGAAGAGGAAAAATTGTGGAAAAACCCAACGGACCAACTCTTAGCATCGGTAGTAATAAATAAGTCAGCTCACATACATCCAATTCGCTGATTCATCTGTTGGCCAGCAAAAGTTATGCGAGCACCAATGACGAATTGCTGATGCTGCAGACTGCCCGGGAAATGTAATAATAATGGTGAAATATTATTGCCGTATTCTGATATTTGCAGAACTGTTATTTCTACCAATATTTGCGCTCAAATAGTATTTACAAAAGGTAAAAAGCATTTTTCGTTATTGAAAAAAGTGTAACGCATTACGCTGTGCAAGGGTCTTATTCATATTGCACACGTTGAATCGATTGTTTTAGAATAAATTGGCATTACAATTTAATATTAATTCTTTGATCCTAGACATTTTTTTTTTATTAAACAAGGTGACTTCTTTTATATCCTCATTGTAGTTCTTCGGAGTTTACTCTAAGATCTATAATATTCATAAACATATGAAAAAAAAAAATACATAGAGGCAACTTCTGCTTGACCAATAAGTATTATGTCATTCATTGCTGATGCAACCAACTAGACAATGTCTACTTCCTAGGGGATTTATTTAAAAACTTTTGACATTATATCTAATACTGACAGCCTTGAATTAAGATACCCTTTATCTTACAAAATCCTCAAACCATCCTGAATAGTAAACAGTTCATCATATTACTATAAAAGCAGTGCCTTACAAACCAGATAGAGATTCTGAGATTCTAATAAATCTTACAAACAAAACTATATCTGCTTATATAGGCGTACATACACTGTAATATGATACGCCTTCAAAGGCCATTTACTTATCCAACAGGGCTTGTCAAATGTATCATATCGCACTATTATAAGTCATGAGTAGACAGCAAGACAAACGGCTAGCCTGTCCGGCATCCGGACGTCGTCCGGTCATCCGACGGAGACAAAGCGATGTCTCCTATAATATTTTAACTTTGTGCCTCCGAGATTTGCGTAACCCTTGGGGCATGCGGTAAAACTTATCGTTTGTTTGAAGATAAACGTGACAAATGACGTCATCTCGTATTGGATTTTTAGTGGAGGTATTAGGTTTGTCAAAGCTTGTATCTCACTCCTTACGTAACACAATTTACACAAATAGGTTATAATGCGCATTCTGAGTTAGTTAAGAGTAACCGATGAAATTTGAAGAAAAACCATGAAGAAACCAGAATGTGAACCATGAGTATCTAAGATTTTTTTTACGTAACCGTACACTTTAGCGTCCCAACATCGAAAGAGTCCAAGTAATGAGGATATTTGAAGGATGATGACAGATGACGACGAGATTTATTGTCTAATAGAGATTGAGGACAACAGCATACAACTACGACATAATCGTCTTTAACCCTGATAAATGATGCAAATCTCTCACATCACATTCTACAAAAGTTTTTTTTTTAAATCAGTTTTGCTTTTGATAATAAACTAGTTCCAAACATTGTTTTGTGATAAAATCGTTTCATTATTCAGTTTAATTAACATACGCAAGCCGGTAGGTACTGTTATAAAATAAGTGTAACAAAATTGAAAAGCCTCCATGTTGCACCATGGTAACAATAGCATGAAATAATTAACGACAGACTACACTAAAACTGTTGTTCTATGAAATTGCAAACTATGTGTTGTAAATTGAGGATTATGCACGAATTTTCGGTTGCTGTATTTTAGAATTCAAAATCATTCGTTTTAGCGATAGTGAGGGGACTTGTGAGGTAGCGGTTGACTGTAATATTGGTTAGACGATAATGTATCGGTTATAAGGCAGACATAATCAGAAATCACACAATTATAAGGATATTAGAAAGATGAGGTGTTAGACTGGTATTGGGACACCAAGAATAAAGGATAGATAGAAAATATTATGAGCCGTTCATGTACGGGTTAATCAAAAGACTATTATGAACAATGGGCAGGTCAGGCAGTTTTATGTTGAAATTGAGGATGTGCAATTACAGAAATATGATGCACCAGTTATCCAACCTCGTAGAGCATATCCAATGGTCAAGATCTATGAGGTATTACAGTTACATATACAAGTGTTTATGTCCAGCTGATGGATCAAACAGATGTAGCTGCTATATCCAACCAAAACGATCCAATTAAGTATCGAACCTTATAAAAAAATATTGAAAAACGTAGCTACAAGAACCTTCCTTTTCAACAGAAACCAACTCTCCACCGATGGCGTAACAATCTCAGCGCCTTCAGAGGCTGGCCGGTGGTCTCTCTGGGCACTGTCGCTCTCCAGTCATGGTCTTCGGTTCTCAGCTCCAAGGACCATCAACGTGTTCCGTCCCATCCAACTGGACTTTGCCTTGCCACCAGCTCTGAAGGTCGGCGAAACAGTCGAAGTGGACGTCAAGATTACTAACAACATCAATAACTGTATGGATGTAAGTACTAGCTTCTATTTTTTGGTGTACTTGTTTTATAATTTTATTGATTCTGATAACGTCAACAACAACAACATCAAATTTAAAAAAATGCAATGCAAACAGTTGAATCTGTCATGTAGTTACAGAACTAATTTGTTTAACTTCATGACGATTAGATTTTTGCACGAAAGGATTACAATAGGTATACATTCGCTTTACAAAGAACCTATAACAGTGTCGTTATAATTGGAAAATTATGTCAATTTGTCTACATCGATAATTTCATAGTTAGTTACTGGCAAGTTGAAGACAGTTTTTTTTGTCCTTCAAGTAATTTGACATTAGACAAAATTTCATGTATAAAGTCAATACTATACTAAAGCACATTAAATGTCTATGTAAATTGACTGACTGCAAACATGAGATACTTATTTGTGTGAATCTAACAAGTACCACACATATATACACAAAATTTTCATGGACTACACACAATGCAATGTCCAAAATGTTAATGGGCACTAAAACTAGTTAATTTAGACTGGTAAAAATATACTCGCTATAGTCAATTGATTCTGTTTCTCGTTCAACAATTCAGCTAAATCGGTCGTAAGGATGCATTGGAATGGAACCGTTCATGTTCGGCTTAGCTAGGGTTTTCGTGCGGCCATTTTTTTAAGAGACTTCTGTCAGATTTTCTTGAATACCTCATTGAGCAGTTTGTATTAAAATTCTCAATGCTATTTCAAAACACGCCTTAATAATGCTAACATAGTCATAGCCTAAGCAACTAGATTTTGACGTTTAAATGTTTTGACTCATTATTACACATGTATGATAAATGATATTATTTTTTTAATTCTATGCTTAAGGCGGATCATCTCGCGTTGGGCGGAAAATTATATATTTTTTGAGTTTTCGCAAATAATTTAATCTGGTTCATAGCACTAGTAATACCGACATTAACTATAGGTTAATAACTGAATAATAAAACTTTTATTTCTTAAACGATCCTTATCCTTAAAAATCAGATAATCGGTAATCAGCCTAATTACAAGTCAATGGTTTATTTATTTTTAACTAGATGGCGCCGGCCTTTTCTAACTAATGACCTCTGCAAAGAAACACTGAAATAAACTCAAATCAAATGTTTTTATTGCACACAACCTTTTACAAGATTTATGAAACTTTATTGACTCTAGTGGCACGGTTCTATAAAGTTAATCCTATGTGAGACCTGGGAAGAAACTCCATGGACACTCTTCTAAAATAAAAGAAATACATTATTCACTGGAATGTGGACTGCCTCATTAGTCTAGTGGTCCTAAGCGCGACTGCTACGCTTGAGGTCCTGGGTTCGATCCCCAGGTCGAGCAAAGTGTTATTGGGGTTTTCTATGAAAGTCCCAGTAGCAGCTCGGAGTCTGGATTTGTACCCGGTTAATAAATAAATAAAATAAATAAATAAAATCTTTATTTCTCACCACTGAAAAAGGTTACAAAACTGGTGACAACTTACAATATTTACGTGAATTACTACTTATACTCAGAGAATTATGGTCTCTTTTAAAGTCCAGGCAGTAATAGTAGTATAATTATGATCAGGTATTTGAAGAAAGAGAGCTTTGAGTTCAATGTAGCTCAATAATTATTTAGAGAGCTCAACGATCCTTCACATGACGATACCAGATCTAAAAGACATTTGTGTAGATCATATCAATACCTCAAATTCTCAAAACAGAAAAGTCATTATAAATCTTGTAGGAGTTAAAACTAGCCTTACCTGAGATAAACAATAATTCCAAGTTTATTAAAATAACTGTCCGGAAGAGTAAATAATCATAAAAATTTTAAGTTGCAGCATAGCCATGTTATGCTGGCATAGCTGTATCTAATATGAGTAGTATTTGAAATACTCAAAACAAATACATAGGCACTATACGTCCGTTTAATACATTCATCGGCAATTTTTGCAGGAACGCAATATTTATTTAGGTTCAAACCAGCAATAAAATATCGATGTATATTATTATGATGAATCACAAAAACATTCAATATTGAAACAAAACACTGTTTGATATTTTTTCTCATTATTATTTGAAACTGGAAGCAAAATGTCTAGTTTGCCATTTGTATTTGTGTAAGCTACTTATTTCTGGACTGCCTCATTAGTCTAGTGGTCCTAAGCACTATTGCTACGCTAATGATCCTGGGGTCGATCCCCAGGTCGAACAGTGTTATTAGGTTTTTCTATTCATTGTAGCAATCCAATCCGAGTCTGGATTTGTGCCCGGTTAAGGCAATAGGCTCGGCCCCTACTACATGGGACTTAAACATACCGGCGAATAGTGGCTGTACATTAAGTACAACTCTGCCTAACCTTTCGGGCAATACAAGCGTGACTGTAAGTTATGTTACCTATTTCAGGAATAATGTTTGACACATTCATAATAAATGTATAATCTAAAGTTGCCCTACTAGATGCACAGTCCCATGTAATCAATTGAAGATCAATAACTTTAGGGGCTAGAACTTTCGTATGTCAATATCAGTAACTGATTAATTGCCTTAAAAAATATAGTAACCTCATCAATGGGAGCTATATTTTTGAGCCGTTTGGAGTCGAAACGCTCGGATCATGGGGTCCAAGTGCGCGCCTACTTTTTAAGGAAATCTCCAAGAGTCTTGTCAACTCTTCACGTGACCAGAGGGCTGGGTTATTCTTAGGACAAAGAATTAGTATTGCAATTCAACGTGGCAATGCTGCCATGAGTCTTCTGGGCATGTTACCAGATGACAGTGACGCGGAGGAATACTTCGACGCCTGGGCCTGACAATTTATTTTGGTGTTGTGTATAGTTTATTAGAATAAGTTAAGCATGTTCAATTTACCTTAAAAATATATTTAAAAAGTCATAAACAAGTCTTATAAACCAAGATAAGCTAAAAAATCAGTACCAAAGACAACCTTTCCTAGAAATCATTTTAGATAATATTCATGAAAGCAAAACCTTACTTGAATTCTAATTATATTACCTGCCATTTAGCTTCGTACGACATTATTGGTTCCTATTACCGCGGCTAAGTCTTTGTAAGCTTTCTAGCCTATCAATGGGAACAACCCAAGTGGCTTTAGAATTAATTCTGCCTTAACCTGAATACACACAGACGTTTTAGTTAACAAACTTGACGTAATTTGTTAGAGTAGTGGTTCTTAACACTTTAGTAATGAAAGACCATTTATCATAAATATTGTCTTTCTCACCACGATCATGAACCACACGCTCTTTGGGAGTATTGTAACTTCTTGATGTAAACTCGTCTTTCATTTGTTTAATAATTTTAGGATGACTACATGAACCATTTTGGGTAGGTACTTTCACAGACCATTGTTGGTCCGCGGACCACTAGCTTATAACCACTGTGTTAGAGATTTACCGTCTTAGACTGGTGGACACAGAAACCTTCGATATCGATAGCCTATAACCAGATTACAATTTAACCCAAAAGGATTTACTTTTTCAGCTTCTAGGTGGCGTATCAAGATAAAGTAGCAGTAGTTTTTGCACACTGATATACGGACAATTCTAAAGATAATTCTTTTAGCTTATCTTGTACATAATATATTTTATTAAATATCTCCTACTTATTTATGATGTACTTCAATTCAATTCAAATGTTTTTATTTCAAATAAGCCTTAACAAGCATTTATGAAACATTATGACTCTAGTTGTACGGTTCCAAAAAGTTGATCCTAGTGTGAAGAATCCGGCAAGAAACTCCATGGACACTCTTTTAAAATAAAAGATACAACATTAATAACTGATACATTATGGTAATAAGAGGATGTGAGGACATGGAGTGAGGAGTACTATGTACAGACATTGGTCAATTACATTTTTATAACTCGAATAGATGATCACACATCCAAATTGTTCCCAACGTCTGCTCTATAACTCTTCTAGATCTCTTTGCTATCGACAATAATGCACGTAGCATCAAACACAAACCCATCAACCAAACTAACGTCACATCAAAACATGTTTAAACTTCAATTTCTCTTTAAATTTGATTTGCTGCCAGTAATCTGCGCGCTTTTCAAACAGCATTACCGTGCGTTGACGCTCCCACACGTTGATTTGAGTTTGAAGCGCTTAAACCGGGTAGATTGCCTAATCGCCCCATTTGCCGGGATTCGCGTCTGAATCGTCGGGATCAACCCCAGAATCCCTAATCGGTATTCGATGAGCGACGCCGATCGCAAACAAATCGGTATCACATGTGGCTATCGCCTAGTTTGGGTTCAGTAGGGTTTATCGTGAGAGCAATAGTTTTTACGGCACGATCTTATCTAAACGGGCGTGGACTTCTCTAGAGTGATGGACCGGACCACTGCTGGTAGTATTTCAGTCCATTTTAGTAAGTAAACCGTATCCGTTAGCTCACCGTTTATAATTATATCTCCTAGAATTTTTGAAGCAGATATAAATATTGAGTTCTTGTGGATACGACTTTAAATACGATATGAATTTTGCTCCATCTTTTAAAACCTAATTTGCTTCTTTCATCGTTCAACATGAACGTTGAAAGAAGCAAATTCCCAAGAACCCATCTTTAGGATTTTGCAATTGTGTTTTTATTCATAAAATTTAAAATATAATGGCTCATGCACACACCATAATAATAATGCTGTGTTAACCTTTAATTTAAATACACTCGAGGTAAAAAAAATATGTGACGCTGTGTGTGTCTTTAGTTGGTAAGCCTGTAAATAAATAAATAATGCGCGGAATAGGAAGGCTACAATTTTAACTTTTATCAATCAAATTGCTCTCTATAGTCCTATTTAGCATCCTTAGAACCATAGCCTGTCATGGTCGTGGCGAATGTCACGAATCCCAAGGCCGTGACTATAGGGTTAGGAAAAGCAAGTGCGGTTTTTAGTCAGTACGAGTCCGACATAATTATCTTTGCCACATCCCAAGGTAGCAGCGATCTATGACGATTTCCCGAACAATTAAAACAAATAAAAGGCAGTTTGGTTATATGAAGCGTTTATAAAGATTGCAGTCTTTATAAACGCTTTGTTTTTGTCTATCATTTTAATCTAATAAATAATTATTTTTTCTGCAAATATTCTTGAGCTTAGCTTTCATTTTCACAGATCTCTTCACCAGCGATGTATAATTATATTAGCAACACACTTTACAGTGTGTATTACTACCATACACTACTACCGGTATTACTACCGAAAATTTAAAACAATCCTATATTAATTCAATGATACCAAAACATGCTTAAACGAATTCGCTTGAGTTGATAAAATAACATTAATCCAAACAGCGTTTGAAGTACCACTCGAAAAGCGTAAATTAAACGATAAATCACGAACGAGAATTTAAATTTTAAATATTCCTGATACAAGATAAGGTACATAAGTACCTTGTACTATCTGGGGAGCTATCTGGTCGGGGCTTGGGGATAATTGTACACCCCCTTTACCACCCCTAACCCTACCTCTATTGGCCCAAATATCTGAGGAATCAACACTACAAATCACACTTCGAGACTAATATTCTTTGTGACCACAGTTTTGAAACATCGTGGACAAGTCCCAGTATTCTCAAAATTCAAGTAACTAGTTATTTTTAATTTGAAGTATTAAAATGAGACAGTTTTTACATCTTTATATAGAAATTTTGCTGTTTTAGGTGTAATTGATACATTTTTAAATTTGAAAGAAAAGAATTTCATATTATTGTTAGCTGAACAAACAGATAGTTGTTGACAGACAGTTTGTCCTGTCAAACTTTCAAAAAATAACATCATTCATTGTTTGAATTTATGAAATTTTCGGGGCTAATTCTTATTTTTCGCTACAAACCTTATTCAGACTATTACGAATATTTAAAAAAATGCCAAATCTCTCTAGTTGTTGAGATTTTGCGCTTACCAACGAACAGCCTTAAAATCTCATTTATATATTCAGTACATATTTAATTTGAGATGATTAATTAGTGTAACTCAATTTGCGGCAGCGAATTAAAGAGTTTATAACTTCATAACTGATTCCGACATTAATGAGTTCATGTTCGGATTACGTTTAATTATTACGATACTTCAGCCATATTATTCCATTAAAATATAAGCAAGTTTTACCCTTAAAAAGCAAGATAAATCACTATGAGCACGATAAATCAGGTATATTGTTGGAGCCTTGTTAAGATTTTAGTTTAAATTGAATATGTGTTATAAAGTTACATTGAATAAAATTCGCTTATTATAAGGTATATTGTAATCAAAACTTTAAATTTATTTCAACAAATAAAACAACAAAATACACTAACTTTTGCACCAATTAATTAATATTATATTCTAAAAGTGTCAATATCGTGACAATAATAATTCACTTTTAACTTTCAAGAAAAATCCATTGATTCTAAAACGTGTGGTCTCCATTTTAATAAGGACGCGCCAGTTGCCATTGGCTTTGCACCTTCGGGACAACCCTGGGGGCGACACCTCGAGAAATTCCATTTCAGCTAATATCATATCGATTATAGTGAAAACATAGCACACCTTTGCTTGTACAAGAAAGCAAAACATGGACTTATTTCTTTGGCTCTGTCTCTTTTGTCTTTGAAAAGGTAATAGAAATGCTAATGCTACTTTTGTGCAAATATTTCTTTCTTATTTTGAGACAATTGTAAAATTAATATAGGTAGGTACCTAATTCATAACTAGGTTCCCTATTCTGTTACGAAAAAAAATGTAGGTAAATGGTAGAATTCTGGTTGGATGACATTGGTGGGGAATCTTGCAGACTTGAAGATACAAGATCGATACATAAGAGAGAGAAACGGGATAGAAAAGTTTTGCTAGACAGATTTATTCAGAGTATAGATCTGAGAAGAACATGTAATGCATTGAATTTTTATATTGATCGAAGTAGTAATGCTGCCAATCGAATATGTTTAGTTTGATTCATTGAAATAAGAACTCTATTTCATGCTTCACAGGTTACAGCATTGCTAGCACTTAGCGCTGGCGCAGCATTCGCCAGTACGGGAGCTCTATACGTCACGGAGAGACTGCGACTAGGACCTCGTGGAGGAACACAATTGGTCGTGAGAGTGGCTGTCAACACGCCTGGCAGAAAGAACATAACTGGTATGTGTATGTAATTTAATACATATTACTTCACAACTGACTTTATGTATTATTCAAATAACTAAAAGATATAGTACTAAGAAAAATCGTATCATAGTATCTCAAGGTCAAACAGAAGGTAGAGAAGAGAAAACAGTGGTGATTTCACCGACAAGGGCTGAGCTCTTAAAGGGAAGAAAGAATATTTTTTTTAGTTACATTATTAGTTCAATAATTGCATCGTTGAATAGTGCAACTATTGCATCACGAATGAAATGAAATAATATGTATGGAAATGACAATAAATTGTAAGTAAATGTGACTAACTGATTATTCCATATGAAAAAATAAATTTTACTTAATGTAAATTGTAAGAAACTGAAAAAGATAAAGAAATTATTTTACTTCTAAGAACGTGCAATAAAGCTGCATCATTATCTTCAAAGTCCTAATAGCGTCCATTACTGGATAAAGGCGCCTTCAACTTTGAGTTCGGTCTTCTCATATTAATTTAATCACTAATTGATTCATCCAGTAGAACAACCATCCTTTTAGAATTAAAACCTTAAACCTCAACAGCGTCAGCACTTGTCAATTTTAAGATTTATTAATAGCTACGTGAATACTTAATTAATGACTAAGAACGCGAAGCTTTCCCCCAGAAATTTATTCCGAATCTTCGCCCAAGAAATCTTTTGAGCAAAATATTTTAATGAAGTTGTAAAGGCGAATTCTTAAACCGGAATCCTTCGTAATTGTGAAATTAAAGACACCCGAAATTTCTGAGTGTTGATCCCAAACTTTAAACGAGCTTTTAGTTTGCATCTTTAAAATTCGAACAGTTTTGGAGTCAACGTTATTTTTTATTTGAAAATCTTCGATAGGAGATACTTACACCATTACCTGAAGTCGTAACAAGCACAATTGTTAATGTAATCAATGAATCATATTCATCGTAATGATATAGAGTTAATAGGTTAGAAATCAATTTAGCCAGGGAGTAACTTATTTCTGCTGTAATATTGAAAGTCTCTCACCCCGCTTTCACAGATCAGCAAGAAAATAGTCGTGTTACTTCCATTGTTGAGAAAGTCAATTTCAACGATAATTTTACTTTATCTCTATCGAAGTTTCAGTTGTCAAAATTTGCTGTGCTATGTGAATTCAACGTTGCAGTTAAATCTGTTGAATTTTCTGAAAATGTACCAGATTTTTGACTATGAGCACTTTCAGAAAGCAAATGTGGGTATGAGATATGATTTTAAATAACTGTAATAGTAAAATTTATAAAGACCATTTTAGTGCCTATTTACGCATCTTAATATTTTCTTAGCCAGATGGTTCGATTTGATAACTTCCCACGGTCGTCTTTTTGCTCATACAATTTACAACTGCTTTTATTTCGTCACACGTTCTGCAAACACTGTGTGGCCCAGCCTTAAATCCCTTTCTACTGATGATACATGAATTGTGTATTCAAATTGCACGATTAGTGAGACATTCTCTTTGTCTGGTCCAATTTACGGCGCTGTTTCAATAAACATTTAAATTGGACTCGACGCCACAAAGCCGTGTGTCGGTGAAAATTAGCAATTGAGACAATAGCAGCCAGGGTTTACTAATAAATTATTTTAATGTTGAATTTGTATCTCTTCAAGATAATGAGTTGATCAGCGTATGTACAATGAATACATAGAGCTATATTATAAAGCTTAATAGTTATTTCATCGTCACAACAACTTTTTATTTGCCACGAAACTGTCCCTATTTGAAATTTTGTTAGCAATCAACATTGTCCATTTACATGAGCTGTATTTATTTTGTTGTATTAGCAAAAACGATGATGCTATTATATTTTAAATGTTTTTTTATAAAAAATATGTTATCGATTCTAACACTTTTTGATAAGTGACCAGAAGTACCCAAACAAAATTATCAAGTGGAGACTCTAGTTACAGAAATAGTCATAAATATGCAAATAATGTAGTTGCAGTAGTAGTTACAGTAATAGTCAAAGTTACAGAAAGTTTGAGAGCAAAACAAAATGATATTCCATTCCACATCCGCCCATTATTGGAATCTAACCAACAAATCTATCAAACGTATTTTCGAAATCAAAACTTTTACTATTACCACAAGATGCACTATTCAAGCCACGCTTAACTCCGATCTCGCCAACAATAAAATAACACTCATTGTATTTCAATTGCTTCCCGAGTGTTTCCTCGGCTGTGCTAGCAATAAACGTAGCAGATTCTATTACCTCTCCAATAAGATTGCATTCTATAGATATATGCGATCCTTGATGCTGGTCCAAGTTTAGTATTTTTTTGATCTGAAACTAATTTTACATTACTTAGCAATGTTTCGGTAACCACCATTATGTTCCTGAATGAATTGTACCTTATTCGATTGGTTAAAAAATGGTGAGATCGGAAAGGAAGCAAGCAAAGCTTCATCCCTTGATGGAGTCCAGTGTTTGTACTAGGCAATAGCCTGCCAAATTATGACTACAGACAGCGCAAACGAAAGAAAGTGTGGATTTTAGTCGGTACAAGTCGAACATACCCTGCCACCTGGAGAGGTCCAAACAAAAGATTCGAATAGTTCAACGATTTTAGGCGTGTGTTTACGCTCAGATACGCTAAATAAATATTTGATTTATAATAAATAAATATGCATTCAATATGGTTACCACGACATGTTAGATTATACGGTAATTTTTAATTATCCCTTATACAACTGCTACTTTCGCTGGCACTTTTCTCTCTCGCCTCATCTCTTGTTCTGGACTACTACAATTTCCCTTACGGTCATAGCCATAAAGAATAGATATAAAAATGCTGCGTCGTGTGTGGGGTTCAATGGGATTTTGGACGATAACATTATTTTATGTCATCCTAAATTATTATGGCACCGATTTACGGCAACACGTCAATGACATAAACGTTGTTTCTTTATTACGTTGGAGTGGTTGTTCATAATGTATGAAGAAGCTATTTCCATCCTAAATTATTGTATAAATTATTATTGCGCTCCGAATGAATTTGCTAAAATAATTCAAACTTTCTTTTTATTAACTAGATACCTATCTATACAATCAATTCTTATTGAAATATTACCTTTCAGCTGCTAACAATAATGCTACTTACAAAAAGCCGTATTACTTTATTAATTCCAAAGAGAATGGACGTCTAGTTCCGTAATTCTTTGACAAATATCTGTTAACTCAGCCTTTTAGATTTATTGAAACAACAATGCACCTGTATTATTCTGTCCAAAATGTCGTAATTATAGCTACCTTCTTTGGCTTCGATGATCTATGATTTGATATGATTTAACGGCATAATCTTTCCTCTTTACCAGTGGAAGTGACGGGCTACAGTGCTGACAATTGCTCAGTATCCTATACATCGTTCAACAATGAAACTCTGGTGGGATCTGTGATCAGATCTGCAAGCGTGCTGGTCCTACCTGAAGGCTTACATAGGACAGATACGCAGAGTGCGTACTTCTGTGCCAATGGTAAGTTAAAAATTATCAAAGTTATAATTATTTATAAATAAAAACACATAAACTTTTGATGTTCACTGCCTACAACACCAACCTCTGATCGTTACTGTTTACTAATAAAATTATTAACTTAAATATAAATATCTCAAGAACGCATCGGGATGAAACCCAAAAATATTTCAAACAAAACTTTTTTTTTATTGCTTAACTTTCTTCCCTGAGCTATCTCTAGTAAGTTTATATAATGTCAAACACCTTTCTCCCATTCTAGAACACTTAGCAGTATCATCACGAGGTTCCTGGGAGTGGCAGTGGGTGGCAGCTCCAAGGAACAGAGCTGGTTTAGTGTTAGAACTGCGAGCTCAAGGAGCAGCTCACGTCGCGCTCTCAGCTATACGAGAACCTTCTGATGACATGTACCGAGTTGTGTTTGAGAGAACCAGAGTTTGGATCGCTAAAGGAAAACATGGTAAGTTAATATTTTATAAATATTTTCTGTATGTTATAAGAAACAATCAAATCGAATGATAAGATTTGATTATTTTTCGGAAAAAAATATTCTATATTGTACATCTAGTCCATTCTCAGTCAGACAATACATAAATTAAATAGTTAGTACGCCAGACATGCCAATCTGACGCAAAAATGTATACCACACAATAAGTGTGATTTGTTATCGTAGCCTTGAATAACACGTAAACCAAACGAAACCTGAACAGCGGTTGATTCTTAGGATTGACCGTGAAAACTAGCTTTTCTTTATATCAGTAAATTCATAACTAATAGTTACTAAACAACTATAATCCTTCCCAGGTTACGACGTCCATCTAGCAAGCGCAGAACAAACAGAAAGCGATGAAGACTGCTCTGGCGCAGATTCGTGGTGTGCGTGGTGGGTCTGGTGGGAGGGAGGTCGCCTGTCTGTCGGAAGAGGCGCTGCACCCTCAGAGAGAAGACTCTTGGTCTGGCCTTTAGCTCCCGATATGAGGATCAAGTTTGTCGGCTTCAGCGCGCTTTGGGGCGATAAGGCCGATTTTAGGTAAACAAATTTATTTGACTTGTAGATTTGTCTATTATTCAAGTTTAACAAAGTTTTTGTACCAATTAGAATCTTTTATATTAGAAGGTAGGTACGAATCTATGGGAACAAACAGATTATTCATAATATTATCTTACTACTAACGAAAATAAATTTTATATTAATGGAATAAAATACATGTCAGAATGACAGCCGTGTAGGTACATTCATTCTAAACCATCCTTTGTGTCATTCAGCTATAGTTTACTGTCCTTAGAGGTTCCTGTTCATTTTAAGTAGTTTGAACGACTGATCTGATGCTGACACTACATAATCAGGATTTAGTAGGTTACATTGCACCTTGACTATATAATTGTTGCAAAATTAATCTAAATAATATTCCCAGTTTCAATGGTATTTCCTATATATTTCAGGATCTGGAACTTTAACGAAGAAGCAGGTTTCTCTCAAGTATTAGAACTCGGTTTGCCTCACGGCGTAGTTCCTGGATCAGCTAGTGGCACACTCCTCGTATCAGGTGGTCTACATCTTCCACTGTATAGTCTTCAGACGGATTCAACGGACCAGTGGGCTGAAGTTTGGAGAGATTCCCAATTGTCTGCTGCCTCAGCCAGTTTAGCACCACTGTTGGCTTTGGAACATATTCCGCATTTGATCGACGATGCTGAAAGGGATAAGATTTTACGAAAGTTACCAGAGCAGGTAAATTACCATAACAATTTATTCAACCCCAGAGCTTAGAAATAGTAAAATAATTTCTTAATTTTTGAAGTATTGAATATGATTTCTTATACTTACTTTTATTTAAGGTACAAGTTTTGCTGTCTTTCCGAAAAAGCGACAACTCGTTCAGCGACCATCCAGGAATGAGCAGCCACTTATCAACAATAAAAATACTGGAAATATTGTCAAAAATTCAATCATATTATCCAGTAGATCCAGACTTACTCCAAGCTATCAAAAAATGGATACAAACGCGACAAAATCCAGATGGATCCTTTACACCTCTGGCCGCAGATAAAGAAGTGGATTACTATCCTGTAGATCTAAAACAATCTAATGGTACAACAAAAGAAGTTGACGTCAATGAATATTACTATTATGATAAAGACGGCAATATGACACAGGAAGAAATTGATTGGGAGAGAAAAGTTGAAGTCACTGCAGAAACTTTGGTGACTTTACTTGAAGTTGGTGTAGAGAATCAGGTATGGAATTTTAAAATTAGTCAATAAGAATACTGATAAAAATTGCTCTTAATAATATTATGTGTTTTATTTTGCAGATTGATGCAGATGTAGCAAAGAAAGCTCAGAATTACCTGGAACATAACATACATAACCTAACTTCACCAGCTGCTCTTGCTGCTACTGTCTTAGCATTGGTACTTGCAAGGTTTGTTTCAATTAATTATAGCATTTTTGTTTAAAGGTACCTTCTCCTTATTACCTGTTCTACCAAAACTATCGCAGTACCAAGAATAGTAACAATTTCTCTTGTGAAACTCTGAAACCACTATAACATTATTATATATCTGTAAACAAACGGTAGTATCTATCTAAAAACTGATATTACTCGTATTATACTGAATTTCTATGATATTTCAGGAGTCCAATAGTGCCAGAAGCTCTTGTGATCTTGAGAAACGCATCAACAACAGAAGAAGGAGAATTCGGATGGCCAGCACCAAGGAAAGACGCTGCTGACTGGCTTTTAGAAGAAACATCTAGGAATATAAAAACCACGTCTTATGGTCAGTGACCCTTAACTTCTTAACTTAAACTCAACTATATTTATTTTTCTCTTCTTTTTCCCTATCTTTTTAACTATAGCCAGTATTTATCGGCGGTTGTTGCTTACCATAAAGCTTGTTCGTCTGCCTTAATTAATTAATTAATTATAAAAAACATGTGTGACAGTGTAAATATTATTGATATCAATACTGAAAAAAAAAATTTTTTTTCTGAATTTTTTTTCATAACGAAAGGTTTGGTTATTGCTCCGATTATAAACATGAAAGTAGCTCTATCTGTTATTATAGGATCGCAACAAAAAAAAATTGGAAAATGTATTACTGATTTTGATTTACAGAAGCAGTAACAATGGAGCAATACGTAGCTGGAGTGCGGGTTCTGCTCGCGGCGTGCGCACGCGGCGCTCTCGCTGAGGGAGAAGCGGCCGCTCGCTTTCTTTATTACCGTGCTTCGACTCTACAACGACATCCAAGTCTAGCTTACAGTGCTACCAAGGCTGCGGCTCAATACGCTGCATTGGCTCATGACAGGTACAAATCATATTTGACCTATTACTCCCCCACAATACATTAGTATTCTGCTTTAACCCGTCAAGCGCCATATTGAAGACACAATGCAAAATATATTGTTTTGCCGTCATAAGGCAACTACGTGCGTCAGTGAATTAAATCAAAGTGTATCAAATACGTCGAAAAGAATTTATTTCTATTACTTTCCCGTGTACAAGCACTCTTATCATACTTTTCAAAATTACCTGTCAAAGGTCAACAGTGAACTACAATTTTGTCAATGAAGAGAAATTACAATCTGTTTAATTTAGAAGCAGCTTCCTTGATCGAATAAACCACCACAATGTCTTTTTAAGTATTTTTTTCTATTGATACAAAAGTTACAAGAAGTCATTGTAAATTTGGCTCCACTAAAGTAATTTACAATCTTGTGCCTAAAACACTGGTAGGTATAGTTTTAGTCTCGATATCTGCGGAGTCAATCAATAATATTTTTTTCTTGACCCGTCTGCTACAAATCCATCATCATTATCATCAACCTATTTCGTCTCAATACTGAACCCGAGTCTTCCCACAGAAAGCCACTCTCTTTAGGGCATTGTCTGCTTGAGATTGTAGGTAACTATAACGCAGTTCATTTATTATAGTTCATCATTTTGTTGCAATATAAATGGGGTTTGAAATCTGGAAAACTTGAATGAATTAACTCATAATTACTTATTTAACATAACTGTTTCATTAGTCTAGTGTAGGAACACTAAACCCGGGTGAATATGAAACCTAAAGATACCGGGAATAGTGGGTGTAATTTCTGAAATGTAAATTCTCTTTCCAGGCACCGAGCACTGACAGTATCGCTGGCAACAGCCGGCATGGAACTAACAGACACGTTAGAGCTACGCGCTCGTACTCCATCGCGACCACTTCAGCTGCCAGGCCTGCCGACTAAGGTGTTCGTTTACGCAACGGGTGCTGGATGCGCCACTGTACAGGTATCAAGATTATTTATATACCTTTATTCACATCTTTTTACGGTGGGAGGACCATGCTTCGGCAGGAATGGACCGTCTTGACCGGAGTGATACCACGGCCTCACAGAATACCGGCGAGAAACAATGCTTACGTTGTGTTTTGTTGAGTTGGGTTGGTTGAGTGAGGATACCGGAGGCCCAAACTCTTTTAAAGTCTGGCAACGCACTTGCTTGCCATACCGTGTCCATGGGCGGCGGTAATCGCTTACTATCAGGCAATCCGACTGATCGTTTGCCCCTTATCCCATAAAAAACGTATTATACGTATTATGTGTTCGTTGGCTGAAAATAATAATTGTCATTTTATCTCTCAGTTCCAAAAATATATGGTTTTTTATCATGGTGTACTGTCCACGACGTAGTATCTTAGTTAGCTTGTTGAACATTATAATACTTAGCCTTCTTGAGGATATGAAAACAACACTTCCTTTTGACAGTACTTTTTTGATTTCGCAATATTCATATCTTTAACAAAATTTTCTTATTTTTCAGGGAACAATAACGTACTCTACATACACACCAAAGCCTGAAAATGCTTTGTTAAATATCCAAGCTGCAATTATTGAGGAAATTCGTCCTGAGAGAAGCAGCATCGAAGACTTGCAAGGCAACCTGCCTACTTTGATTATAAAGACCTGCTTCAAGTAAGTTTAAACCCGTATTGTTAGGTACAAGCGAATGCCTCTAAAGCATCCCTCCTTTCGTGATTATTCTGCGACCCTTGATGTTGATTCACATCAGATTTATGTCGAATATTTGAATTTAATATACACAATTAGGTACGTATTAAATAATTATTATGTAATAATATCACATACTGTTCAAGTTTAAAAAAAATACATATAAAACACAGAGACAGCTAATCCCGAATCAAATATTTCTACAAATAACCTTTTTTTTTCAGATGGAAAGGCAAGGAACGTTCCGGTATTCTTCGGCTAGAATCCTCACTATTTTCTGGCTATGAACTGCATTCAGTCAATCCGGTTGTGCTTGATGGAGCCACTTTTGCTGACTTACATTATGGATCGAGAGGGGAGTCTGTGTGGTTCGTTTTTGCTAATGTAAGTATTACAACCTTTTATTAATATTATTTATTTTTGATACCATAATATTACAAAGATATTTTCATACTTATTACTCTTTACAGATCAGCTCTACCTGCCCAGTCTGCGTGACATACGAAGTGCGCTCCAAATTTGTCATCACCAGCTTGCGACCAGCATTCGCAAAGATCTACCCTTCAACGCGACCGGATCTAGCCGTCGAAACATTCTTCCACGCCAGACCTGGTAGCCCACTACTTCGCGGAATCACTGACGATGACTTCATTACATGGTTTGACAAAACTGAACTAGCTAGCATCAAAACAAGTACGAGTGTTGATAACATATGTGAGTGTGGACGCATTTGCAGTAGAGATTACGAATTTAGAAAGAATTCCGATGAAAATTTTGAAATTACAACAGATAGTGCAGCAAATATTACTGTAACAGAGAGTACAACTGTGACCACAATAAACCCCTCAACAACAAAAGTTACAAAGACTACTGAAGCTAGTACTTCATCTAGCAAGACTAAAGCTAGAACTACACAAGAAACTACCAAAGTCGATGAAACGACTACAGGCAGTTTTACTACAATCAAAATGGAAAGTATTGTGAATCCCATTATAATTCCAACTGTCACTTACGTTAACACCAGTGAAAGTCAAGATGTTAATAATAATATAAGACTTTTAGCGCCAAAAATAAACGGGGAACTAATTGTTCCAAAGTTTGCTCTACCTAAGATACCAAAGAAAGAAGAAGTTAAGAAAAAGCCATTGCCTCGAAGGAAAGGGACTTTGAAGGCTACGTATGGGGAAAAGCATGAAAAGTTCTTTTTGAAGGTAAAAGAACAAGAAAATATTAATAGTACTTCTACTACTACTGCAAAATCTATTACGACCACAGAAGGAAAAGAAATTATTTCCGAGAAAAACAATATCGAAGCATCTCCCATAACACTTATGGAAATTAAGAAATCGATACACAAAATTATTCTTGAGAAAACAGATTCTGTAAAGCCTTTTTCAGTAAAAAATAATGTTGGTAAAAGTCAAAGTATCAACAATAATTCATTAATAAATTCAAATCAAAATCCTAGTGATAGTGTTACAAAAATCGAAACAACACACATTCCTATAACGCGCAATGATTTAACTACTGTAAGCCCAATTAAAACGGTTATGCCAGTTTATTTCCTTCATCCTGAAACGGCTGTGCCACATACAATCACGGCTATCACCAATAACAACATCAAATCAATACTTTATAGAACAAAAAAACCAAAATCTATTACTCAAATAAAGAAACCCATTATTCACACGATTCATAATGACACAAAACATAACAAAAGTGAAGATTTAGACTCCGATATCATTAATAAGACGAAGAAAAAAACAGTGACTCCACAAAAGTATAATACAAAGGTAATGAAGTCGATAAATAAAGAGATACATGAAATTCCGCCAACACCAATTTCTGAGACATCAAAAACACTATCGGATGCTCTAAAATATGATATCGCCCCTGAAAATAAGGGTGGCTATGAAATATTAGACAAGAATAATCTATGGGAGCTTCTTAAGGAAGGTTCTGATAATGATCCTTCTAAAATAGAGGAGAAACTACATGTTCATAATAGGTTAAATATTTTAGGGCAAAACACATCTAATGTAGATGATAACCGATCATTATAAACTCTATTGTTATATAATGTATAAGATACAAAGACTTCAGTATAAATATTTTTGTAACACAGTATGCCACTTAAAACCTATAATTTTAGGTTTTGCGGATAGTGCATGATTTGAAATGAAAACGTTACGTGAGAGTTGAAAGAATTTTTGGTTCATTTGTTTATAATTAAAGATTCTTGAGGGTACATGAATATTCCAATAATTTTGAACGATTCAAAAGCTAATCCAAATTATTTTCTTTCCAGAATCAGTAAGTCCTCATGAGTCGAAGTTCATAATATTTTGATTCTAAATACTCTGTCAAACCTAATTAAGTCTAAAATCAAACTCGTTGATAATTCGAACACGATTCCTAAAGCACATTTGATTGTTAATTGTTAGAATGTTGTAATGCACTTACATAACTGAATGATTTGTATGAACGATTGTGTGAGCTGTAAATATTAAATGTAAGCTATAATTATTGACTAAGTTAAGTGCTGTGACCTGTGACTTCTATTGTATGTGTAACGTCTTTGCTCAAAAGCAAAGTTTTCGTTTCTCTGGTAGTAGCCATATAGCCGACGCATTCACCGGCTTTCTAATATCGAGTAAAATATAAACACTAGATTTAAGTTAGTTATACTGAGCCAATCTTTATCAGTTCGATTTCTGCTTCAAAATTAGATGCTACATTAACTTTAGAAGAGCTAGATATGCTGTGCTTAGTGTACATTTGGGCTACCTGTTTGAACGTGTATGTATCTTTTGTGATAAGTGTACCACCACATTCTCGGTCAGTGTACCTAAGTCCTACGATATATAACAAATATCCAAATGGTATGTAAATATTTTGTGAATAGGATATCAGAATTGTTCCAAATATTTAATCTCTTATTTATCTTAATGTTTTCGATTATCCTCATTCAAGAATGACTACATTGGATTGAATGTAACCTTCATAGTTTTTTTTAACTTCTTTGAAATTTATATGCTTATAAAGGTAGCCCTATTTTACCTAATTTCTCTAATGTAAATACAATCTCTTATTGCCAAAATAATCGTTTACCCCCTAGAAAATAGTGGTACTAGTATTTAGATATGTAATTGTAATGCTAATGCCCCAGAATTTCCATCCGTCTATCGTCTTCTGTATCTATTGTATGTAAAACGTAGTTCTAGTAGCTATCTAGATGTTTTTATGTTGTGTCTAGGTATTGTGAATTAATAACTTGTATGAAATCCTTCCGTTTATTAGTATTACTTTACACCAGTTTGGACCTATGTAGCGACATCTCTCGAAATTTTATTGTACCCGATACGTTTAAGATTATAGTGAATTTCCACAGCCAGTTGTAGATGGCACTTTTTTATTGAATACAACAAGTTATTAAATCACAATCCATTTATTCCCTTAGTACTTTAGATCTCAATTTTGGATGATTGTATGCATGAACTGATCTTACTTGAGAATTTATGTAGAACTAACCTCTTATTCTTAAACTATATAGTCAATATTAAGGCTATTCGACTGAATGGCTGTACTATAAATTTACGTATTGCAGAATGTAGTACTAACCTTAAATTCTAGTGTTAATGTAACACGATTTATTTTATCCTTCATAATTTCCCTATGTCCTACGAAGAACTGTATTTATCTGCTACCTTTGATAATATAACTAAAATAATTGTCTCGATTTATTTTATATTGATCTGCAAAATTACCCTAACAATGTACATAATAAGATAATGTTTCATATATAGCTTTTTTTATTCTATCTTTTAAGAAAATTACTGCAGGCGTTGCACGGATATGTCCCTTAAAGCGACCCTAGTGTTTCATAATAGAATTACATTGTATAGTTCTTCCCCCTTGCTCATAAGTATGTCTTGGAAATAATTCAATTCCTAGATGAGGCCTTACAAGGCTAGGAAATTTTAATTGATAGATATTTTTTCTTCCTTATACCAAGTAAGCTTCTGGAACTGACCGCTTCAGTTGAGAAGGTTTTGATGACTTAATCAGATATTGAGATAGTCTTAATTAATTATTTTTTTAAATCAGAAAAAAAGGTCTGACGTAAGAATAAGAACGTACGAATCTCTTATCAAAATCGTATTATAACCTATCAACATAACCGATTTGGTTAAAGAAACAATATATGAGTATACTTAAATTTTTCACTAGATAAACTTACCTGCTGTGTATTACTTTTTATTTTGATTTAAAATTAGAGTACCTACTGCAAGTGAACATTCCAGATATCTTTAAATGAGTAAGGGGGTTTAAAGTTACCTAAGCACGATTTAAAATGTATAAATGTAAGGTTGTATGATAAATAGGTGCTTGCGCGGTGGATAAACGTCAATTTTTCGATATTATGTATAAAAAGATCTCATTCCGATGGTATAAGATTATACCTAGTTATTAAATGTTTGTGCTTAAAGAGTAAGCTAGCCATTTATTAAGTAATACCTCGATGTACTGAAACGGATTAGTTAATAGAAACGAATAAATAATATTAAATTAAATTCCTGCTTTTTATTGTTTATATTGCCCCGTATTGTTTATACGGGGACCCCGAGACGTAAGCAAAAATTCGTTAAAGATTCATTCTCCATTCGAGCTTCGCCCCAGTCAGGTAGAAGGACTTCGGCAAAATATAGATACGGGACCCATCTAGCAAGCTTCGGCACTGCTGTTTGATAAACAGTAAATGCAGGAAGCTATAGGTACAGTCAGCAATGAAAGTTGCTGAACACGATGCAATCTTCAAAACGCTTAAACATATTTACTATCCAAAACTTACTGACCCGAGATGTGGTAAGTAGTACGTGTTTCTACATACTGTACCATAATTTTTTCCTAAGTGAATCTATTGAAAAGTATTGGTGCTGTTTTGTTTTCAAAACTTGGCGGTGTTCAGCAACTTTTGTTGCTGACCGTACCTACTCTTCGACACATAATGTAAGGAGGTTCTTTATTTAGCGCTTGGATCAGCTTACACTTGGCCCCATGCCGCGGGTTAAACTGGATGTTTACCACCATAGTGCAAATTCCCTTCCCCGATTTTGGTTTGATAGTCTTTTTCAAGCAGAAGACAAACATATAAATCGATATAATAAAATATCGCCGTCTCCAACGAATAATATCGTAATCGACTATTGCGACATTTTTGCTTTTAGTGGGGATTATTGTTCTAGACGTGACAAGTAGTCTACACAGCTTAAGAAAAAATAAAAAAATATCAGAGTTTAACTGATGAGAAAGGAAACCATTTAAATAGACCTCATAAGATACTACAAAAGAAAACATTATGGAACATATTAATCTATTTCCTGCTATAGAATCCCATTATGTCAGGAAGGATTCTAAGAGACAATATTTATCAGAGCAACTTAACATTTCAAAAATGTATCGATTATACCAATCCTGGTTTAAAAATCAAAATTATTCACCAGAAAACCTAGGTACAAAACGGCAATATCAGACAACTTTTAATACGATTATTAAAACTTTTCTTTTTTCAAACCAAAAAAGGATTTATGCACAATTTGTTCCTTGTATGAACAGGCTGAAAGTACAAAAAATGCTGATTTGGAAGACAACTAATGGGCACACTTGGAGCGTAAAAATAGAGTGCGTGAAATAAAAACAGAGGAAAAAGCTGCAGTTGATTCAACAAAAAGTACCATTGCAGTATTTGATCTAGAAAAAGTCTTAAATGTGCCCCAATCAGAAGTAGGAATTTTTCACTACAAAAGAAAATATCCTATTTATAATTTTACGGTTTTTGATACACTAAATAATGCAGGATATTGCTATGTGTGGCACCTTTCTATTGCAAAAAGAGGGGCAAACAAAATTTGAAGCTGCTTATTGCAATTTATACAACAAGAAGTTCAAAAAGGTATTAAGAATATATCGTTTTACTCAGATGGCTGCGCCGGCCAGAATAAAAATAGATATATTTTTGCAATGTATCTTAATGCTATAAAAACTTACGACCTAGAAAATATAACACACCGATTCATTGAGACTGGGCATAGCCAGAGTGAGGGTGACAGCATGCATTCCTGTGTGGAACGCGCAATGAAGAATAAGACTTTATATACTCCTGACCAAGTATACAGTGTTACATTAAATGCAAAAATAAGAGGTGAAACATATAAATTAAAAGAAATGGAGCAAAGCGCGTTCTATGATTTAAAAAGTCTCATCTCTGAAAAAAACTGGCTAAAAGATACACAAGGCAGAAAAATTGCATGGTCGGAGATTATGGAAATAAAAGTATCTCATTTAAGACCTCATGTATTGCAATTCAAATATGATTTTGGGGAAGACTATTTGGATTTGGACACTGAACAGGGTACAGGAAAACGAAAGCGTGGACGAAAACCGAAAAATCCTGTGGAACGTTTAGTCGACGAGAGCCTAAAACAGGTTTACCATCAACCTGTCCCTATACCTAAACCACTATACGATGACTTACTTGGGTTGTGCGCCACCGAAGCTATACCCAAACATTATCACGGTTTCTACGAATCTCTGACAAGCGCTGGTACTCCAGAAACACAAAACTTAGTCAAGCGCAACGAATCGGATGAAAATAATGAAAAAATTTGAATATAAAATATGTGTATGAGTGCTAAAAATTAAAATTATGTAAGTTTTAAAGCTGTAGCTGATTAATTTGATTAAATTTCTTTTTAACCCCCTTTCCAGTAATGTTTTATTAATAATACGAGTCATTATTACTTAATTTTCGCAATATAATAGTATCGGTAATAGATTTTTACAATAGCAGCACGTCTGCCTTTTGCTATGGAATATTAACGATATTCAATTTACTGTTACCACAATAGATTGATTTGAGCAAGGAATAATATGGTAATAATAAGTAACTATTACAATCTAAATCGCTACTTTATACTCAAGACGATCGCTATTAACTATTGCTGTATAGGTCACTGTCAACAATTTACACGAATAAAATCGTATTGTTGTATTACAGTTGAAAATTGTATTTCAATTCTGGTAATATACATTTTTGGTTATAACTTTAAGGGAACAAAACCAATATTTTATTAAACGACAATTCATTAGTTTATAAAAAAATAGCTATCTTTTGATATGCCAACGATCTTCCTATGTAAACCTGTTACGAAGTTATAACCAAAAAACAGTTTTTTATTTTTCCTGTAAAATTTGATTTTTGCGGTTACGATATTATTCGTTGGAGACGGCGATATGTAACTTCCTAAATGAAGCATTACATAAATAAGAGAGCTGCTCTTGAGAATTTCATAGATGAACATGCTAAATGCTGCATTTGTATTGCGGTAGGTCTAAATTAAAATTTAATGCATGATTCTTATTAGTTTACGTATTGTTTAAGATTAAATTGTATACAATTTAGTAGTTTAGTAGTCTGCAGCTTCGCCCGCGTGGACAACGACTTTGGCTGTTTAGGTTTTTTCAAAATCTTTATTTGTTATTAAATGAGCAGTGTTCGTGTTCTAATAGCTAGAGCGATGGTTTATCATTCTGGAGGTCTCGTAGGATGGATTTCCTTGGGGAGGTACAAATAGTGGTAAACCACTTTGCTCATTGGTGCTTTTTCTGTCTCGTGTCAACATTACCAGACTGCTATTAGTATGGACTCTGTAACAGGCAACGTAGAATTATTCATGTAAGAAGCAATGTTCTCTTAAATCTATCCCTGCCACCCTTAATGACTCACCCTGAATTATTTTTATATGATGACCTGATTTCATAACTCTGAAAACTTTCCAAAAACCGTATTTCTCATATTTCTTTTTACAGATAATCATTATGTTGGGCTATAGGTATGACGATATTAAGGATACTCTTATTTCGTCTGCTCGGGTTCTTCTAGGTATAACAGAATCTGACGGCATTCCCCCGCCTGTAACACAGGAACTCCACCAATCACTATTTCTGCTACTGACATCTTTAAGTATCTAGTGTGTGCTTCAATTCCACCTTTGTGTGCCTTAGTTATCTCATCCCACACGATAAATCTGTGATTTCGGAGAATTTGAGCCATGTCACTCTGCTAAGATACTATTGCACAACGGAGTTTCGACATGAATAAGACCAAGCGGAAGTTTTAAAGGCAGAGAGAGCCGCTATCACACCTTCCCACCTAAAAAGGTGCTATTTCAGATGAAACTACAGCTAAAGCAATGCCCCGTGTCGTTTGTATTTTAGCCAAAAGTAAGTGCATGACACAAATGGATGGCTAAATAATAATATGTGCAACTTTGGTACGACTTTCGAATATATATTTTTCGAGTATTGTGATCCTCGTATTTATTTAATTTGAACGGAATGCATAATATTATATCATGTTCAAAATAAAGGTAATAATAAAAATAAGTGTTAATGCAAATGCCACATTTCTTTACTTGCACTATATAGTCGGAAGTGGAGTCGAAAGTCGAAAGTCGAAGGTCAAAGGTCGAAGGCCAAAAGTCCAAAGTCCCAAACTCCCAAAGTCCCAAAGTCCCAGTCCCAAAGTCCAAGTCGGAAGTCGAAAGTCGAGTCGACCGTCGGAAGTCGGAAGTCGAGTCGGAAGTCGGAAGTCGGAAGTCATAAGTCGGAAGTCTGAAGTCGGAAGTCGAGTCGAAAGTCTGAAATCGGAAATCAAAAGTCAACAGTCCGAATCGAGTCGAGAGTCGGAAGTTGAAAGTCGGAAGTCGGAAATCGGAAGTCAGAAGTCAAGTCGAAAGTAGGAAGTCGGAAGTAGGAAGTAGGAACTCGGAAGTCGGAAGTCGAGTCGAAAGTCGTGTCGAAAGTCGAAAGTCAAAAGTGGAACGTCGAAAATCGGAAGTCGGAAGACGGAAATCGAGTCGAAAGTTGGAAGTCGGAAGTCATAAGTCGAAAGTCGAAAGTAGGAAGTCGGAAGGCGAAAGTCGGAACTCGGAAGTCGAGTCGAAAGTCGAAAGTCGAAAGTCGGAAGTTGGAAGTTGGAAGTCGGAAGTCGGAAGTTGAATCGGAAGTTGGAAGTCGAATCGGAAGTCGGAAGTCGGAAGTCGTATGTTGGAAGTTGGAAGTCGGAAGTCGGAAGTCGGAAGTCGGAAGTCGAGTCGAGAGTCGGAAGTCAGAAGTCGAAAGTCGAAAGTTGGAAAATCAAAGTCAACAGTCCGAATCGAGTCGGAAGTCGAGTCGAAAGTTGGAAGTCGGAAGTCATAAGTCTAAAGTTGAAAGTAGGAAGTCGAAAGTCGAAAGTCGAAAGTTAAAAGTCGAAAGTCGAAAGTCGAAAGTCGGAAGTCGGAAGTCGAATCGGAAGTCTGAAGTCGAAATGAAAGTCGGAAGTCGGAAGTCGTAAGTCGGAAGTTGGAAGTCAGAAGTCGGAAGTTGGAAGTTGGAAATTGGAAGTTGGAAGTCGGAAGTTGGAGGTCGGAAGTCGAGTCGAAAGTCGGAAGTCGAAAGTAGAAGGTCAAAAGTCGAACTTTGAAAGTCGAAAGTTGAAAGTCGGAAGTCGGAAATTGGAAGTCGGAAGTCGAATCAGAAGTCGAATCGAAAGTCGGAAGTCGGAAGTCAGAAGTCAGAAGTCGGAAGTCGGAAGTCGGAAGTTAGAAGTCGGAAGTTGGAAGTCGGAAGTCGAGTCGAAAGTCGGAAGTCGGAAGTCGGAAGTCGAAAGTCAAAGTCGAAAGTCGATAGTCGAAAGTCGAAAGTCGGAAGTCGTATGTTGGATGTTGGAAGTTGGAAGTTGGAAGTCGGAAGTCGGAAGTCGGAAGTCGGAAGTCGGAAGTCGAGTCGAGAGTCGGAAGTCAGAAGTCGAAAGTCGAAAGTTGGAAAATCAAAGTTAACAGTCCGAATCGAGTCGGAAGTCGAGTCGAAAGTTGGAAGTCGGAAGTCATAAGTCTAAAGTTGAAAGTCGGAAGTTGGAAGTTGGAAGTCGGAAGTCGGAAGTCGAAAGTTGAAATGAAAGTCGGAAGTCGGAAGTCGGAAGTCGGAAGTTGGAAGTTGGAAGTCGGAAGTCGAATCGGAAGTCGGAAGTTGAATCGAAAGTCGGAAGTCGAAAGTCGAAAGTCAGAAGTTGGAAGTTGGAAGTCGGAAGTCGGAAGTCGGAAGTCGGAAGTCGAATTGGAAGTCGGAAGTCGAATCGGAAGTCTGAAGTCGAAATGAAAGTCGGAAGTCGGAAGTCGGAAGTCGGAAGTCGGAAGTTGGAAGTTGGAAGTCGGAAGTCGAATCGGAAGTCGGAAGTTGAATCGAAAGTCGGAAGTCGGAAGTCGAAAGTCGAAAGTCAGAAGTTGGAAGTTGGAAGTCGGAAGTCGGAAGTCAGAAGTCGGAAGTCGGAAGTCAAATTGGAAGTCGGAAGTCGAATCGGAAGTCTGAAGTCGAAATGAAAGTCGGAAGTCGGAAGTCGGAAGTCGGAAGTTGGAAGTTGGAAGTCGGAAGTCGGAAGTCGAATCGGAAGTCGGAAGTTGAATCGAAAGTCGGAAGTTGGAAGTCGGAAGTCGGAAGTCGGAAGTCGAAAGTTGAAATGAAAGTCGGAAGTCGGAAGTCGGAAGTTGGAAGTTGGAAGTCGGAAGTCGAATCGGAAGTCGGAAGTTGAATCGAAAGTCGGAAGTCGGAAGTCGAAAGTCGAAAGTCAGAAGTTGGAAGTTGAAAGTCGAAAGTCGAAAGTCGAAAGTCGGAAGTCGGAAGTCGAATCGGAAGTCTGAAGTCGAGTCGAAAGTTGGAAGTCGGAAGTCATAAGTCTAAAGTTGAAAGTCGGAAGTTGGAAGTTGGAAGTTGGAAGTCGGAAGTCGAAAGTTGAAATGAAAGTCGGAAGTCGGAAGTCGGAAGTTGGAAGTTGGAAGTCGGAAGTCGAATCGGAAGTCGGAAGTTGAATCGAAAGTCGGAAGTCGGAAGTCGAAAGTCGAAAGTCAGAAGTTGGAAGTTGGAAGTCGGAAGTCGGAAGTCGGAAGTCGGAAGTCGGAAGTCGAATTGGAAGTCGGAAGTCGAATCGGAAGTCTGAAGTCGAAATGAAAGTCGGAAGTCGGAAGTCGGAAGTCGGAAGTCGGAAGTTGGAAGTTGGAAGTCGGAAGTCGAATCGGAAGTCGGAAGTTGAATCGAAAGTCGGAAGTCGGAATTCGAAAGTCAGAAGTTGGAAGTTGGAAGTCGGAAGTCGGAAGTCAGAAGTCGGAAGTCGGAAGTCAAATTGGAAGTCGGAAGTCGAATCGGAAGTCTGAAGTCGAAATGAAAGTCGGAAGTCGGAAGTCGGAAGTTGGAAGTTGGAAGTCGGAAGTCGAATCGAAAGTCGGAAGTTGGAAGTCGGAAGTCGGAAGTCGGAAGTCAGAAGTCGGAAGTAGAGTCGAGAGTCGAAAGTCAGAAGTCGAAAGTCGAAAGTTGAAAGTAGGAAGTCGAAAGTCGAAAGTTGAAAGTCGAAAGTCGAAAGTCGAAAGTCGGAAGTCGGAAGTCGAATCGGAAGTCTGAAGTCGAAATGAAAGTCGGAAGTCGGAAGTCAGAAGTCAGAAGTCGGAAGTCGGAAGTCGGAAGTTAGAAGTCGGAAGTTGGAAGTCGGAAGTCGAGTCGAAAGTCGGAAGTCGGAAGTCGGAAGTCGAAAGTCAAAGTCGAAAGTCGATAGTCGAAAGTCGAAAGTCGGAAGTCGTATGTTGGATGTTGGAAGTTGGAAGTTGGAAGTCGGAAGTCGGAAGTCGGAAGTCGGAATTCGAGTCGAGAGTCGGAAGTCAGAAGTCGAAAGTCGAAAGTTGGAAAATCAAAGTTAACAGTCCGAATCGAGTCGGAAGTCGAGTCGAAAGTTGGAAGTCGGAAGTCATAAGTCTAAAGTTGAAAGTCGGAAGTTGGAAGTTGGAAGTCGGAAGTCGGAAGTCGAAAGTCGAATTGGAAGTTGGAAGTCGAATCGGAAGTCTGAAGTCGAAATGAAAGTCGGAAGTCGGAAGTCGGAAGTCGGAAGTTGGAAGTTGGAAGTCGGAAGTCGAATCGGAAGTCGGAAGTTGAATCGAAAGTCGGAAGTCGGAAGTCGAAAGTCGAAAGTCGAAAGTCAGAAGTTGGAAGTTGGAAGTCGGAAGTCGGAAGTCGGAAGTCAGAAGTCGGAAGTCGAAATGAAAGTCGGAAGTCGGAAGTTGGAAGTTGGAAGTCGGAAGTCGAATCGGAAGTCGGAAGTTGAATCGAAAGTCGGAAGTCGGAAGTCGAAAGTCGAAAGTCGAAAGTCGGAAGTTGGAAGTCGGAAGTCGGAAGTCGGAAGTCGGAAGTTGGAAGTTGGAAGTCGGAAGTCGAATCGGAAGTCGGAAGTTGAATCGAAAGTCGGAAGTCGGAAGTCGAAAGTCGAAAGTCGAAAGTCAGAAGTTGGAAGTTGGAAGTCGGAAGTCGGAAGTCGGAAGTCGGAAGTCGGAAGTCGAATTGGAAGTCGGAAGTCGAATCGGAAGTCTGAAGTCGAAATGAAAGTCGGAAGTCGGAAGTCGGAAGTTGGAAGTTGGAAGTCGGAAGTCGAATCGGAAGTCGGAAGTTGAATCGAAAGTCGGAAGTCGGAAGTCGAAAGTCGAAAGTCGGAAGTTGGAAGTCGGAAGTCGGAAGTCGGAAGCCGGAAGTCGAATCGGAAGTTGGAAGTTGGAAGTCGGAAGTCGGAAGTCGAATTGGAAGTTGGAAGTCGAATCGGAAGTCGGAAGTCGGAAGTCGTATGTTGGATGTTGGAAGTTGGAAGTCGGAAGTCGGAAGTCGGAAGTCGGAAGTCGGAAGTCGAGTCGAGAGTCGAAAGTCAGAAGTCGAAAGTCGAAAGTTGAAAGTAGGAAGTCGAAAGTCGAAAATTGAAAGTCGAAAGTCGAAAGTCGAAAGTCGGAAGTCGGAAGTCGAATCGGAAGTCTGAAGTCGAAAAGTCGGAAGTCGGAAGTCGTAAGTCGGAAGTTGGAAGTCGGAAGTCGGAAGTTGGAAGTTGGAAATCGGAAGTTGGAAGTCGGAAGTCGAGTCGAAAGTCGGAAGTTGGAAGTCGGAAGTCGAAAGTAGAAGGTCAAAAGTCGAACTTTGAAAGTCGAAAGTTGAAAGTTGGAAGTCGGAAATTGGAAGTCGGAAGTCGAATCAGAAGTCGAATCGAAAGTCGGAAGTTGGAAGTCGGAAGTCAGAAGTCAGAAGTCGGAAGTCGGAAGTTAGAAGTCGGAAGTTGGAAGTCGGAAGTCGAGTCGGAAGTTGGAAGTCGGAAGTCGAAAGTCAAAGTCGAAAGTCGATAGTCGAAAGTCGAAAGTCGAAAGTCGAAAGTCGAAAGTCGAAAGTCGAAAGTTGGAAGTTGGAAGTCGGAAGTCGGAAGTCGGAAGTCGAATCGGAAGTCGGAAGTTGAATCGAAAGTCGGAAGTCGGAAGTCGTATGTTGGATGTTGGAAGTTGGAAGTTGGAAGTCGGAAGTCGTAAGTCGAGTCGAAAAACGAAAGTTGAAAGTCAGAAGTTGGAAGTCGGAAGTCGATTCGGAAGTCGGAAGACGGAAGTCGAATCGGAAGTCGGAAGTTGAAAGTTGGAAGTTGAAAGTTGGAAGTTGGAAGTCGGAAGTCGGAAGTCGGAAGTCGGAAGTTGGATGTTGGAAGTCGGAAGTCAGAAGTTGGAATTCGGTAGTCAAATCGGAAGTCGGAAGTCGAATCGAAAGTCGGAAGTCGCAAGTTGGAAGTTCGACTACTACTAGTACTACTAGTAGTACTTCCAACTTCCGACTTCCGACTTCCGACTTCTAACTTCCTACTTCCGACTTCCGACTTCCGACTTCTGACTTTCGACTCGACTTCCGACCTCCGACTTCCGACTTCCAACTTCCGATTTGGACTTTGGGACTGGGACTTTGGGACTTTGGTATTGTGGACTTTGTGCCTTCGACCTTCGATTTTCGACTTTTGACTTTCGACTTCCAACTTCCGACTTCCGACTTCCAATTTGGACTTTGGGACTGGGACTGGGATTTTGGACTTTGGGCCTTCAACCTTCGACTTTCGACTTTCGACTTGCGACTTGCGACTTTCGACTTTTGACTTTTGACTTCCAACTTCCGACTTCCGACT